>JARNME010000012.1:39056607-39785754 GCA_030179655.1 Scaptomyza flava | reverse complement strand
CCTCAACATAAATTAACTTTAAAGATTGGTTCACCTGTAATGTTGATTCGCAACTTAGGCCGCCAAAACTGTGCAATGGTACAAGATTGCAAGTTAAAGTCCTTCATAAGAATGTTGTCGAAGCAATGGTCTTTACTGGCAATGGTATAGGGGAAACGGTTTTTATACCGAGAATTCCATTAATACCTTCTGATTCTGAATTGCCAATTCAATTTAAAGATTGCAATTTCCTTTAAAAGTTTGCTTTGCCCTAACAATTAATAAATCACAGGGACAAACTCTTAAATTACCCGGACTAGACTTAAGACACGATTGTTTTTCTCATGGCCAATTTTTTCAAGAGTCAGTTCACCAAAAAGTTTATTTGTATTAGCACCTGACGGAAAAACAACCAATATCGTTTATAAAGAAGCTCTTAAAAGTTGTTAATAATTGCAAATTAAATTCAATAAGTGGATAAGGCCTGCTGGGAAAACCACAATAAACAAGTGGAAACGTTGCAGTCGGACGCAACCGACTGCGGTATACTCGATACCAGTATTAAAAATTTTGATGCCCATCCATGTGGGATGTCAATTGCTATCTTCATACCAAATTTGGTGACTCTAGCTCGAAGTTTGTATAAAGTGGGGAAAGGGGGGCTGGGGGCGGTATGGTTGGGCGTGGCATTCAAATTTTTGCGCAGATCTATGTGGGATGTCAATTGCTATCTTCATACCGAATTTGTTAACTCTAGCTCGAAGTTTGTATAAAGTGGGGAAAGGGGGGCTGGGGGCGGTATGGTTGGGCGTGGCATCCAAATTTTTGCTGCAGATCCTTGTGGAATGTCAAATGCTACCTTCATACCAAATTTGGTGACTCTAGCTCAAAGTTTGTATAAAGTGGGGAAAGGGGGGCTGGGGGCGGTATGGTTGGGCGTGGCATCCAAATTTTTGCTGCAGATCCTTGTGGAATGTCAAATGCTACCTTCCTACCAAATTTGGTGACTCTAGCTCAAAGTTTGTATAAAGTGGGGAAAGGGGGGCTGGGGGCGGTATGGTTGGGCGTGGCATCCAAATTTTTGCTGCAGATCCTTGTGGAATGTCAAATGCTACCTTCATACCAAATTTGGTGACTCTAGCTCAAAGTTTGTATAAATTGGGGAAAGGGGGGCTGGGGGCGGTATGGTTGGGCGTGGCATCCAAATTTTTGCTGCAGATCCTTGTGGAATGTCAAATGCTACCTTCATACCAAATTTGGTGACTCTAGCTCAAAGTTTGTATAAAGTGGGGAAAGGGAGGCTGGGGGCGGTATGGTTGGGCGTGGCATCCAAATTTTTGCTGCAGATCCTTGTGGAATGTCAAATGCTACCTTCATACCAAATTTGGTGACTCTAGCTCAAAGTTTGTATAAAGTGGGGAAATGGGGGCTGGGGGCGGTATGTTTGGGCGTGGCATCCAAATTTTTGGTGCAGATCCTTGTGGAATGTCAAATGCTACCTTCATACCAAATTTGGTGACTCTAGCTGAAAGTTTGTAAATAGTGGGGAAAGGGGGGCGGAATGGGTGGGCTTGGCTCCAAAACTTTGATGCAGATTTTTGAGGGTCACTGCCAGCTATCTTCCTACCAAATTTGGTGGCTCTAGCTCCACAACTCTGGAAGATACACGCATTCCCGTCTTTGACGAAGCGTTGGGGTGGATGGGGGCGGCTAGGGTAGGATCGGTGGGCGTGGCATCCAAACTTTTGATGCAGTTTTTAGGGGGTCATCATCACCTATCTTGGCACCAAATTTGGTGGCTCTAGCTCAAAAACTTTGGGAGATATAGCCATTTCTGATTTCAAAATGCGGGGGGCTGGGGGCGGAATGGGTGGGCGCGGCTCCAAAACTTTGATGCAGTTTTTTGGGGATCGCTACTAGCTATCTTCCCACCAAATTTGGAAGCTCTAGCTCCACAACTCTGGAAGATACACGCATTCCCGTTTTTGACGAAGCGTTGGGGTGGATGGGGGTAGCTAGGGCAGTGTCGGTGGGCGTGGCATCCAAACTTTTGATGCAGTTTTTAGGGGGTCATCATCACCTATCTTGGCACCAAATTTGGTGGCTATAGCTCAAAAACTGAGGGAGATATATGCTTTTTTGACTTTAAAATTCGGGGGGGCTGGGGGCGGAATGGGGGGGCGTGGCTCCAAAATTATTGATGCAGTTTTTTGGGGGTTGCTAGTAGCTATCTTCTTACCAAATTTGGTAGTTCTAGCTGTAAGGATGTGCGAAATATGTGGATTTATCGGTTTTGAGTTATCGAATTTATCGATTTGCCAGCCCCCCAGTTATCGTAGAACCCCCATCTTGACACTTTAATTTACTATCCCATAGATAAAGAGAATTGGAAAGTTTCAAGTCTCTAGCTTGAAGGGTGTGGAAAAAACTTGCATACATACGGACGGACAGACGGACAGACGGACAGACACCATGACGGACATTGCACAAAACCAATATACTAGTTACCTTCGGTATCGAGTATAAAAATTACGCGCTTGATTCTCTACCTCAATGATGGCGTGGAAAAGAGAATATTAAATACTTTGCTTTAATATTTTGTGAAATATTTTCTAATTTATTTATTTTGTATCTATCTTCTATTGCTAAAATTTATACAAACTATCCGCGCAGCGAAGTAAGCGGGCCACTTACTAGTCTCTATATATAAAAGAGTTTGTCCTAAGTGATTGTTGACATTGCCACAGCCTAAACGAAAAGAGCTACAAGGCTGAAATTTTCACACAATATTTTATGCAGGTTGAAAGTGAGCACTAAGAAAGGAATTTTTATTTGGACAACTCCTTCAAGTACCTCCCATACGATTTGGAGCACTTTTTACCCATTTTAAAAATCAAATTACAATTACAACAATTACCCATTCCACTACTGTCGCCAGATTGTCGGACAAGCTGAGAGCTCGATCGCGAGCGAGAATACAAAAACAAAACAATGGGCAATGACGCCTTTGAGTCCCGCAAGCAAAGTGTCATAAAAAACATAGTGCCGCATAGTTAATTTTGGCTCTGCCAAGACTATGATACCCTTCACACGTGGATTAATTTGTATTTTTATTTTTTTATTGCGTGAAAATCTCGAAAGACTATAAGGCATTAAATTACTAATATTCGGTGTATCGAATTAACTATGTTAATTTTACGAATAGATATTCAGCTATTCTGTTAAACTCTTATATAGTCTTGTGGTAAGTATGCCAGACTCACATCCGGTAGGTGCGGGTTCGAATCCCCGTGTAGTAATTTTGGTATTTTAGTTTTTTAGTCCAATTTTGTTTTTATACTCGATACCGAAGGTAACTAGTATATTGGTTTTGTGCAATGTCCGTCATGGTGTCTGTCCGTCTGTCCGTCTGTCCGTCCGTATGTATGCAAGTTTTTTCCACACCCTTCAAGCTAGAGACTTGAAACTTTCCAATTCTCTTTATCTATGGGATAGTAAATTAAAGTGTCAAGATGGGGGTTCTACGATAACTGGGGGGCTGGCAAATCGATAAATTCGATAACTCAAAACCGATAAGTCCACATATTTCGCACATCCTTACAGCTAGAACTACCAAATTTGGTAAGAAGATAGCTACTAGCAACCCCCAAAAAACTGCATCAATAATTTTGGAGCCACGCCCCCCCATTCCGCCCCCAGCCCCCCCGAATTTTAAAGTCAAAAAAGCATATATCTCCCTCAGTTTTTGAGCTATAGCCACCAAATTTGGTGCCAAGATAGGTGATGATGACCCCCTAAAAACTGCATCAAAAGTTTGGATGCCACGCCCACCGACACTGCCCTAGCTACCCCCATCCACCCCAACGCTTCGTCAAAAACGGGAATGCGTGTATCTTCCAGAGTTGTGGAGCTAGAGCTTCCAAATTTGGTGGGAAGATAGCTAGTAGCGATCCCCAAAAAACTGCATCAAAGTTTTGGAGCCGCGCCCACCCATTCCGCCCCCAGCCCCCCCGCATTTTGAAATCAGAAATGGCTATATCTCCCAAAGTTTTTGAGCTAGAGCCACCAAATTTGGTGCCAAGATAGGTGATGATGACCCCCTAAAAACTGCATCAAAAGTTTGGATGCCACGCCCACCGATCCTACCCTAGCCGCCCCCATCCACCCCAACGCTTCGTCAAAAACGGGAATGCGTGTATCTTCCAGAGTTGTGGAGCTAGAGCCACCAAATTTGGTGGGAAGATAGCTAGTAGCGATCCCCAAAAATCTGCATCAAAGTTTTGGAGCCAAGCCCACCCATTCCGCCCCCCTTTCCCCACCATTTACAAACTTTCAGCTAGAGTCACCAAATTTGGTATGAAGATAGCAATTGACATTCCACAAAGATCTGCATCAAAAATTTGGATGCCATGCCTACCCATACCGCCCCAAGCCCCTAGCCCTCCTAACCCCACTTATACAAACTTTGAGCTAGAGTCACCAAATTTGGTATGAAGGTAGCATTTGACATTCCACAAGGATCTGCAGCAAAAATTTGGATGCCACGCCCAACCATACCGCCCCCAGCCCCCCTTTCCCCACTTTATACAAACTTTGAGCTAGAGTCACCAAATTTGGTATGAAGGTAGCATTTGACATTCCACAAGGATCTGCAGCAAAAATTTGGATGCCACGCCCAACCATACCGCCCCCAGCCCCCCTTTCCCCACTTTATACAAACTTTGAGCTAGAGTCACCAAATTTGGTATGAAGGTAGCATTTGACATTCCACAAGGATCTGCAGCAAAAATTTGGATGCCACGCCCAACCATACCGCCCCCAGCCCCCCTTTCCCCACTTTATACAAACTTCGCGCTAGAGTCAACAAATTCGGTATGAAGATAGCAATTGACATCCCACATAGATCTGCGCAAAAATTTGAATGCCACGCCCAACCATACCGCCCCCAGCCCCCCTTTCCCCACTTTATACAAACTTCGAGCTAGAGTCACCAAATTTGGTATGAAGATAGCAATTGACATCCCACATGGATGGGCATCAAAATTTTTAATACTGGTATCGAGTATACCGCAGTCGGTTGCGTCCGACTGCAACGTTTCCACTTGTTTTAATAGATTTTTGTTATTATATGGTGGCTTTATCGTAGAATGCTCCGATCGGGATGAAATTTCATAGTGAACAAACCCGACATGATCTAAGCAATCTGTGAAAGTTTCATCAAGATCGGTTCAGCAGTTTGGCCGGAAATCGTGTTGATATGGTAAATTTATATGGTGGCTATATCGTAGAATGCTCCGATCGGGATGAAATTTTATAGTGAACAAACCCTACATGATCTAAGCAATCTGTGAAAGTTTCATCAAGATCGGTTCAGCAGTTTGGCCGGAAATCGTGTTGAAACAGACAGACAGACGGACAGACGGACGGACAGACGGAAATCAATTCCTGAGCTCGTCCTGATCATTTTGATATATAGTTTATGAGGTCTCCCATTATTCCTTAAAGGCGTTACAGATTCATGACAAAGTCAATATACCCTGTGAAGAGTATAAAAAGGTTCGTCCACTTGCAAGAAGCGTTTGTTGTTGTTGTTGTTGGGCCCGCACTGCTACTTTTTGTTGGTGTGATTGATTTAAAAAAACAAAAACAACAAAACAAAACTTGGTGCGTCTAGAAAATTACCCACACCAGAATATTTTATGGGGGTGGATTTGCCTACTTGCTGCTTATATAACTTAGGCAAAACTAACTAACATTATTAATATGTTATTGATATGCAATTTCGAACAAGCATAGGGCGTTGACATATGTAAGTGCGCGTGTTGCTCTTTAGATAATCAGGTAATTACAAATCTCGCTCCAATCATGTTCCTTTGATGTTGCTCATTTACGTTCACTCTCTATTTTATGTGCGCGCTTTGCATGTCAATCATAAAGTTTAATAACCCTAACTCCTCCGCACACACTAAACTAAAGCTTAGCTGCAGCCTCTTAGATATGTTTTGCGTTAATTCAGTGCATGCGAAGAAGGTAGCGTTACTACGCTCTTGTTAGACTTGCAGAGCGCGCGCATACATTGTAAATGCATGCATACATTGTTGACTTCTGAAGCAAGCTAAAAGAAAGCAAAAAAATTTTCACCAAATATATACCGTGCAAAAACAAACACACTAACAAATAGAAACTTAAGAAAATGTAATCTACATCAGCAGCAGTAGCATGCATTGCAAATAAAATCTTACAAAATTGATTGACTGAACTTCCCGCATATACATATAATATATACATACATATAATTGGGTCAGAAATACTTCCATCTACCTGTTACATACATTTGCACAAAAGCAATATACCCTCTGGTCTGTAGATCAAATGGTCATTCGCCAAGCAATAGCGTTCTGTGTACACATCGAGAATAGGCAAATGCAAAGAAAATACAAGCTAAACACTTGCAAGTTGCTTCGAAATACAAAGCACAAATTTTAATACCCTATGTTTTAAAATTTCATAAATAGCCATTGCTAGCAATTTGTTTTCGGTATTTAATTAACAAAATAATTTTATTTTTATACAGATTGTTTTTATCAATTATTTAATGCCAATAAGAAAGGTAATATGTATTATGAATAATACATTTTTATGTATTGCATTTATTAATTAATAAGTCAATTAAGTATATACCACCCTCTTTTACTAAGCAGCCGCAGCAAGAGCAGGAGCAAAAGCATCATAAACGGCAGCAAGCGAATGCAATGCAAATCTTTGTCTAGCACTTCGCACACTTTGCGAAAAAAAAAAATTCGCGACTCCGTTATTTCGTCATTTCTCTATCAGCTGTTTGTTTTTAAATGCTCTTTGTGCGCACGCTCTGCATGTCAAACATAAGTCCTAATATCCCTTCCTCCTCCGCACTCTCTAAAGGGCTATTTACTCTCGACATAACTTAACATAACATAACATAAGAGTCAGCTGACTCAATCTACCTTATGGTTCTCAATGTTAGCGTTTACTCTCAACATAACATAACATAACTTAATTTGGAACCTGCAGATTGCAGATTTCAACATAATTTTTTTAAGCTGAGCAGTGTTCATTAACATGAAAGTCAAACAGCTGATCAAAAACTGTGTTACAAAACGTTAGGCGCTCTTTACCAATTGTTTACAAATTCAACTTTGGAAATGGATGAGCACACGCTAATTATTTTAGTTGAAGCGAATGCTTTAATTTATGACAAGAAGTCAAAAGACTATAAAAATATAATAAAAAAAGAGAAGTTTGGGCTGCAATTGCCAAAGAACTTGGTTGCAATGGTTAGTATATTGATAGAAATTGTTGAATTTGATTTGCATTGATATGTTTGTTTGTTAAAGTTGATGTCTGTGAAACGCGTTGGAATAGCCTGAGGCAGCGGTTTACGAGGGAGTTGAGGATTGTGGAGCCTTCAGGTAGTGGAGTTGGCATGGCATCGGAATGGCTGCATTTCCAAAGTTTGCAGTTTTTAAAAAAACATTTGCAAAAACGCCGGTAATTACTTATTTACAATTTGTTATATTTTGTACAATAAAAATGCTTTATTGTTTAGGCAAAGGTCAAATTTCAATGCGTCAGAGGAGTCGCCCACACTATTATGGGAAAGTGATGACGTTTTTTCAACAACATTAGATGTCGATGACATAATAACAGTTTTTTAGACATTCGGGTATGAATAAAAAACTGTTCTTCATCCAAATCTCTGATGGCTGTAAAAGTTTTGGTGAAGTACCCACTCGTGTGCCAGTTCCGATTTATTGGACGTACTGCCCAACGCCGCTTTTTTTTTTCTTGGTCTTTCTGCTTTTTATATAAAGCTACGATGTTTAGGTACATACCAAATACCACTGCAACTTCATCCATGATTAATTTTTTTAAAAATAAGCCAACGAGCGCAAAATAAGTTGAATGCAGATGTTGTTGATATGTGATAACAGCTGTTTATTTTCCTTTGTTTAACAACACTGCTAACATAATTCTACAGCACTGACACGTTGATTTCTTATGTTAAGTTATGTTGAGAGTAAACGCATATTTTCTATAAATTAAGTTAAATTAAATTAAGTTATGTTATGTTAAGTTATGTCGAGAGTAAATAGCCCTTAAGCTAAGTTAAGCATAACTAAGAGTTTGCATTTAAGGGAATGACATTGCCTAATTTGAACCACCTACACCTAGCTCTTAAGTACAAGCGTTGTATGTAAGATCTCGGTGTGTGTTGTGTAGAGGAATAACTGTAATACTCTTTCCCACTTTATGTTTTTACATACAATGGTTAGGGAATTGGTTATGCATTTTAGTTTATATTTATTTTGAAGATAGAAAGTTACGTTTCGTTTCAGTTCATTTTTAAATATAGTTTGTATTAAAGGATAACATCGAAAGTTACTTTTTGGATCAGTGAGTTATTTATTTTTCTGATTTTCGTATTATTTACATACAATTCATATAAAATACGTATTTTAATGATAAGTTATAAAAAATATTTAATTTAAACATTAACGATCAACGTATTTAATTTCATTTGTGGTTTTTTAAACACAAGAAAATAAGTCGATTTTAGACTTAATAATTGAAGCAACATTATATATAGTTGTCTTCTATTTTGCTTATTATATAATAGTTATATGGACGCTGCTTAAGTGCATTTAAAAATCAAATAAAACTAAGCAGTCTGAATATTCTTTTAAAATAATATAAGTTGGCATATTCAATTTTATTGAACTCTATACTTTGTATAGACGCTGTAACGTTGTTCAGTGAAGTCAATTTTTGACTTATTTTGAAGTATTTATATATTTATAATACTTACTTTAAATTAAGTTGTTAATATGTTTTGTTGTTTTTTTTTTGAACAAAATAATAAGTCGATTTAGACTTAATAATTGAAGCAACATTATATATAGTTGTCTTCTATTTTGCATATTATATAATAGTTATATAGACGCTGCTTAAGTGCATTTAAAAATCAAATAAAACTAAGCAGTCTGAATATTCTATTAAAATAATATAAGTTGGCATATTCAATTTTATTGAATTTTATACTTACCTATAGACACTGTAACGTTGTAACAATCGTTTTACAGTGAAGTCAATTGTCTCACAGCCAAATTAAAAGATGTCTATTGAAACTTTAGATATAAGTGGTGTTTTGGTGCCGCATTCAGTTGTTCGCATATTTTGTGATGGAGCCTCTTTTTTTAGATCTATTTCCTACCTTTTATATGGTAGGCAAGGCTTCCATGGCACCATACGCCAACATATTGTAACCTATGTCATTACCAACTGGGAAACTTTTGCTTGCTTCAGCATGAACATAAATGGAGAGTGTTATAGCTCTTCTGAACAATATGAGTGCACTATGTCAAATTCATATACTTATGGTACTGCATGTGAGCTTTAAGCAGCAGCAGAAATTTATGCTGTAAATTTTCCAGTTTTTCTAAATGGAAACTTATATCTATCATTAGGAAATGATATGCATCCTGTGAAAAAATTGCGTTTTACCGGCGAATTAATGAATGGACATTTTGATGTTTATATTCCTTTAGAGGAAGTATTAACTCAAGATACCGATAAGTCAAGTGAATGTATAACTGAAAATGTTAAAAATCCCGTTAAAAGACGTAGTCGGTTCACCGACAAAACAACACAAACGGTACGAAAACATATAGTTGAAAAATATCTTGAAAAAAATAAGGGTAAGCACATAGAAGCATCAAAAAGATATCAGGTTAATAATCCAGAAGCTCATAAATCTGCAAAGAGAAGACATCAGGCTGATAATCCTCAAGCTAATAGAGATGCAGTGAGACGACATCAGGCTAATAATCCTAATGCACGTCAAGAAAGGCGTTTGCGTGCATGGAGTGTTAAAGCCATGTCTGGCCTAAACTATAATGATGAAATAGCTTATAAGTCAGATAAAATTACTCAACTTGGTAGTATGAATTTGATATGCAAACATTGTAATGCTTTAAAGTGGAAAAATGAGCCTCTGGGTATCTGTTGCAAGGCAGGAAAAGTTAAGCTTTCACAAAATGAAAGTTTGCCTGATCCACTTAAGAGCTTAATAATTGGTGGACATCCCAAGCATGATCATTTCATTGATCGTATAAGAAGCTGCTTTCAAATGACTTCTTTTGGAAGTACAAAAACTATAAATGAAAGTTGGTCAACCTTTAAAGTCCAAGGACAAGTGTATCACCTAATTGGTAGTGTCCGACCTTTGCCAAATGAAGAAATGCAGTTTCTTCAAATTTATTTTGTTGGTGATGATGAAAAGGAAGCTCAACTACGTTGCAAAAATATTTCAAATGTTGATTGTAGCGTAGTAAAGGATCTTCAATGTATGTTTTATCAGCATAATCGTTATGTCAAAGATCTAAAAATGGCTCTCAATAAAATACCAACAGGTACTAAAGACTATAAATTGGTTATAAATGCTGATCGAACACCCGCTGGTGCCCACAAAGGGCTTTACAATGCACCTCTATTAAGCGAAGTAGCTATAGTTATTGTTGGTCAGCAATTTGCAAAGCGCGATATTATTATTGAAAGCCATAATAATAAATTACATCGCATTAGTGAGGTGCATCGATCATACGATGCCTTACAGTACCCTTTGCTATTTCCTTATGGCGAAGATGGCTATTCAGTGGATATACCACAATGGAATCCATTATTAAAAAGGGAGGATCCAAAAAAAATGATATCTGCGTTAAGCTTCTACAGCTATAAAATAATGATTCGTCAATCCGAGATAAATCATTTAATTTATTGTCGTTCCCTTTATAGTCAATTTTTGGTTGATATGTATGCTAAAATTGAAACAGAAAGGTTTAATTATATTCGCTACAATCAAGCGAAACTCAGAGCAGATAGCTATATGAATCTACAAGATGCAATAGGCCAACAAGATGTTGAAGCAGCTCAACTTGGTCAGATGGTAATTTTACCATCTTCTTTTACAAGCTCTGCACGATATATGCATGAAAAGACTCAAGATGCTATGACATATGTTCGCCATTATGGGCGACCAGATCTTTTCATAACATTCACCTGCAATCCACAATGGAATGACATCAAAAGTGATACCGGGTCAAAAGCCACATGATCGTCACGATATTATAGCTCGAGTTTTTCATTTAAAAGTTAAAGCTTTAATGTCACTATTGATAAAAGGTTCTTTGTTTGGAAGCGTGCAATGTTTCATGTACTCCGTGGAATGGCAAAAGCGGGGCTTACCACATATTCATATTTTACTTTGGTTAGAAAATAAAATAAGACCAGATAAAATCGATAAGATTATCTGTGCCGAAATACCAAACGCAGATGAGGATCCTTTGTTATTTAACATTGTTAAGTCAAATATGATTCATGGTCCTTGCGGTGCATTTAATAATAAATCGCCATGCATGAAAAATGGAAAGTGTACCAAAAGGTTTCCTCGACAACTACTTAAAGAAACTGTGACTGGAAAAGATAGTTACCCTTATATCGTAGAAGAGCGATAGAAGATGGAGGTAATGCAATTAATATAAATGGTAATTGCATAGATAATCGTTGGGTTGTGCCTTACAACTGTGTACTTTTGAGAACATTTGAAGCTCACATAAATGTTGATTATTGTAGTTCTGTAAAGTCTATTAAATACATCTGTAAATATGTTAACAAGGGCAGTGATCAAGCATCATTTACTCTTGAAGACCAACGTAATGAAATTAATATGTACGAAAGTGGCCGTTATATAAGTAGCTCAGAAGCGGTATGGAGAATCTTTGCATTTCCCATACATGAACGTTTTCCGGCTATTACACACTTAGCTGTTCATTTAGAAAATGGTCAACGAATATATTTTAACCCCAATAATCCGCAACAATTACTTGACAGATTAAGCATTACACCCAAAACCACTTTGCTAGCCTTCTTTGAGCTATGCACACGTGATGAGTTTGCAAGAACGCTTCTATATTGTGAAGTTCCATCGTATTTTACATGGAACAATAAAGAATTTCAAAGAAGAAAACGAGGGCATGATGTGCCAAATTTTCCTGGAGTTAAAAGAGATTCAGCTTTGGGAAGAGTTTACACTATTCATCCCAATAATACAGAATGTTTTTATTTAAGACTTTTACTACATTTTGTAAGAGGGCCAACTTCATTTTCAAATTTAAAAACCGTTAATGGTATAGCATACGCCTCATTTCAATTGGCGTGTAAAGCTCTTGGATTACTAGAAGATGATAAGCACTGGGATTCAACTATAGCCGAAGCTGTCATGTGTCAAAATCCTACAAAACTGAGAAAACTTTTTGCAATAATGTTAGTATTTTGTGAAATTTCGGATGCTCTTAAACTTTGGAATATTTATAAAGAGAGTTTCTCAGAAGATATTTTAAGAGTCTTTCATATTTCACAAGACAGAAATATTGATCAAAGTATTCTGAATAATGTATTTAATAAATGTCTTTTGTACATTGAAGATATAGTACTGTCTATTGGTGGTCAAAACTTGACTAACTATGGACTTCCACTACCAATCAGATCCGAGGAAATTGTTCAAAATAATGAATATCATAGAGAAACAAATAATGAAAATTGCGATATTTTTGTTGTTAATAATGAGCTACTCCTTACTGCTGAGCAAAAACAAGTATACGAAAAGTTACTGCATAGCCTTGAAGCAGAAAAAGGAGAAATCTATTTTTTAGATGCACCTGGTGGAACAGGTAAAACGTTTCTTTTAAATTTATTATTGGCAAAGGTACGGCAAAGTAAAAACATTGCATTGGCCGTTGCTTCTTCCGGTATCGCAGCCACTTTACTAAATGGTGATCGCACAGCGCATTCTACTCTAAAGATTCCATTTAATTTGTTTCTTTAGAAACACCACATTGCTCAATTTCAAAGCAATCTAATATGGCTGCTGTGCTCAAAGATTGCAAGCTTATTGTTTGGGATGAGTGTACTGTGGGCCATAAAGGTGCTTTTGAAGCTGTAGATCGATCTTTGAAAGACATTCGAGATAGTGAATACCTAATGGGTGGCATAACTGTTCTCTTAGCTGGTGATTTTCGACAAACTCTTCCAGTGATCCCCAGAGGAACAAGAGCAGATGAAATAAATGCGTGCTTAAAGTCTTCAATTTTGTGGCCCAAAATACAGAAAATTGCATTAACGAAGAATATGCGAGTGCACTTAAAAGGTGATAGCATAGCTGGTGAATTTGCAGAAATGCTTCTTAAAATAGGAAATGGATTATTTCATACCCATGATGGCAAAATAACTTTACCATCAACTTTGTGTCATGTTGTGAAAAGTATTGAAGAACTAACTCTCAAAATATTTCCGGATATTACAAATATCTCTGAAAAATCACTCGAATGGTTTTCAGAACGTGCTATTTTGACTGCGAGAAATGACAATGCATTGGAAATAAACGAGTTTTTATTAAAATCATTTCTATTGATTCTGTGACTGAAATCGAAGATGCAGTTTATTACCCCGTCGAGCTTCTTAATTCATTAAATCCGGCTGGCCTGTCTCAACATAAATTAACTTTAAAGATTGGTTCACCTGTAATGTTGATTCGCAACTTGAAGCCGCCAAAACTGTGCAATGGTACAAGATTGCAAGTTAAAGTCCTTCATAAGAATGTTGTCGAAGCAATGGTCTTTACTGGCAGTGGTATAGGGGAAACGGTTTTTATACCGAGAATTCCATTAATACCTTCTGACTCTGAATTGCCATTTCAATTTAAAAGATTGCAATTTCCTTTAAAAGTTTGCTTTGCCCTAACAATCAATAAATCACAGGGACAAACTCTCAAATTAGCCGGACTAGATTTAAGACACGATTGCTTCTCTCATGGCCAATTTAATGTAGCCTGCTCAAGAGTCAGTTCACCAAAAAGTTTAGTTGTATTAGCACCTGACGGAAAAACAACCAATGTCGTTTATCAAGAAGCTCTTAACAGTTGTTAATAATTGCAAATTAAATTCAACAAGTGGATAAGGCCTACTGGGGAAACCACAATAAAAAATTACGCACCTGATTCTCTACCTCAATGGTGGCGTGGAAAAGAGAATATTAAATACTTTGCTTTAATTTGTTGTTAAATATTTTCTAATTTATTTATTTTACATCTATCTTTTATTGCTAAAATAATATAAACTATCTGCGCAGCGAAGTAAGCGGGGCACTTACTATGTCGTATAAACGGAAATGTAGGATTTCATCAGATGTGCAAGTGAATACACAGGGGCTCCAACACACGGTTATTTTCAAACGTTATAATTGCTTGCATTCGAAAATCGAGCGCGGGGGGTTGGCGAGCGAAGCGAGTAGGGGGGGACCCCCTAGTATAACATATTTGAGTTCTGCCAGATTATATGCAACGAGTATATACTTAACAGAGTGGCATACAGAGCCCGCCACTTTAACAAAAAACGTTGCGACCTATACTCGTTGAAGTATACAAATAGTTTTGCTCTCTGCCTTGCCAACTTATTCTGCCAGCTATTGAAAATCAGCATAGGGAAGTAGTAAAGAATCGGCATCGGACATTATTGCTTAGACTTTCGTTTTGATTAAAAAGTGTGCGAAGTGAGTGCCGAAAATTATATGTTGCCCTATTTCATTTCTCTTGTTTTTGCGAAAGAACTTGAGTTTGTAAATTTTAGACTTTTTCTTGAATCTACTTGCTACTGTCCAACATGGAAGGGTAGTATAGACTTAATATGAACTTTGCGCAATTGTGATGCTTAACGTGAGATACTTTAGCAAAATATATATTTTATATGTTTATTTATATTTTGGCAATAAGGTAGGGCATTCATAACTAATACAACACGTTGTTTATATTTAAATAAACTCAAAATTTAATAAACATATTTTGCATTAATATACTCAAAATTACTAATGCACATGTTAAATATATATATTTGAGCTTTTATTGACTATAATTGAATACTGGTCCAAGGGGCATAAAAACTGCATCCAAAGTTTGGATGGCACGCCCACCAATACTGCCCTAGCCACCCCCACCCGCCCCAACGCTTCGTCAAAAACGGGAATGCGTGTATCTTCCAGAGTTGTTGACCTAGAGTCACCAAATTTGGTATGAAGATTGCAATTGACATTCCCCGTAGATCTGCACCAAAATTTGGATGCCACGCCCACCCATACCGCCTCCAGCCCCCTTTCCACACCCTTTACAAGCTTTGACCTAGAGTCACCAAATTTGGTATGAAGATAGTAATTGACATCCCACAGAGATCTGCACCAAAAATTGGAATGCCACGCCCACCCCTTCAGCCCCAGCCCCTCTTTCTACACCTTTACCTTGAGTCACCTTACTTGGTATGAAGATAGCTGGTTGCATCCCCATTTGCATCTTAGAATCTTCAAGGCAGCATACACCCCTGTCGCATCCGTACGCCTTTGCAACCAGGCCTCTTTTAAGATATTTTAATAATGGTAATAATGGCAATAATGGTAATAAGTATACCGCAGTTGGTTGCGTCCGACTGCAACGTTTCCACTTGTTTAAATCTTGTTTGCTTAACATTGAGACGGTTATTCATATTCTTACTACAGTCGAACAAGAAATTTTTTTTTAGGCTTGCATCTTGAACTCTCATAAGTTTTCGATCTCCTTATAAAGAAGACAAGACAATAACTCATTTTTTGAAGCACAAGCAGATTAAAGCTGAAAAAGTACAGGCTGTGTGCGACCGGCATGAAGCTTGGAGCTCGGCTACAAAATCATAAAAAAAAATGTTTTGCATGTATACTTCTTAAAATGTGTTGATCTGCTTCCAAGCAAATTATTGCATAGACATAGAAGTGAGTGATGCGTGAGAAATGAATAGCCATATTCTTCAGCATATATTTTTTCGCTCAGTGAACAGGGGCTATGTTATATTTGTTTGCCTCTGACAATCGATTTAAGATGCAGATATAACTATAGATGTTGTTGTAGGCCTGATTTTTTGTGGACACCATGGGTTCCAAATAAAAAATACCGTGACTGAAAATATATTTGCTTCACCTAACGTGCTTTAAGTATTTATCCATTGAAATAAAACTCTTCTTAAAAACTCAATTCTTAATACACTTCTATAAACGAACGAAGTTTTTTCTTCGTTATATGGAAGTTCGGTGGTATGAAGCTTTTGTTTTTAAAAACATCGAAGAGTATGTAGAAATTGCAACAGCCATTACAACAGCCACATCAGAAAGTATAAACTGTCGCCGCAGTTGCAGAAGCCAAGCGAGATGCACCACAAAAACAATTGATTAGGAATAATTAAAATAAGTTTTAAAATTAAGATTTAAAACGTTAGTAAAAGAAAACAAAACAAAAGAATACAGTTCCTTTACTCTAATACAGCCAAAGCAGGACAAAGTTTCAATGTTAAGACGCAAAGTGTAAAATATCAAAATGAAATCTTAAATGTTATCTTGTAGTGGCCATATAAAAAGACACGAGCAAATACTATCTGCTACCAAGAATCGGATGTTAGATAGACTTAGAGAAAAAATTTTATGCTCGATACCGAATGTAAAGAGTGTATTGGGTTTGTGCAATGTCCGTCAAGATGTCTGTCCGTCTATATGAACACAACTTATTTCAACATCCTGCAACCTTACAAATATGTTTTTCTATGGCCGGGACAGATAAAGTGTCAAGATTAGGGTTCTACGATAGCTGGGGGGCTGGCAAATCGATCAATTCTTTAACTCAAAATTGATAAATCCACCTATTTCGCACATTCTTACAGCTAAAACTACCAAATTTTGGTTAGAAGATACTCACAACCCTCAAAAAACAGCATTAAAAATTTTTTAGCCACGCCCACCCATTTCGCCACCAGCCCCTCCGCTTATATCTATCACAGTTGCTGGAATTGAGGACTCCAAGGGTATAAGAGAATAAAGCTTGTTATAATTATAACATAAAACACGGAATGGTTCATGTATTAAATAGTTGCTCAAGCAACGTTCAAGGCTAAGGGGTAAAAAGTTACGCGAAGATCTAATTGGGATAAAAAATTTAATTCGACTCAAAAGAACTGATGAGTCGATTTCATCATTAAGTAGGTTAGTAATAAATAATACTCCATGCATAGTTCTACGGTTTAATAGGGAGGGAAAATTTATCAAAAGGAGCCTACTTGAATACGGGGGCAAGTCAACTCCGGGAACCGAGCTCAAACTTCTGAACAGAATCGATTCTGTCCTGGTGAATAGAGTATTGTGGGGACCACGAACAAGATCCATACCCCAGGATGGGACGTACAAGCGATGTATAAAGCGTTTTAGTGGTGTAGGGATCATTCAACTCTTTCGAACACCGCTTGATGAAGTCAAAGACATTAATGGCCTTATTGACCATAGACGAAATATAAGCGTCAAACTTTATTTTAGGATCAAGAATAATGCCAAAATCTTTAAGCATCAAGCAAGTGGTGAGCAGTATGAGGGGTACTTCTACAAAAAGACAAAAAGAAAAAAATTGTACGGAACCAGGCTGACAATGCAACCAAATCCGACTGTAGTAAATTACAAAGAGAGCATCATTGTAGGTGAAACATAGCTTCACATCATCAGCAAAAATATATACAAAAGAGTTAGTAATAACAGTTGGGAGATCGTTAAAAAACAAATTAAATAGCAAAGGACCAAGGTGACTACCCTAGGAAAGACCAGAGATATCAAAATAGGGTTAACATACAGATGATTTAGAACTACTTTATGTGTTCGACAACACAATTATTCCGAAAGCCAAAATAAAAGCTTTTATTTTTATACTCGATACCGAAGGTAAAGAGTATATTGGTTTTGTGCAATGTCCGTCATGGTGTCTGTCCGTCTGTCCGTCCGTATGTATGCAAGCTTTTTCCACACCCTTCAAGCTAGAGACTTGAAACTTTCCAATTCTCTTTATGTATGGGATAGTAAATTAAAGTGTCAAGATCGGGGTTCTACGATAACTGGGAGGCTGGCAAATCGATAAATTCGATAACTCAAAACCGATAAATCCACATATTTCGCACATCCTTACAGCTAGAAGTACCAAATTTGGTAAGAAGATAGCTACTAGCAACTCCCAAAAAACTGCATCAAAAGTTTTGGAACCACGCCCCCCCATTCCGCCCCCAGCCCCCCCGAATTTTAAAGTCAAAAAAGCATATATCTCCCTCAGTTTTTGAGCTATAGCCAACAAATTTGGTGCCAAGATAGGTGATGATGACCCCCAAAAAACTGCACCAAAAGTTTGGATGCCACGCCCACCAATACCGCCCTAGCCGCCCCCAGATGCCCCAACGCTTCGTAAAAAACGGGAATGCGTGTATCTTCCAGAGTAGTGGAGCTAGAGCCACCAAATTTGGTAGAAAGATAGCTGGTAACGACCCCAAAAGAACTGCATCAAAGTTTTGGAACCACGCCCACCCATTCCGCCCCCAGCCCCCCCCGCATTATAAAGTCAAAAAAGCCAATATCTCCCACAGTTTTTTAGCTAGAGTCATCAAATTTGGTGCCAAGATAGATGATGATGACCCCCCAAAAACTGCATCAAAAGTTTGGATGCCACGCCCACCAATACCGCCCTAGCCACCCCCATCTGCCCCAACGCTTCGTTAAAAACGGGAATGCGTGTATATTCCAGAGTAGTGGAGCTAGAGCCACCAAATTAAGTAGGAAGATAGCTGGCAACGACCCCCAACAATCTGCATCAAAGTTTTGGAGCCTAGCCCATTTATTCCGCCCCCCTTTCCCCACCTTATACAAACGTTTAGCTAGAGTCACCAAATTTGGTATGAAGGTAGCATTTGACATTCCACATGGATCGGCAGCAAAAATTTGAATGCCACGCCCACCCATACCGCCCCAAGCCCCATAGCCCCCCTTTCACCACCTTTTACATGCTTCGAGCTAGAGTCACCAAATTTGGTATGAAGGTAGCATTTGACATTCCACAAGGATCTGCAGCAAAAATTTGGATGCCACGCCCAACCATACCGCCCCCAGCCCCCCTTTCCCCACTTTATACAAACTTCGAGCTAGAGTCACCAAATTTGGTATGAAGATAGCAATTGACATCCCACATGGATCGGCAGCAAAAATTTGAATGCCACGCCCACCCATACCGCCCCAAGCCCCATAGCCCCCCCTTCACCACCTTTTACATGCTTCGAGCTAGAGTCACCAAATTTGGTATGAAGGTAGCTTTTGACATTCCACAAGGATCTGCAGCAAAAATTTGGATGCAACGCCCAACCATACCGCCCCCAGCCCCATAGCCCCCCTTTCCCCACTTTATACAAACTTTGAGCTAGAGTCACCAAATTTGGTATGAAGGTAGCATTTGACATTCCACATAGATCTGCACCAAAAATTTGAATGTCACGCCCAACCATACCGCCCCCAGCCCCCCTTTCCCCACTTTATACAAACTTTGAGCTAGAGTCACCAAATTTGGTATGAAGGTAGCAATTGACATTCCACAAAGATCTGCATCAAAAATTTGGATGCAATTCCACCCATACCGCCCCCAGCCCCCCTTTCCCCACTTTATACAAACTTTGAGCTAGAGTCACCAAATTTGGTATGAAGATAGCAATTGACATCCCACATGGATGGGCATCAAAATTTTTAATACTGGTATCGAGTATACCGCAGTCGGTTGCGTCCGACTGCAACGTTTCCACTTGTTTTAATTTTCAAATTTTGAAGCAGAAGCGAATGACTCACAGAATCAAATGCCTTACTAAAATCGGTGTAAACAACGTCAGTTTTCATTTTTTCCTGAAACCCTTTGATAACAATCGAAGTGAATTCAAGAAGGTTACGGTCTACGCCTAACAAAACCGTGTTGATAAGGCGATGTAATTGAGCATATAATTTATTAAAATTCTTTTGGAATGGCAGACAACTTGAATGTACCCCTTTAATTATTAAAGTTTGTCTTTGAAGAATTTTTAATGAGTGAAATAATAAAAAATTCCTTCCATAATGCAGGAAACACAGTTAATTCAACAGACAAGTTAAATAATTTAAGCAAGGGCTTACAGAGTGAATCCATACAGTATCTAAGCATTCAACCTGACACCCCATCGGGACCAGGCAGGTAGCCAGTTTTGATAGAGTTAAGGTCAGTTAGGAGCGCACACTCAGTTATATCTGGGACATTTATGCAATTTGACGTTTGAACTTGAAAAGTATAGGAATAACTGCAACTATATAAATTCGTTGAGTATACTGATTGAAAATACTCAGCAAATAGATCGGCTACTGCCTGATCAGAACTTGCTTTTGTATCATCTAGGTATACTGAGGATGGCAAGCAAAAATACTTACTTATAGAGATAACAAATTTATAAAACTGTTTAGGGTCACGTGAAAAGTTTATTCTACAACGATTTAGATAATTATTATAACAAGATGTGTTAACAGAAAGAAAACTAGATTTTGCTACTAAACACGAAGATAAATCTAAAGAAGCTCCCGATTTCTTAAATTTTTTATATGATCTTGTCTTCACGCTTTTCAATTTCGATAGTTCCCTCGTTCCAAGGTGGTTTATTATCACTTGAAGAACACGTGAGGGGAACACAAATATCCAAAAGCGAATTCAAGGTCCCATAAAATATGGCAATGACAGTTTCTATATCACTATAAGAATAAAGTCGAGACTAATTAGTATGTTGAGGTAGATAATTTAATTTAGTAAAGTTAGTTTTACGAAAGCAACGGGGTTTTAAAGTATTATTAGATACTGAACTAGGGTTAAGAATTTCGAAGGATAGTTCTAAAGTTGGATGGTAGGTATCTTCCGGAAGCACTAGAGGGGGTATTCTACTAGCATTACTGCATTCTGAGTCCGAAACAATTATCAAGTCCAACATTCTTCCACTACAGTTATGCACCGTGTTAACTTGCGATAGGCCTAACTTCAGTAGGCCATCTATAAAATCATCAGAAGTGACTGGTAATACCGCCGAAGATGTGTCATTCACAAACCATACAAGATGTGGCAGATTAAAATCACCAACCACTATAAGATGATCCATATCTGTCAATAACGACGAAACAAGTTGCAGGGCATTTAGATGGGATACGTAGATGCTATTATCAGAATGAGGCGGAATTTAGGAGCAAGTGACATACAGTGAACGGCCGTTTATTAATATTTGAACACATAAAAACGTATTGCCCAATCGTAGATCTGGTGATGCAGCACTAAAATTCAGTTGGCAGCTCTGAGTTCCGCTCTGTCTGTTATATACTCGTTCATTATATGCAAGCTTTTAGCACTAATATAATGACAATGACAAATACACCGATTTGATATTACACAAAGTGTATTGATGTGTAAACACCTATATGCTCTGGTTGTAAAAACATTTCAATCGCAATTTAATAGACGGTAAAGTACTCAATGCCTTATCGGAAACCAAATCCTACAAAGCCTGTCCAATATGCAATGCAATACCAAAAAATGTCTTGGAGAAAAAAATTTTAAATGCTTGAAATTTGTGCCATTTATAGATAATTTAAAGTATGGAGTGAGTCCGTTACATTGCTGGATAAGGTTTTTTGAATTCGTGATCCATGCTGGATATAAGATTGGCATAAAAAATTGCAATTTTCAAGTGCAGCCGACAAAATTATAGAAGCACACAGAAAAACATGCAGCAGCGGATGTTTTGGGAAAAAATGTCATTACATGTCGATCAGCCAAAACAAGCGGGTTTCGGAAATACGAATGTTGGGAACACAGAACGCCTAACTATAAAATATTTGCCAAAGTAATGCTGCATTTACACTAGTTTATAAACAAGTCAACGTTGATATCAACTTTATCAATCCTAGTGTGAACAGCTGTCAACTTGATCAACTGTTGCGTTGACAGTAGATTGACAATGCGAAAATCGTCAATTGTTGCTCTGAGTGTAAACATAGTGTAAACACTTTGTGTCAACAGTTGAAGTCACAATCGGCGCGTTGACAACACAAAATTAAGTTGAGCTCATGTTCATTCTTTTGCTGTGTGTTGACAAACTTTATGAACATATTAAAGGTGGCAGCACTTCGCTTCGCCATCCGTTTTAATTAATGTTGTCTGCTTTTTCAACTGTGCAGTCTATAAAAACAAAAATTTGTAATAAAAAGCTATTTAAAATACAATTTTATTTACTTTTATGCATATTTATTGAACCATATTTTAATATCGAAAGTAGACCTGCTTCAGTTGCTGGCGATAGCTATCGATTAACTCAAGAGCGAGAACCAAAACTACTGCTGCCGCTATTTTGCTCTTCTTCGCTGTTGCCACTGTTCTGATTTTATTCTAAAGTAAACAAATTGTATATCAATTAGTTTTAAGTTACATATTTATTAGTAATAACCACTTTTTATACTCGATACCGAAGGTAACTAGTATATTGGTTTTGTGCAATGTCCGTCATGGTGTCTGTCCGTCTGTCCGTCCGTATGTATGCAAGTTTTTTCCACACCCTTCAAGCTAGAGACTTGAAACTTTCCAATTCTCTTTATCTATGGGATAGTAAATTAAAGTGTCAAGATGGGGGTTCTACGATAACTGGGGGGCTGGCAAATCGATAAATTCGATAACTCAAACCGTAAGTCACATATTTCGCACATCCTACAGCTAGAACTACAAATTGGTAAGAAGATAGCTACTAGCAACCCCCAAAAACTGCATCAATAATTTGGAGCCACGCCCCCCATTCCGCCCCAGCCCCCCCGAATTTAAAGTCAAAAAGCATATATCTCCCTCGATTTTGAGCTATAGCCACCAAATTTGGTGCCAAGATAGGTGATGATGACCCCTAAAAACTGCATCAAAAGTTTGGATGCCACGCCACCGACACTGCCCTAGCTACCCCCATCCACCCCAACGCTTCGTCAAAACGGGAATGCGTATCTTCCAGAGTGTGGAGCTAGAGCTTCCAAATTTGGTGGGAAGATAGCTAGTAGCGATCCCCAAAAAACTGCATCAAAGTTTTGGAGCCGCGCCCACCCATTCCGCCCCCAGCCCCCCCGCATTTTGAAATCAGAAATGGCTATATCTCCCAAAGTTTTTGAGCTAGAGCCACCAAATTTGGTGCCAAGATAGGTGATGATGACCCCCTAAAAACTGCATCAAAAGTTTGGATGCCACGCCCACCGATCCTACCCTAGCCGCCCCCATCCACCCCAACGCTTCGTCAAAAACGGGAATGCGTGTATCTTCCAGAGTTGTGGAGCTAGAGCCACCAAATTTGGTGGGAAGATAGCTAGTAGCGATCCCCAAAATCTGCATCAAAGTTTTGGAGCCAAGCCCACCCATTCCGCCCCCCTTTCCCCACCATTTACAAACTTTCAGCTAGAGTCACCAAATTTGGTATGAAGATAGCAATTGACATTCCACAAAGATCTGCATCAAAAATTTGGATGCCATGCCTACCCATAACGCCCCCAGCCCCCCCCCCCCCCCTTTTCTCACTTTTTACAAACTTCGAGCTAGAGTCACCAAATTTGGTATGAAGATAGCAATTGACATTCCTCATGGATCGGCAGCAAAAATTTGAATGCCACGCCCACCCATACCGCCCCAAGCCCCATAGCCCTCCTAACCCCACCTTATACAAACTTTGAGCTAGAGTCACCAAATTTGGTATGAAGGTAGCATTTGACATTCCACAAGGATCTGCAGCAAAAATTTGGATGCCACGCCCAACCATACCGCCCCCAGCCCCCCTTTCCCCACTTTATACAAACTTTGAGCTAGAGTCACCAAATTTGGTATGAAGGTAGCATTTGACATTCCACAAGGATCTGCAGCAAAAATTTGGATGCCACGCCCAACCATACCGCCCCCAGCCCTCCTTTCCCCACTTTATACAAACTTTGAGCTAGATTCACCAAATTTGGTATGAAGGTAGCATTTGACATTCCACAAGGATCTGCAGCAAAAATTTGGATGCCACGCCCAACCATACCGCCCCCAGCCCCCCTTTCCCCACTTTATACAAACTTCGAGCTAGAGTCAACAAATTCGGTATGAAGATAGCAATTGACATCCCACATAGATCTGCGCAAAAATTTGAATGCCACGCCCAACCATACCGCCCCCAGCCCCCCTTTCCCCACTTTATACAAACTTCGAGCTAGAGTCACCAAATTTGGTATGAAGATAGCAATTGACATCCCACATGGATGGGCATCAAAATTTTTAATACTGGTATCGAGTATACCGCAGTCGGTTGCGTCCGACTGCAACGTTTCCATTTGTTTACATTTCTCAATTAACAAAACAACACAATATTGAAAATCAGTTTCGATACATTCACAATATCGACGTCAACGAAAAATGCTTAGCAACGTGAATGTCAACGAATGTGGATATCAACTGGTGTAAATTACTCTCAACTTCAATATCAACGCGTTGGCATCTTGCGCGTTGCTCAACTCGAAAATTAGTTGGCAGCCCGGTTTTTTGTCAACTCAATCAACTAATGTAAACACAACAAATGCGTTGACGTTGGATATCAATTGTTGATATAGCTAGAATTGACGCTGCATCAACTAGTGTAAATGCAGCATTATATGTTGGACTTGTCAGTTTCCAATAAGTCTGACGAAATTTGAAGCATTTTGTCACAAAACCGGTGAACTCTTAGTTGAAATTTATCCTTGGCTTCCTATGACTGCAACAGTGCATAAAATTTTAGTGCATTCGAGGGGCATTATTGAAAACACAGTGCTACCAGTCGGGTATTTTGGTGAAGAGGCAGCTGAAGCCCGCAATAAAGTTTATAAGTCTGATAGACTACTCCATGCTACAAAGCACAGCCGACTTAGTAATTTCACCGACGCACAGTGGGGCCTTGGCTCATTTAGCTTATCAAAAATCATATCTTCTAAACTAATGAAGCGATTTCAAAAATTTAAAAAGCAATTAATAGATGACTTTTTAAGCTTTAAAATGAATGTTCGCCAAGAGTGCTAGGTACCCGTTGTGCTTAAATATTCAAGGTCAAAGTCAAGAAATATTTCCAGCACATTTTACCTGTAAAATTCCAATTAAAAACGTTCGTTTTTAATCATAACTGAAAATTTTTTACAACTTCAATTACTATTTCCCGTTTTTTGTTGTTTTTATTCGATTTTCTAACTTAAATACATAAAATTTAAATTCTTATTTTTGGGAGATTTTTTTAGGTTAATTTTTAATATTTGCTATCGAAGGCTGATTTTCAACCAAATAATCATCAACATTAATGCTAGTAAGGTTAACATCTAATAAACTCAACATTTCGGAACTATAGTTGCTATCTTCCAAATCCTTTCGTGATTGCACATGGCTCAGCGATGCAAGAAGTGGATCCGATGAGGCTGCCAGCATGTTGAAAAGGTCTCCATTTTGTCGCACCCGAGAAATTTTGCACGTATTAGTGTATCTGAACCTCTTGTAGTCCTTGGTTTTACATTCCTGTGCTTCTTCGGACAGCTCTCCAATAGGTAAGCACTGATATTCTATTAAGTCCTTTCCATGAGCCAAAATCCTATGTACCGTGGGGGTTAGTTTTTTCTGAGGATACCATCCAGTCAAAAGTTGAGTCGTTTTTGATGCGTATTCGCCAAATTTTGCACCATCTATCATTTCTTTGCAGTTTATAACATTTAGGATAACAGCAAACCTTTTAATGATCTCATTATGAACACCTGTTATCAAAGTTGTTATTTGATCATTTTCAAAAAATCTCCTCGAAGTATTTCCATCATTCGTATTCCCGTATCCGTGCTTTGGACAGTCAACTTTTATTCCTAGCTTCCGAGAGAACTCAGCTTGTATAACTTCCTTTCTTCTCTGTATATCCTCACGAGGCGTATTATCCGTTTTTGTTTCTCCTGGCCGAGGAAATGTGTACGCGAGCTTCAGAATAAATTCCATACACTTTATTCTGCAATGCAACGGAGAAATTCCATATTCGTAGCAGTTCTCCTCACCCGTTGAAATTATTGAAATTGTGAAAGTCTTTTTGAGTTTTTTTTTACAAATGGGACACCTCAATGTTGAGGAGGTGTTTGTAATTTCATTTAAGACTTTTCCATCAATCATTGTCAGGAAGAAATCAAACTTCACCGTGAATGTTTTTCCACTCTTGGTTTGAAAAACAGTAGGCTTCAGTTGGCTAATTTGATTTTGTATGTCGGTTACAGTTGATTAAATCAATTCAGACGACTCCTTCGCATATTTGAAGAAAATAGGGCGATAATAATGAATCGATGATGGTCGGCGATTTTTCCAATGTTCAGAAGTTTCACTCCTAAGGCGTAAGGGAACTACAGAAGCCATAAACATATTTTCATCAGAAATAGTTTCGTCATCTGTCTGTATAATTTGTTTGTATATGCTTTGTCCAGACGATCCATCACATCCCCACTTATTGAGTAGAGTCAGATTTTCAGGAAGAAGCTCGACCTCTTTATCAGGCAAACTTTCAACTATACGCCTAGCAGTGTGATCCATTAAATCCTGGAGTTTTACTTCTACAGATGTCTCTGTTATTATTGTATTAGGTGGCACTGCTTCCTTTTTGGCAAATACAATTTTTTTATATCCGGGAAGAACTTTGACGTTATGTTTTTTTAAGGAGCTGCGTAAAATATCATATTTCTCCTTAGTCAGTCCCAAGTCCATAAATAGGGAAAACGCTTCTTCGTGAGTGTACTTAATTCCGACTGAGTTTGGAGGCGTGGGAATACTTTCCTTAATCCTATACAGCCGTAAAGGACTGGCGACCTGCACAGCTTTCGTAATTGTCGCTCTTGTCCTCTCTTGTTCCTTCATATACTTGGATGAAAGTGCTTCCGACAGATGTTCAGCTGTTAAGCTATCCGTAGCATCCTCAAGCTTACGTTTCCTTGTAACACATGAACACTCCTCCATACTTTTTTGCGGCCTTCCTCTTCCTCGGCTAGTCGATGGGTAAACTTCTTCCTGTTCTGAATATCCGAATGTTGTACATTCCTCCAACCAATTTTCATGCTTTTTTATGAAAGCCGACATGGTTCTATGGACCAAGTTCCATTTTCGCTTCAAGTTAGCGTGAATGAATTTAATTTGTGTCTGAAAAGCACAACTAGCGTTTTCGAGTACGCCAATCTCTTTAAGCAATGCCACTTAAAAATCGTTAATATTTTCAGAAGCACGAAAAAGTTCAAAAATCTTTGAATTTGTTAAATCCATTATTGCGCTTATTTATCAAAATTTCGTGAATTATATTGAAAAATACTATTCAATCTGAAAATTTCTTATTGTTCGCCGCAATAAACAACAAGTGTTTCCTCTTATGAAGTTATGAAATAACTGTTGCCATCAAGTGACATATTTTGCACTTTATACCATATTTTTGAGTTAGCTAGGTAAGCAAGCAAAATTGGTATAATCCTTTTCCAATTAGCTAGGTAAAAAACAATATATACCTAAGGTATTGATTTACATTAAAAATAGGTAAATGGGGAAATACAGAAATTAAAAAAAAATAACCTGTAGTACCGCAACTTTCCATCAACTACAATTATATTTACCTGCCTCCTCAGACCTTTTCCATTCAGGTAATTATAAAGGATAGGAAGGAAAAAAGGATTAGAAGGGATATATATAAACAGGTAGTACTTATAATACAACATTTAGAAATGTTGTCAATAAACAGCACATACGCTACAGCCAAATTTGTATGCGCTCTTCTTCTTCCTTATACCTGCCGCGTGTTTTTAACTCGAGGTATCCCTAGTTTTTGGCTCGCGTTTCCGAAATACAGATTTTCGCAGATTGTGACTATATACATATGAAAGGTATATATTATAGCTTTCAAATGCATGTGGTCCCACCGTGACTCTGAGAGATACTTTTTTGTTATAGTCCGCGAAAGTTCAAAAAATGCCAAAATTTAGTGTATTTTTTAAACGATTCTAATTTAATAAGTATTTCAGATATATTTAAATTGTATACAGAAAAACACTGAGATTGAACATTCTTTTCAGATAAAGAAAAAGATCGAAGATCGGTTGTGTACGTCGCCCAATATTCAGTTCGAAAGTGGTAAATTTCTGTAAAAATTGTCATTTTTTCGTACTCACGTAAAATTTCTCAACTTTGAGGAGATCTACCACCCATAATTATTAACCGATTTAAAAAATCTTTTGGATCCATAATCTTTGAAGTATTCTCTATCGATTACATATTTCACTTTTGCCAAACGCGTTCATGAAAAAAATGATTTTTGATAAGCTATCCGAGAAAAGGCCCCACTGTGCGACGTTTATCAGAGGGCTATGGATACATCAGATCCAATTATATCATCAATAAATCTGCAGAGGCGCATACAAAACCATAAAAGTCTTTAGCTTTCACCGGAAGTAATATAGCTGCTGGAATGCAGTTTCGCATTTCAAGAAAATTCTTTAGATTCACCAGAATTCCAAGATGAAGATTGCCTTGACCATTTTAATGGTGAATATTTGGAATTCTGTGAAAATGATTTCAACAATGTTATTTAGTATTTTAAGTAATAAATAGTTAAAATAAAATCATTATAAAGTTTAACATATTTGTGTACACGTTCCTTGTTAAGTCCTATACAAGTCAGCACACATTTATATTATAAGATATCAAATAACTGCATATAAGAATGACACACAAATTATTAGCACATGTAAAACTAGGTCAGGACCATACACCATACGCTACATTTTTTAACCCAATAAAACTTTAAGCAACACCAAATTATGCTGAACACACAGAATATCGCTGACTGCGCAATGCATGCATACAATATGTCGCAACAGTAGCGGTCAGCCAACCCGGTAGTTGCTAAATATGCTATTCTGCATTGCAAGCAACTGCTGAGTACACAATAACCTAATTTTAATTGACACCACAAAACTGTAAAACTAAGCTATTTTTTCCTATAAATATTGTTACTTTTTGTTAATAAAATCAGTGTTCTTAGTACAACCTACAAAGATACATTCATTTTTCTCCGCAGTCCACCTGGTTACAAGTGCCAGTTGCAACAACAATTAAGCAGTCAGTTTGTAGTGGATGCTAACAATACATACACACCTTTTACAGGTTTATTTTGGTGACCCCGACAAAGGACTCCTAGGAAGGATCCTGTCTACAACATATGGTTCGCTACTCCTTCGACCACACCACACGGTTGCGAATAGAAGCGTAATCCAGCTCAGGCCGAGCGAATAAAACACTTCCACCGGGTCAGGAGTAATCAAAGAGCTATATACAACAACATAACAAAGGTGATTCTGGTAGCTTAGCCATTGTCAACAATGCGACAAAATGAGCACAGAGAAATCACTCTTATTGGAAGATGGGTTGATCAAAAACTCTAAGTTAGAGGAGTCTCACCCATACCACAAGTTCTCCGAAGAGGTTCACGATTTGGTTCAAAAAACCAGAACTTACTTCAAAGAACAAGCTGATTTTGCAGATCAGTCTACCAGCAATAGGACGGAACCAAAACCCGCCATTGCTGCAGGAATTGCTGATGCCTAAGAAAACACAAATGCCAAGCTAGTTGCATTGTGCCGTCGGCAAAAGGTGATGATTGCGTCAATCAATCGCGCCCTGCAACACAAGCCTGTTAATGCGGACATCATTAAGTCATTATGGGCAAAAACTCAAGAGGTCTATTTCCAAATATACGAGGAATTTGAGGACCCAGAAGAGAGTGGCTACAACGCCACCCAGTATTTAAAGGCAGAGGCTGATGTTCGGAATGCGCTTACCAGCAATTCAAGCAGTGAATGCACCGATAACATCATTTTACCACGCATTTCCATTCCAAAATTTGATGGTGATACGCTTAAATGGACGCAATTTTTCGATATGTTTTCGATATGTGTATAATACACGAAACAAAGATGCCAACCATACGCCAGATGTGGTATTTAAAAACCAGCGTAGTCAGAGAGGCAGAAAGATTAATCCGTCACATCGATCTAAGGGAAGAGAACTATCTCTACGCATGGGAAATCTTAGTAGATGCCTACAACAATCCTAGAGACATCACATCTAGGGTTTAAAATCGCCTCTTACTGCAACAAACCTGCAGCGACGATGTGAAGTCCATTAAGGAGCTCAACATCACCACCATAGAGTCATTAGCCTCACTGAAGGGACTCGGGATTTACATCTCAACATGGGATTCAATCATCATTGCCATCCTCAGAAACAAGTTGGATGGCACAAACAAAATACTCTATGAACAATTATTGGGTAGTAAAAATGAAATCCAGCCACTGGACACCATGCTCCAGTTCCTCGAACAGCGATTTCGGGTCATGGCTACTGTAAAAAGGCACCTGAAATATTTAAAAAGGAGTCAAAGAACGCGACATGTGCAACATCTTCAGGTGCACAAAAGGGATGTATTTTCTGTGAAAAGACAAGTCATTATTTATCAAAATGTGACGAATTTTGCGCAAAATCTGTCAGCGAGCGCTTAAATTGGGTGCAAAGGCAAAGGTTATGCGTCAACTGCTTTAAAAATGACCATAAAACAAAGGCATGCACAAGCAACTTCAGCTGTTTTAAGTGCAACAAAAAGCACCACACTCTAGTGCATTTTGAAAATGTTGTCACATCAGCAGCAGCAGAGCCATTATCACAAGTTGTGGCATCCGCAAACAACCACAACTATAACTTACTTGCAACAGCAAAGGTAGCTGTGCAAGCAACTAACGGACAACAAGCATCATTCAAGGCACTACTGGACTCTGGATCACAAATCAACGTTGTTTCCGAAAGACTTGTGACAATGTTGGGACTTAAGCGTCATGACACAACACTCCGTATTGAGGGCATCGGAGGACAGCCAAGAGTCAGCAAGGCTCGAGTGAATGTCCTAGTTAAATCACTACACAGCAATATTACGATGCGATTGGAAGCATTCGTATTACCGCATATAATTTCGGATCAACCTGCCGATCAACACGGCCGATTGGGGCATGCCGAGCAAGTTAGCACTGGCGGATCCAAACTTCAACAGACCAGGCAAAATCGACATGTTGATTGGAGCAGAGCACTGTTTTTCAATATTGCTCCCACAACAACACAAAATGTTCCAGTCTGGTCCAATGATGCAACAAACCGAGTTCGGGTGGATCATTGCTGGAAAAGTAAATGCTGCAATTATGTCGTCAGCCATCTGCGCAGTTGCAACAAGTGAGGAAACAAATGCATTAATGGAACGATTCTGGACATTAGATAGCTTGGATACAACAGAAAAACACCGAACACCAATTGAAGCGCATTGTGAAAGGCACTTCTTAGAACATTTACAAGTGGCGGTGGACGGCAGATTCATCGTTCAACTTCTATTTTCTGAACACTATTCAGCCCTGGGAGAGTCCATGGAGATTGCGACCAAACGGTTTCTATCGTTAGAGCGCAGAACCTCCGCTGACATGTGGAAGCAGTACGCAGCGTTCATGGCGGAGTATGAGAAGCTGGGACACATGAAACAAGTGTCACCGCAACAGATTTCTTAAAATCACTACGTGATTCCGCATCATTGCGTGGTGAAGCCTGACAGCACAACAACAAAACTACGAGTTGTCTTCGACGCATCGTGCAAAACATCTACTGGAAAATCGCTGAATGACATATTGCATGCAGGCCCCACTGTTCAAAGCGATATTATGTCTATTCTACTACGATTCAGAACACATAGATATGTGTCTACGGCTGACATTGTAAAAATGTATCGTCAGGTATGGATCAATCCGGACAATCAGTTTCATCAACTGATTGTATGGCGCAACAACTCGTCGGAAGAAATTAAATACTACCGATTGAAAACAGTCACATATGGCACAAAATCCGCACCATTTTTAGCGATAAAATGTTTGGATCATCTGGCCAATAAGCAAATGGAAAGGGTACAGATGGGTGCAAAGGCACTACAACGTGACTTTTATGTGGACGACTGCCTTACCGGCACCGACACAATCGCAGAAGCGAAACAAGTTCAACAAGAGCTAAACAAAATTCTTCAGCCATCGGGATTCAAGCTACGAAAGGAGGAATTCCAAAAGAAGACACAGTTAACGACGTACAGCTCGGAGAAACACTGGAACAGTACAGTGTAAAAACATTGGGCCTTATTTGGACGCCCAAAACGGATCAACTTGGCGGTCGAACTCACAGCAGTGCAGCAACAGTCATTACAAAACGTGCAGTCTGCTCGGAGCTGGCACAGATCTTCGATCTACTAGGCTTGTTCGCTCCAGTCGTAGTAAAGTCAAAAATTTTCATCCAACGCCTCTGGGACGACGAGTTACCTACAAGTCTTCAGAATGATTGGAAGGGGTATCGAGACGAGTTGCAAAGCCTAAACTCAATGCGAATCCCAAGGCACGTTTATGATGGTGAGACTCCGATAACGAAAGAATTACACGTCTTTGTGGATGCGTCAGAACGTGCATATGGCGCTGCAGTTTACGTTCGCGCAACGTACAGAAACAAACAAATATCTGTTCGGCTACTATGTTCAAAATCTCGAGTGGCTCCAAGAGCAAAACAGTCACTCCCTCGACTAGAGCTATGTGCTGCACTATTGGGTGCAGAGCTTGCTCAAAGAGTTCGACGTGATCTAAGCCTCGACAGCAACACAGTGCCAGGATACTTGGTCAGATTCTACGGTTGTAGCTTTCATGGGTAAACGCAACTGCCGCCACATATCATACATTTGTGGCAAACCGAATAGCGAAAATTCAGGCCTTGACAAGCCAGACTCAATGGCGGCATGTATCATCGGCCAACAATGCGGCAGATGTACTCTCAAGAGGAATATCGGCACGAAAACTACCCTCGTTTTTAGATTTTCCAAATTCGATATTTTTTTGTTATCGATTTCATGACAGACGAAAATGGCTATATCGTCTCGGCTGTTGATGCCGATAAAGGATATATATACTTAATGGGGTCGGAGATGCTTCATTCTGCCTGTTACACACTTTTGCACAAAACCATTATACCCTTATTTACCCATTTTATGGGTTAAGGGTATAAAAATGCTGTTGGAAGATCTGCATGAGGACAACATGTATTGCGGTGCCCAAGCCTTACGAGCAACCGCTAGACAACAATATTGGATCCTCAACGACGAAACAATGTCAAATAATATTATTCACAACTGCGTGACACAAGCGCCGTACTATGGAGGTGTACCTGTAAAAGGTGTGTATGTATTGTTAGCATCCAGTACAAACTGACTGCTTAATTGTTGTCGCAACTGGCACTTGTAACCAGGTGGACTGCGGAGAATAATGAATGTATCTTTCTAGGTTGTACTAAGAACACTGATTTTATTAACGAAAGGTAACAATATTTATAGGAAATAATAGCTTAGTTTTACAGTTTTGTGGTGTCAATTAAAATTAGGTTATTGTGAACTCAGCAGTTGCTTGCAATGCAGAATAGCATATGTAGCAACTACCGGGTTGGCTGACCGCTACTGTTGCGACATATTGCATGCATTGTGCAGTCAGCGATATTCTGTGTGTTCAGCATAATTTGGTGTTGCTTAAAGTTTTATTGGGTTAATAAATGTAGCGCATTGTGTATTGTCTTGACCTAGTTTTACATATGTTAATAACTTGTGTGTCATACTTACATAGCTGTGTGCAGTTATTTGATATCTTGTAATATAAATATGTGCTAACTTGTTAATGACTTTACATTCTCCCGGCCGTTGAAACGGTTTTCAACCATCCTCTCAATCCAGTGTAAATCGTCTTGGGGATGCTGAAGGTTCGGACGGGTTGACTGCTTCGTTCCTAGTGGCTGTGGGTGGACAAGTCCATCGTCGTTGCGTCCGCATTGCATATGCACATAGTATTATGACAGATATCACTAGTGCAATGTAAGCGGCTATGTGATGATGTTGGAACGAGCTTATTTGGTTGGGCAGCTCTTTTTTTTTGAGTGTTGCCAATTTTACCTGTAGGTCATCTAGATCCTTGTCGTCTTGTGCGTTGTAATCCGAGATGTTGAAAGTTGTCTCTGGTACCTTTGTTATGTTTGGTTGGATAATGTCACCAAAGCGGGCGTAGCCTTGTCTTATTTGACTCGTGACAGTGCCAAAGGTATTGATGCTAATGTCTGTGTTGCGTGCAGTACAGCCAGGTGATAGCGACAGTAGTCCACTGTTTTGTAGTTGGATAGTTGACGGTGTTCCGTTGCAAACTGCTTGAAGTTCCACTTTCGAATGTGTTGCGAAGATCCAGTTGTTCTGCTGTTGTGTTTTTTCCCATTCCATTTTGGTTGTTCGGTAAGCTACGTGACATGTCGTTGGTGTCTTGTTGGTAAACAGTTGAAACTCACATCGGTTGTTCACATCAAACACAGCTTGATGATCTAAGCATATGTATTTTTCGATGTGTATTGTACGGCAGCGGTGTAGATCATCTTGTGTAAGTCCCATGAATTGATCTCTGTGGTTGTTTACACCTATAATAGGTGTTTTTTGCTCGAACAATCTCCAACTAGTTGTGTTCCACACTGGAATTGGCACCATATGTAATAGCTCGAGTATCAATGTTGACACTAGGGGTAATATTACTCTGAATATCACATGAGTGTCGGTGGCTGTGCCTTCTGCTCGCATAATTCTGTATAGTTGAATCACATTGGATGATGTCACGGGTACCATTTGATCTGGTGGCAAATGATCCTGTATTTGATCCAACAGATCCGTTAATTGTTTAAGGGAGTTCAACATTGGGCTTATTGTATGGTGGTGAACTCCAGTTAGTACGTCCACTATTTTGGATTGCATGCGCTGAAGAGATGCTGCTAGCAATGTCAATTGAGTTGTCAATGCCACGTAGTTTTCCGTAAGACGTGCGCCAGTGTACTTTCCTCTGCTTTGGCTAATGGCGGCTACTTGTTGTTCAAGTAGTTTTAGACGTTTGTCCGATGTTGTCCTTGTTTTCTGAACAACGTTAATGGTTGAGTCAAGTACTGAGGTTTGGTTTCTCAGCAGTGTCAGTAGAAATTCCTCGTTCTTTTGCACCTTCTCTATGACCTTAGTCATTTTATTGGCATAGTCTGAGTCTAAGACTCCAAACAGACTGTTCGAAATATTACCCACTGCATCAAACGGGGAGCGGCGTTTCCGAGTATGTTGCATTAGACCGTTTGCCATTTGTAATTCATCATACAAGTGTCGATAGTGCTGTGATATTGCGTCACATGTGTGATTGTTGTTTAATTCTGGGCATATGTACTGGAACTCCTTGATGCCTGAATTAAACGTGTTCATTTGAGGAACTTAACACGGTGATTGTCGAAATCGAAGCTATCTTGAATTCACGCTCAATAACCCCGATGTCAAATGATCCTACGGACACCACAGCTCTCATACCAGCGCATTTCCTGATTGGTGAAACACTAACGGCTCCACCCGATGTCAACGCCGATCGCGCGAGAAAGCCCTGCTGAAACGTTGGGAATAAGTATCCAGAACTAAGCAAGGATTCTGGAAGCAATGGTCAGAGGAATACTTGCAAGAGTTACAAGCCAGGCACAAGTGGAAAACCGTTAATCCCAATATCAAGGAAGGCATGCTGGTCCTTATCAAGGAAGACAACATTCCGGTGATGAGCTGGCCTATGGGACGCATTATAAGGACATATCCAGGAATGAATAACCATGTACGAGTGGTTGACGTAAATACGGCCTCAGGCATTTACAAGCGCGCCATCAACAGGCTGGCACCGATCTTTCCGGAAGAAGCGGCCAAAAACGACCTATTATGGAAGAAGAGGATACGGATAAAAAGAATACGCCGGATGCTCAACGGAGACGAGTAAAGTCACCAACCATAACTTCCTCATTGCTAATTCTGCTTCTAATGCTACCTCTGGTGCTTACACAGTCAATATCGGTGACAAGGGTCGACACGAAACCAGGAGTATACTATAAAAAAAATTGGTACAACGATGAGAACAATATCCGACTGGTCCATAATTATTTACTATGAATTGGATCCATACTGGAGAGACATGAACACGTTTAATTCAGGCATCAAGGAGTTCCAGTACATATGCCCAGAATTAAACAACAATCACATGTGACGCAATATCAGAGCACTATCGACACTTGTATGATGAATTACAAATGGCAAACGGTCTCATGCAACATACTCGGAAACGCCGCTCCCCATTTGATGCAGTGGGTAATATTGCGAACAGTCTGTTTGGAGTCTTAGACTCAGACTATGCCAATAAAATGACTAAGGTCATAGAGAAGGTGCAAAAGAACGAGGAATTTCTACTGACACTGCTGAGAAACCAAACCTCAGTACTTGACTCAACCATTAACGTTGTCAAGAAAACAAGGACAACATCGGACAAACGTCTAGAACTAATTGAACAACAAGTAGCCGCCATTAGCCAAAGCAGAGGAAAGTACACTGGCGCACGTCTTACTGAAAACTACGTGGCATTGACAACTCAATTGACATTGCTAGCAGCATCTCTTCAGCGCATGCAATCCGAAATAGTGGACGTACTAACTGGAGTTTACCACCATACAATAAGCCCAATGTTGATCCCCCCTATACAATTAACGGATCAGTTGGATCAAATACGGGATCATTTGTCACCAGATCAAATGGTACCCGTGACATCATCCAATGTGATTCAGCTATACAGAATTAAGCGAGCAGAAGGCACAGCCACCGACACTCATGTGATGTTCAGAGTAATATTACCCCTAGTGTCAACATTGATACTCGAGCTATTACATATGGTGCCAATTCCAGTGTGGAACACAACTAGTTGGAGATTGTTCGAGCAAAAAACACCTATTATAGGTATAAACAACCACAGAGATCAATTCATGGGACTTACACAAGATGATCTACAACGCTGCCGTATAATACACAGCTTTGATCATCAAGCTGTGTTTGATGTAAACAACCGATGTGAGTTTCAATTATTTACCAACAAGACACCAACGACATGTCACGTAACTTACAGAACAACCAAAATGGTATGGGAAACAGTAGAAGGCTCTAGTCGGAGAGCCCGACTAGAGATACCCTGACCCAGTTGCAATAAATATTTAATTTATAAGACTTGGTTAACTGGCTTAGCTTCCATCGATTAAGTTCAATATCTCCGGTGTTTCTCAACCGATTTGGACGAAATTTTCAGAAAAGTTCTATCATTATCCATTACTTCAACCCTCATTTTTAGATTTTCCAAATTCGATATTTTATTGTTATCGATATTATGTGTATATCGGAAACCAGAATAGTTATCGATAATTTGAAGCAAACTTGTTCTGCTCATGGTATAGGAGAACTTAAATACAAAATCAGAAGTCTCTAGCTCTTGTAGTCTCTGAGATCCACGCGTTCATACAGACAGACAGACGGACATGGCTATATCGTCTCGGCTGTTGATGCTGATCAAGAATATATATACTTTATGGGGTCGGAGATGCTTCCTATTGCTTGTAACATACTTTTGCACAAAACCATTATACCCTTATTTACCCATTTTATGGGTTAAGGGTATAAAAACACAACAGCAGAACAACTGGATCTTCGCAACACATTCGAAAGTGGAACTTTAAGCAGTTTGCAACGGAACACCGTCAACTATCCAACTACAAAACAGTGCACTACTGTCGCTATCACCTGGCTGTACTGCACGCAACGCAGACATTAGCATCAATACCTTTGGCACTGTCACGAGTCAAACAAGACAAGGCTACGCCCGCTTTGGTGACATTATTCAACCAAACATAACAAAGGTACCAGAGACAACTTTCAACATCTCGGATTACATCGCACAAGACGACAAGGATCTAGATGACCTACAGGTTAAATTGGCAACACTCAAAAAAGAAGAGCTGCCCAACCAAATAAGATTTACAATGGATTTAGAGGATGGTTGAAACCCGTTTAACGGCCAGGAGAATGTTAAGTCATATACAAGTCAACACACATTTATAATATATGATATCAAATAACTGCTCATAGCTATGTAAGAATGACACACAAATTATTAACACATGTAAAACTAGATCAAGACCATACACAATACGCTACATTTACTAACCCAATATAGCTTTAAGCAATACCAAATTATGCTGAACACACAGAATATCGCTGACTGCGCAATGCATGCATACAATATGTCGCAACAGTAGCGGTCAGCCAACCCGGTAGTTGCTACATATGCTATTCTGCATTGCAAGCAACTGCTAAGTACACAATAACCTAATTTTAATTGACACCACAAAACTGTAAAACTAAGCTATTATTTCCTAAAAATATTGTTACTTTTCGTTAATAAAATCAGTGTTCTTAGTACAACCTACAAAGATACATACATTATTTTCCGCAGTCCACCTGGTTACAAGTGCCAGTTGCGACAACAATTAAGCAGTCAGTTTGTACTGGATGCTAACAATACATACACACCTTTTACAGGTACATTCCTTGTCACATTTAGAATAAAACATAAAAAAATTAATAAAAAAGGGCGATGATGTTGCCACCCCAACTTTTTCAAAAATCCACTTCTTAAGGTATGTATAGTATTGGAAAAAATAGAATCAAAATATCTTGAGTGGTTCCTGCCAGTTTTTTGTCAAAATTTCCCATAGTGCTCTGTTTCAATACATACAAAGAATCTTAATTTAGAGCAGAGATGGGTGCGACGCGACGCAATTTTTTGTGCCTCTAAAAAATTTGAATGAACTTATTTTACAGGAACTTTTCCAACAATTTCAAATCTACTATCCTTTATAAAAGAAAAAGAAGAATGAAAGAAAGCTGCCTGATTTTCAGTGTTACAAAAATAATCACAATTTTAAGGTAATTTTGTCGGCTTTCACATAGTCCCAAAATTGTGTTGCGTGCATTTTAGGGCAATTTATGACATATTACCGCGAAATCCTATTCTTATTGTCTATGTTTCTTTCGTTATTGTTAAGATACATAAGTTTTGTTTTTCATTCTGTAATGCTTACCTGAGATCTGTTGTCAAATCCTGGTGCCTAAATTCAGGTGCAATTCTAGGATATACAAATAAACTACCAGGTATGCACCAAATATAGAAATTGTAGGCACAAATCTTATTCGGAAACGTGCGTAGTACCCAAATTGCATAAATTGACCGTGTCCTTTATATATAAAAATATTGGTAAATTTGTTAGGCGTGAATGCAAACTCTTTTGTTGATCCCTTTATCCAAACAGTAAAGTAGAAGTATTAATGCTGATCACCCCTTTGGTTTTTATGACCTAAAACTGTCAGAAACCAACGTTAGGTTTATCTGTTGATATCGTTGGAAAGCTTGTTCAATTACGCATCAATTGATATAAGACATAATACATATTTCATTCATGTTTTGAGAGATATTTAACATGTAATGAAATAAGTCGAAATCACGACTTTCAAAAAATTGTCCTTTTGCCAGTCACCCCTCTTTATCTTGTCAAAATCCAGCCAATAATATAAAAAACCAGTGGAAACGTTGCAGTCGGACGCAAACCGACTGCGGCATACTCGATACCAGTATTAAAACCAGTAAAAACAGGCCTAATTGCAAAGGGGTACGGATGCGGCAGGGGTGTACGCTGCCTTAAAAATTCTCCGATGCAGATGGGGATGCCACGAGCTATCTTCCTTCCATATTTGGTGATTCTAGCTCAAAGTTTGTAAAAGGTGGGTAAAGGGGGGAAAGGGGGGTTGGAGGCGGTATGGGTGGGAGTGGCATCCAAATTTTTGATACAGAGCTTTGTGGAATGTCAATTGCTATCTTCATACAAAATTTGGTGACTCTAGCTCGAAGTTTGTAAAAGGTTTGGAAAGGGGGGCTGGGGGCAGTATGGGTGGGCGTGGCATCCAAATTTGTGATGCAGATCTTTGTGGAATGTCAATTGCTATCTTCATACCACAAGTATTCCAAAAGCCAAGTATTCCGAAAGCCAAGTATTCCGAAAGCCAAAAAAAAAAGTTTTAATGGAAACCCAATAATTTTAAAATTTTGAAGCGGCAGAGAATGACTAACAGAATCAAATGCCTTACTAAAATCGGTGTAAGCAACGTCAGTTTTCATTTTTTCCTGAAACCCTTTGATAACAAGCGAAGCAAATTCAAGAAGGTTATTGGTAGTTGATCTACACCTTACAAAACCGTGTTGATAAGGCGATGTAATTGAACAACATATGTGTTGCAGTTGAGAACACATAATTTATTCAAATTCTTTTGGAATGGCAGACAACTTGAATATACCCCTTTAATTATTAAAGTTTGACTTTGAAGAATTTTTAATGAGTGAAATAATAAAATATTCCTTCCATAATGCAGGAAACACAGTTAAGTCAACAGACAAGTTAAATAATTTAAGCAAGGGCTTACAGAGTGAATCCATACAGTATCTAAGCATTCAACCTGACACCCCATCGGGACCAGGCAGGTAGCCAGTTTTGATAGAGTTAAGGTCAGTTAGGAGCGCACACTCAGTTATATCTGGGACATTTATGCAATTTGACGTTTGAACTTGAAAAGTATAGGAATAACTGCAACTATATAAATTCGTTGAGTATACTGATTGAAAATACTCAGCAAATAGATCGGCTACTGCCTGATCAGAACCTGCTTTTATATCATCTAGGTATACTGAGGATGGCAAGCAAGAAGTCTTACGTTTAGAGTTAACAAATTTATAAAACTGTTTAGGGTCACGTGAAAAGTTTATTCTACAACGATTTAGATAATTATTATAACAAGATGTGTTAACAGAAAGAAAACTAGATTTTGCTACTAAACACGAAGATAAATCTAAAGAAGTTCCCGATTTCTTAAATTTTTTATATGATCTTGTCTTCACGCTTTTCAATTTCGATAGTTCCCTCGTAAACCAAGGTGGTTTATTATCACTTGAAGAACACGTGAGGGGAACACAAATATCCAAAAGCGAATTCAAGGTCCCATAAAATATGGCAATGACAGTTTCTATATCACTATAAGAATAAAGCCGAGACCAATTAGTATGTTGAGGTAGATAATTTAATTTAGTAAAGTTAGTTTTACGAAAGCAACGGGGTTTTAAAGTATTATTAGATACTGAACTAGGGTTAAGAATTTCGAAGGATAGTTCTAAAGTTGGATGGTAGGTATCTTCCGGAAGCACTAGAGGGGGTATTCTACTAGCATTACTGCATTCTGAGTCCGAAACAATTATCAAGTCCAACATTCTTCCACTACAGTTATGCACCGTGTTAACTTGCGATAGGCCTAACTTCAGTAGGCCATCTATAAAATCATCAGAAGTGACTGGTAATACCGCCGAAGATGTGTCATTCACAAACCATACAAGATGTGGCAGATTAAAATCACCAACCACTATAAGATGATCCATATCTGTCAATAACGACGAAACAAGTTGCAGGGCATTTAGATGGGATACGTAGATGCTATTATCAGAATGAGGCGGAATTTAGGAGCAAGTGACATACAGTGAACGGCCGTTTATTAATATTTGAACACATAAAAACGTATTGCCCAATCGTAGATCTGGTGATGCAGCACTAAAATTCAGTTGGCAGCTCTGAGTTCCGCTCTGTCTGTTATGTACTCGTTCATTATATGCAAGCTTTTAGCACTAATATAATGACAATGACAAATACACCGATTTGATATTACACAAAGTGTATTGATGTGTAAACACCTATATGCTCTGGTTGTAAAAACATTTCAATCGCAATTTAATAGACGGTAAAGTACTCAATGCCCTATCGGAAACCAAATCCTACCAAGCCTGTCCACTATGCAATGCAATACCAAAAATTTCTTGGAGAAAAAAATTTTAAATGCTTGAAATTTGTGCCATTTATAGATAATTTAAAGTATGGAGTGAGTCCGTTACATTGCTGGATAAGGTTTTTTGAATTCGTGATCCATGCTGGATATAAGATTGGCATAAAAAAATTGCAATTTTCAAGTGCAGCCGACAAAATTATAGAAGCACACAGAAAAACATGCAGCAGCGGATGTTTTGGGAAAAAATGTCATTACATGTCGATCAGCCAAAACAAGCGGGTTTCGGAAATACGAATGTTGGGAACACAGAACGCCTAACTATAAAATATTTGCCAAAGTAACTGGTATAGATGAGCAACTTATTTTCAATATGAGAACCATCCTTATATGTTGGACTTGTCAGTTTCCAATAAGTCTGACGAAATTTGAAGCATTTTGTCACAAAACCGGTGAACTCTTAGTTGAAATTTATCCTTGGCTTCCTATGACTGCAACAGTGCATAAAATTTTAGTGCATTCGAGGGGCATTATTGAAAACTCAGTGCTACCAGTCGGGTATTTTGGTGTAGAGGCAGCTGAAGCCCGCAATAAAGTTTATAAGTCTGATAGACTACACCATGCTACAAAGCACAGCCGACTTAGTAATTTCACCGACGCACAGTGGGGCCTTGGCTCATTTAGCTTATCAAAAATCATATCTTCTAAACTAATGAAGCGATTTCAAAAATTTAAAAAGCAATTAATAGATGACTTTTCAAGCTTTAAAATGAATGTTCGCCAAGAGTGCTAGGTACCCGTTGTGCTTAAATATTCAAGGTCAAAGTCAAGAAATATTTCCAGCACATTTTACCTGTAAAATTCCAATTAAAAACGTTCGTTTTTAATCATAGCTGAAAATTTTTTACAACTTCAATTACTATTTCCCGTTTTTTGTTGTTTTTATTCGATTTTCTAACTTAAATACATAAAATTTAAATTCTTATTTTTGGGAGATTTTTTTAGGTTAATTTTTAATATTTGCTATCGAAGGCTGATTTTCAACCAAATAATCATCAACATTAATGCTAGTAAGGTTAACATCTAATAAACTCAACATTTCGGAACTATAGTTGCTATCTTCCAAATCCTTTCGTGATTGCACATGGCTCAGCGATGCAAGAAGTGGATCCGATGAGGCTGCCAGCATGTTGAAAAGGTCTCCATTTTGTCGCACCCGAGAAATTTTGCACGTATTAGTGTATCTGAACCTCTTGTAGTCCTTGGTTTTACATTCCTGTGCTTCTTCGGACAGCTCTCCAATAGGTAAGCACTGATATTCTATTAAGTCCTTTCCATGAGCCAAAATCCTATGTACCGTGGGGGTTAGTTTTTTCTGAGGATACAATCCAGTCAAAAGTTGAGTCGTTTTTGATGCGTATTCGCCAAATTTTGCACCATCTATCATTTCTTTGCAGTTTATAACATTTAGGATAACAGCAAACCTTTTAATGATCTCATTATGAACACCTGTTATCAAAGTTGTTATTTGATCATTTTCAAAAAATCTCCTCGAAGTATTTCCATCATTCGTATTCCCGTATCCGTGCTTTGGACAGTCAACTTTTATTCCTAGCTTCCGAGAGAACTCAGCTTGTATAACTTCCTTTCTTCTCTGTATATCCTCACGAGGCGTATTATCCGTTTTTGTTTCTCCTGGCCGAGGAAATGTGTACGCGAGCTTCAGAATAAATTCCATACACTTTATTCTGCAATGCAACGGAGAAATTCCATATTCGTAGCAGTTCTCCTCACCCGTTGAAATTATTGAAATTGTGAAAGTCTTTTTGAGTTTTTTTTTACAAATGGGACACCTCAATGTTGAGGAGGTGTTTGTAATTTCATTTAAGACTTTTCCATCAATCATTGTCAGGAAGAAATCAAACTTCACCGTGAATGTTTTTCCACTCTTGGTTTGAAAAACAGTAGGCTTCAGTTGGCTAATTTGATTTTGTATGTCGGTTACAGTTGATTAAATCAATTCAGACGACTCCTTCGCATATTTGAAGAAAATAGGGCGATAATAATGAATCGATGATGGTCGGCGATTTTTCCAATGTTCAGAAGTTTCACTCCTAAGGCGTAAGGGAACTACAGAAGCCATAAACATATTTTCATCAGAAATAGTTTCGTCATCTGTCTGTATAATTTGTTTGTATATGCTTTGTCCAGACGATCCATCACATCCCCACTTATTGAGTAGAGTCAGATTTTCAGGAAGAAGCTCGACCTCTTTATCAGGCAAACTTTCAACTATACGCCTAGCAGTGTGATCCATTAAATCCTGGAGTTTTACTTCTACAGATGTCTCTGTTATTATTGTATTAGGTGGCACTGCTTCCTTTTTGGCAAATACAATTTTTTTATATCCGGGAAGAACTTTGACGTTATGTTTTTTTAAGGAGCTGCGTAAAATATCAATTTTCTCCTTAGTCAGTCCCAAGTCCATAAATAGGGAAAACGCTTCTTCGTGAGTGTACTTAATTCCGACTGAGTTTGGAGGCGTGGGAATACTTTCCTTAATCCTATACAGCCGTAAAGGACTGGCGACCTGCACAGCTTTCGTAATTGTCGCTCTTGTCCTCTCTTGTTCCTTCATATACTTGGATGAAAGTGCTTCCGACAGATGTTCAGCTGTTAAGCTATCCGTAGCATCCTCAAGCTTACGTTTCCTTGTAACACATGAACACTCCTCCATACTTTTTTGCGGCCTTCCTCTTCCTCGGCTAGTCGATGGGTAAACTTCTTCCTGTTCTGAATATCCGAATGTTGTACATTCCTCCAACCAATTTTCATGCTTTTTTATGAAAGCCGACATGGTTCTATGGACCAAGTTCCATTTTCGCTTCAAGTTAGCGTGAATGAATTTAATTTGTGTCTGAAAAGCACAACTAGCGTTTTCGAGTACGCCAATCTCTTTAAGCAATGCCACTTAAAAATCGTTAATATTTTCAGAAGCACGAAAAGTTCAAAAATCTTTGTATTTGTTAAATCCATTATTGCGCTTATTTATCAAAATTTCGTGAATTATATTGAAAAATACTATTCAATCTGAAAATTTCTTATTGTTCGCCGCAATAAGCAACAAGTGTTTCCTCTTATGAAGTTATGAAATAACTGTTGCCATCAAGTGACATATTTTGCACTTTATACCATATTTTTGAGTTAGCTAGGTAAGCAAGCAAAATTGGTATAATCCTTTTCCAATTAGCTAGGTAAAAAACAATATATACCTAAGGTATTGATTTACATTAAAAATAGGTAAACGGGGAAATACAGAAATTAAAAAAAAAATAACCTGTAATACCGCAACTTTCCATCAACTACAATTATATTTACCTGCCTCCTCAAGATGTGGTAGATTAAAATCACCAACCACTATAAGATGATCCATATCTGTCAATAACGACGAAACAAGTTGCAGGGCATTTAGATGGGATACGTAGATGCTATTATCAGAATGAGGCGGAATTTAGGAGCAAGTGACATACAGTGAACGGCCGTTTATTAATATTTGAACACATAAAAACGTATTGCCCAATCGTAGATCTGGTGATGCAGCACTAAAATTCAGTTGGCAGCTCTGAGTTCCGCTCTGTCTGTTATGTACTCGTTCATTATATGCAAGCTTTTAGCACTAATATAATGACAATGACAAATACACCGATTTGATATTACACAAAGTGTATTGATGTGTAAACACCTATATGCTCTGGTTGTAAAAACATTTCAATCGCAATTTAATAGACGGTAAAGTACTCAATGCCCTATCGGAAACCAAATCCTACCAAGCCTGTCCACTATGCAATGCAATACCAAAAAATTTCTTGGAGAAAAAAATTTTAAATGCTTGAAATTTGTGCCATTTATAGATAATTTAAAGTATGGAGTGAGTCCGTTACATTGCTGGATAAGGTTTTTTGAATTCGTGATCCATGCTGGATATAAGATTGGCATAAAAAAATTGCAATTTTCAAGTGCAGCCGACAAAATTATAGAAGCACACAGAAAAACATGCAGCAGCGGATGTTTTGGGAAAAAATGTCATTACATGTCGATCAGCCAAAACAAGCGGGTTTCGGAAATACGAATGTTGGGAACACAGAACGCCTAACTATAAAATATTTGCCAAAGTAACTGGTATAGATGAGCAACTTATTTTCAATATGAGAACCATCCTTATATGTTGGACTTGTCAGTTTCCAATAAGTCTGACGAAATTTGAAGCATTTTGTCACAAAACCGGTGAACCCTTAGTTGAAATTTATCCTTGGCTTCCTATGACTGCAAAAGTGCATAAAATTTTAGTGCATTCGAGGGGCATTATTGAAAACTCAGTGCTACCAGTCGGGTATTTTGGTGTAGAGGCAGCTGAAGCCCGCAATAAAGTTTATAAGTCTGATAGACTACACCATGCTACAAAGCACAGCCGACTTAGTAATTCACCGACGCACAGTGGGGCCTTGGCTCATTTAGCTTATCAAAAATCATATCTTCTAAACTAATGAAGCGATTTCAAAAATTTAAAAAGCAATTAATAGATGACTTTTCAAGCTTTAAAATGAATGTTCGCCAAGAGTGCTAGGTACCCGTTGTGCTTAAATATTCAAGGTCAAAGTCAAGAAATATTTCCAGCACATTTTACCTGTAAAATTCCAATTAAAAACGTTCGTTTTTAATCATAGCTGAAAATTTTTTACAACTTCAATTACTATTTCCCGTTTTTTGTTGTTTTTATTCGATTTTCTAACTTAAATACATAAAATTTAAATTCTTATTTTTGGGAGATTTTTTTAGGTTAATTTTTAATATTTGCTATCGAAGGCTGATTTTCAACCAAATAATCATCAACATTAATGCTAGTAAGGTTAACATCTAATAAACTCAACATTTCGGAACTATAGTTGCTATCTTCCAAATCCTTTCGTGATTGCACATGGCTCAGCGATGCAAGAAGTGGATCCGATGAGGCTGCCAGCATGTTGAAAAGGTCTCCATTTTGTCGCACCCGAGAAATTTTGCACGTATTAGTGTATCTGAACCTCTTGTAGTCCTTGGTTTTACATTCCTGTGCTTCTTCGGACAGCTCTCCAATAGGTAAGCACTGATATTCTATTAAGTCCTTTCCATGAGCCAAAATCCTATGTACCGTGGGGGTTAGTTTTTTCTGAGGATACCATCCAGTCAAAAGTTGAGTCGTTTTTGATGCGTATTCGCCAAATTTTGCACCATCTATCATTTCTTTGCAGTTTATAACATTTAGGATAACAGCAAACCTTTTAATGATCTCATTATGAACACCTGTTATCAAAGTTGTTATTTGATCATTTTCAAAAAATCTCCTCGAAGTATTTCCATCATTCGTATTCCCGTATCCGTGCTTTGGACAGTCAACTTTTATTCCTAGCTTCCGAGAGAACTCAGCTTGTATAACTTCCTTTCTTCTCTGTATATCCTCACGAGGCGTATTATCCGTTTTTGTTTCTCCTGGCCGAGGAAATGTGTACGCGAGCTTCAGAATAAATTCCATACACTTTATTCTGCAATGCAACGGAGAAATTCCATATTCGTAGCAGTTCTCCTCACCCGTTGAAATTATTGAAATTGTGAAAGTCTTTTTGAGTTTTTTTTTACAAATGGGACACCTCAATGTTGAGGAGGTGTTTGTAATTTCATTTAAGACTTTTCCATCAATCATTGTCAGGAAGAAATCAAACTTCACCGTGAATGTTTTTCCACTCTTGGTTTGAAAAACAGTAGGCTTCAGTTGGCTAATTTGATTTTGTATGTCGGTTACAGTTGATTAAATCAATTCAGACGACTCCTTCGCATATTTGAAGAAAATAGGGCGATAATAATGAATCGATGATGGTCGGCGATTTTTCCAATGTTCAGAAGTTTCACTCCTAAGGCGTAAGGGAACTACAGAAGCCATAAACATATTTTCATCAGAAATAGTTTCGTCATCTGTCTGTATAATTTGTTTGTATATGCTTTGTCCAGACGATCCATCACATCCCCACTTATTGAGTAGAGTCAGATTTTCAGGAAGAAGCTCGACCTCTTTATCAGGCAAACTTTCAACTATACGCCTAGCAGTGTGATCCATTAAATCCTGGAGTTTTACTTCTACAGATGTCTCTGTTATTATTGTATTAGGTGGCACTGCTTCCTTTTTGGCAAATACAATTTTTTATATCCGGGAAGAACTTTGACGTTATGTTTTTTTAAGGAGCTGCGTAAAATATCAATTTTCTCCTTAGTCAGTCCCAAGTCCATAAATAGGGAAAACGCTTCTTCGTGAGTGTACTTAATTCCGACTGAGTTTGGAGGCGTGGGAATACTTTCCTTAATCCTATACAGCCGTAAAGGACTGGCGACCTGCACAGCTTTCGTAATTGTCGCTCTTGTCCTCTCTTGTTCCTTCATATACTTGGATGAAAGTGCTTCCGACAGATGTTCAGCTGTTAAGCTATCCGTAGCATCCTCAAGCTTACGTTTCCTTGTAACACATGAACACTCCTCCATACTTTTTTGCGGCCTTCCTCTTCCTCGGCTAGTCGATGGGTAAACTTCTTCCTGTTCTGAATATCCGAATGTTGTACATTCCTCCAACCAATTTTCATGCTTTTTTATGAAAGCCGACATGGTTCTATGGACCAAGTTCCATTTTCGCTTCAAGTTAGCGTGAATGAATTTAATTTGTGTCTGAAAAGCACAACTAGCGTTTTCGAGTACGCCAATCTCTTTAAGCAATGCCACTTAAAAATCGTTAATATTTTCAGAAGCACGAAAAAGTTCAAAAATCTTTGTATTTGTTAAATCCATTATTGCGCTTATTTATCAAAATTTCGTGAATTATATTGAAAAATACTATTCAATCTGAAAATTTCTTATTGTTCGCCGCAATAAGCAACAAGTGTTTCCTCTTATGAAGTTATGAAATAACTGTTGCCATCAAGTGACATATTTTGCACTTTATACCATATTTTTGAGTTAGCTAGGTAAGCAAGCAAAATTGGTATAATCCTTTTCCAATTAGCTAGGTAAAAAACAATATATACCTAAGGTATTGATTTACATTAAAAATAGGTAAACGGGGAAATACAGAAATTAAAAAAAAAATAACCTGTAGTACCGCAACTTTCCATCAACTACAATTATATTTACCTGCCTCCTCAGACCTTTTCCATTCAGGTAATTATAAAGGATAGGAAGGAAAAAAGGATTAGAAGGGATATATATAAACAGGTAGTACTTATAATACAACATTTAGAAATGTTGTCAATAAACAGCACATACGCTACAGCCAAATTTGTATGCGCTCTTCTTCTTCCTTATACCTGCCGCGTGTTTTTAACTCGAGGTATCCCTAGTTTTTGGCTCGCGTTTCCGAAATGCAGATTTTCGCAGATTGTGACTATATACATATGAAAGGTATATATTATAGCTTTCAAATGCATGTGGTCCCACCGTGACTCTGAGAGATACTTTTTTGTTATAGTCCACGAAAGTTCAAAAAATGCCAAAATTTAGTGTATTTTTTAAACGATTCTAATTTAATAAGTATTTCAGATATATTTAAATTGTATACAGAAAAACACTGAGATTGAACATTCTTTTCAGATAAAGAAAAAGATCGAAGATCGGTTGTGTACGTCGCCCAATATTCAGTTCGAAAGTGGTAAATTTCTGTAAAAATTGTCATTTTTTCGTACTCACGTAAAATTTCTCAACTTTGAGGAGATCTACCACCCATAATTATTAACCGATTTAAAAAATCTTTTGGATCCATAATCTTTGAAGTATTCTCTATCGATTACATATTTCACTTTTGCCAAACGCGTTCATGAAAAAAATGATTTTTGATAAGCTATCCGAGAAAAGGCCCCACTGTGCAACGTTTATCAGAGGGCTATAGATACATCAGATCCAATTATATCATCAATAAATCTGCAGAGGCGCATACAAAACCATAAAAGTCTTTAGCTTTCACCGGAAGTAATATAGCTGCTGGAATGCAGTTTCGCATTTCAAGAAAATTCTTTAGATTCACCAGAATTCCAAGATGAAGATTGCCTTGACCATTTTAATGGTGAATATTTGGAATTCTGTGAAAATGATTTCAACAATGTTATTTAGTATTTTAAGTAATAAATAGTTAAAATAAAATCATTATAAAGTTTAACATATTTGTGTACACGTTCCTTGTTAAGTCCTATACAAGTCAGCAAACATTTATATTATAAGATATCAAATAACTGCATATAAGAATGACACACAAATTATTAGCACATGTAAAACTAGGTCAGGACCATACACCATACGCTACATTTTTTAACCCAATATAGCTTTAAGCAATACCAAATTATGCTGAACACACAGAATATCGCTGACTGCGCAATGCATGTCACAACAGTAGCGGTCAGCCAACCCGGTAGTTGCTAAATATGCTATTCTGCATTGCAAGCAACTGCTAAGTACACAATAACCTAATTTTAATTGACACCACAAAACTGTTAAACTAAGCTATTATTTCCTATAAATATTGTTACTTTTTGTTAATAAAATCAGTGTTCTTAGTACAACCTACAAAGATACATTCATTTTTCTCCGCAGTCCACCTGGTTACAAGTGCCAGTTGCAACAACAATTAAGCAGTCAGTTTGTAGTGGATGCTAACAATACATACACACCTTTTACAGGTTTATTTTGGTGACCCCGACAAAGGACTCCTAGGAAGGATCCTGTCTACAACATATGGTTCGCTACTCCTTCGACCACACCACACGGTTGCGAATAGAAGCGTAATCCAGCTCAGGCAGAGCGAATAAAACACTTCCACCGGGTCAGGAGTAATCAAAGAGCTATATACAACAACATAACAAAGGTGATTCTGGTAGTTTAGCCATTGTCAACAATGCAACAAAATGAGCACAGAGAAATCACTCTTATTGGAAGATGGGTTGATCAAAAACTCTAAGTTAGAGGAGTCTCACCCATACCACAAGTTCTCCGAAGAGGTTCACGATTTGGTTCAAAAAACCAGAACTTACTTCAAAGAACAAGCTGATTTTGCAGATCAGTCTACCAGCAATAGGACGGAACCAAAACCCGCCATTGCTGCAGGAATTGCTGATGCCTAAGAAAACACAAATGCCAAGCTAGTTGCATTGTGCCGTCGGCAAAAGGTGATGATTGCGTCAATCAATCGCGCCCTGCAACACAAGCCTGTTAATGCGGACATCATTAAGTCATTATGGGCAAAAACTCAAGAGGTCTATTTCCAAATATACGAGGAATTTGAGGACCCAGAAGATAGTGGCTAAAACGCCACCCAGTATTTAAAGGCAGAGACTGATGTTCGGAATGCGCTTACCAGCAATTCAAGCAGTGAGTGCACCGATAACATCATTTTACCACGCATTTCCATTCCAAAATTTGATGGTGATACGCTTAAATGGACGCAATTTTTCGATATGTTTTCGATATGTGTATAATACACGAAACAAAGATGCCAACCATACGCCAGATGTGGTATTTAAAAACCAGCGTAGTCGGAGAGGCAGAAAGATTAATCCGTCACATCGATCTAAGGGAAGAGAACTATCTCTTGTCTTATCTTAGTATAATCTTAGTAGATGCCTACAACAATCCTAGAGACATCGCATCTAGGGTTTAAAATCGCCTCTTACTGCAACAAACCTGCAGCGACGATGTGAAGTCCATTAAGGAGCTCAACATCACCACCATAGAGTCATTAGCCTCACTGAAGGGACTCGGGATTTACTTCTCAACATGGGATTCAATCATCATTGCCATCCTCAGAAACAAGTTGGATGGCACAAACAAAATACTCTATGAACAATTATTGGGTAGTAAAAATGAAATCCAGCCACTGGACACCATGCTCCAGTTCCTCGAACAGCGATTTCGGGTCATGGCTACTGTAAAAAGGCACCTGAAATATTTAAAAAGGAGTCAAAGAACGCGACATGTGCAACATCTTCAGGTGCACAAAAGGGATGTATTTTCTGTGAAAAGACAAGTCATTATTTATCAAAATGTGACGAATTTTGCGCAAAATCTGTCAGCGAGCGCTTAAATTGGGTGCAAAGGCAAAGGTTATGCGTCAACTGCTTTAAAAATGACCATAAAACAAAGGCATGCACAAGCAACTTCAGCTGTTTTAAGTGCAACAAAAAGCACCACACTCTAGTGCATTTTGAAAATGTTGTCACATCAGCAGCAGCAGAGCCATTATCACAAGTTGTGGCATCCGCAAACAACCACAACTATAACTTACTTGCAACAGCAAAGGTAGCTGTGCAAGCAACTAACGGACAACAAGCATCATTCAAGGCACTACTGGACTCTGGATCACAAATCAACGTTGTTTCCGAAAGACTTGTGACAATGTTGGGACTTAAGCGTCATGACACAACACTCCGTATTGAGGGCATCGGAGAACAGCCAAGAGTCAGCAAGGCTCGAGTGAATGTCCTAGTTAAATCACTACACAGCAATTTTACGATGCGATTGGAAGCATTCGTATTACCGCATATAATTTCGGATCAACCTGCCGATCAACACGGCCGATTGGGGCATGCCGAGCAAGTTAGCACTGGCGGATCCAAACTTCAACAGACCAGGCAAAATCGACATGTTGATTGGAGCAGAGCACTGTTTTTCAATATTGCTCCCACAACAACACAAAATGTTCCAGTCTGGTCCAATGATGCAAAAAACCGAGTTCGGGTGGATCATTGCTGGAAAAGTAAATGCTGCAATTAAGTCGTCAGCCATCTGCGCAGTTGCAACAAGTGAGGAAACAAATGCATTAATGGAACGATTCTGGGCATTAGATAGCTTGGATACAACAGAAAAACACCGAACACCAATTGAAGTGCATTGTGAAAGGCACTTCTTAGCACATTTACAAGTGGCGGTGGACGGCAGATTCATCGTTCAACTTCTATTTTCTGAACACTATTCAGCCCTGGGAGAGTCCATGGAGATTGCGACCAAACGGTTTCTATCGTTAGAGCGCAGAACCTCCGCTGACATGTGGAAGCAGTACGCAGCGTTCATGGCGGAGTATGAGAAGCTGGGACACATGAAACAAGTGTCACCGCAACAGATTTCTTAAAATCACTACTTGATTCCGCATCATTGCGTGGTGAAGCCTGACAGCAAAAAAACTACGAGTTGTCTTCGACGCATCGTGCAGAACATCTACTGGAAAATCGCTGAATGACATATTGCATGCAGGCCCCACTGTTCAAAGCGATATTATGTCTATTCTACTACGATTCAGAACACATAGATATGTGTTTACGGCAGACATTGAAAAAATGTATCGTCAGGTATGGATCAATCCGGACAATCAGTTTCATCAACTGATTGTATGGCGCAACAACTCGTCGGAAGAAATTGAATACTACCGATTGAAAACAGTCACATATGGCACAAAATCCGCACCATTTTTAGCAATAAAATGTTTGGATCATCTGGCCAATAAGCATATGGAAAGGGTACAGATGGGTGCAAAGGCACTACAACGTGACTTTTATGTGGACGACTGCCTTACCGGCACCGACCCAATCGCAGAAGCGAAACAAGTTCAACAAGAGCTAAACAAAATTCTTCAGCCATCGGGATTCAAGCTACGAAAATGGTGTTCAAACAATGAAAAAATATTGGAGGGAATTCCAAAAGAAGACACAGTTAACGACGTACAGCTCGGAGAAACACTGGAACAGTACAGTGTAAAAACATTGGGCCTTATTTGGACGCCCAAAACGGATCAACTTGGCGGTCGAACTCACAGCAGTGCAGCAACAGTCATTACAAACCGTGCAGTCTGCTCGGAGCTGGCACAGATCTTCGATCTACTAGGCTTGTTCGCTCCAGTCGTAGTAAAGTCAAAAATTTTCATGCAACGCCTCTGGGACGACGAGTTACCTACAAGTCTTCAGAATGATTGGAAGGAGTATCGAGACGAGTTGCAAAGCCTAAACTCAATGCGAATCCCAATGCACGTTTATGATGGTGAGACTCCGATAACGAAAGAATTACACGTCTTTGTGGATGCGTCAGAACGTGCATATGGCGCTGCAGTTTACGTTCGCGCAACGTACAGAAACAAACAAATATCTGTTCGGCTACTATGTTCAAAATCTCGAGTGGCTCCAAGAGCAAAACAGTCACTCCCTCGACTAGAGCTATGTGCTGCACTATTGGGTGCAGAGCTTGCTCAAAGAGTTCGACGTGATCTAAGCCTCGACAGCAACACAGTGCCAGGATACTCTTGGTCAGATTCTACGGTTGTAGCTTTCATGGGTAAACGCAACTGCCGCCACATATCATACATTTGTGGCAAACCGAATAGCGAAAATTCAGGCCTTGACAAGCCAGACTCAATGGCGGCATGTATCATCGGCCAACAATGCGGCAGATGTACTCTCGAGAGGAATATCGGCACGAAAACTACACGAGCACAACTTATGGTTGTATGGACCACTATTTCTGCATAGCTCTCCAGACAAATGGTCAGCCTTACCCAGTATCACCCCCAGCAACCTCGAAAGGAAAACGATACATATAAGTCTCGCAATATCTTCATCTACAAAAGGTGAAGAATTGTACACTTGTAGACACAGCCATTCATTTCACAAGGTACAACGCATTGTGGCTTACATGTTACGCTTCTGCTACAAAAAATACAGACAAGCAAATGTCACTCTAAGCATCGAGGAATTGAATCACGCTCGAAACGTAATTTTGCGGACAATACAACAAGTGGTATTTGCTGCTGAGCTAAAAACGATGCAGCGTCACAACATGGTGGAAAAAAGGAGTTCCATTTCATCGCTGTCCCCCCTACAAGGATCCGATGGACTTATACGAGTTTGTGGCAGATTGGATCAAGACCCACTCCTTTACAATGCAAGGCACCAGGTACTGCTGCCCTACAATGATCCAATAGTAACAAGTAAGAAGGCTCTAGTCGGCCCAACTAGAAGATACCCTGAACCCAGTTGCAATAAATAAATTAAATTTATGTAAGACTTTGGTATACTTACTTAACTCCAATCGATTAAATTCGATATCTCCGGTGTTTCTTAACAGATTTGGACGAAATTTTCAGAAAAGTTCTATCATTACCCATTACTTCAACCCTCGTTTTTAGATTTTCCAAATTCGATATTTTTTTGTTATCGATTTCATGACAGACGAAAATGGCTATATCGTCTCGGCTGTTGATGCCGATAAAGGATATATATATACTTAATGGGGTCGGAGATGCTTCATTCTGCCTGTTACACACTTTTGCACAAAACCATTATACCCTTATTTACCCATTTTATGGGTTAAGGGTATAAAAATGCTGTTGGAAGATCTGCATGAGGACAACATGCATTGCGGTGCCCAAGCCTTACGAGCAACCGCTAGACAACAATATTGGATCCTCAACGACGAAACAATGTCAAATAATATTATTCACAACTGGGGGTCGCGACATATCTCCGACGACATATCTCCGCCGTTTCACAAACGACATATCTCCGCTCGGAGATATGACGTTTTTTTCTTGGCGGAGATATGTCGTTTTGTAGCGAAATATCTCCGCTCGGAGATATGACGTTTTGAAACGACATATCTCCGAGCGGAGATATGACGCTAAGAAACGTCATATCTCCGAGCGTCATATCTCCGAAACAAGTTCAACAAGAGCTAAACAAAATTCTTCAGCCATCGGGATTCAAGCTACGAAAATGGTGTTCAAACAATGAACAAATATTGGAGGGAATTCCAAAAGAAGACACAGTTAACGACGTACAGCTCGGAGAAACACTGGAACAGTACAGTGTAAAAACATTGGGCCTTATTTGGACGCCCAAAACGGATCAACTTGGCGGTCGAACTCACAGCAGTGCAGCAACAGTCATTACAAAACGTGCAGTCTGCTCGGAGCTGGCACAGATCTTCGATCTACTAGGCTTGTTCGCTCCAGTCGTAGTAAAGTCAAAAATGTTCATGCAACGCCTCTGGGACGACGAGTTACCTACAAGTCTTCAGAATGATTGGAAGGAGTATCGAGACGAGTTGCAAAGCCTAAACTCAATGCGAATCCCAAGGCACGTTTATGATGGTGAGACTCCGATAACGAAAGAATTACACGTCTTTGTGGATGCGTCAGAACGTGCATATGGCGCTGCAGTTTACGTTCGCGCAACGTACAGAAACAAACAAATATCTGTTCGGCTACTATGTTCAAAATCTCGAGTTGCTCCAAGAGCAAAACAGTCACTCCCTCGACTAGAGCTATGTGCTGCACTATTGGGTGCAGAGCTTGCTCAAAGAGTTCGACGTGATCTAAGCCTCGACAGCATCACAGTGCCAGGATACTCTTGGTCAGATTCTACGGTTGAGCTTTCATGGGTAAACGCAACTGCCGCCACATATCATACATTTGTGGCAAACCGAATAGCGAAAATTCAGGCCTTGACAAGCCAGACTCAATGGCGGCATGTATCATCGGCCAACAATGCGGCAGATGTACTCTCAAGAGGAATATCGGCACGAAAACTACACGAGCACAACTTATGGTTGTATGGACCACTATTTCTGCATAGCTCTCCAGACAAATGGTCAGCCTTACCCAGTATCACCCCCAGCAACCTCGAAAGGAAAACGATACATATAAGTCTCGCAATATCTTCATCTACAAAAGGTGAAGAATTGTACACTTGTAGACACAGCCATTCATTTCACAAGGTACAACGCATTGTGGCTTACATGTTACGCTTCTGCTACAAAAAATACAGACAAGCAAATGTCACTCTAAGCATCGAGGAATTGAATCACGCTCGAAACGTAATTTTGCGGACAGTACAACAAGTGGTATGTGCTGCTGAGCTAAAATCGATGCAGCGTCACAACATGGTGGAAAAAAGGAGTTCCATTTCATCGCTGTCCCCCCTACAAGGATCCGATGGACTTATACGAGTTTGTGGCAGATTGGATCAAGACCCACTCCTTTACAATGCAAGGCACCAGGTACTGCTGCCCTACAATGATCCAATAGTAACAAGTAAGAAGGCTCTAGTCGGCCCAACTAGAAGATACCCTGAACCCAGTTGCAATAAATAAATTAAATTTATGTAAGACTTTGGTATACTTACTTAACTCCAATCGATTAAATTCGATATCTCCGGTGTTTCTTAACAGATTTGGACGAAATTTTCAGAAAAGTTCTATCATTACCCATTACTTCAACCCTCGTTTTTAGATTTTCCAAATTCGATATTTTTTTGTTATAGATTTCATGACAGACGAAAATGGCTATATCGTCTCGGCTGTTGATGCCGATAAAGGATATATATATACTTAATGGGGTCGGAGATGCTTCATTCTGCCTGTTACACACTTTTGCACAAAACCATTATACCCTTATTTACCCATTTTATGGGTTAAGGGTATAAAAATGCTGTTGGAAGATCTGCATGAGGACAACATGCATTGCGGTGCCCAAGCCTTACGAGCAACCGCTAGACAACAATATTGGATCCTCAACGACGAAACAATGTCAAATAATATTATTCACAACTGGGGGTCGCGACATATCTCCGACGACATATCTCCGCCGTTTCACAAACGACATATCTCCGCTCGGAGATATGACGTTTTTTTCTTGGCGGAGATATGTCGTTTTGTAGCGAAATATCTCCGCTCGGAGATATGACGTTTTGAAACGACATATCTCCGCCGTTTCACAAACGACATATCTCCGCTCGGAGATATGACATTTTGGGACGACATAGTACGGCGCTTGTGTCACGCAGTTGTGGGCATAGCGTCATATCTCCGACGACATATCTCCGCCCAGTACATTTTGCTGGCGGAGATATGTCGTGTTTTTTGCGGCGGAGATATGACATTTTGGGACGACATATCTCCGAGCGGAGATATGACGCTAAGAAACGTCATATCTCCGAGCGGAGATATGACGTTTTTTTCTTGGCGGAGATATGTCGTTTCTTAGCGTCATATTTCCGAGCGGAGATATGTCGTCTCAAAACGTCATATCTCCGCCGCAAAAAACACGACATATCTCCGCCAGCAAAATGTACTGGGCGGAGATATGTCGTCGGAGATATGACGCTATGCCCACAACTGCGTGACACAAGCGCCGTACTATGGAGGCCTATGGGAAGCTGCAGTCAAGTCGGCAAAGCGACTGTTGGTAACGAATACCAACACGGCGACCCTTACATTTGAGGAACTTAACACGGTGATTGTCGAAATCGAAGCTATCTTGAATTCACGCCCAATAACCCCGATGTCAAATGATCCTACGGACACCACAGCTCTCATACCAGCGCATTTCCTGATTGGTGAAACACTAACGGCTCCACCCGATGTCAACGCCGATCGCGCAGAGAAAGCCCTGCTGAAACGTTGGGAATAAGTATCCAGAACTAAGCATGGATTCTGGAAGCAATGGTCAGAGGAATACTTGCAAGAGTTACAAGCCAGGCACAAGTGGAAAACCGTTAATCCCAATATCAAGGAAGGCATGCTGGTCCTTATCAAGGAAGACAACATTCCGGTGATGAGCTGGCCTATGGGACGCATTATAAGGACATATCCAGGAATGAATAACCATGTACGAGTGGTTGACGTAAATACGGCCTCAGGCATTTACAAGCGCGCCATCAACAGGCTGTTGCCGATCTTTCCGGAAGAAGCGGCCAAAAACGACCTATTATGGAAGAAGAGGATACGGATAAAAAGAATACGCCGGATGCTCAACGGAGACGAGTAAAGTCACCAACCATAACTTCCTCATTGCTAATTCTGCTTCTAATGCTACCTCTGGTACTTACACAGTCAGTATCGGTGACAAGGTTCGACACGAAACCAGGAGTATACTATAAAAAAAATTGGTACAACGATGAGAACAATATCCGACTGGTCCATAATTATTTACTATGAATTGGATCCATACTAGAGAGACATGAACACGTTTAATTCAGGCATCAAGGAGTTCCAGTACATATGCCCAGAATTAAACAACAACCACATGTGACGCAATATCAGAGCACTATCGACACTTGTATGATGAATTACAAATGGCAAACGGTCTCATGCAACATACTCGGAAACGCCGCTCCCCATTTGATGCAGTGGGTAATATTGCGAACAGTCTGTTTGGAGTCTTAGACTCAGACTATGCCAATAAAATGACTTAGGTCATAGAGAAGGTGCAAAAGAACGAGGAATTTCTACTGACACTGCTGAGAAACCAAACCTCAGTACTTGACTCAACCATTAACGTTGTCAAGAAAACAAGGACAACATCGGACAAACGTCTAGAACTAATTGAACAACAAGTAGCCGCCATTAGCCAAAGCAGAGGAAAGTACACTGGCGCACGTCTTACTGAAAACTACGTGGCATTGACAACTCAATTGACATTGCTAGCAGCATCTCTTCAGCGCATGCAATCCGAAATAGTGGACGTACTAACTGGAGTTTACCACCATACAATAAGCCCAATGTTGATCCCCCCTATACAATTAACGGATCAGTTGGATCAAATACGGCATCATTTGCCACCAGATCAAATGGTACCCGTGACATCATCTAATGTGATTCAGCTATACAGAATTAAGCGAGCAGAAGGCACAGCCACCGACACTCATGTGATGTTCAGAGTAATATTACCCCTAGTGTCAACATTGATACTCGAGCTATTAAATATGGTGCCAATTCCAGTGTGGAACACAACTAGTTGGAGATTGTTCGAGCTAAAAACACCTATTATAGGTGTAAACAACCACAGAGATCAATTCATGGTACTTTCACAAGATGATCTACAACGCTGCCGTATAATACACAGCTTTGATCATCAAGCTGTGTTTGATGTAAACAACCGATGTGAGTTTCAACTATTTACCAACAAGACACCATCGACATGTCACGTAACTTACAGAACAACCAAAATGGTATGGGAAACAAGTAAGAAGGCTCTAGTCGGGAGAGCCCGACTAGAAGATACCCTGAACCCAGTTGCAATAAATATATTTAATTTATATAAGACTTTGGTTAACTGGCTTAGCTTCCATCGATTAAGTTCAATATCTCCGGTGTTTCTCAACCGATTTGGACGAAATTTTCAGAAAAGTTCTATCATTATCCATTACTTCAACCCTCATTTTTAGATTTTCCAAATTCGATATTTTATTGTGATCGATATTATGTGTATATCGGAAACCAGAATAGTTATCGATAATTTGAAGTAAACTTGTTCTGCTCATGGTATAGGAGAACTTAAATACAAAATCAGAAGTCTCTAGCTCTTTTAGTCTCTGAGATCAACGCGTTCATACAGACAGACAGACGGTCAGACGGACAGACGGACAGACAGACGGACAGACGGACATGGCTATATCGTCTCCGCTGTTGATGCTGATCAAGAATATATATACTTTATAGGGTCGGAGATGCTTCCTTCTGCCTGTTACATTCTTTTGCACAAAACCATTATACCCTTATTTACCCATTTTATGTGTTAACTCCTCCCTCGCTAAGATTTAGGCCGTCCTCGGACTTCTTAAAGTTGTCGATGGCGACCCGCAGAGAAGCTGATTTCCTGGCTTTTACGTGGCCTCGATGTAGCTGCCAAAGAAGGACGCAGATGATTACTGATAGAACTGTAGCCGCGGTGAAGATTGCAGGTGTCGTCAAAAGATCCTTTTCGACGTTGTTAATGTACCGCAGGTTTTCAATGCTCAGACTTCGAAGGTATGGCAGATTGAGAACCTCTTGATGGGCAGTGATATTTACGAGAGCCGAAGACGCTGATCCAGGGAATCGTTGGACTGTGGCCTTCGAGTTCCGGATCAAAAAAACATTTATTTTCACTTCATCCTTAAATGTCAGCATATACGTGCCGTGGATCGTCTCTTCCATGCCACCGGACATGGTAACCGTAGCAGCCTCTTCGTTGATTATAATGACTCCGTCGTCTACAATTTCTATTGAATCCAGATGGCTGGGACGTTCTTTGCAGAACGTTGATGTAAGCGTAGCACTGCAATTTCCAATAGCCAGTATGTTATTGTCGCAATCTGCAACGTTGTTATATCCATCAAAGTTTATTACGGTGCCGTTATGTGAGACAGGAAACAGAGTGACCTTTTTTCAAACTAATCAAGGTTTGGGAAATCTTATTATAAAATTTAAAAATTTATCATCTAACAGGACTTTGATATGGGCTACCTCCATTAAATCAGTAATAGTTATATCTGTAGAGTGCTCATTCAATGAATTTTTTAAATCTGTGGAATCAAAAAAAGCGGGGCTTACAATTTCAATCTTTGCAAGTGTTACTAACAACATTAATGCTTCGAGTTCTACAATCAAAATTCTGTATCTTGCTAGTAGTGTTTCATAAAGGTGGCCGGTATCTATTTGTTTTGTTTTCTCGTTAGCAATTATAACATTTATAGTTTCTGTTAGCTTAATAACCTGATCTTGCATTTTTGTATGTATAGCGGTTTGTCTGTCAATTGAATCAATTAAATTTTTTTGATTAAATTTAAATTTTTCGAAGTCATCGAAATCGGGTGTTCCTGCTACCAATTTAAGAGCAGTACCAAGAATGTTAATGCTCCGAGCATGTCTGTGATGTATATTTACTGTGTCTGTTCATGCCTAAAACTTGGCAGTGAACAAGGAGTTACCGCTCTCTTACCTTCTCTCTCTCTCTTATCTAACTGGTGCTTACTCTCAGAACACTCCGTTCAAATCATTAACGCCCACATAAAAGGGCAAGTGCATAAATTATATCCACATACAATTTTTTCCATCGCGTAAAAAAAAACTCAGCCGGCATAATTGCTTTTGCATAAGCGTTGCAAAGTGAACGTACTTACATATATACAAACATATGCCGGCACACTCACATACATACATACGTTGGTCACTGACTCCAAGCCGTTATCGTTGGCTGTCCAAGCAACAGATGTCAGTAGCCAACGGTTTGTGATACCCTATATTTTTTCCAACAAGTGGGGTATACACTTTTTCCATTTAACTTGTCACATATTTTTTTTTTTTTTTAATTTTTTTAATTTATTTTTTTAATACCCTTTCCGAAATTGGGGTATATCAATTACTTCATATATATTATATATATATATTTATTTTATAACAAAAAGAAAAAAATTATTTACATTATTACAAATTATTATTATCATTCCATATTCCACTTGCAATACACTGGACTTGCACATGCACATAAATAATAACAAAAAATAACACAATAATATCTGGCCGCCTACAACACAAAGAGACAAATAAATAAATACATTTTCAATAAGGCGGCCGATCACAAACACAATTACAACTAATTTAAACCATTAAATAATACATGCGTCATTTATTCATAATTTATTAAAAAAACATTGCAAGTTCTTTGTAATAACATTCGCATGCTAATACAAACTATCGGCGAGATCGATATCGACATATACTGAACGGTTTCATCGTTTAGCATTACAACTCCGTTCCGCAACCGACGTTCGTATTTTTCTATGCTCGTGATTTATCGTTTCGAGGTTATTAAATAAATCGCATTTAAAAAAAAAGAAAAAAAACGTGTATATTTTTTTGTGCACCGTTCCGAACTGTTCTGTTTTTATTGGCATATGTGTATATCGTCCTCAATAAATAGTTATTTATTTCTGACTGCTTAAGATCCTAGCATGCTCATTGACGAGGTCAAGGATAAAAATAACCTCCTTACCGTTCCGTCAGGGCTCCATAAACAATCTAGTTCCGATCCACATCTGCAAAGTGTCCAGATACAGTCCCGCCGCTAATTACTAGATCCTTCGGTCAAAAGCTAAAAATGCAAAGTATGTTTACTTTAACTACATTCATTTCCGTGACCGATCGTCTCAGTCAGTTTGAGTCTAAATTCGCCTCCAATTCCGACGTGTCACTGCACACGCTCAAAGTCAGACAAGAACAGATTCGGACCTTGAGGGACAAGGTTGAGCAGGAATTCGAGCGCTGTTCAAGAGCGCTCTCCAAATCTGAGGGACACAGCAATGTTACCGACACCGCAATCCTCCATTCGAAATATAAGCATTTCTATGGGGCGTACGAGCGTTGTGCATCCATGCTTAGCGAACAAATTGAGAACGCTACGGTTCCAATTACGAATCCAAATGTTGCCTATCAGCCGAGAGGCTGCCGCTTACCGCCTGTTGACACCGAAGTCTTTTCCGGAGACTATTTGAAATGGCCTACGTTCCGGGACATTTTCACAGCGGTGTATATCAACAATCCAAGTCTTACCCTAGTCGAAAAATTATTCCACTTAAACTCAAAGACGAGTGGCGATGCTAAGGCTATCGTTTCCAAATCCCCTCTCACAAATTATGGGTTTGCGTCAGCATGGCAAGCGCTTGTCAACAGGTTTGAAAACAAAAGACTGTTAGTTAACAGTCAACTTCGAATTCTGTTCAATGTACAACAAATTTCTCACGAGTCTGCAGCCGCTTTAAAGGATTTACAGAGCACCATCCAAGGGTGCCTATCGGCTCTAGAACTCTCCAATATCTCCACTGAGAATTGGGATTGTATCCTCGTTTTCATGTGTTCCTCAAGACTTCCTAAACTCACTTTATCACTATGGGAACAGTCTCTCCATAGTACTGCAGATATTCCGACTTGGGTCGAGCTTAATAATTTCTTGTTACAGCGGTACCGAACTTTAGAGGCAATTGAAGATGTACGGCCCCAGGTAGCTCCTCAGCTGGCGTTTAAGGCTACCAAAAAAGAAGTCTCTTCCAAAAGACTGAACTCCTTTGAAACCAAAGTCACTGCCAAGATTGCAAACTTTGCGCAAAATAAAACCATCCAATCCGTACGTGTCCTAAATTTTTACAAATGTCTGTTCAAGAGTGATCCGACACTATAAAGCAGCACAAGCTGTGTCTAAATTGCTTCGCCAGGGGTCACCACCTCAAAGATTGCACTAGTGCGCATAATTGCCATACTTGCAAGGGGCGTCATTCACTCTCCTTCATCGTCCGACGAATTGCCAAAGGTGGTCCTGGAACAGTTTTGGACACTCCAGTCAATTTACAGTCCACTTCTCACCCACAAACGACGCACAGTGGCGCCCGTAGAACAAGTCAGGTGTCAAAAATCAAAAATTGCATGTGCCTCTAAAAAATATTGAATGAACCTTTATAGGAAATTTTCCAACGATTTCAAATCTGCAATCCTTAATGTAACCGGATTTTTTGTTTCGAAGATATAGCTTTTCAAAGTTGTCTGATTTTTTGTGTTACATAAAAATCACAATTTTAAGGTAAATTGGTCGGCTTTGAGATACAATATCTCAAAACCTAAGCAACGGATTGTCATTATTTTTGGTTCTATTGATAGATCTATTTATGAAGAAGAGAATAATAAAAATTGTACTGTTTGTTTTGCGTTTGGCCAGGCAAATCAATATTTACCAACTATCCACTTTTTCACTATTTCTCAACTTTGATGGAAAATAAAAAAATATTATATCACATTATATCGGCTATTTTTTCAAATTAATTTCTTTGATTATTCTTCTATTAAAGCACAAAGTTTCACTTGCCCGTTTTTGCCCCTTTTTTTATACCCTTAACCCATAAAATGGGTAAATAAGGGTATAATGGTTTTGTGAAAAAGTATGTAACAGGCAGAAGGAAGCATCTCCGACCCCATAAAGTATATATATTCTTGATCAGCATCAACAGCCGAGACTATATAGCCATGTCCGTCTGTCCGTCTGTCTGTCCGTCTGTCTGTCTGTCTGTCTGTATGAACGCGTGGATCTCAGAGACTACAAGAGCTAGAAACTTCAGATTTGGTATTTAAGTTCTCTTATGCCACGAGCAGAACAAGTTTACTTCAAATTATCGATAACTATTCTGGTTTCCGATATACACATGGAATCGATAACAAAAAATATCGAATTTGGAAAATGTAAAAATGAGGGTTAAAATAATGGGTAACGATAGAACTTTTCTGAAAAATTTGTCCAAATTGGTTAAGAAACACCGGAGATATCTTATTTTATCGATTGAAGTTAAGTCAGTATACCAAAGTCAATTATAAATTTAATTTACATATTTATTGCAACTGGGTTCAGGGTATCTTCCAGTCGAGCTCTCCCGACGAGAGCCTTCTTACTTGTTTAAGATATAAAATAGTGAAAAAAGACATTGGTTGTTTATCCCTGTGATTTGAGTTACAGCTTCATCATTTTCAAAAAATCTCCTTGAAAAACACATATGTATATAGTCTAATCTACTACCTGATAGATACCGTTTGGATTAAGGGTTCAAGAAAAGAGTTAGCTTTCATGCCTAACAAATTTACCTATTGTTTGTATAAGTCCAGGTCAATAAGGTCAATTTATGCAATTTGGGTACTTGGCACGTGTCCGAATAAGATTTGTGCCTACCTGAATGGGATGTGTGACTAGTTGTACGCCAACGCAATTTCTGTATTCGGTGCGTACCTGGTAATTTATTTGTATATCCTGTAACTGCACCTGAATTTAGGGACCAGGATTTGACAAATGATCTCAGGTAAGCATTACAGAATGAAAAACAAATGTCAAGTATCTTCACAATAACGAACGTAACAACAACAACAAAAATGGGTTTTCACGGTTATATGTCATAAATTGCCCAAAAATGCATGCAACACATTTTCTTCCTATGACTTTTTTCACTTTTTTTACATTTAAAAAAAAGGGGCAAAAACGGGCACATGAAACTTTTTGCATTTAATAGAGGAATAATCAAAGAAATTAATTTAAAAAAATAGCCGATATAATGTGATATAATTTTTTTTTATTTTCCATCAAAGTTGAGAAATAGTAAAAAAGTGGATAGTTGGTAAATATTGAATTGCCTGGCCAAACGCAAAGCAAACAGTATATTTTTTTTTATTCTTTTCTTAATAAATAGATCTATCAATAGAACCAAAAATAATGACAATCCGTTGCTTAGTTTTTGAGATATTGTATCTCAAAGCCGACCAAATTACCTTAAAATTGTGATTTTTATGTAACACAAAAAATCAGACAACTTTGAAAAGCTATATCTTCTAAACAAAAAATCCAGTTACATTATGGATTGCAGATTTGAAATCGCTGGAAAATTTCCTATAAAGTAGGTTCATTCAATATTTTTTAGAGGCACATGCAATTTTTGATTTTTGACACTTGACTTGTTCTACGGGCGCCACTGTGCGACGGTCCAAAATTACTTCTCGGCAAGCACACATAGCGTTCTTCTCGGCACAGCTATAATCCAAGTATGTTCTTTGGAACAAAATATACAGCTCGTGCATTGGTAGACTCTGGTTCAGAAGCAACCTTCATTTCTGAACGGCTGTTCAAGTTGATACGACCCCAGTATCAGTCCGTTGACGCTCAAGTTTCGGGGCTCAATGGAGCTGTTTCGGCTCAACCTCAACGTATATGCCATTTCCATATTGGTTCTCCAATTAAGCCAAGAATTCAGATTGAAACTTCGGCCTACGTACTTCCAAAGTTGGCAGGAAACCTGCCCTCCTACACGACATGACCTTATTTCGAAGTGGCACGAATTCCTCGACCACTTTGCGAGCCTCGGGCATTCTACGATGGGTAGAGTCGCGGCCAAAGCTCCGGCTACAAATTCATGGGTTCTGTGATGCGTCTCAGTGTGCATATGGTGCTGCGCTTTATGTTCGCACGGAAACAAGGGAAAAAATCACTGTCCACCTCCTTACCGCAAAAACTAGAGTCGCTCCCACAAAAACGGTGTCCATCCCACGACTAGAGTTGTGCGGAGCCGTGTTGTTAGCCGAATTGTCAGCAGCAGTAATTCCAACACTTCCGCTTAAAGAGCGCGAGTGTTACTACTGGACTGACTCGACAATAGTTTTAGCATTGTTAAATAAGCCTCCATGTGCGTGGTCAACCTTGTGGCGAATAGGGTAACCAGAATTACTCAGGCCACAGATTCCAAGCAGTGGCGCCACGTAAGATCCGAGTCCAATCCAGCTGACCTCGCGAGCAGAGGAGTGTCAGCAGTTGAATTACTAGGCAGTTCACTGTGGTGGCACGGACCAGAATGGTTGCAAGTTGCGCAACAGCAACGGCCAGCCTCCATAGAAGACCTCTCGACACGAAACTGGGCCAGCGTCCGATCCAGGTCAATGTGGCGACCGCTAGCTCCGCATTCAGCTTTCTCGAACGATTTTCTAAGTTCGGAAAAGCTATACGCGTGTTTGCCTATGTACTCCGTTTTATAACGCGCTGTAAGGGAAGCGCAGAGCCATGCTCAGTAGATTTGCATCATAAAGAGCTTTCCGAAGCCCAAAATCAACTGATCATTCTCGTACAAAGGGTTGAGTATCCAGGGAAGTATAAGGGGTTACTCCAAGGGAAATCAGTCCCACGCTCCAGCAGCCTGCTTAATCTTAACCCGTTGTTAAACCAACACGGCGTTATTTGGGCCTGCGGTCGCATCCGATCCAGCGAAACTCTCAATTATGATGAGCGTCACCCAGTTATACTGCCCTACTCATGTTTGTTCTCTCGCCTTCTCGTAAGCTTCACTCATCAGACAATCAGCAGCGGCAATCAGCTTCATCCGATCAAAATACTGGATCCCTAAACTCAAGGTGTTGGTGAAGTCCACGACTAATTCCTGCAAGGTTTGCATAATCCATCGCAAAAGGCTTCAGACCCAACTCATGGGAGAGCTACCTGCTCACCGTACTGCTTTTTCGCACCCCTTCACACACACCGGTGTTGACTTTGCCGGCCCCTTCGATATTAAGAATTATACAGGCCGAGCATGTCTTATAACCAAGGGGTACGTGTGCGTCTTTGTGTGTTTTAGCACCAAAGCAATCCACTGAGAAGCTACTTCGGACCTCACGACCGAAAAGTTCTTAGCAGCATTTGCTCTTAGCAAGGCATGGGTGTCCAGCGACAATGCACTCTGATAATCAAAAAACATTTGTCGGAGCTGCCAAGGTCCTGTCGCATGAGTTTCTTGAGACTACAAGGAACCTCGTGCTTTTCAAGAATAGCTACCAAAATTTATCCTGGCACTTCAACCCTCCTAGTGCCCCACACATGGGTGGTTTATGGGAAGCTGGGGTGAAGAGTTTTAAAACTCTCTTCTACAAATTCACGGCCACGTTCAAGCATACTTTCGAGGAGCTATCAACTCTGCTTCCCAAAGTAAAGGCATGCATGAATTCACGTCCAATCTCGCCAATGTCCGAGGACCCGACCGACCTGCTGGCATTGAGCAAGGTTCACTTACTGGTCGGGGGTCCACTCCTATCCAACGCTGAGCCAGAAACTGGCGCAAACGCAGCGTCTATTTTGAACCACTGGCAGCGTCTTAAGTCCCTTCACCAGCATTTCTGCCTTCGGTGGAAAGAGGAATATCTCAAGGAACTCCACAAAAGAAATGAATGGCAGATGCCATCGCGAGACCTCCAAACAAATGATTTGGTCATTATCAAAAAAGATAATCTCCCAGCTAACAAATGGCGTCTAGGGCGCATCCAGAACACGTATCCTGGTGTCGACCTCAAGGTCCGTGTAGTCGACGTCTTGACTACCCGCGGCGTCATCAAGCGTCCAATCGCGATACTGATATTGCTTCCAATAGAGAACGGCAACCGGTCTTAATCGTAGGTGTGCCAGAAGTTTGGGAGATTTCATTTTTCGGTAAAATATTCGGAGAAAATACGTAAACCGAAAATGGCCAAAAAGAGTTGCTACCTTTGAAAACTAAAAATTGCCTAAAATGTATTTGCTATTTTTGTCATTGTTTTCAAGGTTGACCACAGTGCATTAGTGTTATATTTAATAATTGGTAAAATAAAAATATGTTAGGTCATATCTCTGGTAATTCTTATACAAAATTAATATTTAATATTTTGCCCGCCAAGTAACTCATGTTGCTTGACAGCCCTGCCGTGATAGCTTGCTTGAACAGCTGTTCTACGTATTTCGTTAATAGCAAATCTGTTTTGTTTACATTTTAAAAGTGCAAAAGTAAAAGTGAAATTAAATAGAAATGCCTCTTGGAAGTTTTCTTTTGCTTGACATGCTTAGAAAAGAAGAGTTGGCGAAAGAAAAGGTTGAGCGCCGGCTACTTACTGTAGGCATTCACACACCTAACAAACACCGCAAAAGCTGCCACCTTATAAAAAAAGGTTTGCTGCAATAACTTTGTTAAATTTACAACAAACTGTCCACTGCTCGACCATGCAATTTTGTTACCAAAAAATATGATTTTTTTATGTTTATTTGCCACAAATAAGTTTCTTTTAAATTGACCTATTAAAGACTCCGACTGGCACACCTACGGTTTTGTTTTAGAGATTTGAAAACCTGCTCGAGCCAAAATCTCTAGAGATTTCTGGCACACCCCTGAATATCATTTAATCCTACAAGTTCTAATCTCCACCTCGCTCTTTTTTTTTCATTACGCGGCAGTATGGCACCTCGTAAGTCACACACTAGATAAGACCCAAAAGAAACGACATCATTCCGATGTCGCGTGTGTCGCCGAGTTCACGCTCTTCGGAAATGCCAGCGCTTCAGGCATCTGGCACCCGAAAAGAGATTACGGGCGGTACTCATAAATAAGAACTGCCCTTAATGCCTCGCACACCAACATTCGGGGGCAACTTGCCGGCGTGAAGATCGGTGTCATGTTTGCCAGGGAGATCACCATTCTATGCTGCATATCCCCGAGACGCAGAATCGCTCACCACCACCCACCCTAGCGACACCACCTGCCCGACAGGTCCCAACTCGTCCTTCCACCACTGGGAGAGCCACACTATCGCTCTCGTCAATCCTGGAGGACCAACGCACGACATTTCTGCCAACCGTGAGCATTCGTGTTGATACGGGCTCCAAAACCTTCGACACGCGTGCAGTGGTCGACCCGTGCTGCACTCTTAGCCGAATTGACACGTCCTTGGCAACGGCCTTCGGGCTTTCCGTCACCTGTGTCGGCAATGAGGGGGCTTGCACGGCTGTTATCGATTCACGCTCCTCGTATTTTTCAAAGGACATCATTCTGCAGGTGATGCCGACCAGGATTCGCACCCCCATCAATCCCATAGCGGAACAGCTACGTCCGGGCACGGCCAACATCGCCTTAGCGGATGAGTTTTGGTTCCGGCCAAGCATGACCAGCATAGTGTTGGGCGCTGATATTTATTCCGAGATTATCCTGCCAGGATTGATCCTAAGCCAAGGAGGGCCGTTAGCCCAGAACACAGTTTTCGGCTGGATGCTATTCGGCTCATGCGCCCAACAATAATATTTTGGTTCCGTGGCTCCACTCAATCCGTTCTCCTTTGGATTCTTTTTTTTTTTTGCATGATGCTGCAAGGGGGGCGGTATGTTCATGCCTAAAAGTAGCCAGTGAACAAGGAGCTACCGCTCTCTTACCTTCTCTCTGCAGACATTGCAAATCCACCTCATGTCAGTAACAATGTTATATGTAAGCTAGGCTAGTTAACTTTTGCAACATGTATATTTAGTTGAAAAATATAAGTGAAGAAAACGACGTGCTTCCTGCCTTTGGATTTTTTTATTTCAACACACCTCTACGCAAGCGACAACGGAGTCATTTTTTGAAGCCACCATCGAACCCCGGAAAACCCAGCCTACCCCAGAAACAGTGTCTATAAGTGTTTTTATATGGTCTATATCTGATTCTAGGTTAGGTTAGGTTAGAGCGGTCGTGGAAGGCTTAGATAGCCCCCCACACACATAGGCCATGAATTGGCCCGTTGTGGTGCCGCGTTTGGACTTAATCCAAAAACCGTCTACCTAGACAATGAGCGTGTCGCACCGCCTTTGAGGGCGTGGTCCCAGCCCGAGGTTTGAATGAAAGACAGGATATTTTTCGGTTTAATATCCGCAAGTTGAGTGAGGTCCGATAGGAAGAAGGACCCTAGATAGCGATTTCTGTTTCTGCAGAGTGCCGGACAGTCACAGAAAAGGTGGGAAACTGTTTCCTTCTCCTCCTCGTCACGGCAGCTTCTGCAGAAATCATTTGAGGGGGCTAGAAGTCTCGCTGCGCGAGACCCTACTAGCCAGTGTCCCGTAATGGCCCTGATTACGGCGGCACAGCCTAATCTGCTTAAGTGGATTAGGTCTGAGGAGCGCTTTTTGCAGCGCGTTGGCCAGGTTTGCCTAGCAATCCTACCTGAGGCGGTGGTAAGCTGCCACCCTTTGTTTGCTTCGTGTTTGAAGTGCGACGTCTTGACTACCCGCGGCGTCATCAAGCGTCCAATCGCGATACTGATATTGCTTCCAATAGAGAACGGCAACCGGTCTTAATCGTAGGTGTGCCAGAAGTTTGGGAGATTTCATTTTTCGGTAAAATATTCGGAGAAAATACGTAAACCGAAAATGGCCAAAAAGAGTTGCTACCTTTGAAAACTAAAAATTGCCTAAAATGTATTTGCTATTTTTGTCATTGTTTTCAAGGTTGACCACAGTGCATTAGTGTTATATTTAATAATTGGTAAAATAAAAATATGTTAGGTCATATCTCTGGTAATTCTTATACAAAATTAATATTTAATATTTTGCCCGCCAAGTAACTCATGTTGCTTGACAGCCCTGCCGTGATAGCTTGCTTGAACAGCTGTTCTACGTATTTCGTTAATAGCAAATCTGTTTTGTTTACATTTTAAAAGTGCAAAAGTAAAAGTGAAATTAAATAGAAATGCCTCTTGGAAGTTTTCTTTTGCTTGACATGCTTAGAAAAGAAGAGTTGGCGAAAGAAAAGGTTGAGCGCCGGCTACTTACTGTAGGCATTCACACACCTAACAAACACCGCAAAAGCTGCCACCTTATAAAAAAAGGTTTGCTGCAATAACTTTGTTAAATTTACAACAAACTGTCCACTGCTCGACCATGCAATTTTGTTACCAAAAAATATGATTTTTTTATGTTTATTTGCCACAAATAAGTTTCTTTTAAATTGACCTATTAAAGACTCCGACTGGCACACCTACGGTTTTGTTTTAGAGATTTGAAAACCTGCTCGAGCCAAAATCTCTAGAGATTTCTGGCACACCCCTGAATATCATTTAATCCTACAAGTTCTAATCTCCACCTCGCTCTTTTTTTTCATTACGCGGCAGTATGGCACCTCGTAAGTCACACACTAGATAAGACCCAAAAGAAACGACATCATTCCGATGTCGCGTGTGTCGCCGAGTTCACGCTCTTCGGAAATGCCAGCGCTTCAGGCATCTGGCACCCGAAAAGAGATTACGGGCGGTACTCATAAATAAGAACTGCCCTTAATGCCTCGCACACCAACATTCGGGGGCAACTTGCCGGCGTGAAGATCGGTGTCATGTTTGCCAGGGAGATCACCATTCTATGCTGCATATCCCCGAGACGCAGAATCGCTCACCACCACCCACCCTAGCGACACCACCTGCCCGACAGGTCCCAACTCGTCCTTCCACCACTGGGAGAGCCACACTATCGCTCTCGTCAATCCTGGAGGACCAACGCACGACATTTCTGCCAACCGTGAGCATTCGTGTTGATACGGGCTCCAAAACCTTCGACACGCGTGCAGTGGTCGACCCGTGCTGCACTCTTAGCCGAATTGACACGTCCTTGGCAACGGCCTTCGGGCTTTCCGTCACCTGTGTCGGCAATGAGGGGGCTTGCACGGCTGTTATCGATTCACGCTCCTCGTATTTTTCAAAGGACATCATTCTGCAGGTGATGCCGACCAGGATTCGCACCCCCATCAATCCCATAGCGGAACAGCTACGTCCGGGCACGGCCAACATCGCCTTAGCGGATGAGTTTTGGTTCCGGCCAAGCATGACCAGCATAGTGTTGGGCGCTGATATTTATTCCGAGATTATCCTGCCAGGATTGATCCTAAGCCAAGGAGGGCCGTTAGCCCAGAACACAGTTTTCGGCTGGATGCTATTCGGCTCATGCGCCCAACAATAATATTTTGGTTCCGTGGCTCCACTCAATCCGTTCTCCTTTGGATTCTTTTTTTTTTTTGCATGATGCTGCAAGGGGGGCGGTATGTTCATGCCTAAAAGTAGCCAGTGAACAAGGAGCTACCGCTCTCTTACCTTCTCTCTGCAGACATTGCAAATCCACCTCATGTCAGTAACAATGTTATATGTAAGCTAGGCTAGTTAACTTTTGCAACATGTATATTTAGTTGAAAAATATAAGTGAAGAAAACGACGTGCTTCCTGCCTTTGGATTTTTTATTTCAACACACCTCTACGCAAGCGACAACGGAGTCATTTTTTGAAGCCACCATCGAACCCCGGAAAACCCAGCCTACCCCAGAAACAGTGTCTATAAGTGTTTTTATATGGTCTATATCTGATTCTAGGTTAGGTTAGGTTAGAGCGGTCGTGGAAGGCTTAGATAGCCCCCCACACACATAGGCCATGAATTGGCCCGTTGTGGTGCCGCGTTTGGACTTAATCCAAAAACCGTCTACCTAGACAATGAGCGTGTCGCACCGCCTTTGAGGGCGTGGTCCCAGCCCGAGGTTTGAATGAAAGACAGGATATTTTTCGGTTTAATATCCGCAAGTTGAGTGAGGTCCGATAGGAAGAAGGACCCTAGATAGCGATTTCTGTTTCTGCAGAGTGCCGGACAGTCACAGAAAAGGTGGGAAACTGTTTCCTTCTCCTCCTCGTCACGACAGCTTCTGCAGAAATCATTTGAGGGGGCTAGAAGTCTCGCTGCGCGAGACCCTACTAGCCAGTGTCCCGTAATGGCCCTGATTACGGCGGCACAGCCTAATCTGCTTAAGTGGATTAGGTCTGAGGAGCGCTTTTTGCAGCGCGTTGGCCAGGTTTGCCTAGCAATCCTACCTGAGGCGGTGGTAAGCTGCCACCCTTTGTTTGCTTCGTGTTTGAAGTGCGACGTCTTGACTACCCGCGGCGTCATCAAGCGTCCAATCGCGATACTGATATTGCTTCCAATAGAGAACGGCAACCGGTCTTAATCGTAGGTGTGCCAGAAGTTTGGGAGATTTCATTTTCGGTAAAATATTCGGAGAAAATACGTAAACCGAAAATGGCCAAAAAGAGTTGCTACCTTTGAAAACTAAAAATTGCCTAAAATGTATTTGCTATTTTTGTCATTGTTTTCAAGGTTGACCACAGTGCATTAGTGTTATATTTAATAATTGGTAAAATAAAAATATGTTAGGTCATATCTCTGGTAATTCTTATACAAAATTAATATTTAATATTTTGCCCGCCAAGTAACTCATGTTGCTTGACAGCCCTGCCGTGATAGCTTGCTTGAACAGCTGTTCTACGTATTTCGTTAATAGCAAATCTGTTTTGTTTACATTTTAAAAGTGCAAAAGTAAAAGTGAAATTAAATAGAAATGCCTCTTGGAAGTTTTCTTTTGCTTGACATGCTTAGAAAAGAAGAGTTGGCGAAAGAAAAGGTTGAGCGCCGGCTACTTACTGTAGGCATTCACACACCTAACAAACACCGCAAAAGCTGCCACCTTATAAAAAAGGTTTGCTGCAATAACTTTGTTAAATTTACAACAAACTGTCCACTGCTCGACCATGCAATTTTGTTACCTAAAAATAAGATTTTTTTATGTTTATTTGCCACAAATAAGTTTCTTTTAAATTGACCTATTAAAGACTCCGACTGGCACACCTACGGTTTTGTTTTAGAGATTTGAAAACCTGCTCGAGCCAAAATCTCTAGAGATTTCTGGCACACCCCTGAATATCATTTAATCCTACAAGTTCTAATCTCCACCTCGTTCTTTTTTTTTCATTACGCGGCAGTATGGCACCTCGTAAGTCACACACTAGATAAGACCCAAAAGAAACGACATCATTCCGATGTCGCGTGTGTCGCCGAGTTCACGCTCTTCGGAAATGCCAGCGCTTCAGGCATCTGGCACCCGAAAAGAGATTACGGGCGGTACTCATAAATAAGAACTGCCCTTAATGCCTCGCACACCAACATTCGGGGGCAACTTGCCGGCGTGAAGATCGGTGTCATGTTTGCCAGGGAGATCACCATTCTATGCTGCATATCCCCGAGACGCAGAATCGCTCACCACCACCCACCCTAGCGACACCACCTGCCCGACAGGTCCCAACTCGTCCTTCCACCACTGGGAGAGCCACACTATCGCTCTCGTCAATACTGGAGGACCAACGCACGACATTTCTGCCAACCGTGAGCATTCGTGTTGATACGGGCTCCAAAACCTTCGACACGCGTGCAGTGGTCGACCCGTGCTGCACTCTTAGCCGAATTGACACGTCCTTGGCAACGGCCTTCGGGCTTTCCGTCACCTGTGTCGGCAATGAGGGGGCTTGCACGGCTGTTATCGATTCACGCTCCTCGTATTTTTCAAAGGACATCATTCTGCAGGTGATGCCGACCAGGATTCGCACCCCCATCAATCCCATAGCGGAACAGCTACGTCCGGGCACGGCCAACATCGCCTTAGCGGATGAGTTTTGGTTCCGGCCAAGCATGACCAGCATAGTGTTGGGCGCTGATATTTATTCCGAGATTATCCTGCCAGGATTGATCCTAAGCCAAGGAGGGCCGTTAGCCCAGAACACAGTTTTCGGCTGGATGCTATTCGGCTCATGCGCCCAACAATAATATTTTGGTTCCGTGGCTCCACTCAATCCGTTCTCCTTTGGATTCTTTTTTTTTTTGCATGATGCTGCAAGGGGGGCGGTATGTTCATGCCTAAAAGTAGCCAGTGAACAAGGAGCTACCGCTCTCTTACCTTCTCTCTGCAGACATTGCAAATCCACCTCATGTCAGTAACAATGTTATATGTAAGCTAGGCTAGTTAACTTTTGCAACATGTATATTTAGTTGAAAAATATAAGTGAAGAAAACGACGTGCTTCCTGCCTTTGGATTTTTTTATTTCAACACACCTCTACGCAAGCGACAACGGAGTCATTTTTTGAAGCCACCATCGAACCCCGGAAAACCCAGCCTACCCCAGAAACAGTGTCTATAAGTGTTTTTATATGGTCTATATCTGATTCTAGGTTAGGTTAGGTTAGAGCGGTCGTGGAAGGCTTAGATAGCCCCCCACACACATAGGCCATGAATTGGCCCGTTGTGGTGCCGCGTTTGGACTTAATCCAAAAACCGTCTACCTAGACAATGAGCGTGTCGCACCGCCTTTGAGGGCGTGGTCCCAGCCCGAGGTTTGAATGAAAGACAGGATATTTTTCGGTTTAATATCCGCAAGTTGAGTGAGGTCCGATAGGAAGAAGGACCCTAGATAGCGATTTCTGTTTCTGCAGAGTGCCGGACAGTCACAGAAAAGGTGGGAAACTGTTTCCTTCTCCTCCTCGTCACGACAGCTTCTGCAGAAATCATTTGAGGGGGCTAGAAGTCTCGCTGCGCGAGACCCTACTAGCCAGTGTCCCGTAATGGCCCTGATTACGGCGGCACAGCCTAATCTGCTTAAGTGGATTAGGTCTGAGGAGCGCTTTTTGCAGCGCGTTGGCCAGGTTTGCCTAGCAATCCTACCTGAGGCGGTGGTAAGCTGCCACCCTTTGTTTGCTTCGTGTTTGAAGTGCGACGTCTTGACTACCCGCGGCGTCATCAAGCGTCCAATCGCGATACTGATATTGCTTCCAATAGAGAACGGCAACCGGTCTTAATCGTAGGTGTGCCAGAAGTTTGGGAGATTTCATTTTTCGGTAAAATATTCGGAGAAAATACGTAAACCGAAAATGGCCAAAAAGAGTTGCTACCTTTGAAAACTAAAAATTGCCTAAAATGTATTTGCTATTTTTGTCATTGTTTTCAAGGTTGACCACAGTGCATTAGTGTTATATTTAATAATTGGTAAAATAAAAATATGTTAGGTCATATCTCTGGTAATTCTTATACAAAATTAATATTTAATATTTTGCCCGCCAAGTAACTCATGTTGCTTGACAGCCCTGCCGTGATAGCTTGCTTGAACAGCTGTTCTACGTATTTCGTTAATAGCAAATCTGTTTTGTTTACATTTTAAAAGTGCAAAAGTAAAAGTGAAATTAAATAGAAATGCCTCTTGGAAGTTTTCTTTTGCTTGACATGCTTAGAAAAGAAGAGTTGGCGAAAGAAAAGGTTGAGCGCCGGCTACTTACTGTAGGCATTCACACACCTAACAAACACCGCAAAAGCTGCCACCTTATAAAAAAAGGTTTGCTGCAATAACTTTGTTAAATTTACAACAAACTGTCCACTGCTCGACCATGCAATTTTGTTACCTAAAAATAAGATTTTTTTATGTTTATTTGCCACAAATAAGTTTCTTTTAAATTGACCTATTAAAGACTCCGACTGGCACACCTACGGTTTTGTTTTAGAGATTTGAAAACCTGCTCGAGCCAAAATCTCTAGAGATTTCTGGCACACCCCTGAATATCATTTAATCCTACAAGTTCTAATCTCCACCTCGCTCTTTTTTTTCATTACGCGGCAGTATGGCACCTCGTAAGTCACACACTAGATAAGACCCAAAAGAAACGACATCATTCCGATGTCGCGTGTGTCGCCGAGTTCACGCTCTTCGGAAATGCCAGCGCTTCAGGCATCTGGCACCCGAAAAGAGATTACGGGCGGTACTCATAAATAAGAACTGCCCTTAATGCCTCGCACACCAACATTCGGGGGCAACTTGCCGGCGTGAAGATCGGTGTCATGTTTGCCAGGGAGATCACCATTCTATGCTGCATATCCCCGAGACGCAGAATCGCTCACCACCACCCACCCTAGCGACACCACCTGCCCGACAGGTCCCAACTCGTCCTTCCACCACTGGGAGAGCCACACTATCGCTCTCGTCAATCCTGGAGGACCAACGCACGACATTTCTGCCAACCGTGAGCATTCGTGTTGATACGGGCTCCAAAACCTTCGACACGCGTGCATTGGTCGACCCGTGCTGCACTCTTAGCCGAATTGACACGTCCTTGGCAACGGCCTTCGGGCTTTCCGTCACCTGTGTCGGCAATGAGGGGGCTTGCACGGCTGTTATCGATTCACGCTCCTCGTATTTTTCAAAGGACATCATTCTGCAGGTGATGCCGACCAGGATTCGCACCCCCATCAATCCCATAGCGGAACAGCTACGTCCGGGCACGGCCAACATCGCCTTAGCGGATGAGTTTTGGTTCCGGCCAAGCATGACCAGCATAGTGTTGGGCGCTGATATTTATTCCGAGATTATCCTGCCAGGATTGATCCTAAGCCAAGGAGGGCCGTTAGCCCAGAACACAGTTTTCGGCTGGATGCTATTCGGCTCATGCGCCCAACAATAATATTTTGGTTCCGTGGCTCCACTCAATCCGTTCTCCTTTGGATTCTTTTTTTTTTTTGCATGATGCTGCAAGGGGGGCGGTATGTTCATGCCTAAAAGTAGCCAGTGAACAAGGAGCTACCGCTCTCTTACCTTCTCTCTGCAGACATTGCAAATCCACCTCATGTCAGTAACAATGTTATATGTAAGCTAGGCTAGTTAACTTTTGCAACATGTATATTTAGTTGAAAAATATAAGTGAAGAAAACGACGTGCTTCCTGCCTTTGGATTTTTTTATTTCAACACACCTCTACGCAAGCGACAACGGAGTCATTTTTTGAAGCCACCATCGAACCCCGGAAAACCCAGCCTACCCCAGAAACAGTGTCTATAAGTGTTTTTATATGGTCTATATCTGATTCTAGGTTAGGTTAGGTTAGAGCGGTCGTGGAAGGCTTAGATAGCCCCCCACACACATAGGCCATGAATTGGCCCGTTGTGGTGCCGCGTTTGGACTTAATCCAAAAACCGTCTACCTAGACAATGAGCGTGTCGCACCGCCTTTGAGGGCGTGGTCCCAGCCCGAGGTTTGAATGAAAGACAGGATATTTTTCGGTTTAATATCCGCAAGTTGAGTGAGGTCCGATAGGAAGAAGGACCCTAGATAGCGATTTCTGTTTCTGCAGAGTGCCGGACAGTCACAGAAAAGGTGGGAAACTGTTTCCTTCTCCTCCTCGTCACGACAGCTTCTGCAGAAATCATTTGAGGGGGCTAGAAGTCTCGCTGCGCGAGACCCTACTAGCCAGTGTCCCGTAATGGCCCTGATTACGGCGGCACAGCCTAATCTGCTTAAGTGGATTAGGTCTGAGGAGCGCTTTTTGCAGCGCGTTGGCCAGGTTTTGCCTAGCAATCCTACCTGAGGCGGTGGTAAGCTGCCACCCATTGTTTGCTTCGTGTTTGAAGTGCGATCGAACTCTGAGCTTGCAGCTGGCCATGGGAATACCCCAGCCCTCCTTGTCTGTGAGGAGAGGCATGGTAGTACCATGCCTTGCCATCTCGTCTGCTTTGCAGTTGCCTTCGATGCTTTTGTGACCGGGCACCCAAATGAGGTGTATTTAGAACTGCTCTGCCATCTCGTGTAGAGATCTGCGGCAGTTTCTGACGGATATCGAGTTGGATGATATCGCTTGTAGAGATTTGATAGCCGCCTGGCTATCAGAAGAAATGCAGATTCTATCTGCGGAGCATTCACATTCGAAAATACATGAAAGTGCTTCTCGTATGGCCGCGATCTCAGCTTGAAATACGCTGCAGTGATCAGGAAGGTTGAAAGATTTGTTGATAGACAGCTCCTCGCAAAAGACGCCTCCCCCTACCCGGTCGTCTAGCTTCGAGCCGTCGGTGTAAATTTTTACTGAGTCGGTCGGCCCTGGCGTGCCTGAGCACCAATCTTCCCTTGGGGGTATTAGTGTGTGGAAAGGAGTTATGGGGAATTCCTGAGGACAACAATAGTCCGTGTAAGAGGGGATAAGCAAGTTACCCAGAATACTAGACTGTCCGAAATTCTGCTCGGACCACTGCTTAGTTTCCCTCATGCGTAGGGCAGAGAGAGTTGCTACTAATTTCCCCATTTGGTCAATTGGTAGGAGATTTAGTATATTGTCAAGAGCCTCAGTTGGGGTCGTTCTGAGGGCCCCTGTTGTGATCAGTCCAGCGGCACGCTGTACTTTGCCAAGCTTGTGGACTGATGTCTTTTTAGAAAGCGTTGGCCACCATACTGACACTCCGTACAGTAGGATGGGCCGAACGATGGCTGTGTACAGCCACAGCGTGACGTGGGGTGCCATTCCCCATTTCAGTCCAATGGACTTCTTACATGTGTAAAAAGCGACTGAGGCCTTCTTAACCCGTTCTTCGGTGCTAAGATTCCAGTCTAGTTTGCTTTCTAGAGTGAGCCCTAAGTATTTAGCGGATTTACTGAAGGCAAGTTCCACCCCATTTAAGGTTGGGGGTTTGAGAGGAGGTATCTTATACTTCCTAGTGAAGAGGACTAAGTCAGTTTTGGCTGGGTTAAGCCCAAGTCCCTTTGAAGTAGCCCATAAGGACAGGGTTCGTAGTACGGTGGTCATACGCTCACACAAACTTTGGGGGAATTTACCCGAGAAGGCTATAGCGACATCATCCGCGTAGGCTATCACCCGACACCCCCCTCCCTCTAAGGCGCGCAGCAAGCTGTTAACAGCCACATTCCAGAGGAGAGGGGAGAGAACACCTCCTTGTGGGGTGCCTCTCTTGACGGCCCTGGAAATGGTCGAAGACCCCAGTGTGGCCCTGACAATCCTGCATTTAAGCAGTTGATCAATCATTTCCACAATGCGGTGTCCAACCCCCAGCTCCGACAGAGCCTAGGTGATTGCGCCCGGTACGACATTGTTAAAAGCGCCCTCAATGTCTAGAAAGGCTATAAGGCAGTACTCTTTATGGTGAAGTGCCTTTTCTACTGTGGATATAACCGCGTGGAGCGCTGTTTCAGTAGATTTGCCTTTTTGGTAAGCATGTTGTGCTTGAGAGAAGTGATCGGTCTTGATCGAGTCTCGGATATGAACACTCAGCACCCTTTCTAGTGTCTTTAGTAGAAAGGATGTAAGACTGATTGGACGAAAATCCTTTGGGACTGTATGTAAGGCTTTGCCGGCCTTCGGAATGAAGACGACCTTGGATTCGAGCCATGGCTTGGGGATCGAACCGGTTGTCAGAATATCTGAAAAGATTTTCTGAAGCCAATTAATGGCAGTATCCCCTGCATATTGCAGTTGGGCTGGAATGATACCATCCAGCCCAGGGGATTTGTAGGGCGAGAAGCTGCTTATGGCCCAAGCGATGATATCCCTAGAGAAAAGGTCGGTGGAGACTTGCTCCTGAATATCTCTTAGGATAGGGGGTCGAAAACCTGCGACTGAGCATCCGGGAAAGTGGGTCTCCACCAAAAAAACCAGTGACTCGAGACTGGTCGTTGTCCACGAGTCATTGGGTCCCTTGAGGAAGCCCACGGGTGCTTGTGTGCTGGAGAGAACTTTCCTGAGCCTAGAGGCTTCTGTGGTACTCTCGATTTTGGAGCAGAAATTCTGCCAAGCGGAGAGTTTAGCTTGTCTGAGTGTCTTCTTGTAGGAGGTTAGGCAGGCTTTATAGAGACTCCATGATTGGTCGTCTCCTCTGAACCTTGCTTTGTTAAAGAGCTTACGTGAAGTTTTCCGAAGCTCGCTTATCTGTGGGGACCACCATGGTGGTTTTGCTTTCCCTCTTGGTTTGCCCTGGGGGCATGACATGTTGAGGGCGGACTTGCATGCCTCCGTGAGCTTGTTTGTGAGCAGTTCTGTGAGCTCGGGGGAAGGGGATCCCGCTGGGGGATGCTCTGGAATGAGTCTTGTGAGACATTCTTTGAAAGTGGTCCAGTTCGTACGTCTAACGTTTCTGCACCATTTAGGCTTTGGGGTATCGAGAGAAAACCCTATGTCGATATACCTATGGTCAGAGAAGGAGTGCTCATCAAGCACTCTCCATCTTGTTAATCTCTGGTGAAGGGGGGCTGTGTTCTTTGTAATAAAGGTTGGGTCGTTTCCTATGTTACAAATATTCAGACTCGTCGTGAGGATATAATTAAAGAGTAACTCACCCCGTTCAATTATATCCGAGCTGCCCCACTGATGGTGGTGAGCGTTGGCGTCGCATCCTATGATGAGCTCGGTGTTAGTCGCTTCGCAGTCGGCGATTAGCGCACGTAGCAGTTGATGAAGGGGTGGCCCTTGATGGTCGTAGGCCATGTAGTTTGAGCTGAGCCTGATGTGACCTGTTTCCAGCAGTGTTGTCGCCGTTGCTAAAATTTGGGAGCAGGAAAATGTCTAGATGTTTCCTGGCAAGTATGCAGGTACGAACTTTACCTTCATTTCGGGCTACAATTAGCTTGTAGTCCTTAGTCCCCAGTCCAGAAACCTTGCCACAGCAGACCCAAGGTTCTTGAATGAGGACAACATCTACTCCGCATTTGCATATGCGGAGCAGCAGAGCGGCTGCAGCCGCCTTACAGTGGTGGAGGTTTATCTGAAGAAGTCTCAGAGACATCTTCACGCTTCGACTCCACCACTCTAATCTTCGTCAGTGTCTAAGTCGAGGCTTATCATGTTGGCCATGTCTTTGGCCAGATCAGAGTCTTCTGATAGGTGGTCGTCACCTGCACTGGCTACAGCCACCGCGTCACTTTCTGTGACTGGGTTGTTTGCACAATGGGCTGTAGTGCTGCCTGCAGTGGCCTCAGCCGTTTGCTGCTCACCTGGAGCTTCTGGCACCACAGGTGCGTCCTTTTGAGCCAGAGGCTTGCTAGCCGCGTCCGAACGGTAGACCCGAATTACTATCGGCTTAAAGCCGTAGTGGGCCGATCCGTTGGTTGTGGCTAGGGCCTCGGCTGACTCATCATTGATGACCAGGATCACCTGCCGATTATTGCCTTCTGGCGCCTCGACCTTGGCGATCCTCCAGTCATGCGTAACCAGGTCGGGGTTACTCAGTTTGAAGAGCTTAAGGATTCTTTCGGGATCCTCGGGCTTGGCGGAAACCCAGCCTCTTGCACGTGGACGACTGGGCACATCCTTCCAGTCTACTGCCTCCAGCTTTGCGCCGAGATAGACCTCTCCTAGAAGGCCAACAGCTTTTTTGTGTAGCTCTGCGGATTTTTCGTCCTCGCAGGCTATAGCTTTAATATTACCCTGATACCATCCGGCATCAGAGCAACGGGGTGGCGGTCCGTCAAACAGCAGCATCAGGTCAACTACCTTCTCCTGCAGCTCATTTTCAATGGCCCCCCACCTGTTCCGCGGGATATGGCCCTCTTTGTGGCCCCTGTCGAGGGCCCAAAAGAGAACCTTCTTCTTAGCGGCTTCGGCGAAGGACCGAGTGAGCGGCTATTGCCGCGGGGGTGGCCTGATCCGCTTGGCTTGCGGGGCCGTCTCCTCAACGGAGCGTTGGCGCTTCTGCTTGGCTTTAGCAGATGCGGCAGGGATTGCAGGCTTGAAATCCGGAAGGATTTTCTTAGCCCACTCGACCAGGTTGACCCCGTCGGGGGATGAGGGCTGGGCGGTCAGGCTTTCTTGTAGAATTTCTGCCGAGCGCCGCCATTCCTGAATGGACGGTTTACTTGCCGCTGTGGTAGCGGACCCCAAGGCAGTTGCCTGCGTCACGGACCGGGAAGCTGGTGTTACAGACTTATGCTGCAACCTCCGAGCCCCAGGAGCCGCTCCAGGTCGACGTCCGGGGTGTGAGGACGAATGGCTTGTTCGCCCTACACCTGTGCCGCTGGCAGCGTTGCGAGCACCTGCTGGCGTACCAGGCGACGGAAAACGGGTGCTAGCACCTGTAGAGGGATTGGCGTTTCCCACCGATTTTTTAAGTGATCCGGACACTGGATTTTTGTTGTTTAAAATTGAGCTCATTTTATTCCCACGAGTAGACGGGAAAGGAAAGTCACCCGCGACATAGCCCGTGTGCCGCGGGAAGCCTTTTTAAACTGGAGGTCGGCAGGTATCCAGAGTTCGCAAAGTAACGACCGAGCACGCCCTCGGCCACGAGTCGGCACAATGCTGTTCCACCTTGGACTGGGGTAATTTTATAGAGTTTTCTTCTCTCGCCCGACTACCATTCGTCAGCACCCTTGGCAGAGACATGACCGTACCAAGGACCTGCTTCCGGCCGCCCTCGCGTGGAGAGTATAGTCGCACTTCCAGTTGTGAGCCGCAAGGACGGCACGCACTGCACGGTCGCGCATTCAAATTGGCGGTATGAATGCGTTTCCCTGCAGCACGCGTTCTTCCCCTGGTTGCTCCAATTGGCTGACGGCCTATCTGATTCTAACATCTTTTTCATATGAGACTGGGGAAAATGGTTCATTAGTAATTTTGTCTCCTCGGTTATTTCCGGGTACATACTGAGATTCGATGAGTGTCTGAAGTATCCGTAGTCTTTCCATATGACAACGTTCCCATCCACCAGCGGAATGTAGTCCGAATTAGTGTAATCGGTGAGTTTAGCAGTAGAGATTGCTACAAAAAGTAGTATGTTTAGGATCCTGAATAAAAACAGAAGAGCAGTAACAAGAAGAAATGAGAGAAAGAAAATACAGAATTATCTTAGATTGTCTTTATGGACTTCCCTCCCCTTTATTAGAACTGTTGATCCCAAGTCAGCTTCTACTATAGCTTTTTCGAATAAGGGCTTAAGTTTGTTACCAAGTCGTTTATTCAATTTTATAAGTACCTTTTCGCCAACTTGGAAAGTTCTATTTTTTATGTCCGCGTTATGTCTTCGTAGTAAAAGTTCTTGTGCCTTGTTAATTTTATCTCTAATGTTTGCTTCTAGCTCTGGTGGGGATGAATGTATTATCTCGATTGGTTTTTTATCCATGAAGGAAAGGATCCATCTGTTATATTCTATTGTTGCCTGGAATACGAGCTCAACTGTGTCATTTAAATGTTTTTCTAACTCAATGCATCTAGCAATTTCTGTGAGGGTGCTGTGAAATCTCTCTACCTGTCCATTTGATGTACTATGAAGCGGAGGGGAACTTACGATTTCAACATTAAAACGATTTTTCAAAAGTGACTGAATTGTGCCTGAGCTTAACGATGGTTCATTGTCGCAGTATATAGTTCTGGTATTAGGGAAGAAGTTCATCAGTTGTAAAATAGATGGCTCAATGTCCACTATGGTTCTAGAAGCTATGGGCAAAACAATGGCAAATTTAAAGAATTTATCGATGCAAGTTAAGAAATATTTTTTATCAGTGGAAAAAATGTTAATGTGAAGAATCTCTCCAACTTGGTTAGGGACGGCCGTTTCGCCTATGCATTGTTTTTGTGGGTGTCGATCGTATTTGGCTTTATAACAAATCTTACAGTTTGCAACTATCTCGTTTACATTACGAGTCATTTTCGGAAAAAAAATAGTTGAAAATAATAATTGAAAATTTCCAATTCTCTAGTATAGTAAATTGAAGTGTCATGATGGGGGTTCTACGATAACTAGGGGGCTGGCAAATCGATAAATTCGATATCTCAAAACCGATATATCCACATATTTCGCACATCCTTACAGCTATAACTACAAAATTTGGTAAGAAGATAGCTTCTAGCAACCCCCAAAATACTGCATCAAAAATTTTGGAGCCACGCCCATCAATTCCGCCCCCAGCCCCACCGCATTTTAAAATCACACAGTTTTTGAGCTTGAGCCACCAAATTTGGTGCGAAGATAGGTGATGATGACTCCCCAGAAACTGCATCAAAAGTTTGGATGCCACGCCCACCAATACTGCCCTAGCCGCCCCCATCCACCCCAACGCTTCGTCAAAAACGGGAATGCGTGTATCTTCCAGAGTTGTATAGCAGAGCCACAAAATTTGGTAGGAAGATAGCTGGCAACGACCCCCAAAAATTTGCATCAAGTTTTGGAGCTTGACACACCCATTCCTCCCCCAGTCCCCCTCTCCCCATCTATTACAAACTTTGAGCTAGAGTTACCAAATTTAATAAGAGGGTAGCAATTGACATTCCACATAGATCTGAAGCAAAAATTTGGATGCCACGCCCACCCATACCGCTCCCAGCCTCCCCCCCCTTTCCCACCTTTTACAAACTTTAAGCTAGAGTCTCCAAATTTGGTATGAAGGTAGCAATTGACATTCCACATAGATCTGCAGCAAAAGTTATGATACCACGCCCACCCATTCCGCCCCCAGCCCCCCTTCCACCACCTTTTACAAACTTTGAGCTAGATTCACCAAATTTGGTATGAAGATAGCAATTGACATTCCTCATAGATCTGCAGTAAAAACTTGGATGCCACGCCCACCCATATCGCCTCAAGCCATCCATTTCCCACTTTTTACAAACTTTGAGCTGGAGTCACCAAATTTGGAAGGAAGATAACTGGTGGCATCCTTATACACCCCTGCCTAGTCCGTACCCCTTTGCAATCATGCCTCTTTTTAAGCGGTTTAAATACTGGTATCGAGTATGCCGCAGTCGGTTGCGTCCGACTGCAACGTTTCCACTTGTTTCTCTTAGCATTTTCTGACATTTCTTTTCGATTTCATGTGGAACTTGAATGTTTCCTACCTCTGTGAAATTAACGTTTGCACATATTTGAAACTGGATCATTTCAGATCCGAAATCTGTTTTTAATATTTTATTGTTGAAATTGGAGGTGGCGTTTACCTTATTTAGTAGCTCAAGACCGGATATACCATCAAAGATTAACATACTTGGAAGCAGAAAAAATTTAGTTGTAGTATCAAAGAGATACATTAGACATTTTTCTTTAACGGGGTTAAAGCCGTGAAGTGACTTGACAATAAATGTTTCTTCTACGTTAGTAACGTTTTTTAATTCTGGAAGTGGTTTTATATAACTTTTTGATGCGCCGGTATCTAAGAGCAGTCTGATCGTTTTTCCTGCTATCGTTCGTTCTACAAACGGTAACAGGGAGCTATTTCTAAAAAATTAATTTCTATGAGCTGGTTATCATCGTCTATGTTCGCTGCTTCAGCCTCTGCGGTAGCCCGATATTCTTGATATTCTTGGCTTTCCTGATTTTCCTTCTGCGAGAGGTGGTTAACTCTTTGTTGTTTCGGACCCATGTAGTAGCTGTACCACTGTTTGCTCTTTTTATACCCTTAACCCATAAAATGGGTAAATAAGGGTATAATGGTTTTGTGCAAAAGTATGTAACAGGCAGAACGAAGCATCTCCGACCCCATAAAGTATATATATTCTTGATCAGCATCAACAGCCGAGACGATATAGCCATGTCCGTCTGTCCGTCTGTCTTTCCGTCTGTCCGTCCGTCCGGATCGCAGAGACTACAAGAGCTACAGACTTCAGATTTTGGATATAAGTTTTCCTACACCATAAGCAAAACAAGTTTGCTTCAAATTATCGATAACTATTCTGTTATCTAAAAATGAGGGTTGAAGTAATGGGTAATGATGGAACTTTTCTGAAAATTTCGTCAAAATCGGTTAAAAAACACCGGAGATATTGAACTTAATGGATTGAAGCTAAGTCAGTATACCAAAGTCTTACATAAATTTAATATATTTATTGCAACTGGGTTCAGGGTATTTTCTAGTCGGGCTCTCCCGACTAGAGCCTTCTTACTTGTTTGAACCTGATTTTGATATGGGACTTGGGGCGAACTACCTTGATTTAAATTTTGGGCCGGTTGTCTGAACCGGGATGAACTGTCAACGTCCATCGGTTGGGGTGGTTCTTGTTTGATGATTTGGTTCTAATATTGTGGGTTTTCCTTGTTAAAAAATGGGCTTTTGCCTTGTTGTTGGGTTTTTTACCGGTAGTCATAAACTTTAGTTGTTTTTGTTCATTACGCAGAGTTTTTTCCTCAACGTTCTTTGTAAAATTATACGCAAAGTGGAAACGTTCGGGAGTGGACTCGACCTTTTGAGCTAGAGTCAATGCTGATGGCAAATCCTTTTCTTTGTTCCCGAAATAAAAACTCTCAATGCATCTGCTTTATACTTTTCGTTAATAGAGGCAGCTAGAGTGGAATCATATGTCATGATTGTTTTATTTATGAGACGCGTTAATTTCTTCTCGATTTCTTCATAATATTGAATTATGGTCGAATTTTCTTGACGCAGAACAGATAATTATTGTTCTATAAGGTAAATTGGTCGCTTGTTGGCATACGTAAAATCGAGCCTATTGACAATTACCTTAAAGTTCAAAGGTGTATCGTAAGAAGACAACACCACGTCCGCGGGGCCTTTAATTTTATTTTTTATTATACCCTATGCCTGATAGTGTCTTGAACTTCCAGAATGCTTTTCAAAAATTTTATATGCTGAATGGGCGGCTCTGCGCCATGAGACGTATGTCTCAATTTTTCCCTCAAAGTCTGGGACTGATTTCACATAGTCTAATGACTCATTACATTTTATGTTAGGTCTATTTCTGCATCTTTAAATATTTCCACCTCGGGTACGGACACTGTTGCTTTGTTTAATATATTTTCCATATACTTAAGTTTCTCATCGAACCGTTTTGCTTGTGTTTCGAGTGCAGCATTAACCGCATATTCGATTAATATTTGCTATTAACTCTTCTAACTCAGTGTCGCTCATAAGACTTTTGTTACGCTCAGACTATATTTTGTTACGGTAATGTATCACAGAGATAAATTTGTAATTACTTGCTATATAGGTTTTATTATGAAATTCTTGATTTGTTTTCTTACATTTTCATTTTATGTAGTTTTATCATATTTGGTAGTTGTTGTTGTTTTTTGCCTCTACTGCTGTCGTTGCTATAGTTGCTGCTTTTCGTTTTTCCTTCTGCTGTTGCCGCTTCTGGTTTGTTGTTACTGCTGCTGCTGTTACAGTTGTTGTTAGTATATTATTTGTTTTTCGTCGCTGTTGTTCGTCGATTTCGATTTCGTTTTTTTTTTTTTTTTTTTTTTTTTTGTGCGTAAGTCCAATGTTGTCTACCGACTATCTTGATTTTGACTTTTACTTTTTCACATACTTTTATTCAACTTGACTTGTCGGTCTGTTTTTTTTTTTTTGCACCGGAATCTTGTAATCAAATTTTCACCAAGTTCCCGACTAGCTAGAGCTCTGAAATTCTCACCAAAGATGTGTTTCTGATGACAATACATGTATTTAAAGTTTTTGGAACGATAAAATATGTAATATCATGTAAAAATCACTAAAATCAGTTTTCCCTTTTGCTTAAATTACTAAATTGACTGAAATAATTCACGAGCTTTGGTGGCATAGAGAGAAGACTGCCGCTTCACAGGCCGAAGGTTATGGGTTCGATCTCCGACCGAGACATATTTTTTTTAATGTTATTTTTTAATATATAAACCTTTTTAAACTATCGATTACATATGTATGCAAGAAAGCGTATAAAAGCATGTCTTCAACATTTTTTTTTTTTTTTTGATTTACTGGTTTTTTGTTATACCCTTAACCCATAAAATGGGTAAATAAGGGTATAATGGTTTTGTGCAAAAGTATGTAACAGGCAGAAGAAAGCATCTCCGACCCCATAAAGTATATATATTCTTGATCAGCATCAAGAGCCGAGACGATATAGCCATGTCCGTCTGTCTGTCTGTCCGTCTGTATGAACGCGTGGATCACAGAGACTACAAAAGCTACAGACTTCAGATTTTGTATATAAGTTCTTCTATACCATCAGCAGAACAAGTTTGCTTCAAATTATCGATAACTGTTCTGGTTTCCGATATACACATAATATCGATAACAAAAAATATCGAATTTGGAAAATCTAAAAATGAGGATTGAAGTAATGGGTAATGATAGAACTTTTCTGAAAATTTCGTCCAAATCGGTTAAGAAATACCGGAGATATCGAACTTAATCGATTGAAGCTAAGTCAGTATACCAAAGTCTAACATAAATTAAATATATTTATTGCAACTGGGTTCAGGGTATCTTCTAGTCGAGTTCTCCCGACTAGAGCCTTCTTACTTGTTTTTTATTTATTTTTTTTCTTTATTTGGCGGTAAACAGCGCTCAGGTTGCCTTTTAATCCGTAATTGATTTTTAAAAAGAGCCATGTCTGTATCGACTAAGGATACAGAAAAAAAAAAAAAAAATATTTATGACGTTATGAGAACAGGTTAGTGAATTGGCGCCTTTTCAGCCGCCTTAGAGTAGCCTCCTGTACTAGATTCCTGGCCAGTCTATTGCTATGAGTTTCCAATCTTTCTCTGTATCTGCTGCTGAAAAAGTGAATTTGTTCATCAACCAGTTTAAGATCCCTATGAAGTGTAGAGTTACGAACGAACCAATCACTGCCCGTGATGGAGCGCATCGATTTATTTTGGAATCTTTGTACTCTCTGTCTACTTGAATTTGAAGCGATTCCCCATATTTGGATTCCGTATTTCTACGTTGGGGCAATGATTTGGTTGTTAATATTTCTATTGTTAAGTAGTGACAACTTACATTTTGCGTTCATCATCCATGACAGTTTTTTCATTTTCGAGCGGCAGGCTGCTACCACTAAAGAAATATGTTTTTTAAAGGTGAGACGTTTGTCAAGTGTAATTCCCAAATACTTGGCATCACAGCGATGGGGCAAAGCTTGACCATTAAGAAAACACTCAGGAAGGACTTTCCTCCTTAAAGAAAAGCAGACATTCACACTTTTAGAGCAATTAATTCCAATGTTCCACCTTTTAGTACAGGCCTCAAAACTGCTTAGGTACTGATTAACTCCGTCCGCCGAGTCATGAACGCAGTTTGACGAGTATAAAAGGCACACATCATCAGCAAATGTGGCAAGCAGCATTTTGCCGTCGCGTCCCATTTGTAAAGATCCCGGGAGGGGAATATCGGCTGAGAAGCAGGAGTTAAAGACTGGTCCAAGTACACTTCCCTGGGGAACTCCGGCCTGAACTGGCTGCAGGTTCGATAAAGCCCCTCTAGTTTTAACTGCGAATTGGCGTCCCTGTAGGTATGATTTATGCACTAAATAAAAAGGAGCTGGAAGCATTTGATTTAATTTTGCCAGAAGACCGGTGTGCCAGACACGGTCGAAGGCCTGCTGTACGTCAAGGAAGACTCCATTACAGTAGTACTTCTCGTCATACGCTCTTAAAATGTGGTTGACATCCCGATGCAGCTGCTTGGGCGTTGCGTGTCCTGTGCGGAAGCCAAAGTGGTGGTGAGGGATTATGTTTTGAGTTTCTAGGGGCTCTTCCAGACGGGTGAGGAACAGTCTCTCAAAAAGTTTGGATAGGCAAGGCAGGAGACTTATAGGTCGGTAGGAACTGGGATCGTGTTCGGGCTTGCCAGCTTTATGGATCATGCTCACATGAGCAATTTTCCATTGGTCCGGAAAGTAATGCAACTTAAGTATGGCATTAAATATTTTTGTAAGGAACGTTACTGATAGGTTTGGGAGCGCTCGCAGTGTTCTGTTGCAAATGCCGTCATGTCCAGGAGCCTTGTTTCTGTTCAGCCTGGATATGCTGAGGCTGACTTCTTCCTGAGCGAAAGGATGGATCGAAGGAGCCGGTTGGCGGATGGTATTCACAAGGGCCTCAGTTTGTACAACATCTAAAGCAGATACAAGGTTGAGGGGCGTGAATCTCTCCGCCAGGTGGATGGAAAAAGCATTAGCTTGCTCTTCGCCGGACCGACACCACTAGCCATTGGCGTTTTTGATCGGCGCTTGTCTCAGAGGTTGTTGCTTGAGGTAACGAGTTAATTTCCACACGGAGTAGTTGGTCACTTGAGTGCAGTCAGCATTCGCAAGCATCTGATCAAAATAATTTGTGCGTTGCTCCTGCAGAGTAGTTTTGAGCTCGAGCCTTGTGCCACTCAGCTTTATCCCAAAGGTGGTGCGAGCGAAGGTATTGTTTGCGAAGTCGACGCTTTCTGGTTAGGAGGAACCTTATCTTTGGAGTGGGAGCGAAGACTCTGTTAATTCTGTTACCGTGGTATGGCAGCGGATTACGGGACTCTCTGGCAGCGTCATGAACAGTCTGAGAAAACAGATCCAGCGCAAGATCTATATCCTCTGTCGAGATTAATTCCAGTTCGTCAAAGGCTGGTTCTTCTAGCAACCTTTGAAATTTGTAAATATTGATATCGCTTTTGTGGTCCAAGAGTCTCGGACTTCTTTTGAAGAAGGCAGCGACTTCATCAAACTCTATGATAAGCGGTAGATGGTGCGAATCTAAGTCAAGACTGTCTCTGATAGAAATTTTAAGGTTTGGGATCGCCTTGTGTATCGCAAGGTCTATACAGGAGGGAGTGACGTTGGCTCTATAAGTGAAGCATGTGGGTGTTCCGGTAGCCAGTACTGGAACTCCAGACCGAGTCAGGTATTTGACCAGTTCGGTTCCATTGTGACTAGGATTCCTCGATCCCCAAAGCCTATGTTTAGCGTTCCAGTCGCCTGCAACTATAAATATCTAGCCAAAAAGGCTTATAAGCATGTCAAAGTCGTTCTCGGTCCATCTATGACCAGGTGGGCAGTAGATAGAACCGACATTGAACAGGCCGATTCTTCTTGAAATGGATACAGAGGCTAACTGTACTTTTTCTGTGGCGGTTGCCGTTTGAGGAAAGTGTTGAATGTCGTAACGGATGAGCACGGCTGCCCCTCCTCTGGCATTATTGGCAGGGTGTCTTCATAGGTAAGATGAGAACCCAAAGAGTTGTAGGTCTCTATTGACAAGAAGTCGTGTCTCACTTAAGAGCAGGACGTGTATGTTGCTTTTGGCAACAAGCAATTCCAGCTCCTTCAATTTTCTTGAAACACCGTTGGCTTTCCAGCTTAGAATACGGAGGGGGCGTGGCAAGATCTTTTAGTTAACCGAGCATTGAGCATCTGCAGCATTTGTAGCTGCATGTCAATTAAGCGGTACATTAGGAGCTCATCATCGCCATATGTTGGTTCAACTTGTCTAGCGAGGTTTGCAGTGCCAGGGATGGTTGCAGTTGTGGTAGTTGTTGATATTCACTAAATGGATGTTGCTGTTGTCGCTCGTGCTGAGGAGGCTGGTACTGATGGGGCTGGGAGCAGCGTTCCTAGCATTAGGATATAACTGATCATTAAGTTGTATACCAAGCTGTTAATGGGATGGCTATTCCGGTCTTAATAAACGTTTGTCTTCTTTTAGTTAACATTTGATAGTAATGGCAGCCTTTATAGTTAGCTGGATGGTCGCCACCACAGTGAGCACACTTAGCCGGCTCGTCAGGTGATTTTTTACAGTCAGGCGACTTGTGCTCATCCCCGCATCGAACACAAAGATGGTCTCTGCGACAGTATTTCGCTGTATGGCCATATGATTGACAGCGATTACATTGTACAATCTCAGTGGATTTTCTCATAGCTTCAACACTAACCCTCTGCCGGCAAATGAATTGGATTTTGTGAGCATCCTTGTTGTTGCTAGCTGAGGCAATGTTTATAAAGAACATGTTCATATTGTTTCCTGTTGATCTGCTTTTTGGGTTGTGTACATGAAGCACTTTGTGGTCGTATTTAGCGAGCTGCTCAACGATTTCAGAATTGAGTGTTGAGCTGTGAAGGCCTTTTATAACCAATCGGTAAGGCTTATCTTCCTTAATTTGGTAGCTATAATATTGGACCTTCAGCGGGTCCAGCTTTGCCTGTATTTTCCTGTAAGCTTGTGCATCCTTTGGGTAAACTCTTACTGTGTTACCTTGTGACACTTTGTTTTGGTAGCTGTCTGCTGAGACTATGTTATCTAAGGATGATAGTAATTCCCTCATGTTGATGACATGTGAAATCACAAAAGGCGGAGGCTTATTACTTGTTTACATGCTTTTATTTAACTCGACTTGTTTGTCTGTTTGTTTTTACCGGAATCTTGTTATCAAATTTTCGCCAGGTTCCCGACTAGCTAGAGCTCTGAAATTTTCACCAAAGATGTGTTTCAGATAACAATACATGTTTTTAAAGTTTTTGGAACGATAAAATTATTAATATTATGTAAAAGCCACGAAAACCAGTTTTCCCTTTTGCTTTGTCTATTAAGAATGCAAAGCTATAGTAGCATAGAGAGAAGACAGCCGCTTCTCAGGCACAAGGTCGTGGGATTTTTTTTTATGTTTTTTTTTTATTATATAAATCTTTTTAAACTATTGATTACATACGTATGCAAGAAAGCGTATAAAAGCATGACTTCAAAATTTTTTTTGATTCATTTGTTTATTTTTTATTTTTAACTCTTTATTTTCCGGGAGTGAGTTTGAACCACTTGTTGACCGCCAATTATTAAAAGATTATTCTTTCTTAAGAGAGTCTTTTTGTATTTTATTCGAGTGGCCACTTGTGGCTTCGTTTATTCAAGAAACTAAAGTGCTAATTATAAATTGGTCTGATAAATACGCTAGCCCTGTCGTGATAACTGCAGACCAAGCGTTTCCCACGATGTGGCCCCAGCGTCAGTTCCAAGAACTTTCGTTTTCCGTGAGAGCGACGTTGCACGATGTCTTGAAGCGTTGACCCGTTATGTGTCAACTCGACGCTGCAAAATATTAAGGGTGTTGACCCGTTATGTGTTAACTTATATACAAATAAAGTTAAATTCGTTAGGCGTGAATGCAAACTCTTTTGTTGATCCCTTTATCCAAACAGTAAAGAAGAAGTATTAATTCTGATCACCCCTTTGGTTTTTGTGACCTAAAACTGTCAGAAACGTTAGGCTTATCTATTGGTATCGTTCGAAAGCTTGTTCAATTACGCATCAATTGCTATAAGACGTTATACATATTTCATTCATGTTTTGAGAGATATTTAACATGTAATGAAATAAGTCGAAATCACGACTTTCAAAAAATTGTCCTTTTGGCAGTCACCCCTCTTTATCTTGTCAAAATCCAGCCAATAATATAAAAAACAAGTGGAAACGTTGCAGTCGGACGCAAACGACTGCAGCATACTCGATACCAGTATTAAAACCGGTAAAAAGAGGCCTGATTGCAAAGGGGTACGGATGCGAAAGGGGTGTACGCTGCCTTAAAGAATCTCTGATGCAGATGGGGATGCCACGAGCTATCTTCCTTCCATATTTGGTGATTCTAGCTCAAAGTTTGTAAAAGTTAGGGAAAGCGGTGGCTGGGGTGTAATGGGTAGGAGTGGCATCCTAATTTGTGATGCAGATCTTTGTGAAATGTCAATTGCTATCTTCATACCAAATTGGGTGACACTAGCTCAAAGTTTGTTAAAGGTTGGGAAAGGGGGGCTGGGGGTGGTATGGGTCGACGTTTCATCCAAATTTGTGATGCAGATCTTTGTGGAATGTCAATTGCTATCTTCATACCAAATTTGGTGACTCTAGCTCGAAATTTGTAATAAGTGGGAATGGAGGCGATATGGGTGGGCGTGGCTCCAAAACTTTGATGCAGATTTTTGGGGGTCGTTGCCAGCTATCTTCCTACCGAATAAGGTGGCTCTAGCTCAACAACTCTGGAAGACACACGCATTCCCGTTCATGGCGAAGTGTTGGGGTGGATGGGGCGGCTAGGGCAGAATCGATGGGCGTGGCATCCAATCTTTTGATGCAGTTTTTGGGGGGTCATCATCACCTATCTTGGCACCAAATTTGGTGGCTACAGCTCAAAAACTGTGGGAGATATAGGCTTTTCTGATTTTAAAATGCGGGGGGGCTGGGGGCGGAATGGATGGGCGTGGCTCCAACATTTTTGATGCAGTTTATTGGGGGTTGCTAGTAGCTATCTTCTTACCAAATTTGGTAGTTCTAGCTGTAAGGATGTGCGAAATATGTGGATTTATTGGTTTTGAGTTATCGAATTTATCGATTTGCCAGCCCCCCAGTTATCGTAGAACCCCAATCTTGACACTTTAATTTACTATCCCATAAACAGATAAAAAGAATTTGAAAGTTTCAAGTCTCCAGCTTGAAGGGTGTGGAAAAAACTTGCACACATACGGACGGACAGACGGACAGACACCATGACGGACATTGAACAAAAACAATATACTCTTTACCTTCGGTATCGAGCATAAAGACCAATATCTCCCAGAGTTTTTGAGCTATTGCCACCAAATTTGGTGAAAAGAAAGGTGATGATGACCCCCCAAAAACTGCATTAAAAGTTTGGATGCCTTACCCCTAAATACTGCCCTAGCCGCCCCATCCGCCCCAAAGCTTCGACAAAAACGGGAATGCGGGTATCTTCCAGAGTTGTAGAGCTAGAGCCAACAAACTTGGTAGAAAGATAGCTGGCAACGACCCCCAAAATCTGAATAAAATTTTTGGAGCCACATCCACCCATCAAGTCCCCCCTTACCCCACTTTTTACAAACTTGCATCCCCATCTGCATCGGAGAATGTTTAAAGCAGCGTACACCCCTGCCGCATCCGTGCCCCTTTGCAATCAGGCCACTTTTTACCAGTTTTAATACTGGTATTGAGTATGCCGCAGTCGGTTGCGTCCGACTGCAACGTTTTCACTTGTTTTTATATTTACTTTGTGTTGCAATACTGCATAGTTGTAAAAGTACAAGCCATCCCAACAACAATTTGTACATAATCGAGTTTGCACTTTTGGCTAGACCCGTGCCTATGATTAAAATATCGTTGTAACCTTGCAACGATTTCAGTGTTAAAAAATTATACAAAAGTGAAAACGTGTTGCACAATACAAGCAATTTTCTGGTATTTTTTTGTGAAATTTTGTGCTTTAGGTGCCAAATCAAAACAAACAGCTTTTTATTTTGACCAGTTGCTTAAAGTAAATGAGGGTTGGTTTTGCTAAATTTCTTCAATAAACCAGTTTATGGGATGCTGTCTTCTAGGCGTGATGCTTTCACGCTTTTAAAGGGCATTTTTATATGTATTTATTTATTGCAAGCAGCAAATTAAATAACAAATATGGCAAACTCAGCTAATACGATAGCGAACAGCTGATTGTGCAAAGTTAACAGACTTGCTTCGTTCAATTGGGTGTTCACGACAGCGGTGTTGCCAAATTACACTTATGCACATTTGCAACACAAAGTGAACACCCTAAATGTAATTCTATTATTGTTGTAAGCTTACACATAATCTGGTAACATTCATATATATTATGTATCGTATCATATATCGATAGTATAATTAATGCAAATACTTTGTACCCGATATAAGATTTGTTTTCATTAAATACTGCGACTGAACGCTTGCGAAGCTAACTTAAAGCGATGGTTATGTAAATCTTCGAATAAACCTCACCGCAATCAAGAAGTATGAAGCGTTATAGAGCAATCATTGCATACGGGGCTTGTTGGGAACGCATATGCTGTACATTTGTGCGTAAATTTCCTGAGTGCTCCCATAGCACTTCGGGGGTAGAGCCGACTGGGCGCTCTCGCATTCTTGCTCAGAATTATTTTTGTTTGCGCTTAGATGCAGAGAGACATCTGCTGTTTATATGCGTGTGGTGGTTTTGTTATTTTTGCGTGTGATGGTTTTGTTATTTTTGGGGTGGGATTTTTAAATTTGAATGTGTGCGCTCACATTTATGCATTAATGGTTATTTGTATGCATGTCAAATGTACAAGAACATGCCTCAAATTGTATGATATTTTTTTTTTTTGCAGGTGTATATATTTACGACTTCCTTATTTTTTTTATTAAAAGCACTTATGAAATTATTTTAAAATTTTGCCATATTATTTATATATTTAATTATATCTATGATTGATGATTACATAATACATTTCTTTTCTATTAACATATAATTAAGTCATATCAAAAAAATACATTTAAGATAAAGCATTTTGGATGTGTTAACCTCTTTGCTTTCGGGGCAGTGAAATGCTCGAAAAGTAATACACTATTGGTGTGAGCTCTATGAGAGTGTATTGGTGCAAATGTTTTATTTGTATGTGTAAGCTAGAGCTGCAAAAACATCGATGGTCAGAACATCGATGTTTTCGTCACCGATGTTTTGGAACATAAACGTTTTCGATGTTTTTATTTGAATAATTAAAAAAAAAATCATTCTTTAATTGAAACCGACTAATAAAAATTACTCTTTCAGTTTTCTTAACTTCACAATTTTTAAAGCTTTTTTCCTGTTTTAAACTTAAAACTTATAACATCTAGATCTTTCTAGATCTAGATACGAGATCTATGAGAGATCCATTGATTTTTTTTTGTAAAAAAAGTAACATGTTGACCGCCTTTGGCGTCAGTGCCGCACTTTTTTGGGAAATGATTTCTCCAGCCTTGCTGAAAGTTCGCTCAGACTCTGCCGAGCTAGCCATTTTATTAAGAGGAACCGCCACTATTTATTTATTAACGTATGGCTGTAAGGAACTATTAAAACAACGAATTTATGTAACAAAATAAACATCATTGCTTTCGTGGCAGTGTAATGCTCGAAAAGTAATACACTGTTGGTGTGAGCTCTATGCTTGCATAGTAATACGCTATTGTTGTGAGCTCTATGAGAGGACGAATTTTTGGGATCGTTATCTTGCTGAAACTGCCAATTTGTGCCATTAAAGCCCATTTTCTCGACACTTGGACTTAAATTGATCTTCAGAATGTCGCGATAAGCATGCTTGTCCATTCACAATGTTCCGCACGCTGGACCATGATATTCTGATAATGGTGCCAATTTCGCGATAAGATTTATTCTCCAAGTACAGTTTGCCGCTCGAAGAGTTAATAACATTGAAATTTTTAGCAATTTCTTAATTGTTAGCTTAGTGCCAACTTATTCTAATCAAAATATACAACTGTAAAAAATATATTATTAAATAACATATCATAGTTCCATAATATATTTGATAAGTATATATACATATTTTGATAAGTATTAGTTGGCGCTTAGCAAACAAATGAGAAATTACTAAAATAGTTTAATAATATTAAATAATTAATTAATTAATATAGAAAATAAGCTGGTTTTATTATCCAACTTCATCACTCGTCCAGTCCAATGGTTTTGCTTCACACACACACGCACACCCTAACAGACCAACATAGCAGACTTCTATAATAAGAGAATGAAGAATGTTGGATACCCTAATAAAATTTAAGTGCTACTGTGGATATGTGTGTACTTCAATAATTTGCAACAATTGCATACTTTATTCGAAGATATAAAAGTTTGAAAATTTTTCTTTGCATTGATTGATTGATTTATTGCTTATTAATCCTAGTGCTACAGGTAGAAGTTCTTATAAATTAATGCACTAGTCACAGAAGCATAAGTTGGCGCTGAGCAAACCACTGAGACATTAGTAAAAATTCATATATTTTAATGTTTAAACATTTTGCGCTCGGGCAGTAAAAATCGAATACATTCTAAAACAAACTGTATACGAGTTGTGCTGAAAATAACTAGTTGCTCTTAATAAGGTGAACTAAAAAGTGAACTAAAACATAATGCCGGTAAGATGAATTTGGTGTAGCTTTGTAACAAACACCCAAACAACACTGTGTCTCAATTTTGTGCGTAAGAAATATTTCTTTAATTTTAGTCAAATCTCGTTCACATAAAGAAAAATGTTATTTTTGATGTATTTTAAATTAAAGACAAAATTCGATTGCAACAAATTAAAAAAAATTCTTTGGCGTAAAGGCATTTTGAGTGCAATAGGCAATACCTATTTTACGTATTTTATTTATTGTAGTGGAGTCATGTCCACGGAATATTCCCTTAATGTCTCCACCATCTCGGCATAGACATGAACATTTTTTCGCGTACCACGCAGTTCATCGGCTCTATCGCTCCATACTTCAATACAAATTCTCTCCAAGTTCTCCGACCACTGCTTTCATCCACTTGAAATTAAATTGTTTAATTACAAAAATAATAATAATATTAAATATTTTAAATCATCTGGTGCCGATAAACTAGTGATTTGGTTCTGAGGTGAGCAAGCTGAGGCCACCGGACGGGTCGCAGGTTGCGGATAGCGCAAAGCCTCTAGTAGAGGTTAGCTGCGAATAGCGACTTGTCGTGAATAAGCAGTCCTGGACAACAGCGGGTACCAAACCGTTATGTGGGACCGACAAGGCGCTTGTCTGACCGCCTTCTTAACATAGTCTTACACACACCCTTCTCCTACACATGTTTTCCTACCCAATTCCTACCCCCCACATCTCAAGGCCAAGGTACCTCAAGCGGTTCTAAGCGACCGAAGGCGGCCACGTATGCCAGTGTAGATAAGGGCACGAACCTTGCTATACTGGCTCGTGAATGCCCGAGGAAGCGGCTGACCAAGGAGGAGTTGTCGGCGGTGGAGTCAGCCCTGGTAGATGAGATGAGGAAGGGCTGGACTGCCAGACTCAACTTTAATGGCATCCTATTCCGGGATGGTCTGTTCCTAGTGGACTGTTTGGACGAGGATGCCAGGAAGTGGCTGGAGCTGAAGTTGCCCAGCATCAGTGCCGCAGTGGGTGTGGAACTCCGCACATGCCCGTGTTCGGGAGTATGGTGGTGGCATCAGCCTGCTTCCCGGGAGATACTTCGGAGGCCCCCCAACAGAGGTTCAGGATCTGGTAGCACACTGCAGCAGCAATAGACTCCCATTGCTGCTAAGATGCAACGCAAACGCGCATAGCGTAGCGTGGGGCAGCACGGACAACAACAGTAGAGGTGAGTGCTTGCTTGACTATCTTGTAGCTAACGACTATATGGTGTTCAATATGGGGCTGATCCCACTTTTATCAACAAAAATAGAGCCGAAGTACTTTATATTACTTTCGGCAATGGGGGTGCCTCTGGGCTGGTTTACAACTGAAGGGTCTCAACAGAACCGTCAATGTCGGATCACAGGATCATCCTCTTCGACATTAGTAGTAATTTCAGGATTAGTAAAGTCATCAGGAATCCCCGGCGGACTGACTAGCAGCTCTACCAGTCACACCTGGGTTTAAATCTGAGCAGACTAAACCATAGTAGGAGGGTCTCTTCTCAGGAAGAGCTAGAGCAACTCTCGACAGAAGTTGGCGAGACGATTATGCATGCCTATCATGCAAGTTGTCCAACCATTTCCATAGAGTCCAACAGGGATAACCCTTGGTGGAATAAAAAGCTTGGGATGCTTCGAGCAGAGGTCAGGAGGCTTTTTAATACAGCCAAAAAGAATAGTGACAGATGGGACTTATACACCAAGAAACTAACAGAATATAATAAAGAAATCCGGTACAGCAAACGTGCTCATTTCCGGAGATTTTGCTCCAACCTAGAGCAGGCCACACCTGCTGTGAGAGTCTTTAAGTCGATCTCGATAGGCAAAGTGTTGTCCGAACTGTGCTTAAAGAGGCCAGATGGTTCCTTCACGGAAAATGAGGTGGAAAAGGCAGAACTTCTCCTGCAAACTCACTTTCCACTTTGTAAAACCATCACCAGACCATCACCAATTGTCGCCTTCACCGATCGTTACAAGTTAAAGTCCATAAGACCCATATCTATTGGGGGTACGTTAATTCCACTCTCTACGGAGATAAAGTATCTGGAGGTAATCTTAGACAAGAGACTACTGTGAAAACAGCATATTGAGCATGCGGTACGCAAGGGTACAATAGCCCTAATGTGCTGTAGATCTCTCGCAGGGAAAAATTGGGATGTGTCCCCAAAAATCCTTCTGTGGATGTACACAGCAATGGTGAGGCCCATAGTCAGCTACGGCGCTGTGGTATGGGCGGGACGTGTTGACCTGGATGTCACTAAACGGCAACTGGGCAAACTCCAGAGACTTGCCTGCACGTGCATCTCGGGCGCAATGCGTACGTGCCCATCCTCAGCACTGGACGTACTGCTAGGACTTCCGCCTTTGCATGTCTACATCAAACACAGTGCGAACAGATCTATTATGAGATTGACAGGAGCGAACGCAATCACCTCTGTCACTAGTGCAACAGGCACACTGTTGGCCTTTCCGCAAGATGCGCAGATGGGCCTTTTTAGTTTTGAGAAGCTCTTTAAAACGGAGCTTAGCAATAAAGCAGAATGGACTAGTCTGTCGACCACCTTTAATGTGAAAACACATGCTATTAGATGGTACACGAACGGATCATTAACAGATGAGGGTGCTGGAGCTGGAGTCTGCGGACCCCGACTCAAGTATCATGAGCCCCTGGGCAAATTCGCTAGCATTTTCCAAGCGGAAGTGCACGCGATTGAAAGATGTGCAACCTTTAACTTCGAGAGGGGATACGTTCATAGAGACATATCCATTTTCTCCGACAGCCAGGCAGCGATCAAAGCACTTAGTGCTTATTAAATCGTCTCAAAACTGGTTTGGCAATGTATTGAAGCACTCAACAGGTTGGGCAGTAATAACAAAGTCACCATCTATTGGGTACCGGGACATGCGGGTGTTCCCGGCAATGAGGTCGCCGATATTTTGGCCAGGAGAGGAGCTAGCACTCCTTTTCAGGGCCCTGAACCTTTCTGTGGGCTAGCACCAGGGTTTATCAGTCAGAGCAGTCGCATAGATCTGCTCAACGCATGCGAGGACGCTTGGCGGCTTTCACATGGGGCAAGACAGAGCAAGCGACTGCTTATTAGCTACAACAAGAAGAGAACTGAGGACTGTCTGAAGCTGAGCAAAAGATCTCTTCGGATAGTCACGGGTTTCTTGGCCGGGCACTGCAGACTGCGCAAGCATCTGCATAATCTCAGGTTAGGGGAAGACAGTCTTTGCAGACTGTGTCTGGAGGGGGATGAGACTCCAGAGCACCTGCTTGAGGAGTGTCCCGCCATCAGCCGACTGAGGCTCTCTCTTCTGGGGAGCCTTTTTCTGTCTACAGAGAAGATGAGGGCTCTCCGACCATGCCACATCGTCGCGTTCCTGCGATCGATCGGGCTGTTCGAGGAGCTGTAACTCACAAAACAGTAAGAGGGCACAATAGATCCTAGTGGTCGCAGTGCATGATCCTCGTTCCAATAATAACAATAATAATAATAAATTTTAAATCATTTTGTACGTAGTTGCACATTTGTTTTGATTTTGAGCTGATTCCTGTTGCCGCCACCAGTAATTTGACCAAAAATATCAATTCATCAGTAAAAAAGTCTTTATTTAGCTGGTAGAATATCGGCGCTTTAGCGGCGTGAGAAAAAGTCGCTAAATTCAAATTAAACGGACACATTTTGTATGGTAAGGGCTAAAAATATCGAAGACCTAAGGGTGAAATGCTTAAGGCAGTGCTTACGGCGCCAGTGTAAATGCACTATAAGAATCGAAACAATAATTAAGCATACTCAAATAGTAGTTCAAAAGTACAAAGAATGTCAGGAGCTTGTACAACTAAATTATGAAAGACTGAAAAAACCTCACAAGCTCCAAACTAAGGACATTATCACCGGATTAAGATCAGCGTTTATTATATGACGATGGAATGCCAAAGAAGAAGACTTTGACTTTGAAAAAGAATAAAAGCCGGCTGAAATGAAACAAACAATGGTAGAATTTGTAACAAACAAACAAACAAGAACAAACACTGTAACACGAGAACTTTTGCAATTAAATTTGCAGCCTGCCTATGAATGCAAACTTGCATAGTTACCCGTAGGGGTCTGCAGTTTCCAGTCTTGCTTCTCGTTGTTTGGCCGTTTCTAAGGAACGTATTGTAGCTGGTTTTATTTAGCTTTATGTGTTGTTAAACCATTGCTTTTCGCTTGCAATACCTATTGTGAGTATTTTATTTATTTTACCAAATTTTTAATCACATAGTTGCACCAATTATTTCAAATAAATAACAATTTATTAACGGCAAGTTTCGTTTATAAAAATAGAAGCCAGGAGAACTCGCAATGCTGCATATCAACATGAATTTTGAGCACGAGAGCGCCAAAATTTATTAGATGCAACGCGTATACAGCTGCAACAACAGGAAGAAGAATTGTCACAACTGGAGCAAGTACCTGAAATCGTACCATACGAAAATTTTCAACATCATTGTAATGCTCATAAACAATTTAAAACCATGTTTATTGACAATCCATTTGGATAAGCGAGCGCAGTATGTGAAAGATTGTGGTTTAAAAACGAATCAAAACTAATTCCACCTATAGAAGAGGGTAGAGTTAGGGGGTAATGTTCGGCCCAAAAAATAATGACAAAAATATACAAAAAGTTGTACAACTTGAAAGTAAGTTTACACATCGCCCCTGTGGTCCGTCGCACAGTACTTTTTTTTAAATTTCTAAAATCTTTTTTTTTAAATAAATGTTGTTTTTATCGCCTTAGGCTGATGTCAGAGTGCGCGCGAGAAGCCATGCGATAATATTGGGCGACTACGCGCGATAAAGCTCTGCAAGCTGTTTTACAGACAATCGCTTGAAACCTGTCAGAGTGAGAGCGAAGCGAGTTGCGAGCTCAAGCGATAAAGCAAGAAATCAGTTTGCAACCTGCTCTATCGCTAGAACTCGCTCAGAACTTGAGTTATTTTTCTGTTCTTAATTTACCGTTTATTTTCAAATCACGCGTTTTTGTAAGCTCATACGGCAATTTTGTTGTCATTTGTGTGTCAATTGTGAGAGAAAACCCGAACGAAATGGAGATAAAAATATAATATTTAATGTGTTGTGATTTTGAGGCCCATTGTTGACAATTTTTGTAGATAATTTTATCGGAATAAAAGGCCGTTGGTGTTCTTAATGGTGTTTTGTTTATTCACCCATCAATATTCTCTTACGTCCTGTCGGCTTATATTAAGCCTTCTTCAGGCAGCCTGCATAACATTTTGTGCTTTTTATAATTAAGAAACAAAATCAAATTAAAAAAAACCAAAACTCGCATACATTCATCTTTTCATTAAAAACATTACAGCATTGTCATCACATTTAAATTAAAACAAGTGGGAACGGACGCAAACGACTGCGGCATACTCGATACCAGTATTAAAACCGATAAAAAGAGGCCTGATTGCAAAGGGATGCGGATGTGGCAGGGGTGTACGCTGCCTTAAAGATTCTCCGATGCAGATGGGGATGCCACCAACTATCTTCCTAACAAACTTGGTGACTCTAGCTAAAAGTTTGTAAAAGGTGGGGAGAGGGGGGCTGGGAACGGATTGGGTGGGTGTGGCATCCAAATTTTTGATACAGAGCTTTGTGGAATGTCAATTGCTATCTTCATACCAAATTTGGTGACTCTAGCTAAAAGTTTGTAAAAGGTTGGGAAAGAGGGGCTGGGGGTGGTATGGGTGGGTGTGGCATCCAAATTTTTACTCTAGATCTTTGTGAAATGTCAATTGCTATCTTCATACCAAATTTGGTGACTCTAGCTCGAAGTTTGTAAAAGGTGTGGCAAGAGGGGGCAGTATGGGTGGGCGTGGCATCCAAATTTGTGATGCTGATCTTTGTGGAATGTCAATTGCTACCTTCAAATAATGACAAAAATATACAAAAAGTTGTACAACTTAAAAATATGTTTAAACATTGCCCCTATGGTCCGACGCACAGTACTTTTTTATTTATGTGTCGAAAATAAACTATACATATATAAAAAGTAAATATTTGAGTTGGCTATCAAAAATAACTTTAACTTTCGTTGGTGACGGTTGTGTTTTGGCGTGCTCGTAGTAAATTCTTTGTTTTCTTGTGATTGTGAACGGCATTTTGATTGGTAACATTTGTAAACATTTAAGCTGCCTTCACACGATCGGTTTTTCATCTGTTTTTTTTTTTTTTTAAACCGACTCGAAAAGAGAAAAATAGAACGTGTTCTATATCTGCTCTTTTTGAGTCGGTTAAATTTGTGCCACGAACAAGTTACGTAAAAAAGGCGTTTTTGGTTTTTTTTAGCTATTGTTGTCAAAAAATAATCTAAACAAATTTATATATGTATAGGGAAGAGTGACCAGATTGTTTAACAACAAAAAGTAATGGGATTTTGGATTAACCGATGCGAATAATGTGAATGCCAACATTTTTGGTCGGTTAAAAAAAGCTACAGAAAAACCGACCGTGTGAAGGCAGCTTTAGAAAAGTGATCGCAGGTGTACGTTGTACGTATTTACGTGTGAAATATTGATTTGCCGGCTTAATATTGATTTTAATTTGAAGTCGAAAAGCCGCTGCATATATTTATATTATATTTGGTATTGCCTTTTAATAACATAATAAATAAAGCCACATGCAACGTTATGGCACAATAAACATTGATCCATCCATATTTTAATTGAAAAATAATTCATTTTCCCAATAGACCTCAAACATTTTTTTCGGTGTAGTGTACAAATCATGCGCTTTATGGTCTTCCCTCATTGAATGCAGCATAGCGAATGACTGCGCGTTTGACTTTTGAGCTTCAGCCGAACACATGACTCATGAGAGCAAATGCAGCCGAACACGCGCATCGTACGAGAACAAGCTGCCAAGCGTTTTATTCATAGAATACACATATTCTCTCTCTCTATATATTGGGTCGGCTGCAACGCCGGCAGAATTTTTCTTGCCAACCACGTGTGTCTGCCTTTTCAAATTTTGGACATCTCTGCTTTAAAGCTATGCATGTTCCTTTTAATAACCTGCAAAAGTCTATCGAGCAGCTAGAGTCCAATTTCAAAAATGGCAAAGTGATAACCGAATCCCCGAAGCGTAAAAAGACTTCGGGACCTCATCCGATAACTGACCCACCTGTACTGCCCACTAAACCGCTTCTGGTGCCTAGCAATAATCCCCCTACGGTAACTTTTGCTAGTTCATTAATTTTATTTAACTCCCCGGCAAGGAATCCTAACAATAGCCTTGCCACTTATAACATAATTTGTGATCCTATACGTGAGTCCTCCGGTCCAACAGCTAGTGTGCCTATTGATTCTACTGGCGTTACAATTGGGGCACACAAGCCTCTGGTTGTTGTGCCACTTAATAAATTTATTTTAGTTTCTAGGCTGGCATCCGATACTTCATCGGATGATGTTGCAGCATATGTTAAAATTAAAATCGATTCCCCTCTTATTGTTGTTGAAAAGTTTACATTTAAACATGCCAGAAGTATATCTTCTTTCAAGTTGGGTGTACCGCCTGAACTTTTTTCGACAATTTGCTCTGAAAAGTTTTGGCCGCCGCAGCTTGTCGTTAAGGAGTATACGAATAGGCGAATTAATGACAATAATGGTATTAGGATCAATAGCACACCGCCTTTTGGCCATCCTGTTGCCTCCACCTCGGCGGCAAAAAACTAACAGAAGTAATTAGCTTGGCCTATCAAAATGTTATAGGCCTTAACACTAAACTTGCTAAATTATATATTAACTGCTTATCTTTTAATTCTCAAATAATTGCACCACTGAAACCTGGTTAAAACCTGATATTTCTGAACTGAATTTTCCTCTGAACAGATTCATTCTCATGATCTTCCGGAAATATAGTTTTTATATGTTAAAACATTACTAAATGGCCGTTCACTTTATGTTACTTGTTCTTATATTCCTCCTCATTCTGATACTAACATTTACTCATCCCATCTGAGTGCCCTGCAACTTGTTTCGTAATTTTTGACAGATATGGATAATCTGATAGTGGTTGGTGATTTTAATCTGCCACATGTTGTATGGTCTGTGAATGACACATCTTCGGCGGTATTACCAGTCACTTCTGATGATTTTATCGATGGCCTACTGGAGTTAGGCCTATCGCAAGTTAAAAGGGTGCATAACTGTAGTGAAAGAATGTTGGCCTTGATACTTGTTTCGGACTCAGATGGCAGTAATGCTAGTAGAATACCCTTTCCCCTCCCCCTCCTCCAGTGCTAAAGGATTATAGCTACCATCCAACTTCTTCCTCAACATACTAGTTGGTCTCGGCTTTATTCTTGTAGTGATATAGAAACTGTCATTGCCATATTTTATAGGACCTTGAACTCGATTTTGGATATTTGTGTTCCCCTCACTTGTTCTTCAAGTGATAATAAACACCTTGGCTTACGAGCGAACTATCGAAATTTAAAAACGCGAAGACAAGATCTTATAAAATATTTAAAAAATCGGGAACTACTTTAGATTTATCTTCGTATTTAATAGCAAAGGCTTATTTTATTTCTGTTAGCACATCTTGTTATAATAATTATCTTAATCCTTGTAGACTAAACTTTTCACATGACCCTAAACAGTTTTATAAATTTCTTAACTCAAAACGCAAATCTTCTGGATTACCTTCCTCAGTTCACCTCGATAATACGAATGCAAGTTCTGATCAGTCAGTGGCCGATCTTTTTGCTGAAAACGAGTTTATATAATTGCAGTAATTCCTATCCTTTTCAAGTTCAAACGTCAAATTGCATAAATGTCCCAGTTATAGGCCTGTACGCATGAGCCCCGTACAGCTCCCGTACAGTATACATGAGTTTTACGACCGTAACAACAAGTGTTGAAAAAAGCACATATTGTGGCGGTAGGCTAATAACTTTCTCTTAATAAATCGGACATTTAACTGTGTTTTGTATACTTAAATTCAAAATAATTATTCACGACCAACGCGCGCTTCTTTTGTGTTTGAGTACAACTAACGCCCTGCTGCTGGCGGTTGTGAAAAAAGCAGGCTGCAAAACCAAAAAGCATTTTAGTGAACCCATATTTGATGGGCAGAGCTTAGATTTCCAAAGATTATGCTAAACATAACCGAAACCACTTAAAAGACTCAAAGCAAATTCACCTTACAGATCTATACCTTGTAATAGATCGGTGGCAATACAATCCTGTTTATATGTTATTTAAATTGTACCTTATTAGTTAATGAATATATTTTTATTCAATACTTCTTGCGCAGCATTGACTTCCAAAACAATAAGTATGGCTCTATTGGAGCCTGAATTAGGTAACTTTGTTAATATTATCCGAAAAATGTAAAAGCCGGCTCTTGACCGACATGTTGTTGCTTTTTTTTACGACTGCAAATAGCTGCTGGAAGCTAGTTACGGCCGTAAACATTTTATCATAAGATTTTAACATTTTCATTGTTTAACACTACCGTACCGGCAGTAGCTAACAGAACTGAAGACCTAAAATGTAAGTACTGTACTGACGCTGTACGGGACCATTTTTATACCCTTAACCCATAGATGGGTAAATAAGGGTATAATGGTTTTGTGCAAAAGTATGTAACAGGCAGAAGGAAGCATCTCCGACCCTATAAAGTATATATATTCTTGATCAGCATCAACAGCCGAGACGATATAGCCATGTCCGTCTGTCCGTCTGTCCGTCTGTCTGTCTGTATGAACGCGTGGATCTCAGAGACTACAAGAGCTAGAGACTTCTGATTTTGTATTTAAGTTCTCCTATACCATGAGCAGAACAAGTTTGCTTCAAATTATCGATAACTATTCTGGTTTCCGATATACACATAATATCGATAACAATAAAATTTCGAATTTGGAAAATCTAAAAATGAGGGTTGAAGTAATGGATAATGATAGAACTTTTCTGAAAATTTCGTCCAAATCGGTTGAGAAACACCGGAGATATTGAACTTAATCGATGGAATCGATTTATTGCAACTGGGTTCAGGGTATCTTCTAGTCGGGCTCTCCCGACTAGAGCCTTCTTACTTGTTTTTATATGAAGTTTTTGCTGTACGGGAGCTGTACAGGCGTCTGCGTACAGGCCTTATAACTGAGTGAACGCTCCTAAGTTACCTAAGCTCTTTCAAGCCCGGCTACTTGCCTGGTCCTGATGGAGTGCCAGGTTGTATACTTAGATACTGTGCGGATTCACTTTGTAAACCCTTAAATAAATTATTTAACTTTTCGGTTGACTCAACTGTGTTACCTGCTATATGGAAGGAATCTTTTATCATTCCACTCCATAAAAATTCTTCTAAGTAAAACGTTAAAAATTATAGGGGTATATCCAAGTTGTCCGCTTTTCCTAAAGTCTTTGAAAAAATTATATATTTTCAATTGCAACACAAATGTAGTTAAACTATATCGTCTTATCAACATGGTTTTGTTAGGCGTAGATCTACTACCACTAACCTTCTAGAATTCACTTCGCTTGTTATCAAAGGGTTTCAGGAAAAAATGCAAACTGATGTTCACACCAATTTTAGTAAGGCATTTGATTATGTAAGTCGTCATTCTCTGTTGCTTCACAAATTGAATATTATTGGATTTCCAGCAAAACTTTTATTGTGGCTTTCGGAGTACTTGTGTAGCCGAACACAAAAAGTTGTTTTTAAATCTTCTGTATCTAAACCTATTTATGTTACCTCTGGTGCTCCCCAGGGGAGTCATCTTGGACCTGTTTATTAAAGATCTTTCATCTGTTATTACTAACTCCTATGTATAGATGTTTGCTGATGATTTAAAACTATGTTTCACCTATAATGCTGCTTCTCTTTGTAACTTGCTACAGTCAGATTTGGGTGCATTGTCGGCCTGGTGTCGTTTTAACTTACTCAATTTAAGTTGTTCTAAATGTAGTCATGTCTTTTTGTAGAAGTTCCCCTCATACTGCTCACTACTTGCTTGATGATTCACCACTTGACCGCGTGTTTGATATTAAAGATTTAGGCATTATACTTGATCCTAAATATCTCTCATATTTCGTCTATAGTCAATAAGGCCATTAATGTCATTGGCTTCATCAAGCGTTGGTCGAAATAGTTTAGCGATCCCTACACCACTAAAACGCTTTATACATCCCTAGTACGTCCCATCCTGGAGTATGGATCTTGTGCGTGGTCCCCACAAAACTCGATTCACCAGGATAGAATTGAATCTGTTGAGAAGAAATTTCTTCTATTTGCCCTTAGAAGGTTTAACTCGGTTCCTGGAGTAGACTTACACCCGTTTTTAAGTAGACTTCTGTATCTGTATGTTTAAGTTTTTATTTTTGCTTACAAAATGATCCCATTACATTTGTAATGGCCTCTTCGTGGTGCTCCCTGGGAACCAATTGATTATTTATTTGATTCGGGAGCCAATATGAGCGGCGATCATAGATATTTACATACATATGTTTATATTTAATATTATTTAACATAATTAATAATAAATATAGTTGCCCACCCAAGAGCCCTGCACCAGCTTGCAAATGTACATGTAAAAAATCATGTTGGAGATGTTCAGAAAGGTCAGGTTTTGCTATTGACGGCCACCAGCAGATCAACAAAGCGCACACATTCATACGCATAAGATATATATATTCATGTTCACGCACACATAAAACGAAATTCGTTCTTCTCTGCCTCTAACAAAATGACAAAGCCAGTGCAATTCTGTTTTGCTTCAACGTACAAAATGCACGAAGTAAAAATACCCTTTGTACCAATACTGAATAATAGCCAATTAAAACTCAAATATTTACTTTTTATGTATATATAAATTTTATTTTCGATAAATAAATAAAAAATATGAACGTAAATAATATTAAAGTATCTCACATTTTGCTATTTATTGTAACAAAATTCATATTAGGTTTATACTACCCTTCCAAGTTGGACTGCATAAAGCAGATTCAAGCAGAAGTCTGAAATTGTCGATTTTATATTTTGTGCGGCAGTTCTGTTTTGTTTCTTTTGTGAATACACACACACACACACACACACACACACACACACACACACACACACACACACACACACACACACACACACACACACACACACACACACACACACACACACACTAATAGACTTAAATAGCGTACAGGTTGAATAGCAGTATGAACAGACGAATGTTGAGCGTTGGATACCCTAATATAATAAAAGTGCTATTGTTGATATGTTATTTAATAATATATTTGTTATTGTTGTTAATTTTGATTGGAATAAGTTGGCACTACGCTAACAATTGAGAAATTGCTAAAAAAATAGTCTAATAAAATAACATATTTCATTGTGATTAACTCTTCGAGCGGCAAACTTGATAACGTAGCAAATAAGCTTCTTCGAAATAGCATTTTCTTGTGTTGCTGTTTGTGGGCATACAAAAAGAAATTCATAGATTTCTGGGTGTTTACACATATTTGTTGCTGCTTGTAATATGCTTGTATATGTTAATAGAAAATAAATTTATTATGTAATCATCAATCATAGATATAATTAAATATATAAATAATAAGGCAAAATTTTAAAATTATTTAATTAAAATTTAATTTTAATTATAATAATTAATTTTAAAATTATATTTAATAAACAAAATAAGAAAGTCTTAAATATATACACCTGTAAAACAATAAAAATATCATAAAAACTGAGACAGGTTCTTGTACACTTGACATGCATACAAATAACTATTAATTAATTAATTAATTAATTAATTAATAATGTGAGCGCAAGCATTCATTCACAGTTGAAATTTAAAAATCCTACCCCAAAAATAACAAAAACATCACACGCAAAAATAACAAAACCATACACGCAAATCCAAATAAACAGCAGAGCTGCGTGAACCGACCGTCTCATTCGGCTGCCTCTCTACATCTAAAGGCCTATTTACTCTTGACTTAACTTAACTTAACTTAACTTAACCTAACTTAACGTAACTTAACGTAACTTAACTTAAGGAATGTATGCGTTTACTCTCAACTTAACTTAACGTTAGAAATCAGTGTGTCAGTGCTCTAGAATTATGCAAGCAGTGCTGTTAAAAAAAATAAAATATATTGACCGCTCGTTGGCGCATTTTGAATACAACGTTGCTACCAAGTTCTTTGGCAGTTGCAGTCCAAACTGCTCTTTTTTTAATGTCATTTTTAAAGTCTATTGACTTTTTATCATAAATTAAACTATGATTTTCAATTAAATTTATTAACTTATGCTCATCCATTTCAATATTTGAATTTGTAAACAGCGCTTAACGTTTTGCAACACAGTTTTTGATCAGCTGTTTGATTTACAAATTAATCAACACTGTTCCTCCTCCTCCATAGAGTGAGAAGGTCCGTAGGGACCTATTAACATATTCAACTTGAAATTACTCCCATTTCGGCCACTACGACCCCACCATAAAGTTACTCTGAATTCCAAGAAAATTTTGTTGCGCATCTTTTAAAAAATCAAGGCGATCGGATCATTATTTTAGGAGTTATTGAGGTTTTTCGCACACTAGTACGCGGACGTGTGACAAGGTCCGTAGGGAAAAATTTTTTTTTTTTATCAAATTAGCACTATTTTCTAAATAGGTCCCTAAGGACCTTGTCACACGATGGTGAAGATCAGAAGTGTCACTCACCGGAGAGTTAAGAACTTAACGTAAGAATCTGCAACCTGCAGGTTCAGAATTAAGTTAAGTTACGTTAAATTGAGAGTAAACGCTAACATTGACAGCCATAAGGCAGATTGATTCAGCTGACTCTTACGTTAAGTTAAGTTAAGTTAAGTCAAGAGTAAATAGGCCTTAAGCGCAAACAAAAAAATAATTCTGAGCACGAACGCGAGAGCTTCCAGTCGGCTTGTCACCCGAAGTGCCATGGAAGCACTCAGAAAGTTTTTCACACAAATGTACAGCATAGGCGTTCCCAACAAGCCCCGTACGCAATGATTGCTTTATAATACTTTATTCTTACTGTCTAAACACAAGTAATGCGTTGGTATTGAATTACTTTTGTTGACGTATCGATAATTGACGCTGCGTCAACTAGTGTGAATGCAGCATTATACTTATTGATCGAGTACAACACATTTGAATAAATTATACTATCGATATATGATACGATATAATATACGTGAATATATCCACATTATATGTAAGCTTACAACATTAACATTAACTAATAAAGTTGGTATTTTTAGTTCAATTTGCTGAATAAGTTCAATAGTTCATCTTTCAGCTGTGAACTAAGTCAGTCATTCTATTCAGTTGTTCAGTTGTTCTGAACGATGAACGATAGAATATAAACAGGTCATTCTATTCAGTTGTTCTGAACGATGAACGATAGAATATAAACAGGTCATTTTATTCAGTTGTTCAGTTGTTGAACGATGAACGATAGAATATAAACAGGTCATTTTATTCAGTTGTTCTGAACGATGAACGGTAGAATATCATTTTATTCAGTTGGTTTGAATGAATATTGTTAAGTTTTTGAATGCAATAAAATAAATAAATAATAAAAAATTTTAATAAGATTGATAACAAAGTTTCATTATTATTTTGATTGTTTTTTTTTGGTTTCCAATAAATTTTTTTCTTAATTTCAACATTTTTGTAACAGTGGAAAATTAAAAAAAAACAAAAATTTATTCAACTTTAATTCGTTTTACGAAGACTAATTTAAATATTTTAATAATGATATAGGAACTTCATAATTTAATAATATTAGGAACTTCATGTTCGACTTAATTAAATGGTAAATTATTAACGAAAAAAACAGGAACTGTATTTTGGCTTCAGCCAACAGTGACAAATAACAATAAGAAATGAACTTCATGTTCTTCTTAATTAAATAGTAAATAATAATAATAATGACGCCTTAAACTAATAGTATATTAAATAGTAAGAAATAATAATATTACATATTATTGTGCAAAAATGTAAGTTTGTCGACTTTTTCTGGCAAGAGAAGACACCGCCTATCTGTTATTATTTGGCCAGCTACTGAAAAAGTTCGCTCACATGGCACTGAAGTAGCTACTATACACAGTCTTTTTAAAACAAAACTATAAAGTTTTGGGTATATCAGTTTGCGCTGATTCCACCAGACGAGAGGATCCTCTTTTCGTCCTAAATACTCCTCAAAGAGATACTTGTCCATTTCACGAACAGAGGCAACAGTTTTATTTGTCGACATAACGATTGAACGAAATTCCTCATCGTAATTGGCCCAAATACTGTCTGATATAACGTTTTCTGTTGTCTCTATAGGAGTGGTAGTCACAAACTCAGTCGGCTCCACAATTGGTATTGACTGCAGTTTCCTTCTTAGTTTTTCAACTGCGTCCTTAAAATTGGCATCGTTTTTAAAGCCTCGGCTCTTGAATCGTGGATCCAATATGGTGCTTTCGGCGTATAGCATATTTTTTTCTATACCACCCAGACGAGTAGTCAATTTACTTTGCATAGTACTCACAACTTCCTGCACTTCTTTCGAGACAACATTAACCGTTGCAAAGTAGGAATCCAACATTTTGCAAATAATTGTAACCTTAAAAATGTTTAATTTTGTAATTAATTCACAATGCTTTATAATTATTTATTATTATTTGTGCTTACCTTGGATAAAGTTATATTTTTTTCTGATGATATTTCCAGCATTATTTCATAGAATGGTTTGAGAACAGAAATTAGCTCTTCGACAATACTCCATTCTTTCTCTAGCATAATTAGTTCGGGCCGGAGATTCGGTAACACGATCGCTAATGCATCCTTCAGTTGGTATAGTCTATGTAACATGTCATATGTTGAGTTCCACCGTGTTTGGACATCCATTTTTAATTTAAGTGGTGGTAGATTTAACTGTTTCTGGGCATCTTTTAACGCCTTTAGCCCAGTTGCACTGCGGTGGAAGTATTCCACAATTGCCTTGCCTCGCACAATAACATCTTTGATGTTAGAAAGTGAAGATTGCACAACTAAATTCAGTGAATGTGCAAAGCAAGCTATCGAACGCCAGTTTCCTTCATTAACAGCACCCACCACATTAGCGGCATTGTCTGTGACAATTGCCGTCACTTTGTTGGATATCCCCCAACTCGACATAATTTTTTTTAAACAGCTGCACAAGTTTGAAATAGTGTGTGCCTCCGAGATTTCTTCGCACTCTAGCAAAGATGACATCAAAATTGTGTCCTCGGGCTCGATGTAGTGAGCAGTAACTGCAATATAGCTCTGATTGCATCGAGATGTCCAACAATCCGTTGTGAGACATATAGCATGTGCCCGGCTTAAGTTCTCTCGAACTTTTTCTTTCACCTCCATATAAATATTGGGCAAAAGCGTATTTGAAATCGTTTTGCGCTGAGGTAGTTTGTAACCGGGACACTGGCTAGTCATTTCAATCAAATTCCGGAATTCGGGTTCATCCACGATTCGGAAAGAGTGATTCCCCTTTGCTATCATCTTAAGTACCTGCCTATCAATTTGGTCAACTTTTCTGCCAGTTGGTGGTCGGCTGATAAAATTTGTTATCATTTGCTGTCCAGCAACCGAAATTAAGGGTCTTGCCTCTGCCTCAATTGCTGGTGCTGGATCAGCTTCAGAGGTTTCTGTAACTTTACCTTGGGTGCACACAGTAACAGTTGGATGCTTCAACTTTAAGTGTCGCGCCAAATTACTTTGAGACCCACCAGCTATGCTCAGCACGGATTTGCAGTAAATGCACTTGCCATTCTTTCCACCCTCACTTCCAATAAAATGGTTCCAAACTTCAGTACGTTTTCTCTTAGACATTTTATTTTGCGAAACTCAACAATAATCAAAAGTAACAAATTTCAGATTTCCGCCAACGAACGATATCGTTCACGAATTACTGAATAAGTTCATTCGTTCATTTCGATGACCCGTTCATATGAACTTATTCTGAACGAAACGACACAACTGTATTAACTAATACAATGACAAATACAGCGATATGATCTTACTATGACCAATGAGTATATAATGTTCATTATATATTATATTATGAATATGAAAGAGCGTGAAAAGACGAAAAGCCGGCACCCAGAGATATCAATCACAGTAGTCAGAACGCGCTGGCATCAAAACTCCCCAAAATAGGGGGAGTGTCCGATTTAGGCGCAGTGTCCACCATTGGTGATTCTCCCTTACTTATAGTTTAATCTATAACTTTTTAGATAAGGGAAATGTACTGTTTTCGGACACTGTACATAAGTCGGACACCACCCTGTTATTGGCGAATTTTGATGCTCGCGCGGTCTAATGACTGTGATAGATAGGTTTCAGTGCTGGCTTTCTTTTGATTTGATCTACAGTTAATACCTAGTTTTGGTTAATTCAGAGACAATAATCGAAATACCGATAGTTCGATCCAAACTAAAGAGTATATTGGGTTTGTGCAGTGTCCGTCATGGTGTCTGTCCGTCTGACATTCGGTCTGTCTGTCGGTCTGTATGAACGCAACTTTTTTCCAAACCCTTCAAGCTAGAGACTTGAAACTTTCCAATTCTCTTTATCAATGGCAAAGTAAATTAATGTGTCAAGATTGGGGTTCTACGATAACTGGGGGGCTGGCAAATCGAATCAAAATTCGATAACTCAAAAACGATAAATCCACATATTTCGCCCATCCTTATAGCTAGAACTATCACATTTAAAAAGAAGATAGCTATGAAAAACCCTCAAAAACCTGCATTAACAACGATCGAAAACCTATATCTACCACAGTTTTAGAGCTAGAGCCCCCAAATTGGGTGCCAAGAGAGGTGATGACGACCCCCAAAAACTGCATCGAAAGCTTGGACGACACGCCCCCTAATATTGACATCCCACAAAGATCTTCAGCAAACGTTTTGATGCCACGCCCACCCATACCGCCCCAGCCCTCCTTGCCACACCTTTTACAAACTTTGAGACAGTAACCAAATTTTGAATGAAGATAGCAATTGACATACCAAAAAGATCTGCATGAAAGATTTTGCATGCCACGCCCACCATACCGCCCCCAACCGACCAACCCAAAACAAATTATTCTGATTTTGTTGTGTATTTTCTCAAAGCTCTTTGTCAAAGTGACAACTGTAAAGCTTAAAGCTCTTACTTGAAAGCTTTTTAGTCAAAAGAGCTTTTTACGTCTTCTTTTTTATAAAATGTACCCCAGCCCTAAGACATATTAATGTAAAAAATTAATTCTTTATCAAAGCGTTAATCAACCTGCGCCTAAGAAACAACCAAAGACTGGTCTCGGTGCAAGTTTCTATTAGACACTTACTGGTATTCTCATAACAAGGAATACAAAAAACAAGTAAGAAGGCTCTAGTCGGGAGAGCCCGACTAGAAGATACCCTGAACCCAGTTGCAATATATAAATTAAATTTATAATTGACTTAGGTATACTTACTTAGCTCCAATCGATTAAATTCGATACCTCCGGTGTTTGTTAACCGATTTGGACGGAATTTTCAGAAAAGTTCTATCATTATCCATTACTTCAACCCTCATTTTAGATTTTTCAAATTCGATATTTTTTGTTATCGATTCCATATGTATATCGGAAACCAGAATAGTTATCGATAATTTGAAGCAAACTTGTTCTGCTCATGGTATAGGTGAACTTATATCCAAAATCTGAAGTCTCTAGCTTTTGTAGTCTCTGAGAACCACGCGTTCATACAGACAGACAGACAGACAGACGGACATGGCTATATCGTCTCGGCTGTTGATGCTGATCAAGAATATATATACTTTATGGGGTCGGAGATGCTTCCTTCTGCCTGTTACATACTTTTGCACAAAACCATTATACCTTTATTTACCCATTTTATGGGTTAAGGGTATAAAAAAATTTAAAAACGTTGCAATCGGACGCAACCCACTGCGGAATACTTTGATGCATGTGCTAAAACGGGTACGCCCAAGGGTTTCATCCGTAGTTTGAGGGACATCGCTTGCTAAATTGCCACAAAATTTGGAATCTATAGCTTAAAAACTGTACAGTATAAAAATCCCCAATGACTGTTAAATATTTCTGAATTTTTTAACTTATCCATCATAAGTCAATTAGTCAGACACATAAACAGAGAGAGTTTAGTATCTTGAAGGCCAAGCAACTAAGGCTATGTAATATATTTAATTTTTTTTTAAATGTTTGACGTTAGCTTATCTATTTATAGTAAGTCTGATAAAAGTATCGAGTATGTCAAAATACATAAATAATGTAATGCCCTAAACATTTTTGGAAATACATATATTGCACGATACAATCGCTGATCTTCCGAATTAAGAACTAGACTTGTTTTTTAGCTTTTTTAAAAAGTCCTTTGCTTGCTTATCACCTTGTCTATGTTCCAGTGCTCGAAGTACCAAAGAATCTAAAAAAAAAATATTTTAGCACTTTATACTATTATGGCTTAAGCCATTTACCTGAATATTCTGGTCGACACAAATTCATTACAATTTGCTTCCCCTTAGATGCTGAAAGATCCGCAAACGTTATATAGCATTCTGCTATATATTGACTTGTCATGCCAAATAAATCTTTGTCTTTCACGCTAAATAAAATCAGGCTATCTTCCATTTGGCGTTGTTCTTCACTCAAGTTACTAAAAAAAAAAGAAAATCAAACATATTTTAGAGGGCTCTTATACGAGAAAGCTCAGCAAAGAAATTCCCTGTGAAATTTGGGATCCCGAAAAAATGCTATTAAAAAATAGGCATAGCGGCATATCTCCGCCAAGTACAGTTTTTCTCGGCGGAGCTATGTCGTTTTCGAAACGTCAAATATATATCTCCGCCCGGAACTACGTCGCTATTATAACAACATATCTCCGCCGAAGGAGATGAAACGGATATATGTCGTTCAAAGTTCGTCAGATATATGTCACGCGGAGATATGTAGCTTTGCCTTAAAAGACGTGCCAGATTTGAATTGAAAAAGTGGTAGAGCAAAGTTGGTTAATATGTCAGAGCAAATAATTTAAAAGCATTTAAGCAAAAATTAAAGAAATTTTGTCGGTTTTTGAAGAATTAAAATAAACGAAAGCTAATATTTCGAATTTTAGCATGAATAACCTATAGAAAAGGACCGTTCTTCTGTATCGTATAAGAACCAGCAAATTGTTATTAAAAGCAAATTTTTTTTTTTAATTCAACGGCCGAACGGAAAAGTTGCAAAAGGTGACCCAATTTTTACACAAGAGTGTTACTACAACCTGATTTACTTACAAACAAAATGTTTCATCATAAAGTGGAAAACAATCTTTATAACGGACGGAAGTTTTTACAGGTGAAATGTCATTAAACCGACCAGTAGGAATCATATAAACTTTTACGAATGAATCACACAGCCCATTCTTATCCATAGAAACCAAATTACGTGCGTTTAATATTTCTAGCTGAAATTGAAAATATATTTAGTTCTATGCTGTTTTTATTATGACATAAACTCACTAATAATCCGGTTTCTGGAAATTGAGCGCAAATTGTAAGTTGTCCGAGTTCAGATGTTGATTGTTCTTTTTGATATCTTAACCGATCGAGATAATATTGATGGATAAGCTCAGAAGTTTCCGAGGCGTGTAATTTTAGTATGTTTTCAATTTCCGATAAAATTTTACAGTCAGATTGCAAATCTTCACCTAATTTAAAGCACGATATCATAGTGCGAAGCGTTTCCCTTAAGTTTTGAAAGAAAGCTGGCGGACGGCGTTTCTAAAACAAAAACAAAAAATATTAAGTGATAAGATTTATTGTTTTTTTCGTATACTCACATCAAGATTAGATTGAATAAGATCGTATATAATAACTGATAGCTCTGCCCAAATTCCGTCCAATATCCTTTCAAAGTTAACTTTATTAAGAGAATCATAAAGGGTTGTTAATGAACTTTCTAAGTACACCATCAGCCTTTCCATAGAATTTGAATCTTTATGGAGAACTTCTGCTCCTTCAGTTAAAAATCTCCGAATTGCTGGAGACATTTTGAGGACAACATGCTCTATTAATTCGACGATTTGATTACGTTGTGTATCAGCGGCATTATCAATAACAGCCTTTATAGTGTCACCGCACCGTTCAGCCTCTAGATTTGTTCTATATTCTCCAATGCGTTTAATTACAACATCAGTTCCAAGTTCCTTAAAGATAGGTTCAAAATATGTTAGTGCCTTAACGATAAGTTCAAAATATTTGACAAATTCAGATTAAACAGAAATTATTAAGCGCTGCTATGCAACGCCGATGTATTAAAACTTTTAATTGTGAATCAATTTATTAGGGAGTATATGGTTATGATAGAAGCACTGTGTTGAGCGGCAAACTTATATATCTGAGGAGAGACGGCAATTCCATTCTTTCATGTCTTAATAATTTATTTATTTATTTGTTTATTGACAACTTAGATCAGCTGACATAAAATACGAATTAATAAAAATTAAAATAAAATCAAAAAATAAAATTAAAATTAAGTAAAATAAAAGTATATATACATATATCTGAAAATAAATGTAGGTAAAAAATTTGTGAATTAGACCGCATCGACCCCTTCACAAATGATTGTTGAGTTTTTATTTATAGTTTTAAACCCGCACAGAAGCGCATCTGGTTTAATTTATATTCACGAAGGTTGTCTAATTAATATTGATAGTTTTAAAGTCCCAAAGGAGCGCATCGCTGGTTTAATTTATTTTTACGAAGGGTGTCTAATTTATATTTAGAGTAGTTGCGATTTCCGCGTAAGCGGAAAGGAAAGTAAAAAAAGTTTTAAGAAAAAGACAGGCAACGCGTTCAGTGAAAAAAATGAATATAACAAGGAGATAAGGTAAGAGGGAATAACCCCTCGGTGTATAATCATCTTTAGATATATAGCTAGGATTGGTGTGTAAGATTTTCTTGGAGAAGTCAAATAAATTGGTCGCCGGTAAGTCCGTGACCCAGTGAAAGTCAGTTGCTGTGTTTCTCTCTCTCTCTTTTTTTTTTGGTTTTTGTTAACGTGCACACACGAGTCAAACCGAATCATTTTTTTATACCTTGGCCGCTGAGTGTGCCGGTCGTCGCGTTGGTGCAGACGCCGGCGTTTCCCCAACTTGTAAGCCGCGCGCGTTATAACCCCCACTAAAAATACAAATATTCTTGTGAGGTTGGACCTGGCTGGACTGAGTTTTATACCCTGGCGAAATCACTCCTTTACAAATATAAAAAATTAACGTTTAAGCTCTGGGAAATTCAACAAGTCCAATATTTGTTGCGCGGATTGGGAAAAACCAAAAAAACCTAATCAGACCAGTGTAAGATTAGAAACTAGTGATTGAAAAGCAAAGGACCAAGGTGACTACCCTGGAAACACCAGAGGTAATAAAAAAAAGGTTTAGATACAGAAGATTTAAAGACCACTTTTTGTGTTCGACCACACAAGTATTCCGAAAGCCACAATAAAAGTTTTGATGGAAATCCAATAATATTCAATTTTTGAAGCAACAGAGAATGACTTACAGAATCAAATGACTTACTAAAATCGGTGTAAACATCAGTTTGCATTTTTTCCTGAAATCTTTTGATAACAAGCGAAGTGAATTCAAGAAGGCGATAAGGCGATATAATTGAACTACATGTGTGTTGCAGTTGAGAACATATAATTTATTCAAAGACTTTTGGAATAGCAGACAACTTGAATATGCCCCTATACTTATTCAAGTTTGACTTGAAAGAATTTTTAGGGAGTTAAATAATAAAATATTCCTTCCATAATGCAGGAAACACAGTTGAGTCAACAGACAAGTTAAATAATTTATGCAAGGGTTTACAGAGTGCATCCGCACAGTATCTAAGCATACAACCTGACACCCCATCGGGACCAGGCAAATATCCAGTTTTGATAGAGTTAAGATCACTTGGACAATCTTTCTAACAACGGGTTTTCAAAGAATAATTAGATGCTAGACTAGGGTTATGAATTACGATGGAAAGTTCTTAGGGTGGATGGTAGTTATCTTCTACTACTAACATAACTGCAATCCATATCCGACACAAATATTATATCAAAGATTCTAACACTTCAATTATGCACTCTGCTAACTTGCGATAGGCCCAACTCCAGAAGGTCATCGATAAAATCATCCGAAGTGACTGGTATTACCGGCGAAGATGTGCCATTCACAGACTATACAACACCTGGCAGATTAAAATCACCAACCATTATCAGATTGTCCATATCTGCCAACACTGACGAAAAAAGTTGCAGGGCACTCAGATGGGTTGAGTAGATCTTATTATCAGAATTGGGAGGAATATAAGAAAAAGTTATATGGAGTGCACGGCCGCTAAGGAATAATTTAACACATAAAAACTCTGTCCGGAAGATCATGAGAATGAATCTGTTCGGAGGAAATAAAAGAGTCAACAGCAATGAGAGCACCACCCCCCTTGCGGGAGGCACAATCGCATCTGTACAAGTTATATTTAGGAGGAAAAATGGAGTAATCAGAAATATCGGGTTTTAACCAGGTTTGCGTGAATGCAACTATAAGTGAATCAAAAGATAAGCTGTTAATACATAATTTAGAAAGTTTAGTGTTAAGGCCTCTAACATTTTGATAGGCCAAACTTAGTACATGGTTTTCTTAGTTTTTTGCCACCGAGGTGGAGGCATTTGGTTGGCTAAAAGGCGGTGCACTACTAATCCTAATACCCTTATTATTATAAATTCGCCCATTCGCATACTCCTTTACAACAAGCTGCGACCAGAACTTTTCCAAACAAATTGTCGAAAATCGTTCTGGCGGCACGCTCAACTTGAAAGAAGATATACTTCGGGCGTGTTTAAATTTAAACTTCTCAACAATAATAAGAGAGAATCAATTTTACTTTTAACATAAGCTGAAACATCATCCGATGAATTATCGGATGCCAGCCTCGACACATATATAAATTTATTAATTGGCACAACAACAAGAGGCTTGGGAGCCCCGGCTGTACCGCCAGTAGGATTACTAGGCACACAACCTGTCGAACCAGAGGGCTCATTTATAGAAGTAACGGTGGTTAGGCTATTAGTGGGATTTCTTGCCGGCGAGTTATATACCATTAACGGGCTAGCAATAAGTGTTATAGAATTAATGCTAGAAACCAGAAATGGCTTGCTGGGCAAGACAGGTGGAACACAAGGCGCGTAGGGACCCGAAGTTTTCTTCGGAGATTCAGTGATCGTCTTGCCATTTTTAAAATTGTTCTCAAGCTCTTTAAATGCCGTTTGCTCCACTACATTGCAGCTCTCACAACTAAGTAGTCCACATTTCATGTGGATCATGTTGTCACACAATCTACATAATATGAAATCTTGGTTGGTTGTTCCAACCGTTTTGTAATTTTGGCTGCAACAAACAAGCATATTGAATGAATTAAATAAGTTAGTTTAAGATGACAATTGATAAGTTATACCAGAACAAAGTAGGGTGCAGGTATGTACGTATGTATGTGTCGATGCAATGAGCACGATACAACGGTAAAAATCAAAAGAGCGCTTGAAGGAGAGAGCGTGAGAACAAAGGCAGATACAACCGCAAGTACAACGAATAAGACTGGATGAAAACGGGAGAGGACTGATGCTGAAAAGCGAGAGTAATAAAATTGACAAGCTGTTTGTTGTTAGTAGGCACAGAATATGCAAAAGCAATTATATGTATATATGTATGTTAGTATGTTTTCTTTATGTAAGGCACAGCAGCGTCAGTTCAACTGCAAATTAAAGTCAGTATAAACTTGGCAAAACTCTTTTTTGCAAACGTAAATATACAGTGCTTATCAAAATGATAAGACACATCAAAATTTTAAGTTTCTTCTCTTGCAAAATGTTTGTTGTTGGAAATTAAAAAAAATAAAGTATGAGGAACGAAAGTGCAATGCATAGACTGTGAAAAGCACCGTTACTTATTTTTTTAGCATTGCCTGGAAATGCACCGTTAACTTTTTTGTAGAAGTGCAAAAATTTACTTGTTTGCAAGCGTATTACAATTATAAGACACATTGGTTTAAGTGAAGTTAAAGAGGTAGGATCGCGGATTTTGGCGTTTTTTATTGTTTGCAACCAGAGAATTGACAAAATTAATTAAAATGGGTCGCTATAGTCTCCTTCAGGAGGAAGAAAAGAGCTCGATTCTTGCTTTTTCAAAGTCTGGCTGGACTGTTTCTCGTAAAATTTGTCGAAGTCGCACTGCCATTGCAATTTTTTTGAAAAGCCCGGAAAGTTACGGTAAAAAACAGAAACCGTCTGCAATGACTGTGTGGCGCACATTAAATAAGTCTAAGTACATTGTCCGAGGTGTACTTAAGAAGGTACCCCATTTGACTTCATGTCACAAAGCGGCAAGGATCGATTTCGCGCTTAGAAACTTAGAAACAAACTGGGACTCGGTAAGGAAATTGTTATACGGGTATTTTGCATGTGTATTACCGTCATGGTGTCGGTAAGTCCGTATGAATTCAACTTTTTTCGACACCCTTCAAGCTAGTGACAAGATTGTGTTTCTACAATAACTGGGGGGCTGGCAAATCGATAAGTTCGATAGCTCAAATTCGATAAATCCATATATTTCGCACATCCTTACAGCTAGAGCTACAAACTTTGATGAGAAGATAGCTACTGACAAACCCCAAAAAACTGTATCAAAAATTTTTCAGCCACACCTCCCATTCCGCCTCCAGACCCCTCCAAGGTTCAAAATCAGAAACGCCTATAGCTTCCACATTTTTTGAGCTAGAGCTCCCAAATTTTGTGCCAATATAGGTGATGACATCTCCTAAGAAACTGCATCAAAACTTCGGATACCACGCGCACACATAACCACCTATTCAAAGATGTCTTATAATATTGATACGGTTGAAAACACCATTTTTTGTTACTTTGTTAAAAAAATACAAATGTTTGAAATACTGATATGAAATGATTTAAACTTGTCTATTTTTTTCATATAAATTAGAGAAGTTCTGATTTTGCTATGTAAGGTGTCTTAGAAAATATTTGAAAAAAAAACTAAGTGTCTTATCATTGTGATAAGCACTGTACATATACACCTATAATTGAAGTCACTGCTAGAATTATTTACCAGATTAAACAGAGTAAAACACCGTTTACAAACACAAGAGAACAATAAATACTTAAGAGCACGCAAAAATACGACCGTTACCAACGAAAGAAAACTTGTTTTTTTGGCTGTGACCAAAGCAATACCTGACCAATGCCAAGCATCCGCTTGGATTCAACACCGTATGTCACGCCCTCAAACAACGCAAGATAGCTATTGACTTTTCCTAAAACCTGCATTGATTTTGATTCCACGCCCGCTCTTACCGGCCCCAGCACATTGCAGTATTTTGAGGAAAAGTCACCAAATATGATAGGATGATGATGAAATTTAACCCCAGCTTTATAAATATCTACATATATCTTCCACAGCTTTAAGGTTAGAGTTACAAAGTTTGGTGAGAACATATGTAGCTCACATAGGTCACATTGAGTTGCATCACAAAATATTTGACGTCCACGCCAACGCCTACAATTCACCCCTTTACAAAAAAACAATTAAGCACATGCCACCACACTGCATCGTTGTCACTTTCTTAAATCAGAGTAGGTAGATGATTAAAGTAATATCAAATATTAAATCAAAACTTATCTAGTCTAGTGCGGGGATCACAGGACCCAACACTAGAACCGTGATTGCAATGGGTATGTGGCCCAGCATCTTTCAAGCCGATGATCATTCCTTTGAAGCCTGCTCCAAACTCGTCATTGACATTGACGCCCTTAAAAGTTTTTAAGCTAGTCTCATAAAATTTGGTATCTGCTTTTAACTGGTTTTAAACGTTGCGTACGACAGCAAAATATTAAGTTGTCTTTGTATTTTCTCAGCGTACGGAGGACTATCTAACCCCTAAATAAACCATTGTTGCATCTTTTATATTTTTTAATCATACCTTTATAAATGAAGGTAAGCTCTGACGGATGTAGTCCATATTGTTAATAGCCAAACACCATTCATCCGATAAAACTGATATAAAAACATCACGTTAATAATATATTAAAAAAAAATTTTATTTGAACTATTAAGTACTTACTGAATACTTCTCCATTCCCGCCTACATTCGATATGTTTTCCACTCGGCGTGACATGCTCTGTGCATAAAAAACGCAACATCGGCATATATCCTGTTTGACATAGGTAATAAAGAAATTAGTAAAAACATAATCTCAACAAAAACAAAAATAAATAAAATGATTTCGGTTTCTTACGTTTATAATTTTTGCTACAAACGTGTACGATCCTTCAATTTCTGGCCAGTCCAATTGTTGCCAAAAAATTTTTATCTGGTAGAATATCGCTAAAGTGTCCACAGCAGATGAACTATATTTAACAGTTTCATCAACAGCCTGGAGTTGGTCCAGGTCTATAGCTTTCTGAATGCGGTTTAAAGCTTTTATAATTGAAATATCTAGCCAATGGGCTACACCCCTTTCAAACCATTGATAAAAATCCGTCATCTGCAATTTATGATTGGGACACAGTGAAAGTCCTAAAAAAAATTTAAGATTATTTATTATGACGGAAAGAATATTATTATTTTTTTACCTAATTTATTGTATCGTTTTAACACCAAATAAACTTCAAATAATGTTGTCCCCATATTCACATTATTAATGTTCGGTAAATACTCAAACTGATCGTCGGGAACATCTAACATTTTAATGTTGGAGCATACATTTTTTATTAGTGGTTCAGTGATTTCCATCAATTTTAAATCATAATATAGAAAAAGTATGGTGGAATAGTTGATGCGAATTTTACTGAAAACAAAAGTTTAAAAATAAGCATAAATAATTTTGTATCAATTACTAAATAAACTTAATCAACCAACGCAACTGTGTTCAGTCGAACACACCAACCGTTACTCGCAAGCTTAGACCGGCTAACATGACAAAAAAAATGCTTATACTATAAAAGTCTTTACCAATTTTTAAAAAACCTTAGTCGCAGTTGCAAAAGTTTTGAAATATTCGCTTTTCAGTGTTCTAACTGTTGGCAGCTTTTTAAAGTAAGCGCTTGCTGCTGCTTGTGCTTTGAACTTTATTGTAACTTTCGTTTACGAACGCAGGTCAATGCTTTTGCTAGCTAGTGATTCTGAAGTTGTTTCCTTTTCAAGTGCTTTACTTAATTATAGCAACAACGTTATTCATGGCGAGTCCTATATGTATAAACGCAAACACAAAACCAATAAAAAACAAGTGGAAAAGTTGCAGGCGGACGCAACGAACTGCGGTACACTCGATACCTGTATTAAAACCGGTAAAAAGAGGCCTGATTGCACGGTGTACGGATGCCGGAGGGGTTTAGCTCAAAACGTTCCCGTTTTTAGCGAAGAGTTGGGGCGGCTGGGGGTGGCAAGGGCGGTATGGGTGGACGACATATCTCCGCCAGCAAAATGTACTGGCCGGATATATGCCTTCGAAAATATGACGCTATACCCATTACATCAAATGTTGTGGCAGTGCATTTCAATAAGGAATTACATAAGGATAAAGGCGATCATAATTCAGTCTGTTGATAGATGAGTCAACAGACATTCGTACGATAAAACTAGTTGGTATGTTATAAATACTTTAAAATTTATTTGATGTTTATACTCGACACGGAGGCTAAAGAGTATATTGGGTTAGCGCAGCTACATTGCCACCAAATTTGGTAGCACACGCTTTAACGCTGTATAGCAGACATGAGGATTGCCTATTTTAGAGGGCTGGTGGCATGGGTGGGCGTGGCATCCAAATTTTGATGCATAATTTTGGAGAGTGTCACAAACTATATTGCTACCAAATTTGGTAACTCAAGCTTTAAAAAATGTACAAGATATGGGGGTTTCAGAGGATAAAAACCTTGTTCTTCTTAATGGTTGGAGTATCTTGAAAACATTCCCATGTACAGATTTTGGTAAATGGTTATGATATATATGAGGCCAAAAATCTTTAAGCGGACGCCTGACAGAATACTACCCAGCATATTTATTTTAAACTAGCAGACCCGGCCACGCCTTGCTGTTTTTCTTCTTTTTTTCTTAAATGTAAAATAGAGCAACAGTTGTCTGGCAATTGGATAAGGTTACATTTTGTTGGTGGCATTTTAGTGATAAAACAATTCAATTGAAAATCTCAACTGTTTTCTTAATGATGCACCTTCTGATACACTACATTTTTAACACGCTTATATTAGCTTAACTTGTATGTATGTTTGCTTGTAAGTATGTAACTCTCCTTTGGACTAAAAGCTAGTGGCTTATTACTGTCAGTATATCCCTCAAGTTCGTTCGTTGGCCGAGCGGTCTAAGGCGCGGGTCTTCGCTCCCGGACTCACCGATCGTGGATTCTAATCCCGTCCACGGCCGAAAAAAAAAAATTATTTTTTTTTTAATCTTTTAAAAAAACTAAAAAACACGCTTATATAATACATCGAACTAAAAAGAGAAAAATAAATATAGTTTAAAAAAACTAAAAAACACGCTTTTAGAGCATATCAAACTAAAAAGTTACAAATAATTTTTCAAATAAGCTTAAAACAATAATAAATGATAAATACTAGCATTATTTTTTGTCCATATTTCTCGTACATCGAGCGCCCAACGCTTTTTTTTACAATAATGCTATTTATCATTTATTATTGTTTTAAGCTTATTTGAAAAATTATTTTTAACTTTTTAGTTTGATATGCTCTAAAAGCGTGTTTTTTAGTTTTTTTAAACTATATTTTTAGTGTTATTATCAGGTGCAAGAACAAATAACGCTGATGGTCTGCCGACCCGTGAACATGCCACATAAAATTGTCCATGGGTAAAACATGGATTTTTTAGATTCAGACCACAAACTTTTAAGGATTGGCCTTGTGATTTGTTCATGGTCATGGCAAATGCAAGACGGATCGGAACTTGAAGTCGTTTAAACTCAAACGGCCAATACCGTTTACCGTGTACCAATGACTTCATTCTGAATTATGAAGTTTAAGTCATCTACATCTTTATTTTTGCCGCAAATATTGCTCGCTCACTTAACCATTCATTATTTTTGTGGTTAGTAATTATGTTTGGGAATACTTTGTTGATGAGTTCGTCTTTTGATGAAACAACGGAACAGAAATTCTGCGGAAAGGAAATCAATGCTCCCGATTCGTCGACAGGTACTCGACCATTACCGACAGTCAGTAATTGCTCAGAGAAATCTTGAGCAGATGTATTGTTCAGCAATGTAACTCTCATGTTTTTTGTCAGCTGAAGTTTCTTCACATAGCGCCATAGATTCGATTCGTCTGCAGCAGTTTATCTGGAAATTACTGGCAGTGTTTGGCGGAAATCTCTAGACAGTAAAATCATGGCGCCTCCAAAACATCTCGAGTTATTGCGTAGATCTTTCAATGTTCGGTTAAGTGCTTCCAATGCACGTTTATGCGCCATTGCATTCGTCCCAGATGATAATTTTTGATGCTGATAAAACTTTGGCCATTGAGGAGTGATTTGCAATATAACATGTTGGTTCTTCAATAGTTTGAAGATTAAAAGGCAATTTTAATTCTGAATGAGCCGTACGGCATCCACCAGGGGCATCCAGGTAATATAAACCACCATTTCCATCATCAATTGCTTTCATCAATGTATCATAAACTTCCTTTTGTTGGTGATTCAACAGGGGTACATTCGTTTGAACTATAAATTCGAAATCCTGATTATGTTTCTCCGCGTTCATCTGATGTTCGGGATTTCGTTTTCTAGTAAATTAAGTTTTTCACATGCAGCACAATATAAGGGAAATACTGTAGCATTAACAGTTCGTAGTGACTAAAAAGACGTTGGCCCACGCACATTTACCAGCAACAATCGCAAATAGAAACAATCATCATTCTTTGTATGAACTGTATAAATAAGTAGAACGCACATCTGGATAGCCAGGAACCGCACCGCCTTGCTGGCGTCTTTGAAAATTCTTCGATGAAGCATTCCAAGTATAATAACGTGGCGAGTAAAGCAAAGTTCGTGCAAACGGATTATTTTGGCAGATCGCAAAGAAACTGATCAATGTTGTCGCTGGAGGTGATTCAGCTCGTTGAACAACATTCGAAGCCGTGAAATATAATCGTTGCCCATTCTCCAGATGCACCGCCAAATGCACAACAGTAGGATGACGTTCGTGAATAGGGAATGCGAATATACGCCAAATCGCTTCATTACAGCTCACATACCTACCAACTTAATAGCGTGCTATTTCATCGTTGAATTGGAGGTTTCGATGCCAAAAACTGTCATATCGCTGCCTTTCGTGACATATTTGCAAATGTATTTCATGGTTTTTACAGAATTACAATACTGAACGTTTTCGAAATAATTGGCGAATATGGAACAATCTAACTGTTGTCGACAACGAAATCCACTCTTTACACTTTTGTTGTGATAGTTCGACCGTTATCATCGGGTGATCGACGCCGATATAGTGGATGACCCTCGTTGCCAGTGACGGTCTCCGCTGTTGAATACCGTAAATACCGTTTGGAACACTTAGGTCGACCGAGAAAGATCCGCATCACAAATTTGGATGCCATGCCTACCCGAACCACCACCAGACCCCCTTTACCTACTTTTGCAAACTTTGAGCTAGACCCACCAAATTTGGTATGAAAATAGCAATTGACATTCCACATAAACCTGCATAAAAAATTTTGAAGCCACGCCCACCCATACCGCCCCCAGCCCCCCCTTTCCCCACCTTTTACAGACTTTGAGCTAAAATCAGAAAATTTGGAATTTGGACTGCAACGTTTCCACTTGTTTTTTCTTATTTTTGAAAACAAAAATTAGCTGTCGACTTATTTTTGTAAATTGAATTTGAATTTGGAAATTTTTTCTAGCTCCACTCACAATGAACAGGCTAGACTGAATGTTTGAATTTCCATATACACTTCGCTTTCTCGATATATTTATACTCGTTACCGAAGGTCAAGAGTATATTGAGTTTGTGCAATGTCTGTCACGGTGTCCGTCCGTCTGTCCGTCAGACCGAGACACTCTTGAAGCTAGAGACTTGAAACTTTCTCATTCTCTTTATCTATGGGATAGTAAACTAAAGTGTCAAGATTGGGGTTCTACGATAGCTGGGGGGCTGGCAAATCGATAAATTCGATAACTCAAAACCGATAAGCCCACATATTTCGCACATCCTTACAGCTAAAGCTATCAAGTTTTGTAAGAAGATAGTTACTTGCAAGTTGCAACCTTCAAATATCTGCATCAAAAATTTTGGAGCCACGCCCACCCATAGCGCCTCCAGCCCCCCCGCATTTTTAAGTCAAAAAAGCTTGTACCTACCACAGTTTTTGAGCTATAGCCACAAAATTTGGTTCCAAGAGAGGTGATGATGGGCCCCCAAACACTCCATCAACATTTTTTTGATGCAGATCTTTGTCGATTGTCAATTACTATCTTCATACCAATTTTGGTGACTCTAGCTCGAAGATTGTAAAAGGTGGGGAAAAGGAGGCTGGGGGCAGTATGGGCGGGCGTGGCATCCAAATTTGTGATACAGATCATTGTGGAATGTCAATTGCTATCTTCATACCAAATTTGGTGACTCTAGCTGAAAATTGTAAAATTTGGAGGCTCTAGCTAAAGAACTGTGGGAGATATAGCCATTTCTGATTTCAAAATGCGGGGTGGCTGGGGGCGATATGGGCGGGCGTGATTCAAAAATTTTTGATACAGTTTTTTGGGTGTTAATAGTAGCTATCTTCTTGCCAAATTTAGTAGTTTTAGCTGTAAGGATGTGCGAAATATGTGGATTTATCGGTTTTGAGTTATCGAATTTATCGATTTGCCAGCCCCCCAGTTATCGGAGAACCCCAATCTTGACACTTTTATTTACTATCCCATAGATAAAGAGAATTGGAAAGTTTCAAGTCTCTAGCTTGAAGGGTGTGGAAAAAAGTTGCGTTCATACAGACGGACAGACAGACAGAAGGACAGGCGGACTGACGGACAGACACTATGACGGACATTGCACAAACTCAATATACTCTTTACCTTCGGTATCGAGTATAAAAAGTGTAACTAACACGAATTTCTTTTATTTATATTAGATTAGTTATTACGTAGGGGATACTTACTGATAAAACAATTTGTCAAAATATTCCACAGCACTCTGGAGATCTGAGCGAATCATTTGTACTATTTTAATAACATACTGCAATTTATCCTCATCAGACTCATTATCATTTATTTTTTGACTACCTTCAATAATATATTCCATCCACTCTTTCGCACCGCTATTTATAGCTTCAACTATGACGGCATCAAAATTGTATGGCTCAATTTCAGGTTTTTCTAACCAGCCATAAACAGTCTTGGGAAATATTTCAATTGTGTTTGGTATATCAAAAGATTTTATCTTCGAAAAAATATCTAGTACCTCACTGAGAGCTTTAAGTATTTTGTTGTCACTAACATTTTTAGATCTTAGTTTCCTTAGTACCGAAAAGCATGATGGCAACAATCTCTTTGCACCGTCCCAAAAGGTTTTTATGTCTTCAGAACCTTTCTGCAAACAGCTTAATACTGGAACCAAAATATCGAGTATAGAGTTAAAAAGTACAAAATTCAGTTTGTGGGTCTCATGAACGGTACTGTATGCGTGCCATTGACAAAGAGCACAATCGAAAGAAGAGAGTCCACTTTGTACGGAGTGTTGGGTTCTTATAGCTTCAGCCATCGGGTTATATTTGCCGCTCCACCAAAAGTTAGTCACTTGGGATGTGTCCAGCTCGTTTATAAGTAAAAGTTTGAGAAGGTGCTTATGTTCCTGGCACGCAACGTTTTTGTTTTTTTCTGCACTAAGCGAAATGTTAACCAAAACTGATCCGCGGCTTTTCGATTTGTTTCCTTTTTCCAGATTATACCAAACAGTGAGTCCAGAAACTGGAATGGACTAAGAACATGTTATGAATATCAGCAATTCAATTAAAACAAGTTTGAGCGTTATAAATAAACTCAAAACAGGTGGCAAAGGGTTTTATGGTAGTTGTGGATATGCCTCTAAAACAAATTGTCATTAGCTGACTCCTCACTCTCTCTAAAAGACTGGTAACCTCTTATCTATCTTGCCAATTTGATGATCATATTAATTATTAAGGGCAATAACTGTAAGCAGTATAATGAAAATTAAAGTTTAGTTGTCATAGAGTAGACTGCTTCGCTACTACGTACATTATCACTAAACTTCAATCGTCTATATCTATATACGCTCTCACACACAAACAATGACTGTATGAGCTATGTGGACTAGACCCTTCTCAATTATTGATATATGATTGAATATATCGACTATAACTCCTTGACGTAGAGGCCTTGAGATACTTCGCTCTGATGTACTACCGATGTACTATCAAACTGCTATTGTTATTTCACCCAACGATTTGAGTTAGCCCGGAATAAAGTCACCCACCATTGCTCACAAGGTTCATTTCCCGTTCGCTCAGTTGAAAAATGATTAGAAAACATATAAGTAGTAACCTAGGAAAATGTTGATTTATTAGTCTTTAGTTTCAAAACAATTTCCAAGTTTTCCAAACATATAATTTTAGTGTGGCGAAGGTGTGGGCGTGGCCTTCAAAACTTTTGGATGCCCATCTTTAAAGGGATTAACCAGCTATCTTCCTACCAAATTTCGTGAGTTTTACTTAAAGGCTGTGAAAGAAATAGAAATTTCCTTTTTTTTAAATACGTAGTCTGCAAATTTTGCTGCAGATCCTACAATAATGTCATCAGCTTTCATTCTACCAAACTGACTCTAAGCCTGCAATTGTGAAATATATATGCACTCCCGATTTTTAAAAGGCGGTGGAGCGTAGTTTGGGTGCTTGGGATCCATATATCTTTGTCTGACGAGCACAAATACCAAGTTTTTTGCAAATTTCCAAGTCTTCAGCTCTAAGGATGCACATTGCACAGAACCAATTTAAACCTGTATAAGAGTTTAAAGAGGGATACTTTTTAAGACTGCAGCTGCACATCAGATAAAAACTCTGCATACAAGTCATCAAATCTGTCAACGGTCAAAGTCGTAACCGCATAATAAAAAGAAAAGGAAACATTATTTATTTCATATACCAGACGATTTTTATTTTAGAAATACCAGACATATAACAACTGTTTTTACTCAGATATTGAAGTCAAAGCGTCCGTTATGATGTCTGTCCGTCTGTCGGTCCGTCTGTAACAACACGCGTTTCTTGGACCACTCTTAAGGCTAGACACTGGAAACTTTGCAATTGTCTTGGTCTATGTCTGCGCCAACTAGGTGTAATTTTATGGGAAGCTACGCCTATTGGGAAGCTGCGAAATCGATAATAAGTCAATACACCTCCAGGTGCAAATCATAAAAACACATATTTCCCACATTTTAACAGCTGGAGTCACAAAGGCAAGATAGCTGGTGATTTCCCCAAAAAATCTCCATCAAAATATTGGATGCCAGCCCACACCTGCTGCTACCAGCCTCACCTCTTAAAAACGAAAATAAGTATATCTTGCTCAGCTTTTGATCTAATGTCAATAAACTTGGTAGAAGAATACCGGATGACACACCCCAAGATCTGTATTTGATAATTGGATGCCAGGCCACCAAACTCCCCCACCACACTGGTAACATTCCTTAAGATCTGCCACACCCAACAACAACGCCCCCAGTCCTACTGCTTTCAAAATAGTTGATGTTTATATCTGGTACTGTATATTAACTAAAGTCACCAAAGTTGGTAGGATGGTAACATTTTCGTAAGATCTGCATCAAAACATCCAGGCTACGCCTTTCAAAAGCGGAAATGTTAATAGTCTTGACAGCTTTTAAGCAAGAGTCGCGAAAGTTCGTGGAAAGATAGCTGGTAAAGTCCACCACAGATATGTGTAATACAAAGGGAAACGTTGCAGTTGGTCGCAACCGACTTCGGTATACTCGATAGCTGTTTAAAAACTGGTAACCACAGGCCTGTTTGCAAAGGGGTAAAAATGCAGGAGTGTGCGTTGCGTTGAAAGATTGGCATATACAAAACTTTCGGCGAGGTCACCAATTACATTGCAAACAACTTTGGTGACTCTTGCTCAAAATTGTAAAAGATACACATATTCCCGTTTTTAATGAAGCGGTGGGGCGTGGGGCACAGCTTGGGGCCGTGGATTCAAAAATTTTGATAAAAATATTTAAATGTTATATTATTAAAATATCGCTACTATAAATTTATGCACTTATCACTATTTATTTATTTATTTATTTATTTGTTTATTGTCAACTAAGGTCAGCTGACATAAAATCCAAACTAATTTTAATTTAAATTAAATTGCAAATTTTAATTAAATGTCAATTTAAATAAAATTATATATTAATCTGAATGTAAATTAAGGTAAAAAATTTATAAAGTTAACGTTAAAGCTCTGGGAAGTTCAACAATAGAATAAGTGGTCCAACATTTGTTGCGTGGATTGGAGAAACCCTAGAAAAACCCAATCAGAACAGCGTTCGACTAGTAGTTAGTGGTTACGATTAGATAAAGAAAAAAGTATCGATCGTTTTAGTACTGTAATTGAGGTCTCCAAGGAGACAAGAAAAGAAAATTTGTTATAGTCAGAACATATAACACGAAATGGTTCATGAATTAAATAGTTGCTCAAGCAGCGTTCAAGCCTTAGGGGTAAAAAGTTACGTGAAAATCTAATTGGGACAATAAATTTAATTCGACTCAAAAGAACTGATGAGTCGATTTCACTATTAAGTAGGTTAGTAATAAATAATACTCCATGAATAAATCTACGGTTTAAAAGGGAGGGAAGATATATCAAAAGAAGTCTACTTGAATACGGGGGTAAGTCTTCTCCAGGAACCCTGTTAAAACTTCTAAGGACAAATAGAAGAAATTTCTTCTGAACAGATTCAATTCTGACCTGGTGAATCGAGTATTGTGGGAGAGATCCATACTCCAGGATGGGACGTACTAGAGATGCATAAAGCGTTTTAGTGGTGTACGGATCATTAAACTCTTTCGACCGCCGTTTGATGAAGCCAAGGACATTAATGGCCTTATTGACCATACACGAAATATGAACGTCAAACTTTAATTTAGGATCAAGAATAATGCCTAAATCTTTGATTTCAAACACGCGGTCAAGTGGTGAAGCATCAAGCAAGTAGTGAGCAGTATGAGGGGTACTTCTACAAAAAGACATGACTTTACATTTAGAACAACTTAACCCTCCGTTGAGTGAGAAGGTCCGTAGGGACCTATTAACATATTCAACTTGAAATTATTCCTATTTCGGCCACTACGACCCCACCATAAAGTTCCTCTGTTATCCAAGAAAATTTTGTTGCGCATCTTTAAAAAAAAAAAAAAATCAAGGCGATCGGATCATTATTTTTAGGAGTTATTTAGGTTTTTCGCACACTAGTACGCGGACGTGTGACAAGGTCCGTAGAGACCTTGTACTGCATTTTCATGGAATAACTCATAAATTCATGTTCTTTGGGCGTAATTATATTTTTTTTTATTATTTGAACACATAACTAATTTTTATTTTCAATTCTGGCTAATTTTATGTTGCCTTTCATGGAAATCAATAATCCAATTCTTTGAATTTACCCTAAATGACTTTGCGTTGAGGTATGCGTGCCAAACCAATTCTTTCAATTTACTTCATCCCTAAATGTTTGTGCGTTCAGGTATACGTGCCAAAGAGTATGAAAGGAGTTGTAGTTTCGTGAACCAAATTATTTTTGTATTTAGTTATAAACAAAAAACACAAAAATCATTTTAAAAAAATTGTTTTCATCAAATTAGCACTATTATCTAAATAGGTCCCTAAGGACCTTGTCACACGATGGTGAAGATCAGAAGTGTCACTCACCGGAGGGTTAAATTGAGTAAGTTTAAACGGCCGACAATGCACTCAAATCCGGCCGTAGCAAGTAACAAAGAGAAGTATCATTATAGGTGAAACATAACTTCACATCATCAGCAAACATATATACATAGGATTTAGTAATAACAGATGGAAGGTCGTTAATAAAAATATTTAATACCAAAGGTCAAAGATGACTCCCCTGGGTAACATAAATAGGTTTAGATGCAAATGATTTAAAAACAACTTTTTCTGTTCGGCCACACAAGTACTCCGAAAGCCACAATAAAAGTTTTGCTGGAAATCCAAAAATATTCAATTTTTGAAGCAACAGCGAATGACTGACATAATCAAATGCCTTACTAAAATCGGTGTAAGCAACGTCAGTTAGCATTTTTTCCTTTAGCCCATTGATAACAAGCGAAGTGAATTCAAGAAGGCGATAAGGCGATATAATTGAACTACATCCGTGTTGCAGTTGAGAACATATAATTTTTTCAAAGACTTTAGGAATGGCGGACAACTTGGATATACCCCTATAATTTTTAACGTTAGACTTCGAAGAATATTTATGGAGTGAAATGATTCCTTCCATAATGCAGGAAACACAGTTGAGTCAGCAGGCAAGTTAAGTAATGTATTTAAGGGCTTACAAACAGAATCCGCGCAGTATCAAAGAATACAGCCTGGCACTCCATCAGGACCAGGCAAGTAGACAGGTTGGATAGAGTTAAATTCACTCAGGAGCGTAGATTCAGTAATTACTGGGACATATATGCAGTTTGACGTTTGAATTTGAAGAGGATAGAAAAAACTGCAACTATATAAACTCGTTGAGCATACTGATTGAAAATACTCAGAAAATAGATCGGCTACTGCCTGATCACAACTTGCTTTTGTATTATCAAGGTGTACTGTGGATGGCAAGCAAGAAGACTTACGTTTAGAGTTAACAAATTTATAAAACTGTTCAGGGTCACGTAAAAAGTTTAGTCGACAAGGATTAAGATAATTATTATAACAAGATGTGTTAACAGAAAGAAAACTAGATTTAGCTACTAGATACCAAGATAAATCTAAAGAAGTTCCCGATTTTTTAAATTTTTTATATGATCTTGTCTTCACGTTTTTCAATTTCGATAGTTCCCTCGTAAGCCAAGGTGTTTATTATCACTTTAAGAACAAGTGAGGGGAACACAAATATCCAAAAGCGAATTCAAGGTCCCATAAAATATGGCAATGGCAGTTTCTATATCACTACAAGAATAAAGGCGAGACCAATTAGTGTGTTGAAGAAGATAATTTAATTTAGTTAAGTTAGTTTTACGAAAGCAACGGGTTTTTAAAGTATTATTAGGTACTGAAATAGGGTCAAGAATTTCGATGGATAGCTTAAGGTTGGATGGTAGGTATCTTCCGGAAAACTAAAGGTAGAATTCTACAAGAATTAATGCAATATGAGTCCGAAACAAATATTGAGTCCAACATTCTACCACTACAGTTACGAACCCAAACCACTATTAATTCGTACGACATGTTTTTTGAGGTATGCGCAATGTTTTATAGAATGTATGGTCAAAGTATAGAATGAATGGAAAAATCATTAAATTTCCGTTTGAATGATACATTACTGTTCTCAACCCATTAAGTACCCATTCAAAATTGTCAATTCTTATGAAAGTCTACTTTTTTAACTTTTTTCCCCTGGCTTAAAAAAAAAACGTTTTGATGCAAAAACAATTCTAAAAGGGTCTGAAAAATAATATTTTCAAAAATCTCTTCCCATGTATTTTTTTTTATGATTTTTTGAAAACTGCTAAAAATTACTATTTTGTATGAAAAGTGGGCAAAAATGTTAGTATCAGAATGAGGAGGAATATAAGAACAAGTAACTTAAGTGAACGGCCGTTTAGTAATATTTTCACACGAGACAACTCTATGCCCGGAAGATCATGAGAGTGAATCTGTTCAGAGGAAAAAAAAAAGTCAACAGGAAAAATGGAATAATCAGAAATATCGGGTTTTAGCCAGGTTTCCGTGAATGCAACTGGTTGGCTAACAGGCGGCGCACTACTAATCCTCCTTTACAACAAGCTGCTGCGACCAGAACTTTTCCGAACGAATTGTCGAAAAAACTTTAGGTGGCACGCTCAACTTGAAAGAAGATATACTTCAGGCGTGTTTAAATTTAAACTTCTCAACAATAATAGGAGAGAATCAAATTTACTTTTAACATAAGCTGACACATCATCCGATGAAGTATCGGATGCCAGCCTCGACACAAATATAAATTTATTAATTGGCACAACAACAAGAGGCTTGGGAGCCCCGGCTGTACCGCCAGCAGGATTACTAGGCACACAACCTGTCGAACCAGAGGGATCATTTATCGAAGTAACGGTGATTATGGGATTAATGCTAGACACCAGAAGTGGCTTGCTGGGCAAGACAGGTGGAACACAAGGCGGGTAGGGACCCGAAGTCTTCTTACGCTTCGGAGATTCAGTGATCGTCTTGCCATTTTTAAAATTGTTCTCAAGCTCTTTAAGTGCCGTATGCAGATCGTTGAAGGCAACATGAGCCTGCCTAATGCATTGGGAAGTTTCCTTCTCCACTACATTGCAGCTCTCACAAAACCATTTATGGCCTGTGTCCGCAACTAAGTAGTCCCTTATTTTGGCCATAAAGCCAGCACATTTCATGTGGATCATGTTGTCACACAATCTACACAATATGAAATCTTGGTTGGTTGTTCCAACCGTTTTGTAATTTTGGCTGCACCAAACAAGCATATTGAATGAATTAAATAAGTTAGTTTAAGATGACAATTGATATGTTATACCAGAACAAAGTAGGGTGCAGGTATGTACGTATGTATGTGTCGATGCAATGAGCACGATACAACGGTAAAAATCAAAAGTAAAGTTTAATTTACCCACTCCCCTCAGTCGACATCCAAATTAATTTTGTCAAGAGAGCGGTTGAGTAAAAGAACGGACAAGATAAGAGCGAACAAAGCGGAAGAGGTGGTGGAGAGCGAGATCAAGCAAATAACTGTTTGTTGTTAGTAGACGCAGAATATATGAAACACAAAGTATGTATATAAAACCGCAAATATATGAGTGTATGTGTGTACGTTTGCTCGTTTGTTTTATTTTTAAGCACTGCAGCGGCAACTCGACTGCAAGTTAAATTAAAATGAATATTCAACAAGAAAATTCACTAATGCACGCGCATATACACACAACGTACACTTGCGATGACTCCCACAGTTTTTGAGCTATAGCCACCAAATTTGGTGACAAGATAGGTAATGATGACTCCCAAAAACTCATCACAACAAGTTGTCTTCGGTTGGTGACGGTCGTGTTTATGCGTGCTCTTAAGTATTTATTGTTCTCTTGTGTTTGTGAACGGTGTTTACTCTGTATAATCTGGTAAATAATTCGAGCAGTGACTTCAAATATACGTGTATATGTACAGTGCTTTTCACAATGATAAGATACTTCGTTTTTTTCAAATATTTTCTAAGACACCTTACATAGCAAAATCAGAATTTCGCTAATTTATATGAAAAAAATAGACAACAAGTTTAAATCATTTCATATCAGTATTTCAAAAATTTGTATTTTTTTTAACAAATTAACAACAAATTGTGTTTTCAACCGTATCAATATTATAAGACATCTTTGAATAGGTGGTAATGTGTGCGCGTGGTATCCGAAGTTTTGATGCAGTTTCTTAGGAGATGTCATCACCTATATTGGCACAAAATTTGGGAGCTCTAGCTCAAAAAATGTGGAAGCTATAGGCGTTTCTGATTTTGAACCTTGGAGGGGTCTGGAGGCGGAATGGGAGGTGTGGCTGCAAAATTTTTGATACAGTTTTTTGTGGTTTGTCAGTAGCTATCTTCTCATCAAAGTTTGTAGCTCTAGCTGTAAGGATGTGCGAAATATATGGATTTATCGATTTTGAGCTATCGAACTTATCGATTTGCCAGCCTCCCAGTTATCGTAGAAACCCAATCTTGACACTTTTCTGTCCCGGCCGTAGAAAAATATATTTGCAAATTTTCAAGTCACTAGCTTGAAGGGTGTCGAAAAAAGTTGAATTCATAAGGATTTACCGACACCATGACGGTAATACACATGCAAAATACCCGTATAACAATTTCCTTACCGAGTCCCAGTTTGTTTCTAAGTTTCTAAGCGCGAAATCGATCCTTGCCGCTTTGTGACATGAAGTCAAATGGGGTACCTTCTTAAGTACACCTCGGACAATGGTACTTAGACTTATTTAATGTGCGCCACACAGTCATGGCAGACAGTTTCTGTTTTTTACCGTAACTTTCCGGGCTTTTCAAAAAAATTGCAATGGCAGTGCGACTTCGACAAATTTTACGAGAAACAGTCCAGCCAGACTTTGAAAAAGCAAGAATCGAGCTCTTTTCTTCCTCCTGAAGGAGACTATAGCGACCCATTTTAATTAATTTTGTCAATTCTCTGGTTGCAAACAATAAAAAACGCCAAAATCCGCGATCCTACCTCTTTAACTTCACTTAAACCAATGTGTCTTATAATTGTAATACGCTTGCAAACAAGTAAATTTTTGCACTTCTACAAAAAAGTTAACGGTGCATTTCCAGGCAATGCTAAAAAAATAAGTAACGGTGCTTTTCACAGTGTATGCATTGCACTTTCGTTCCTCATACTTTATTTTTTTTTAATTTCCAACAACAAACATTTTGCAAGAGAAGAAACTTAAAATTTTGATGTGTCTTATCATTTTGATAAGCACTGTATATTTACGTTTGCAAAAAAGAGTTTTGCCAAGTTTATACTGACTTTAATTTGCAGTTGAACTGACGCTGCTGTGCCTTACATAAAGAAAACATACTAACCTACATATATGCATATAATTGCTTTTGCATATTCTGTGCCTACTAACAACAAACAGCTTGTCAATTTTATTACTCTCGCTTTTCAGCATCAGTCCTCTCCCGTTTTCATCCAGTCTTATTCGTTGTACTTGCGGTTGTATCTGCCTTTGTTCTCACGCTCTCTCCTTCAAGCGCTCTTTTGATTTTTACCGTTGTATCGTGCTCATTGCATCGACACATACATACGTACATACCTGCACCCTACTTTGTTCTGGTATAACATATCAATTGTCATCTTAAACTAACTTATTTAATTCATTCAATATGCTTGTTTGGTGCAGCCAAAATTACAAAACGGTTGGAACAACCAACCAAGATTTCATATTATGTAGATTGTGTGATAACATGATCCACATGAAATGTGCTGGCTTTATGGCCAAAACAAGGGACTACTTAGTTGCAGACACAGGCCATAAATGGTTTTGTGAGAGCTGCATTGTAGTGGAGAAGGAAACTTCCAAATACATTAGGCAGGCTCATAAAGGTTTCAAGTCTATTCATGTTGCCTTCAACAATCTGCAAACGGCATTTAAAGAGCTTGAGAACAATTTTAAAAATGGCAAGACGATCACTGAATCTCCGAAGAAAACTTCGGGTCCCTACGCGCCTTGTGTTCCACCTGTCTTGCCCAGCAAGCCACTTCTGGTTTCTAGCATTAATTCTATAACACTTATTGCTAGCCTGTTAATGGAATTTAACTCGCCGGCAAGAAATCCCACTAATAGCCTAACCACCGTTACTTCTATAAACGAGCCCTCTGGTTCGACAGGTTGTGTGCCTAGTAATCCTACTGGCGGTACAGCCGGGGCTCCCAAGCCTCTTGTTGTTGTGCCAATTAATAAATTTATATTTGTGTCGAGGCTGGCATCCGATACTTCATCGGATGATGTTTCATATTTTTCGGTAGGAGCATAAGAATGTTAACCGGCACGGGGCTTTGAAAAGTGAATATAGAGATGAAATATATTGGTGCAACTTTGTCGCTTCTCGCCGTCTTATTTCTGACCGCATGGTCATTTCCTCTCAAAGACTTGCAAGAGAGAAGTTGTGCGCTTTTACTCTTGGTAACTTTAACCAAATAAAAAAAATTATTGCATAAAAAAAAAGACTATAATTGCCACTGGATACCTGCGAATATAAATATTCCCTGATGCAGCGAACTTGGATTTAAAAGCCGTAAACTGCACAATTATTTAAGTGCCGATTCTCAACTCAATAGGTAATTAAAAGTTAATTTTTTTATACCCTTAACCCATAAAATGGGTAAATAAGGGTATAATGGTTTTGTGCAAAAGTATGTAACAGGCAGAAGGAAGCATCTCCGACCCTATAAAGTGTATATATTCTTGATCAGCATCAACAGCCGAGACGATATAGCCATGTCCGTCTGTCCGTCTGACCGTCTGTCCGTCTGTCCGTCGGTATGAACGCGTGGATCTCAGAGACTACAAGAGCTAGAGACTTCTGATTTTGTATTTAAGTTCTCCTATACCATGAGCAGAACAAGTTTGCTTCAAATTATCGATAGCTATTCTGGTTTCCGATATACACATAATATCGATAACAATAAAATATCGAATTTGGAAAATCTAAAAATAAGGGTTGTAGTAATGGATAATGATACAACTTTTCTGAAAATTTCGTCCAAATCTGTTGAGAAACACCGGAGATATTGAACTTAATCGATGGAAGCTAAGCCAGTATAGCAAAGTCTTATATAAATTAAATATATTTATTGCAACTGGGTTCAGGGTATCTTCTAGTCGGGCTCTCCCGACTAGAGCCTTCTTACTTGTTTTTTATTACGTTCGCAATTCTGATTATTTTTCCGATCTATATATTTATCAGAATTGGCTGGTTGTTTTGGTCATAACTTCATTCGCCTCGATATAAATCCCCTTTGTTTGGGTTATTATCGTATCGGTTGAATATATCTACTGTTTGGATTGGCATTAAAAACCATTGCCCCTATCCAACTGCCGAATACAGCTGTCCCCAACAACTCCAGCCAACCAGCGCTCTCTTCTTCTACCGCTCCATATGGGCTTCACACACTAGTCCAAAGTTGAACTCGCAAGCAGAGCAACCCTTGCGTGAGGAAGTTGCAGAATTTACTTAAATATGTGGTCGCGAAGAACTACAATATAGTCTTGTTCTAAATTAGAACAACAAAAGCGACGAGGAGAAGTTTTTTTTTTGTTGTTATATGGTTTTTTTTTTATTGAGTGAATTAGTGCCCAAGATCGTACATAACCCTATACATACCCTATAACATACCGGCCACGCCAAAAGAAAAAAAAAAACACAAAAACAAGGAGCGAGATTTTTGATTATTTGTTTTAAATGTAAATTAATGTTGTCATATTTTTGTTTATATTTGTGGTTAATCTGATTAGTCAATTGTTAAAGAAAATTTGCAAGTGGTGACAAGAAAAAAAGGCAACCAAAGCAATTATTAAAAAGAAAAACAAAATTAAAGTAATTTAAAATCAATTGCGATTTGTACATAATAAATTAGTAACGAAAAAAATGCAAAGTAATTTTAAATCAAATTAAAGTTATGTGCGAAAATGTAAACAAAGAAAAGAGATTGTGCTTAGAGAGACTTAAGCTCTAGATTCCCCCTTTATTACCTTTTTGCCTAGCTTCAGCGACGAAGAACAACACACACACACAAAACGAAAGATTTTTCTGTGTGGGATAATGCCGCTGTAAGTGATTGCTCTTATTCTATTCTTTCCCTTCTCTTTTGCGTGCATTAACCCAACTTTTACAACATCTGCTCTTAACTAACCTTGAACTCCGATCGCTTTGACTTTGCAAAAAAGTTAACGTACCAAATTGTCTTTGTTTTCATTTGCACTAATATTTGTAACTAAGATTTAATATTCAAGTAACGTAACGCATATAATTTTAAAATGATTAATTTTGAGTATATAAATTAATCCATATGCATGATCATATTTATTTAATGTTTATATATTTATCAATTATTCTGATAATCTATTATTATTTATTTTAGCTGCTCTAAGCACTTGCCTTTTTGTTCTACTTATTATTTTTGTTAGCGTCATGTTAGGTCGTTTGTTCTTTGTGTTAAGAATATAATTATGTCTGCTTAAATTATCATTGTTTTCAGTATCACTTCAACCTCGCTTGAGATAAGACGTGCTACCGCAAGAAAGCCTCGCTTTACGCAAACCCAAACGTTAACAGCAAATCGCGAAAGACAACAAAAACTCCAACGCAAATCTAAAAATAAATTAGAACAAAAACAAAAATAACAACATCAACAGTTATTTGGGCGTAAGCCCAGCTTAAGCAAACATGCACGAGCCACCAGACAAAACCAATTACACCGCTAACTCAAAATTAAGAGAACCAAAATATATAATAATAAAAAGAAACGACAATGGATCTTTTGCTAATGTGTCACCATTCGTGATCAAAAAAACCATAGACTATGCCTGTAATGGGGAAGTTGACTCATGTAAAAAAACTAGAGACGGCTCTTTTGATCAAAATTAAAAACAAGCTTCAAGCATTAAGACTTCAAAACCTAACTAAAATGACATACATCGAATAACAGCCACTGAACACAAATCACTAAATTTCACAAACGGAGTCATATACAGCAACGAATCGATAATACTTGAAGAACTAAAAACACAAAACGTTACTGAAATCAGGCAAATCATGAAGAAGAAACAAAAAGGCATTAACACGAGCCTTGAAGAAACTGGACTAATCATAGTAACATTTGCAACATTAAAACTACCAGAATCACTGAGAATTGGTTATGAGACTGTACGCGTACGCCCATATATCCCACTCCCACTACGGTGCAAGAGATGTCTCCGCTTTAGACACCCAACACCAGTATGAAAAAGCTCAACTACATGTTATAACTGCTCAGACACCAAACACACAAACGAAGGTGAACCCTGCAAAAACACACAAAGCTGCCTAAACTGCTCAAACAACCCAGATATCGACCATCACCACAGCCCCCTTGATCGCAAATGCCCAACGTTTCAAAAACAACAGGAATTAACAGCAATTAAAACCACCGAAAAAGTGGACCACAAAACTGCTCTCAATATATACATTACGAGCCACGGCCAACAAATAAAAACTAGTTACGCAAAAACACTTACAAGCCCTGCACCTCAAACTTCAGCCAATCCACAACAGACAAACACACACGCATCACACAACACGAAACAACATTTAACAAAACACTACAAAACCAACTAAACCTCACACTCACATCTACACCCCACGGGAGCAAATCAACTAACACACATGCTACACCACCCACATTACAACACCACCAACCCCCCCAAACGGGGCAGGAAAACATGGAAATTGACAACACTCCAAATAGTAACCTCAGAACATACGCATCACAAGCTACAGATGACCTCAAAATAAGAATCTATCCAAAATCAATCATCATTCGCTTTGCATCGCAACGTGCGTTTTATTTCTGCTATTAATTTCGCGTCTTTGTGTAAACTAATAGTTTTGTGACTTTGTGTTTTGCCGGTTTGCCTAAACCCAAAGTGGACAGTAAATTAACAATTTAATTTGCATTTGTTTTAAAGTGATTCCAAACACAACAACAAACTGCAGTCCAGCATACTGAAAAATTTGCTCAACTTGCTGCCACCTGCTTTTGTTTTGTTTTTGTGTTTTTACGCTCACTCTCTCTCTCTCTTTTTTTCAAGCGCTTCGCTCCCAGTGCATTAAACCGTTTCTTGATCGTTTACTCTAACGCGCTCTTTTGTGTTGGTGTTGGTCGCGGTCAAACTCTTCTCCGTTGCTTGTTGCTTTCGGTGGTCGCGCTCGCGCCGTTTTTGTTTGTGAAGCTGTGAAGTAAGTTTTGTTTGTAGCTTTACTATTTGCACTTTAGGGTGGACCTGTATTTTATTCATAACAATTTTCTGCAGCGATATTTTTTTTTTTTTTTATTTGTACTTTTCTTCCCTTTTAATAAATTAAATAAAAATGTCTGTCTGCTGCTATGCGAATTGTCAAGTCCGCGCAAACTCAAAAATGGGTTTTGTCTGCTGCTGGATGTGCACAAATGTTGCTCATGAGCAATGTGCCGGCATTAATGGCCGTGTCTCAGACCTCATGAAGGATACTAATTTAGAGTGGCCGTGTTGGTCATGTTTGGAGAAAAAAAAGACATTGCAAGCTTTATAAATACTCAACTTGGCTTAGAGGGCATTTTCTGCCAGTTGAATAAACTGTGTGAAAAGTTCTCATCGGTTCAAAGAAACCTTAACGAGAAAAATCTCGTAATGGATTCTCCAAAGCGTAAAAAGGCCAACGTTGGGCAGTTATCGGGCTCTGTGATGTCGGAAAATACTCCAAACGCTCCGATACCGCAGGGTAAAGTAAATAAAGTAAATAAAAATCTTCATGTCCCTCCAACTAAAATTATCGAGAACTTAGATGATATACCAATAACTCCCATGGATATTGTGTTATCTGATCCCGATCCTTCGGTTTCTTTGGTGGTTAGTAGTGTTGATGTTAATCAACAAAAAAACTCTATCAAACTTAAAGAGCCAAATATTCAGTTATCCGAGACTGAGTCTTCCAAACCAGCCTCAGTGGAGGATATAATTAAAAATTTGTTGCTGTTCCACCTAAAAAACAAATATTTGTTTCAAGGCTTCCCCCTGATTTAACATCAGATGATGTCAAGGTCTATATCAAGGCCAAATCGAATGCCAATTTCACGGTGGAGAAATTCAAATTTGCTTATGATCGGAACATTTCGTCTTTTAAAATCAGTGTTCCGAATCAAGATTTTTGCACTATATGCTGCAAAGAATTTTGGCCAGAACACATAATTGTGAAAGAGTATACTGCAAGGAAAAAAAATCGGCCCCCGATTGTATCTACCCTTCCGGTGGTTGGTTCTAAGGTAACTCTCCCAATAACTGATAGTTCAAAAAACTAACATCCTCCTTCTTACTTGGCTATCAGAATGTAAGAGGTCTTTGTAGTAAACTCACTAGTTTATACCTTAATAGTCTTTCTTTCCCTTTCCATGTCATTGCCTTTACTGAAACGTGGTTAAGGCAAGACATTCTCAATTCTGAAATTCTATGTAGTACATATTCTATTTACAGAAAGGACCGTACTCTTCGGCGTGGTGGTGGAGTGCTTATTGCTGTGAATGTAGACTTTCCTTCTGAAACAGTCGTATTAGATAGTTCTTTTGATATAGAGTTTATTGCTGTAAAGCTAAACATTTGCGGTATTAACATTTTTATCACTTGTTCGTATATACCTCCTTCTTCTGATCTCTCTATCTATGAGACACATCTATCTGCTATTCATTCTGTCTCTGCCTTGCTTTCTGATCGTGATTTTCTTGTAGTTCTTGGTGATTTCAACATTGCTGAGGCTACTTGGATTTCTTGTCCTGACTCTGGTGCCCTGACTCCCACGGCCCCGAATGAATTTTTAATCGACCTACTTGGGATGTCATTGAGTCAAATGAATGCTATCCCAAATTCTCTCAATAAAATGCTTGATCTGATTTTTGTTTTGGATTCATCATCTTCATCCGTTTCCCGTTCCCAGCCTATATCTTATCCCGAAGACTTATACCATCCTACGTTGGAGCTGTTGATTAATTTACCTTCCCGAACGCGTTGCAATTTCAGGATGCCTTTGAGTCGGGTTCGTCATTTTCGGAAGGCTGATTTTGAGGGACTCGCTCTGCTTTTATCCCAAACTGACTGGTCTCCCCTCTACGAGTCTGACGACTTGGACGTGGCAATCAGTATTTTTTATAATACCTTATATTCTTTATTTGATTTATGTGTCCCGGTTGGTGAGCTAAACAGGTCTAACAAACCTGTGTGGTTTACCCGAGAGTTGACAATTCTCAAAAATCGAAAATCTAAACTCTACAAGAGATTTAGAAAAAACGGCTCTTCGGTGGCCTATTCTGCATACTTGATTGCTCGTGCCAGTTTTGATATCTTAAATAACTTATGTTATAAGAATTACCTGACTCGGTGTAGATTACAGTTTCAGCAGGATCCAAAGCGATTTTTTGATTTTGTTAATGCGAAGCGTAGGTCATCGACACTCCCAACGGAAGTATTCTTTGAGGAAACGAAGGCCAATTCTGATCAGGAGATTGCAAATATATTTGCCCAATTTTTTCAAACGACGTATAGTTCTTTTCAATCTCAAGTCGGTTTGCCTTACCTTTATCAGGTTGATGGCTCGAGTCGCATCTTTGGACTGAAAATCACTGAGAACTCACTTTTAAATAATCTACATGTTTTGAAACCTATATTTTCCCCAGGACCTGACGGAGTGCCAAGCTGTGTGCTTAGACACTGCGCTCATGGTCTTTTAAAGCCGTTGCTTAAAATGTTTAACTTGTCCCTGGAGTTAGGCTCCTTTCCAAAAATTTGGAAAGAGTCATTTATTATTCCTCTCCATAAAAAAGGAAACAAATCTAATGTTCAAAATTATAGGGGTATTTCCAAGTTGTCTGCTATTCCTAAGATTTTTGAAAAATTAATAACCTCCCATCTTCAACACCTTTGTAAATCTATTATTTCACCGTGCCAGCACGGATTTATGAAACAAAGATCTACTACCACTAACTTGTCAGAATTTACTTCGTTTGTTATCAAGGGTTTTCAGGACAAATTGCAGACTGATGTTATTTATACTGATTTTAGTAAGGCTTTCGACTCTGTAGATCATCATCTCCTAATACATAAACTAGAACTCTTGGGCTTTTCAAATATTCTAGTTCTTTGGATTAAAGACTACCTAACTCTTAGAACTCAGAGGGTTTTATTCAAAGGGTCCGTTTCCAAGACGGTTCAGGTCACTTCAGGCGTTCCTCAGGGTAGTCATCTTGGTCCTTTATTATTTATTTTGTTTATAAACGATCTTCCATCGGTTATAAAGTTCTCTCGGGTTTTGATGTACGCTGATGATGTAAAGTTATGCACGTCAGCTGCAACTCCCCTAGCTGCTCAACAGCTTCAAAGAGATTTAGACAACTTTCAAATGTGGTGTAAAGTAAATTTTTTAAATCTTAATTACAGTAAATGTAAAGTAATGTCATTTTTGAGATGTTTGCCCTTTTTTAATATTTATTTTCTTGACAACAAACCACTAGATAGAATTGAATGGGTTGACGATTTGGGCATCGTTATCGACCCAAAGCTTAAGTTTGACAAGCATATTTCTTCAATTTCCAATCGAGCATCTGGTGTCTTGGGGTTCATTAAGCGCTGGTCGAAGGAGTTTAACGATCCCTACTTAACAAAAACTCTGTATACTTCTCTTGTACGACCGATTCTGGAATATGGATCTTGTATATGGTTTCCCAAATACGAAATTTATCAGAATAAAATAGAACCGGTACAAAAACAATTTCTGCTTTTCGCACTTAGAGGTCTTAACTGGGACACTAACAATAATTTGCCATCTTATCGTAGTAGACTTTTACTAATAGATCTTCCTTCTCTGAGTGATCATAGAATAATGCTTTCATTTTCCTTTTTTCACAAATTAATTAATGGTGAAATTGATTCTTCTGAATTAATTAACCAAATTAACTTTGCTGTTCCTATTAGAAATACTAGAAATTTTGTACCTATATCTCTTCAAACTTGTAATTCTAATTATGCTCTTCATAACCCTTTTCGTATTCTGTGTTCTATTTATAACGATCTTTCCCACTTAATACACAGTGCCACTCCTACTTGCTCTTTTAAAAAGTTAGTTTTGTGTCATTTGTCTACATGTTCGCGATCATCGTAACCGTACGATAAGCGGAGCGCCCCTCGGTCGGATGTGCGGGAGGTGGGTCGCTTTGTGCGTGGGTCCGCGCGTTAACAAGCCGGTGCTTGGTATCGTTGGGCCACTTGACTGTACTGTTCGTTAGTACATCTACGTCCAATATATCATTAAAAAAAAAAAGACAAACCCAGCTCCCTGGCTACAACTCTTAAAGCCAGCAAACCAAAACAAACCCTCAAACAAAAGCAAATACAACAGCGACAGCGAATCCATATAGATTAATAACTAACAAACAAGCAAATACAGATTTAAAAAAAAAAAAAAAAAAAAAAAAACTATGTTTCTCAATATACTGCAATGGAATATGAATGGCTACGTTAATAATTATAATGAACTTCTTATCCTAATAAAATAACACAACCCAAAAGTTATGTCCATTCAGGAAACTCACTTTTCCCACTCTACGCTATTCCCAATCCCAATTAACTATGAAATGCTATCAACCACTGTCCCATCTGCCAAAGGTGGTGTGGCTATTTTAGTACACAGATCGTTGCTACACAAGACATTATCGCTAGGTAACAACCTAGAAGCAATAGGCATAGAGATACACTCAACCCAAAAGTTTAACTTAATATCAACTTATATCCCACCAAACAAAAAGTTCACACGAACAGACTTATAATCAACATTTCCAATTACTAATACGCCCACGCTAATAACAGGGGATTTTAACAGCTGGAACAGCTGTTGGGGCTCCCCCAAAAACAACTGCAGAGGTAAACTCCTTGCCAAGTACATACATGACAACAACTACACATTACTAAATAACGGAAAACCAACACATTTCTCCACTCACAATACATTTAACACATTGATCTAGCTTTTTGCTCACCCAGCCTTACACCCTACTGTCTTTTTAAAATAGATGACACTCCTCAAGGCAGTGGTCACTTTCCAATCATGCTAGAAATGTTCCCACAGAAAAATAAAGAACTCAGACTTAACCATGACTGGGGAAAATTTTAAGAATATACGGACAGCCTCAGCGCTCTAAACACGATATCTACCAACATCAATCAAAAAAGTAGCAACATTAACAAAATAATTATCCAAAGCGCATACAATAGCATACCCTTCTTCCAACCCTCTAATAAACAAAGAAAAGTTCCGTGGTGCAGTAAAGAGCTAGAACAACTAAAACGAGCAAAAATCAAAGCCTGGAAACTATTTAATAATAACATAAACCAAATCAACATAATAAACTACAAGAAAACGAACGCACAATGTCGAAGACTAATAAGAAAATCCAAAGCAGACAGCATCCACGAACTTACCTTAAACATTTCCCACAACTCAAGCTCAAACACTATATGGTGCAAAATAAGAAAATTATGTGGGCTTCACAAAAACTCATCCATACACTGCATAAAAGATAACACTAACAACATTATTGCAGATCCAACAGAAGTGGCTTACGCCTTTGCTAAGCACTGGTCATTCGAATCACAAGATAGCAATTTCTCACCACCGTTTTTAACAGCCAACAACCCAACACACACCCTACAAACAAAAAAGCAGCCTTCATGGAAAATAAGATAAACCCAATAGAATTTCACTCAGCCCTAAACAGCCTAAAAGGACACACCCCAGGTTAGGACAAAATAAACTACTTAATGATTAAGCACACCTCAATCTCATTATTCAACGATACACTAGATAACTATATACCACAAACATACAAGACCAGCACAATAGCCCCAATATACAAAACAAATCAAGACAAAACAAAAATAACATCATACAGACCAATAGCCTTAAACCCATGTATTTCTAAAATATTGGATAAAATAATAGCCAAAAGACTATGGTGGCTTGTCACGTCTAACAAATTACTTAACAGTCACCAACTAGGCTTCAAAAAGGGTAAGTCTGTTACAGAGTGTCTACTCTATGTAGACGCTCTTGTCAACAAGGCCCTCTCCGCAAAAAGACACCTCTTAATTACATCACTCGACTTTGCAAAAGCGTTTGAAAAAGTAGGCCTACATACTATAGCAAACCAAATGATAATATGGAGATGCGGCCCGAAAACCCTCAGATACACCAAAAACTTTATGACAAATAGGAAAATTAGAGTAAAAACAAATGGCAAATATTCGAAACCATTCCCCCTACACAATGGAATTCCTCAAGGATCCCCACTCTCAGTAGTTTTATTTGTAATTGCATTCAATAGCCTAGCAGACCAAATCGAAGCTCACAAAAAACTCAAATTTATAGCCTACGCAGATGACTTTAATATTTTAATCGACCTGGATAAGAAAAAAACATTAATATTAACCTTAATAGCCTCTTTATGGACAAAGATAGATGGTGCTCCACCTCAGGGGCATCACTGTCTGTTACCAAAAGCAAACACCTACATATATGCCGAAAAGTAAATTGCATCTTCAAAGTATCAACAAACACAGCAGCCATAAGTGAAGTTAATGAACTTAAGATTCTGGGACTAACAGTAAGCTCTAGATACTAATGGTCACCACACATTAAAAGACTCTCTACATCCCTTAATAAATCAACAAACATCATCAGGTGCCTATCAAACACTAAATTTAACTGCAACCCATTTACACTGATAAAAATAGTTAAAAATATATGCATATAAAAAATAGATTTCGGCCTCCCAATTTTTGGAAACGCACCCAAATCCACTATGAGACCAATAAGAACAGCCCTTAATACAGCAATCCGAACAGCACTGGGAGCTTTTTACGCAACACCAACAAATAACCTCTATTTCGAAGCAAACATATCCAATAGAATAGAATAGAATCCAATAGAAACGAGAACTAAACCATTACAAGCTAATATTTTTAAAATAAATATGATAATAAATTTATTAAAAAACAAGCACACCAGGCCAAACAGAGACTTTGCACTTACTAAATGTTTTAACATTTGTTCTACTCTAGACATCACCCTTAAGCCGGTAAACAAAACACAGAAACAAACTCCACCATGGTTATTTAAATCAGACTCAATTAACCAGGGACGTAACAGTTATCGACCTTTTGAAAAAAAATCTTCTATAACAATTATATTTTGACTTTTTTCAGTATTGGTAAAGAATAACCATTATAATCGAGAAGAAAAAATTTTGGTCATATTTAACCATTATTCTGAACAAAAACTTATATTGGTCATATTTAACCATTATTCTGACCAAAAAATTATATTGGTCATATTTAACCATTACTCTGACCAAAAAATTATATTGGTCACCAAAGACCTTTATATATATATACATATTTTTTTTTTGGTCAGCCAAAGACCTTTATAATTATACCCTTCACAGGGTATATTGACTTTGTCATGAATCTGTAACGCCTTAAAGGAATAATGGGAGACCCCATAAACTATATATCAAAATGATCAGTACGAGCTCAGGAATTGATTTCCGTCTGTCCGTCCGTCTGTCCGTCTGTCTGTCTGTTTCAACACGATTTCCGGCCAAACTGCTGAACCGATCTTGATGAAACTTTCACAGATTTCTTAGATCATGTCGGGTTTGTTCACTATGAAATTTCATCCCGATCGGAGCATTCCACGATATAGCCACCATATAAATTTACCATATCAACACGATTTCCGGCCAAACTGCTGAACCGATCTTGATGAAACTTTCACAGATTGCTTAGATCATGTCGGGTTTGTTCACTATGAAATTTCATCCCGATCGGAGCATTCCACGATATAGCCACCATATAAATTTACCATATCAACACGATTTCCGGGCAAACTACTGAACCGATCTTGATGAAACTTTCACAGATTGCTTAGATCATGTCGGGTTTGTTCACTATGAAATTTCATTTCGATCGGAGCATTCTACGACATAGCCACCATACAAATTTAAAATATCGTTCTATCAATTGTTGTCTCTGTCGTGCACTTTCAGGTACCTACATGTCAAATTGTTGTTGTTGTCGCACACGAACAAGTAAATGACGCTCAAGAGTAAAAATATTAGCGAAAAATTACCAACAACTGCACAGAAACATTAATAAGAGAGGGGAGCATTGATTTGGCTGTGTGAAGGGTATCATAGTCTAGGCATAGCCAAAATTAACTATGCGCCACTATGTTTTTTTTTTTTTTTGGTCAGCCAATACCTTTCTGTTTCTATGCAAATTTTTTTTTTATCATTTGTAGCAACAACAACCAGCAAAGAAATTAAAAAAAAAATTTTAGAATGACCAAGAAAAAAAATAAAACATATTAATTAGCTGACAAAAAAAAAAAAAAAAATAATATAGCCATTTCAATTGAACACATTCTGGATGAATGCACAGCATTCAAAAAGCTCCGTACCCACATCCCTAACCACTCCTTCAAATCACTCCTATCTTACCCAACTACAGACCATATACTAGCAGTCAATGATTTTCTCAAAAAAGCCAAGCTAACTAAATTGTTATAAAACTTACATTAAGTCAAAAAAACCAATAAAACAGTACAACCATTTAAAAATAAATCTGTAAATACTAATCTTACCTATACTTATCTTAGCTATACTTATGATTAACTCAATACACAAGTATGTAAATATATTATTACTCATCCTCATATTCCCAAAATAGTAGTAAATACAGAACCGATCCTCATTTTAAACTAAGCACACGCATCCTTAACCGAAAGCCCAAGTAGCTATGGCTGTTTCCCCTGTAGCTTTAGTTTTAACTATAAGCATACAGTTATTTAAATAAATAAAATAAATCTTTGTTTTATTGGAACCATGTCTAGCTTGAACGAGATGCGCTAGCTGCCATAGGCATCCTGAATCGATATATAGAGTTGGCTATTGTCAGGATCATTGTAGGGTGGGCGTATGCACTTCAACACCTTGTGCCTTTGCATCAGCAGCCTTTGCCATAGTCTACATTGAATATAGAAGTTTTTGTTTTCAGCCGCCCATAAAAACCCACACAATTTAACGTGCTTCCCTCCCAACCCCTCCTGTTCTATTTCCCCCCTTTTTACCTGTACTGGTAAAATAGTACGCGAATTCAATTATAATCAGACTAGTAAGTGGTCCGCTTACTTCGCTGCGCGGATAGTTTATATAAGTTTTAGCAATAGAAGATAGATACAAAATAAATAAATAGGAAATATTTCACAAAATATTTAAGCAAAGTATTTAATATTCTCTTTTCCACGCCACCATTGAGGTAGAGAATCAGGTGTGGTTTCCCCAGTAGGCCGTATCCACTTATTGAATTTAATTTGCAATTATTAACAACTTTTAAGAGCTTCTTTATAAACGACATTGATTGTTTTTTCGTCAGGTGCTAATACAAATAAACTTTTTGGTGAACTGACTCTTGAGCAGGCTACATAAAATTGGCCATGAGAAAAACAATCGTGTCTTAAGTCTTGTCTGGCTAATTTAAGAATTTGTCCCTGTGATTTATTAATTGTTAAGGCAAAGCAAACTTTTAAAGGAAATTGCAATCTTTTAAATTGAATTGGCAATTCAGAATCAGAAGGTATTAATGGAATTCTCGGTATAAAAACCGTTTCCCCTATACCATTGCCAGTAAAGATAATTGCTTCGACAACATTCTTATGAAGGACTTTAACTTGCAATCTTGTACCATTGCACAGTTTTGGCGGCTTCAAGTTGCGAATCAACATTACAGGTGAACCAATCTTTAAAGATAATTTATGTTGAGGCAGGCCAGCCGGATTTAATGAATTAAGAAACTCGACGGGGTAATGAACAGCATCTTCGATTTCAGTCACAGAATCAATAGAGTTATATGTCATTACTTCACTTTGAAATGATTTTAATACAAACTCGTTTATTTCCAATGCCAATTGTCATTTCTCGCAGTCAAAATAGCACGTTCTGAAAACCATTCGAGTGATTTTTGAGAAATATTTGTAATATCATGACACAAAGTTGATGGTAAAGTTTTTTTGCCATCATGGGTTGCAAATAATCCATTTCCTATTTGAAGAAGCATTTCTGCAAATTCACCAGCTATGCTATCACCTTTTAAGTGCACTCGCATATTCTTCGTTAGTGAAATTTTCTGTATTTTGGGCCACAAAATTGAAGTCTTTAAGCACGCATTTATTTCATCTGCTCTTGTTCCTCTGGGGATCACTGGAACAGTTTGTCGAAAATCACCAGCTAAGAGAACAGTTATACCACCCATTAAGTATTCACTATCTCCAATGTCTTTCAAAGATCGATCTACAACTTCAAAAGCACATTTATGGCCCATAGTACACTCATCCCAAACAATAAGATTGCAATCTTTGAGCACAGCAGCAATATTAGATTGCTTTGAAATTGAGCAATGTGGTGTTTCTAAATGAATCAAATTAATGGAATCTTAAGTGTAGAATGCGCTAGGCGACCACAATTAAGTAAAGTGGCTGCGCTACCGGAAAAAGCAACGGCCAATGCAGCATCAGCAGGATAAGGATGCGTAAGCTATTTCAAAATCATTGTTCAAGCCAAACATGGCTTTAACAGTCGAATGCTTGTAATAAATTTCCATTCTGAAAAACTTGAAAATTTACAGCATAAATTTCTGCTGCTGCTTGAAGCTCACATGCAGTACCATAAGTATTTGAATTTGACATATCGCACTCTTAGTGTTCAGAAGAGCTTTAACACTCTCCATTTAAGTTTATGCTGAAGCAAGCAAAAGTTTGCCAGTTGGTTACAACATGTTCAACAATATTTTGGCGTATGGTGCCATGGAAGCCTTGCCTACCAAATAAAAGGTAGGAAATAGATCTAAAAAGGCAGGCATCACCACCAATTATGGCAACAACTGAATGCGGCACCAAAACACCACTTATATTTAAAGTTTCAATAGACATATTATAATTTGGCTGTGAGTCAATTGACTTCACTGTAAAACGATTGTTACAACGTTACAGTGTCTATACAAAGTACAGAATTCAATAAAATTGAATATACCAACTTATATTAATTTAATAGAATATTCAAACTGCTTAGTTTTATTTGATTTTTAAATGCACTAAAGCAGCGTCTTTACAACTATTATATAATATGCAAAATAGAAGACCACTATATATAATGTTGCTTCAATTATTAAGTCGAAAATCGACTTAATTTTCTTGTGTTTAAAAAACCACAAAAGAAATTAAAATTCGTTGATCGTTATTTAAATAATAGCAATTAAATTTAATTATAACTTGTCATGAAATACGTATTTTAAGTGAATTAATATATATAAGTAATTTTAAAGGAATGTATATATACATAATACGAAAATCAGAATATTGAAAAACTCACTGATTCAAAAAGTTACTTTCGATGTTACTATTATCCTTAATATAAACAATATTAAAAAATTCACTGAAACGAAAAGTTACTTTCTTTGTTCACTTTAAATATAAACAAAAATGCATAACCCATTCCCTTACCATTGTATGTAAAAACATAATGTTGCGGGCCCAACAACAACACTTACAACAACAACAAACGCGACTTAGGTCGTAAATCAATTGTCAAAAGCACACAAATTCGAAAAAAATGTGCACTGTGCGAAGTTATACATGTACATAAAATTATGAAAATTATTTTCAAGCGCATTGTTCACTTAATGGTGTATGCACTAATTCATTAAGAAGCGGAAATCCGTTTCGTTTTTGCAAGTGTCGAAGCTTTCCTTATGATTTTGCTTGTGCGACGCGAAGGCGTCACTGCGCATTTGTTTTGTTTTTGTATTTTCGCTCGCGATCAAACTCTCAGCTTGTGCGACAATCAGGCGACAGTAGTGGAATGGGTACTTGTTGTAATTGTAATTTGTTTTTTAAAATGGCTAAAAAGTGCTCCAAATCGTATGGGAGGAACTTGAAGGAGTTGTTCAAATAAAAATTCCCTTCTTAGTGCTCACTTACTACCTGCATGGAAAATTGTGTGAAAATTTCAGCCTTCTAGCTCTTTTCGTTTAGGCTGTGGCTCTTCCATTCTCATCAGGACAAACTCTTTTATATATATAGAAGATTACGACTGGAGCAACGTAGCACTCGGTTCATTCTTTTGGTACCCTCGACTTAGCCGACGAGCCACAGCCGTCGAAGCCAGCGCTTACTCCGTTATCCGCTACAATACCATCCGCTCATCAATACTTGTACGTTAATCGTTACAGTATCTATTTGTTATTTTTATTACTATTTGGTGCCCAACGTGGGGCCGAATTTGGTGGACTTCTTGTACAAAGTTATTTGTGCGAAGTTACTAAAAGGCCTTGATTATGTTTTAAATCTCAAAGAAAGTCGATAACACCTAGAGACTTTATTTTTCTTCTTTTCCCAATTCCCTTGTCCTTGGCTATAGGCGTAAGCTTTAGCTAACAGGCTTGTGTGAGACATTCTGGATAAATAGTAATTTCAAAATTGTTATATTTCCGAAGTCCAACTACACATAAGTGTCATCCTTTACCTAAGTGCTGTAAAAGTTCGTGTTTTAGTTAAGCTAGGATAAGGCCAGTGGACCAGATCTACTTCCCGCCGCTAATTAAAGCATGTTTTTTTTTTGTAGTGCCTTATCTCGCTTAGTAAAATTGTTTAATTTATACGGTAATTGGTCAGCAATAAATGCTGCAGATTACCGCCGATCATACATAGGGCATGCGCTACTAAACTATGTGAGATATTGGATACGTAACTGCAAACAAGTGTTAAGTTTTAGATTAGTTTTGTAGGTTCACCCTCTTGATTATGCGGGTTAAATCAGCAGGCCACTTCTACTGTTTTGACTGGGTGTTGTTTTGACAAGCTATGTCAAGAGTAAAGGTTAGTAGCTTACCGCGATCAAGTATAGTTGGCATGCGCTATTATGCTATACTTGACCAATACCGATGTAGGTTACCTTCAAGTAATTTTGTAGCTTCAGAGTAGTAATTATACCCTTCACAGGGTATATTGACTTTGTCATGAATCTGTAACGCCTTTAAGGAATAATGGGAGACCCCATAAACTATATATCAAAATGATCAGGACGAGCTCAGGAATTGATTTCCGCCTGTCCGTCCGTCTGTCCGTCTGTCTGTCTGTTTCAACACGATTTCCGGCCAAACTGCTGAACCGATCTTGATGAAACTTTCACAGATTGCTTAGATCATGTCGGGTTTGTTCACTATGAAATTTCATCCCGATCGGAGCATTCTACGATATAGCCACCATATAAATTTACCATATCAACACGATTTCTGGCCAAACTGCTGAACCGATCTTGATGAAACTTTCACAGATTGCTTAGATCATGTCGGGTTTGTTCACTATGAAATTTCATCCCGATCGGAGCATTCTACGATATAGCCACCATATAAATTTACCATATCAACACGATTTCCGGCCAAACTGCTGAACCGATCTTGATGAAACTTTCACAGATTGCTTAGATCATGTCGGGTTTGTTCCCGATCGGAGCATTCTACGATATAGCCACCATATAAATACAAAAAATCGATTAAAAAAACAAAATTGGACTAAAAAAAACTAAAATACCAAAATTACTACACGGGGATTCGAACCCGCACCTACCGGATGAGAGTCTGGCATACTTACCACCAGACTATATAAGAGTTTAACAGAATAGCTGAATATCTATTCGTAAAATTAACATAGTTAATTCGATACACCGTATATTAATAATTTAATGCCTTATAGTCTTTCGAGATTTTCACGCAATAAAAAAATAAAAATACAAATTAATCCACGTGTGAAGGGTATCATAGTCTTGGCATAGCCAAAATTAACTATGCGGCACTATGCTTTTTTTTGCCGTTAGTTTTGTTTTGCTGCTTGAGTAGAGAGCGTGGACCAGATCTACTACTTTCTTCGCAATTTAAAAAAAAAACTAGGTTATCTATATTTGAATTTCCTGGTCTGATGAACTTGTGGGATGGTTCGGAGGGGGCTAAGCTGAGGCCACCAGGCGGGTCGCGGGTTGCGGATAGCGAACGGCCCTTCGGGGTTAGCTGCGAACAGCGAGAAATCCTCGTGAACAAGCAGTCCCGGACAAACAGCGGGTGCGGTAGGTTTTATCGCACAGACAAGACGCTTGTGTCGCCGTCTTTCAATCATAGCCTCACACACTCCCAACTCCCCCACAAATACCCATCTACATCCCTTCCCTCACATCTCACTCCGGGCTGGGCTAAGGTGTCAATCGGACCGTGCCGAGAGTCAGCCTGGCTGGGGGCCCGGATTTAAAACTAGCCCAGTCTCTTACGGTGGGCTCAGGCAGATGGCGACCGCCTGTTCTATCCAGCCTTACCCGGGTATGGCGGATCTCTGCCCGGGCGGACCATAATTTCTCCGCAACTCGTGGGAACAAGTCATGAAGAAAGGTAACAACAACAATAAAGTACGGCAGGATATCCCTGCCGCCAGTGTCGCGAGACACTTTGAGGACCGCCTCCTTGACGGAGACCGGCCCTCCAGCGTGGGACCAACCCCACATCGCCCCAAGGAGAGGCAAAGGAGTCAGCAGCCGAAGAAGACCCTTCCGAAACTCGGAGACCCGGGTGGTATAGATGATCCAAATAGGAAGGGCCTATGTGGATCAAAGGTGAAGTGGTACCTCAGGTATCTGCAGCAGGGACTATCCCCTGCTGAGGTGCTGAAAAAGGCGACCACCGGCAGAGAGATGGCGCAGCAGGCAAGGGGACCAACCCCCAAACGCCCGAATGACACTTTGACGCCACCTACTGATGCCCCCAAAAGGGTGTGTCAGGAGGAGCGTCCAAGCACGTCGAAGGCTGCTGCTGCTGCTTCCGTCCCTACGGCTGTGAGGAAACCTTCTCCTCCATTGCCCACTGCGGCTCGCCCGTCCTACGCGACGATGGCAAAAAGGGTCAAAGTGGCCATGTTACCTGTGGAATATCCCCAGGTAATGCTCAGTCACGAGGACTTGTCCGCATTGGAGGAGGCCATCCTCGATGAGATTATTCTCTCGGAATGGGGCACCGCGGTTGCGTTCGCGGGTATTTATTTGAGGGTGGGACACCTGGTGATCGAATGCTCTGACGAATGCTCCGCAGATTGGCTGAGGACCTGGCTGAGACATCGAGGTTGCAGACGTGGAAGGGAGTACCCCTTGACTGTAGGGTAGGTGAGGATATCCCCTCGCCACATACCATCACCATTTACTGTCCAAGGAGCGCTGATCGGTCTACCGAGTCACTACTGATTTTGCTGAGGAATCAGAACCTCCATCGGGCTAAGTCGGCCTCGGCCGTCTATTCTTTCAGAATTCCTTACTAGGGACTGCGTGCCCATTGCCATTAAAGGCAAAGGAAGCGCCCCCCCCCCTATAGTAGTGGTATCCGCCTACTTCGCGGGTGATGAGGCATGCCCTCCACCGGAAGTGGAAAAGCTGGTGGATTACTGCAGGAGAGAGAAGCTGCCAATTTTAATCGGCTGCGATGCCAATGCGCACCACACAATATGGGGCAGCAGCGACATCAACACACGGAGTGAGTGCCTCACTGACTTTATATTCAAATACAACTTAGAAATTTTAAATGTCGGGTCAACACCGACATTCGTAACTAGAATAAGAGAGGAAGTTTTAGACATCACCCTGCCCAGTCGGTCCTTACGGCCACATCTCAGAGAATGGCATGTCTCCTCAGAAGAATCTATGTCTGATCATAAGATCATCCTTTTTAAGCTTCAGTTTAATACGGAAAGTAACGTTACAACTCGCAACCCCAGAAAAACCAAATGGGAAAAGTTTAGGTCAACCCTAAAACTTAACCTAGACTTCGAAAATTTTGGAATAGCCAAACGCACAGGTGAGCTAAATAGAGTTGTACGGCATTTAAGCAAATGCATTAATAACGCATTTGAAGAAAGCTGCCCACTAGGCAAAACGCGCAGAGAAATAGATGCCCCATGGTGGAACGATAGTCTAGAGAGACTACGAACATCCACCCGTCATCTCTTCAACAGAGCCAAGAGTGACGGATCATGGGATAACTATCGGGAAAGCCTCACCTTGTACAGCAGAGAAATCCGAAAGGCCAAACGTAGGAACTATAGAGACTTCTGCGAAAGCATAGCTAGTACGACTGAAGGTGCACGGCTCCATAGAGCATTATCCAAACGGGCACCGGAGGCAAATCTAGCCCTGAAACGTAGGGACAACACCTTTACGACCAGTAACATGGACAAGCTAGAGCTTCTATTCGAGACGCACTTCCCAGGAAGTATTCCCTGTGGCCCATGCGAAACACTCGAAACGGAAGACAGACACAGACCGACTGCTCTAGACTGGGCACTAGCCAAGTCAGTAGTCACAATGGAGAAGACACAATGGGCAATTGGAACTTTCCTGCCCTATAAATCTCCCGGTCTGGACAGTATATCGCCAGTATTCCTTCAGCAGGGGCAGGACATACTCCTACCCACCCTGAGGAAAATACTAGTCAGTAGCCTAGCACTCGGTCATATACCGAGCACTTGGAGCAGAGCTAGGGTGGTCTTCATCCCCAAAGTAGGGAAGAGAGATATCACCAACCTAAAGTCCTTCAGTCCCATTAGCTTAACATCGTTTTTGTTGAAAACGTTGGAAAAGCTAGTGGACAACTACATTAGGAGTACTCTGTTGACACGGAGTACGCTGCAAGCTACGCAGCACGCGTACAGAGCACGCCGATCTACGGATACGGCACTTTATAAACTGCACCGCACTTTGCGCTCTGCAGTTTTAAACAAAGAAGTAGCAATATGTGCATTTTTAGATATTGAGGGCGCCTTTGACAACTGGACATGACAACTAGCAGATGGATCTCATCGCTACTCAGGTCCAGACAAGCTACGGCAACTATACAAGATAGTACCGTAACAGTGAGGGTGTCCACAAAGGGGGGTTTTATCACCGCTCTTAAGGAGTATCTTAGTACACGAATTGCTAAGTAGACTTGCCAGCAGGGGGATCCAATGCCAGGGCTATGCCGATGACATTGTGATAATAGCGCGGGGCAAGTATGAGGAAACTCTGTGTGAAATTGACCAACTGGGACTTAGGATAACGTATGACTGGTGTAGCAAGGTTGGACTCAACCCAAACCCTACAAAAACCGTCATAGTTCCGTTCACCAGGAGGTATAAGTTGCAGAGGATGAGAGATATTAGGCTCGCGGGGAGTCAAATAGTAACAAGCAGGGAAGTCAAATACCTTGGGGTCACATTTGACAGTAAATTGAACTTTGGGACCCATATTCAGAATACGATTCTAAAGTGCTGCAGATCACTCTACACATATCGTAGAATAGCGGGGAAATCATGGGAAACCTCTCCAAAAATTTTGAGATGGCTATACCTCATGGTGGTAAGGCCCATGCTCACGTACGGAGTGATTGCATGGGGGGATAAGGCACAGCAAAGCACTGTGCAGAAGCAGCTTCAAAAGCTACAAAGAATGGCATGTGTAGGAATAACGGGAGTGATGAGGATCTGTCCCACACCAGCCCTTGAGGTTCTATTGGAGATAACACCACTCCATCACACAATTAGGCTGCAACAGAAGGCAACACTCTTAAGAATGTCCGTTGAAGGAGTTGGGAGAGGACACATTCTTAGTCGAGTAGAGGCAGATATGCTATCGGGTGAACTTCCCCTACTGGCACAGCCAAGGGACGAAATGAAAGCCGAACACATGTTCGGGCAAAAGTTTCAAGTTCACCTCTGTAATAAAAAGGAGTGGACATCTCTGGAAGAGGTCCACAACATGAAGCCACATACGATAAAATGGTACACCGATGGATGCCTAACGCAACAAGGCTCCGGTCTTGGTGTGGTAGGCCCTCGGCTAAAGTACCACGAGCCCTTAGGTATGCACACCAGTATATTCCAAGCTGAGGTATGTGCTATAGGGGGTATGTGGACTTTAATCTATTGTGAAACTATCCAAATAGGGATATAGCCATCCTATCCGATAGTCAAGCAGCAATGATGGCACTTAGTAAGACCTAGACAATTACGCCGCCGAGCCACGCGGCCGTCGCCACCGATTTTTGTCTTTTTGACGCGCCGCCGCCAAATCTCGTAAATAAGTTCGCGTCACTAAAAAAATCTTATAACTCTAAAGAAAATTTAGAATAATCGATAGTTAGTTGAGATTGTCTTAGGCATAGCAAACTTTTAAAGGAAATTGCAATCTTTTAATTTGAATTGGCAATTCAGAATCAGAAGGTATTAATAGAATTCTCGGTATAAAAACCGTTTCCCCTATACCATTGCCAGTAAAGATAATTGCTTCAACAACATTCTTATGAAGGACTTTAACTTGCAATCTTGTACTATTGCACAGTTTTGGCGGCTTCAAGTTGCGAATCAACATTACAGGTGAACCAATCTTTAAAGTTAATTTATGTTTGCTTTGAAATTGAGCAATGTGGTGTTTCTAAATGAATCAAATTAATGGAATCTTAAGTGTAGAATGCGCTAGGCGACCACAATTAAGTAAAGTGGCTGCGCTACCGGAAGAAGCAACGGCCAATGCAATTTTTTTATTTTGCCGTACCTTTGCCAATAATAAATTTAAAAGATACGTTCTACCTGTTCCACCAGGTGCATCTAAAAAATAGATTTCTCCCTCTTCTGCTTCAACGCTATGTAGTATCTTTTCGTATACTTGTTTTTGCTCAGCAGTAAGGAGTAGCTCATTATTAACAACAAAATTATCGCAATTTTCATAATTTGTTTCTCTATGATATTCAATATTTGGAACAATTTCCTCGGATCTAATTGGTAGTGGAAGTCCATAATAAGTCATGTTTTGACCAATAGACAGTACAATATCTTCAATGTAAATAAGACATTTATTTAATACATTCTTCACAATACTTTCATCAATATTTCTGTGTTGTGAGATTGAAAGGCTCTTAAAATATCTTCTGAGAAAATCTCTTTATAAGCATTCCAAAGTTTAAGAGCATCCGAAATTTGACAAAATACTAACATTATTGCAAAAAGTTTTCTCAGTTTTGTAGGATTTTGACATATGACAGCTTCGGCTATAGTTGAATCCCAGTACTTTTCATCTTCTAGTAATCCTAGAGCTTTACACCCCAATTGAAATGATGCGTATGCTATACCATTAACGGTTTTTTAGTTTAAAAACAAAGTTGGGCCCTTACAAAATGTAATAAAAGTCTTAAATAAAAACATTCTATATTATTGGGATGAATAATGTAAACTTTTCCCAAACCTGAATCTCTTTTAACTGCAGGAAAATTTGGCACATCATGCCCTCGTTTTCTTCTTTGAAATTCTTTATTGTTTCATGTCAAATACGATGAAACTTCACAATATAGAAGCGTTCTGGCAAACTCATCACGTGTGCATAGCTCAAAGTAGGCTAGCAAAGTGGTTTTGGGTGTAGTGCTTAATTTGTCAAGAAATTGTTGCGGATTATTGGGGTTAAAATATACCCGTTGACCATTTTCTAAATTAACAGCTAAGTGTGTAATAGCCGGAAAACGTTAATGTATGGGAAATGCAAGGATTCTCTATACCGCTTCTGAGCTACTTATATAACGGCCACTTTCGTACATATTTATTTCATTACGTTGGTCTTCAAGAGTAAATGATGCTTGATCACTACCCGCGTTAACATATTTACAAATGTATTTAATACACTTTACAGAACTACAATACTCAACATTTATGTGAGCTTCAAATTTTCTCAATATTACACAGCTTTAAGGCACAACCCAACGATTATCTATGCAATTACCATTTATATTAATTGCATTACCACCATCTTCTATCGCTCTTCTACGATATAGAGGGTAACTATCTTTTCCAGTCACAGTTTCTTTAAGTAATTGTCGAGGAAACCTTTTGGAAGATTTTCAATTTTTCATGCATGGCGATTTATTATTAAATGCACCGCAAGGACCATGAATCATATTTGACTTAACAATGTTAAATAACAAAGAACCTCATCTGCGTTTGGTATTTCGGCACAGATAATTTTATCGATTTTATCTGGTCTTATTTTATTTTCTAACCAAAGTAGAATATGTATATGTGGTAAACCCCGCTTTTGCCATTCCACAGAGTACATGAAACATTGCACGCTTCCAAACAGAGAACCTTTTGTCAATAGTGACATTAAAGCTTAAACTTTTAAATGAAAATCTAGAGCTATAACATCGTGTCATTTACAGCAAAAATTGCTGCTGCTTCTTGAAGCTCATATGCAGTACCATAAGTATGACATAGCGCACTCATATTGTTTAGAAGAGCTATAAAAAGGCAGGCTCCATCACCAATTATAGCTATTTCGGCTAACTCTCTTATGTATGCGCGCGCTCTGCAACTTAAACAAAGAGCGTAGTATCGCTACCTTCTTCGCACGCACTGAATCAATGCAAAACATATCTAAGAGGCTGCAGTTAAGTGAATTGCATATTTCCTTTAGCTTTAATTTAGTGTGCGCGGAGGAGGTAGGGTTATTAAACTTTATGATTGACATGCAGAGCGTGCACATAAGATAGAGAGTGAACGTAAATGAGCAACAGCTAAGGAGCATGATCGGAGCGAGATTTAAAATTATCTTATTATCATAAGAGCAACACGCGCGCTTATGTGAACGCCCTTTGCTTGTTCGAAATTTTATATTAATAATTATAGTGTGTTACGTTTTGTCTAAGTTATATAAGCAGCCATTGGGTAAATCCACCCCCATAACATGTTCTGGTGTTGGAAATTTTTCTAGATGCACCAAGTTTTGTTATGTTGTTGTTGTTTTTTTTTTTAATCAATGACACCAACAACAAGTAGCAGTGCGGGCCCAACAACAACTCTGACAACAACAACAAACGCTACTTGGGTCGTAAATCAATTATCAAAGGCACACAAATTTGAAAAAAAAAACAAGTGGAAACGTTGCAGTCGGACGCAACCGACTGCGGTATACTCGATACCAGTATTAAAAATTTTGATGCCCATCCATGTGGGATGTCAATTGCTATCTTCATACCAAATTTGATAACTCTAGCTCAAAGTTTGTAAAAGTGGGGAAAGGGGGACTGGGGGCGGTATGGTTGGGCGTGGCATTCAAATTTTTGGTGCAGATCTATGTGGGATGTCAATTGCTATCTTCATACCAAATTTGGTGACTCTAGCTCGAAGTTTGTATAAAGTGGGGAAAGGGGGGCTGCGGGCGGTATGGTTGGGCGTGGCATCCAAATTTTTGCTGCAGATCCTTGTGGAATGTCAAATGCTACCTTCATACAAATTTGGTGACTCTAGCTCAAAGTTTGTAAAAGTGGGGAAAGGGGGGCTGGGGGCGGTATGGTTGGGCGTGGTATTCAAATTTTTGGTGCCGATCTATGTGGGATGTCAATTGCTATCTTCATACCAAATTTGGTGACTCTAGCTCGAAGTTTGTATAAAGTGGGGAAAGGGGGGCTGGGGGCGGTATGGTTGGGCGTGGCATCCAAATTTTTGCTGCAGATCCTTGTGGAATGTCAAATGCTACCTTCATACCAAATTTGGTGACTCTAGCTCGAAGCATGTAAAAGGTGGTGAGAGGGGGGCTATGGGGCTTGGGGCGGTATGGGTGGGCGTGGCTTTCAAATTTTTGGTGCCGATCTATGTGGGATGTCAATTGCTATCTTCATACCAAATTTGGTGACTCTAGCTCAAAGTTTGTATAAGGTGGGGAAAGGGGGGCGGAATGGATGGGCTAGGCTCCAAAACTTTGATGCAGATTGTTGGGGGTCGTTGCCAGCTATCTTCCTACCAAATTTGGTGGCTCTAGCTCCACTACTCTGGAATATACACGCATTCCCGTTTCTGACGAAGCGTTGGGGCAGATGGGGGTGGCTAGGGCGTTATTGGTGGGCGTGGCATCCAAACTTTTGATGCAGTTTTTGGGGGGTCATCATCATCTATCTTGGCACCAAATTTGGTGACTCTAGCTAAAAAACTGTGGGAGATATAGGCTTTTCTGATTTCAAAATGCGGGGGGGCTGGGGGCGGGATGGGTGGGCGTGGCTCCAAAACTTTGATGCAGTTCTTTTGGGGTCGTTACCAGCTATCTTCCTACCAAATTTGGTGGCTCTAGCTCCACTACTCTGGAAGATACACGCATTCCCGTTTTTTACGAAGCGTTGGAGCATCTGGGGGCGGCTAGGGCGGTATTGGTGGGCGTGGCATCCAAACTTTTGGTGCAGTTTTTGGGGGGTCATCATCATTTGGACTTGCTCAAAAATGCGGGGGGTTTTACTGGGGGGTGGGTGGAATGGGGGGGCGTGGCTCCAAAATTTTTGATGCATTTTTTTTGGGGTTGCTAGTAGCTATCTGCCCACCAAATTTAGTAGTTTTAGCTGTAAGGATGTGCGAAATATGTGGATTTATCGGTTTTGAGTTATCGAATTTATCGATTTGCCAGCCGCCCAGTTATCGTAGAACCCCAATCTTGACACTTTAATTTACTATCTCATAGAAAAAGAGAATTGGAAAGTTTCAAGTCCCTAGCTTGAAGGGTGTGGAAAAAACTTGCACACATACGGACGGACAGACGGACAGACGGACGGACGGACAGACGGACAGACGGACAGACACCATGACGGACATTGCACAAAACCAATATACTCTTTACCTTCGGTATCGAGTATAAAAATGTGCACTTTGCGAAGTGATACATGTATCATTGTTCACTTAATTGTGTATGCACTTATTCATTAAGGCGTCACTGCGCATTTGTTTTGTTTTTTTTACTCTCGCTCGCGATCAAACCCTCAGCTTTTGCGACAATCAGGCGACAGTAGTGTAATGGGTACTTGTTGTAATTGTAATTTGCAGGCCGCCGCCGCCAGTTCTGTTAGGCCCCTACGCCGCCGCCGAAGTAAAACCCAACGGCGTAAAATTCTTGTAAGACCGAAATCAGGTCAAAGTAGTTCGTGAGGTACGAACCAAGCTAGACACTCTGGGATCACAAAATAGGCTTGCCCTAAGAAGGGTACCGGGACATGTCGACATAGCGGGGAACGAAGAGGCAAATAAGCAAGCAAGACTGGGGGCAGCGACACCCCTAATAGGACCCGAGCCGTACTGTGTTATAGGAATAAGCCCAATACGGCAAGAGCTTAGGAATGAAGAGAGACATCTCCGAAGAACGAGCTGGGCAAGGACACCAGGACTCAGACAAGCAAAGCTTCTCTTGGGTAGCTATAACCTCAAACGGTTTATGCAAGTAATATCAATGGGTAAAAATAGACTCAGAATACTCTCCGGTCTCTTGACAGGACATTGTAGACTACAAAGTCACCTGGCAAAGCTAGGTATAGTCAGCAGCAGATTTGCAGATTCTGCGAAATGGAAGGAGGATCCTCCTTGCACATTATAGCAGAATGCGTAGCCTAAGTACGGAAAATAAGTAATTTTCAATGAAAACATATTGTGCAACCTAGCGATTTAGAAACCATCGACCCAATAAAGGTACTTGCTTTTATGCAACACCTGGGCCTGATGGAACAGCTATAGGCCATGGAAGGGGTACAATAGATCTACTTGGTCGCAGTGTATTTACCCCTAATATAATAATAATAATACCCCAGAGACAATCTGTTGTGTTTGCACTAAAGAAGTCGAGCTTTCAGCTCAGTTATTCACAACACGGTGTAATCTTTATTCCACGCGTGTTTTGTAAGTCAAACAAACAACAGAAAAGTTTGTCCAGTTTGTCGTACTTCGCTTCGTTGTTCATCCACTAATCGGTTGGAAGAACTAAAAGCAGCGCAGTTATCTAAGCATACCATGCCATCGACAACTATAACTACCAGAGCACAGTCAAAAACGACTGCTGCAAGCTCATCAATAGGCGTTAATCTTGAAACGCAAAAAAAAAAAAAAAAAAACAAATCAGATGAACCCTACCAACAGTTCATCCGAATACAGTCGAACATAAGTCCGACTATGCGACAGCCGCAATCCGTACATCCAGAAACTGGGGAAGTTATGGTCGATCAGAACCGAGTATTTCAGCCAGAAAGTCAACTAAGACCGATTAAATGGGGCAGGAAACATTGTTGGCTAACTTGCAAAAATCAATTACAACAGCAATGGCCACAGTATTATTGCAACAAACACGAACAATTGCTCAATCGATCGAAGCTGGATTTCAGAGATTGTCTGTACAAATGACCCCTTGTTCGGAGCCGATTCATCCAATTAATAGTTTTTCGCCATCTGCACAAGCACATCAAAGTTTTGAACAGTTGTTTAAAATCCCAAGTAGACCCGGTAGTGAACATTTTCCTCCTGCAGGTACGTCTGCTGGTTCGCAGCCAAATCGTGATTTACGACCAGATCGTATTAGTCAAATCGTGTCTGATTGGAAGTTACGTTTTAGCGGACATGCGTCTTTGTCAGTTGACGACTTTTTGTACCGAGTCGCCATTTTGAACTGTTAGCAAGATATGCAAGCAATTTGTTCGAGGAAAATGCCAATGAATGGTATTGGAGATTCCACAGAAATGTCCTTACAGTTCGCTGGCCAGATTTGTGTGTAGCGTTGAGATCGCAATTCCAGGATGGTAGAACTGATTTAGAGATTCGGTCAGCCATTGCTCAAACGAAGCAAAAGCATAATGAAACTTTTGATAGTTTTTATGAAGCAATATTACTGCTTAACGAAGACAAACTTAGTTAATAATTAAGTGAACAAGCTTTATTGGAAATACTCCGTGCAAATTTGTTGCCAGATATACAGCACGAAATGTTATATGTGCCTATTGGCAATATTGTTCAGTTGAGACACGATTTGTGAAATCTGTAGCGCATTCAATAGTTCATGTGCAACAATTTCAAACCAAACGTCATGTAAATAAAGTTACGGTACAAACCGAAACAGACAAACCGGTACAAACCGAAACCGACAACCGGCAGAGCAAGGCCCTAGCGGACATAAATTCCTCTATTGTAGATTTGTCAAATGACGTTCGGACATATGCAGATGTAACCTTATTGGGAATATCTCTATGTGGTCTTATGGATACAGGAGAATCAATAAGTTGTAAAGGTGGTAAATTTGCATCTGATTTGAATCCAGTAGAATATAAGCCATTGAAGCTTAATGTTCGCACAGCTGATGGAGCAAAACAAACTATCATAGGTAAAATCACAACTTAAATTTTGTTTAGAGGTGATACAAAACGATTATGCTTTTATATTGTTCCGTCGCTATCACAAGAATTATATCTTGGCATTGATTTTTGGATAGCCTTTGATTTGTTACCTTTGGTGTTGATGCATAAAACCCATAGTGCTAACGTGGCTGCTTTCGACTTATCCGATCCCTTAAAAATTTCATTAACGGTTCAGCAGCACAAGGAGTTGTTATCTACAATTAAACTGTTTCCTTCTTTTGCTGAAAAAGGCCTTGGCAAGACCACTTGGCTTTCTCACGACATAGACGTAGCAGGCTGTACGCCCATTAAGCAGCGTCATTATGCAGTATCGCCAGCAGTTGAAAAGCTAATGTACGGCGAATTGGAGAGAATGTTAGCGCTGGGAGTTATAGAAGAATCAGACAGTCCTTGGTCATCTCCCATTGTTCTGGTTCAGAAACCCGGTAAAGTTCGATTGTGTCTGGATAGTAGAAAAGTAAACGAGGTAACAGTTAAAAATGCATACCCAATGCCATTGATAGATGGTATACTTAGTAGGCTTCCTCGAGCTGAGTACATAACAAGTATCGACTTAAAGATGCTTATTGGCAAATCCCGTTGACTCAAAGATCTCGAGAGAAGACAGCGTTTACTGTCCCAGGTAGACCACTATATCAATTCACTGACATGCCTTTTGGTTTAACCAACGCGCCACAAACAATGTCCAAGCTAATGGATACGGCTTTTAAGCCCAGTTTGCGCAACGAGATTTTTTTTTTATCTGGATGATTTGCTAGTTGTTTCAGAGTCTTTTGAAAAGCATATCACCGTGCTTAGACAACTTGCAAGCCGATTAGCCCTTGCAAGTCTAACAGTTAATGTTGAAGAGTAAATTCTGCCTTAAAGAAGTTAAGTACTTAGTGCATGTGTTCGGACATGGTACGATTCAAACTGACCCCGAAAAAGTCGCTGCAATAAGAGACTTTCCAGTACCTCGATCTATTAAACAAGTCCGTCGGTTTCTAGGTACCACAGGTTGGTATCACAAATTCATAAATAAGTATGCTGGCATTGCGGCACCCATTACTGACACCCCCAAAAGTCGAAAAAAAAATTTGAATGGTCAGAAGAGGCTCAAAAAGCGTTTTTATTGTTAAAAGAGCAAATGCACAAGGGTCCAGTTTCCACACATTGTAACGTTAGTCATACGGGTGTTGGAGGCGTGCTTATGCAAGAGGATAGCGTGGGTAATGAAGTACCAATTGCCTTTAGGTCTCGCAAACTAAATAAGTGTCAACGAAATTATGCAGTAACGGAAAATGAGTATTTGGCCGCTGTTATGTGCGTGAAAAAGTTTAGCGCATATATAGAGGGACATGAATTTTCTATCATCACGGATCATGCTTCGTTAAAGTGGCTCATTTGAGTACCAAATTAGCGAGGTGGGCTCTTAAGTTGCAGGCATTTTCATTTAAAATTCATCATCACAAAGGCAGTAACAATGTAGTTCCGGATGCACTTTCTCGCATATATACGGAAGATTTATCGGAAGTATCGTTGGATTGTCCAATTGATTTGAAATCTTTGCATTTTAACACTCAGGAGTATGTGTGACTTAAAGACCAATTTTTAAAACAAAAGGTTCCATTGCCAGATGTCAAGGTTATAGACCATATTATCTATCGGGGAGCAGAACATGCTACTGGTTAGAATATTGCAGACGATATGTGTTGGAAGTTGTGGATACCAAAAGAGTTGGTCTCTGACGTTTTAAAACAGTGCCACGAACATCTATTAGCCGTGCATAATGGTATTAGTAAAACGCTCGAAAGGATTCGGCGGTATTACTACTGGCCCAATTTGGTAGGGGATGTTAAAGCATTCATTAATAACTGTGCAACATGCAAATGTACCAAACATCCTAATCAACTCTTGAGACCGCATTTAAGTTCTTCAGCCGTTATACAGAGAGTTTTTCAGAAATTGTTTATTGATTTTCTAGGTCAGTATCCCGTATTTGTACAGGGCATATAGGCATTTGTGTGGTGGTTGACCACATGTCAAAATATCCGTTTTTGAAACCAGTTAGAAAACTAACTGCTGACGCTAATATTCGTTTCCGGGAAGAGGAAATTTTCACTGCTTTGGAGTACCAGAGACTGTTCTGTCGGACAATGGGGTGCAATAGCACCAATTTAACACTTTGTTGCAAAAATATAGCGTACAACATCGTTACAAAGCCATGTATGCACCTCAAGCTAACGCAGCTGAGCGTGTAAATAGATCGGTACGGATCGGTACGGTACGGCCGGATCAGTCCAACTGGGACGAACAACTCAGCCATATAAGCCGTGCACAGCGTTCTGGTGTGCATTCCGCTGTAAAAAGTAGTCCATATAGAATAGCATTTGGTCTACACATGATCACCGATGGCTCTACTTATCATCTTTTGAGAAGTTTGCAACAGCTAGATGATCGGACTATGACTTTTAATAGGGAAGATTCTTTGGATCTAATTCGTCGAACAGCGAAAATCGGAATCAATCAGCAGCATACGCGAAACGAAAAATACTATAACACTCGAAGTAAGTTGGTTTCTTATGTTGTTGGACAAGAAGTATACCGTCGTAATTTCCAACAAAGTAATTTCGCTACAGGCTATAGTTCTAAACTAGGCCCAACTTTTGTCAAAGCCAGAATTCGGAATAAACTTGGGACATGTTATTACGAGCTGCAAGATTTGCAGGGTAAACTAAAGATATAAAACAATAACGGCGATTCTGTTGTTTTGTTGTGTCTCCCAGCGGGTATCCCACTTTGGTCGTTTCAACGCCAAAGTGTGATTTTGGCAGGGGGGTGTGTAATATGCCGCTTGTCGATTTTATTTAATTTTATGTCAAGCCCTAAAAGTAAGCAACCTTTGCCTCCCAAGCCCCGCTCAAGTTCCTTTAGAGCTGTATACCTTTATTTAGGTTTTTTTTTTTATACCCTTAACCCATAAAATGGGTAAATAAAGGTATAATGGTTTTGTGCAAAAGTATGTACCAGGCAGAAGGAAGCATCTCCGACCCCATAAAGTATATATAAGTTAACACCACTTAGGCTGACATAGGCTAACCGGATACGCGTGCAACAGAGTTGCGCCACTCAGCGATTTGGAGGCTATCCATAAGTTCAACATACGCGACAAAGTTGCGTCCGTCAACAAATGCAATATGATCCGTACGCCAAGTGGCTACTGGAATGTGTTACGAGGCGCATGGTCAGCATTCTGCCGCATCGCTGTCCGTATCGCTGCCCGTATCGCTGCTCGCATCGCTGCCGGGAGTCCGTAGCTTACGTTATGCATAGGATGGTATTCATAAGTTAGTTTTAGAAGAACCCTCAAACGATCACAACTGATCCGTTCATAAATCAAGAATAAATAAATAATCTTTATGTTGTTATAATTGGCGCTCAACAAAGCTCTCTAAAACTCCGTAACTAAGTCCGCTCAGCCAACGCGAGTGATGGTAAAAGTTTCGCTAAAACTTAATAAAAATACAATAATATCTAACAAATATTGTGAAAATAACAACAATAAATCAAACTAAATTACACTCCAGCCGACGCCGCGAGTAATGTAAACGTTTCATTGAAACTCAAGAGAAATATAATTATTTTTAATACAAAAAATTTTTTTTTTCTCAACAAAACAATAAAACACTGCAAATAATTGCACGCGTATAATAATCAAATAGACAACAGTGAAAAATAAAAATCTCTGCAAAACACTTCGATAAATTTTGTGAAAAATACAATATTGAAGAAAAACTGTGCTAAAGAAAAACAAATACAAAAAACTGCTTAAAAGTATGCTTTAAAATAAAAAGACAACAGTTTTAGAAAAAAAAACCGCTTCAAAGTATGCTCTTAAAAAAGTAACATTGAAAGTATGCTTTACAATAAATAGACAATAAGAAGCTATTATAATAGCTGGCAGTCGGCCGACAGTCTGTGTAGGGGGACTAAGTAGGGGTGGTGAACCATGCTCCGTGATCGACCAGTCGATCGCGGAGTGTGGTGCCCCGCTTCTACTCCGTAACTGCCAGACTGCCGGTAGTGCAACTTATACCTCCTCGTGGTGGCTGCTGGTAACAGGGTCCTGTGTAGGTCATGTCTCTGGCAGGATACCTGGCTAAATTAAGTTGGGCGAAAGAGAGTAAACTCTTTTTAATAAAATCCCCAATCTAATGGTGGAACAGCATATGCCAGGAGATGCGTGGCTAGGGGGGTGCCTAGTTGCTAGTATGCGGACTTGGGGTATGGTGGCGCGGCCTCATTTTAATCTGCCACACTACGGTACGGCACGGCGTAGTGTTTACCGGTTGCCATCTTACTCGTGGGATCAAAATGAACGATTTACAAAACAAAAAAACCGATGTTGAAGAGGAGAGTGGCCCCCAGGGACACAAAACAGAGGTGGCAACACCTCAAAACGAGCAACACCAACGCGGTAGTGCCTCAGTGGTGGACCTGACACCACAAGGCACAAGCACACCAACCACCGACAGTGTTGTAGGCCCTACACTGCCTAAACTGAGCGGCGCTGGCAAGAAGCGACTGGCTTTCTTTCTGCGGCAGGGGCTTAGCAAAGAAGAGGCTTACTCCAGAGCTAGGACCCCAATGGAGAAGAAAGGGGAAACAGCATGCCCAAAACGCCAGCGGTCCACAAACCACAGCTCAGAGGTAGTCGCCACTAAGAAGATGAGGGATGACATGCCCTCCACCTCTAAGGCTGCAGGCAAGGGTAATGAAAGGCAGCCCTCTGCCTCACATCACCCAGCCAAGGCACAGGTGCATAAGGAGCGTGGCTCTATTCCGGTTAGGGGGACAACAGGTACCCAGGCCGACAAGAAACAGCAAAATGCTAAAATAAATGAGGCTGGTATAGGAGTGAAGTTGGCGGTATTAGCAAGGGACTACCCAACAACGGCCCTAACGACCGCGCAAATGGACTCCATATCAGCCGCTGTTGAAGACAAAGTGCTGGAGCTGATGGATGGGCAGATACAACCGGCCTTCCTTGGCTCTACCTACAAAGCTGGGTATCTAGCACTTCACTGCAAGGACTGCGTTACAGCGGAGTGGGTGAAGGCGACGGTGGTCAAAATGACGCCGTGGGACGGCGCCACACTCTGGTCGACAGAGGAATCAAAGATTCCTCACCCCAGAATTGTGGTCGGCTACTTCCCCAAGTCTGCAGCCATGGAGACAGGCAAGGTCCTCAACTTTTTACAGGCACAAAACAAAGGCCTAAACACCTCGGCCTGGAGGGCCCTAAAGAGAGTGGAAAAGGGCTCAAACGCCATGCTTGTGCTAGCCGTTGACCAAAAGTCGGCAGCCACAATTGAGGTAACGAAGGGAAGGATGAACTTCCGCCTTGGCCAAGTTACTCTCAGAATAAAAAGTGATGATACTACAGAGGATGAGCTCATCAAACAAGTCAGCGTTATGGAGATTGAAGAGAGTAGTTTAAGCTCTCCAAATGTCTCCGGTGCTGATCCGCCGCCAAAATAAGATGTTTGCAGGCAAACCTTCACCACGCTAAGGCGGCGACGGCTGAAATCAGCAGTAGGTTTGCTAGCAACACCAAGGACATCGGGCTTCTACAGGAGCCCTGGTTCTTCAAAGGTCGCATTAGAGGCCTAAATACCAAAAACACACAGGTAATATATGATAGGAAAGCGGCCAAACCTAGGGCAGCAATTATCATTAACACTGACATAAGATTTCTGCCTCTCACAGAATTCATAGACACCGACACAGTGGCCATACTACTGGAACTGGAAATCGAAGGGGGTAAGAAAGAGGCTGTTCTGGCCTCGGCTTACTTCCCTGGTGACTCCGAAGCTGTTCCAACGGATACTATCAGATCTTTAGTGGAGTACTGCAGAACACACCGGAAAGACCTGATAGTTGGATGCGATGCAAATGCTCACCACCTAGCATGGGGAAGCACAGACACGAACAACAGAGGTGAGTCTCTCTTAAACTATCTTATATCAACTAACTTATCAGTAGCAAATAGGGGGAATGAACCAACTTTTGTTAATTCTATAAGGAAGGAGGTTTTAGATCTAACACTGGTTTCTGACAGGGCCATAGACTTGGTGAAAGAATGGAGAGTGTCCGAGGAGGCCTCAATGTCTGATCATAGACACATTCTCTTTGACCTTGAGGGACCGGTGAGGAGCGTTGTGCTCTACCGCAGCCCAAAAACCACTAACTGGACGAAATACTCCGAAATCCTTACAGGAAAATTATCGGGTAATAGACCACAAATAACGAATACTGAGGAGCTAGAAAGGGCAGTTAATACCCTGACGCACGATCTAGTCTCAACCTTCAATGACTGCTGCCCACAAAGGGCTAAGACCTCTAGCAAGAGGGTCCCCTGGTGGAATTCACGACTTGAAGAATTACGAAGAGAAGCTAGGACAGAGTTCAACAGGGCCAAAAGGTCCAACAATTGGGATCTCTACAGGACATCCTTAACTAATTACAATAGGGAGTTAAGGAAATCCAAGAGATCCTCATGGAGGAATTTCTGTGAAGATCTTAGGGACATACCCTCAACTGCAAGGGTCCATAGAGCCCTATCAAAAGCCAGTGGAGGACCGATTGGGACACTGATGGGCCCGAACGGTGTATACACCAGTGACTCACAGGAAACTTTAGAGGTTCTTCTAAAATCTCACTTTCCTGACTGTTCATTCTGTAGCACAGAGGGAGACCCTGACACAGAAGAACTGAGGCACACAAGAATCATAGACCCAATAATAAAAAACATAGTTAGCTACGAAAGGGTAGAATGGGCAATTAACTCCTTCAAATCCTACAAATCCCCTGGTCCAGATGGCATATTTCCAGCCATGTTATCAAAGGGCAAAGGGATCATCATTAGGAAAATGATTCCTATATATCGAGCCAGCCTTTTGCTGGGATATATTCCAAAGACCTGGAGAGCAGTAAAGGTAATATTCATTCCTAAGGGCGGGGACAAGCCACCATGCTCTCCCAAATCATACAGACCAATCAGTCTCTCCTCTTTCATGCTAAAGACCATGGAGAAACTGATAGACTGCTACGTCAGAACTGACATTTTAGAAGCCAACCCGCTTCACAAACTGCAATTCGCCTACCAGAAGGGTAAATCCACGGTGACGGCACTGCATCATTTGACAACTGACATAGAAAAAGCAATTGACGCAAAGGGGGTCGCCCTATGCGCCTTCATGGACATAGAGGGTGCCTTCGATAATGCAAACTTTGACTCAATGAGCCGGGCTCTGACAAACAGGGGGGTAAACCCTAAGGTAGTAGCCTGGGTGAAGGCAATGCTATGCCGCAGACTGATAAAGGCCGATCTTGGACTTGCCTCGGCTAGCATACATGCCTCAAAAGGCTGCCCACAGGGTGGTGTTCTATCTCCTTTACTGTGGTCACTCCTAGTAGACAACTTAGTTCTGTCTCTCAATGCAAACGGATGCAAAACGATAGGATATGCAGATGACATATCCGTAATCATCAGGGGCAAAGATGAAAGGATCCTAGCAGACCTCATGCAACGTGCTCTCGATCAAACGGTAACATGGTGCACCTCAGAAGGGCTCTCTATCAACCCTAGTAAGACCATCATAATCCCGTTCACCAATAAAAGGATTCTAAAATTCCCAGACATAAAGGTTAGTGGCACAGTTGTGACTCTGAGTACAGAGGTAAAATATCTAGGGGTAACTCTGGATAGCAAACTCACTTGGAACGCACACCTGAGAGCAGTAACCACAAAGTCAACTCGATCTCTCTGGGCTGTCAAGCAGATGCTTGGCAAATCATGGGGGCTTTCTCCACGAATGGCCCACTGGGCGTACACCCAAATGGTAAGACCAATGATTCTGTACGGGGCGGCAGTATGGTGGGAAAAAGCCACACAAAGCACCGCTATCAATAAACTCAACAAGGTACAAAGGCTAGCTTGCCTAAGTATCACAGGGGCACTGAGAACGACCCCGACAGCAGGTCTGGAAGCAATTCTAAACCTAACTCCCTTACACCTAGCTATAGAGGAAGAGGCTGTAAAGCAGGCTCTGGGGCTCTATGTAGGTAACAAATACCAGAAGGGCAACCTTAGAGGACACCTAGGTATATTGAATAGGGTAGAGGACATCCTTGATAAAACAAAAACCCTAGACCAAATACAAACCATCCATAGTTTCACGAAAAATTACAAGGTCATTTTTCCAACAAGAGAGCAATGGACTTCAAATCCATCTTGGCTAAATGACGATGCACAAAATTGGTTCACAGATGGATCCAAGACAGCATCAGGGGTAGGAGCAGGCATAGTGGGTCCTCGCACACACATCTCTCTCTCACTTGAGGCCGAATGCACCGTTTTCCAGGCGGAGCTCTTCGCTATTTTACAGGCGGTATATAGACTGAATAGCAGACGATTGGTAGGAGTTAACATTCGTATACTCTCCGATAGTCAAGCAGCTCTTAAAGCACTAAACAGCTATAGCTATAGCTCAAACTTCATACATGAATGTCACCGTGAGCTAAATGCACTGGCAACCAATAATAGAGTTTCTCTGGTTTGGGTCCCAGGACATGAAGGTCACTCAGGTAATGAGGCCGCGGATGTAAGGGCTAAATTAGGAGCGGAAGCCCCGTTTATAGGCCCAAGTCCAATGTTTGGTTATTCAAACAACAAACTCAAATCTGACATACACAATTGGTTAGAAAAAAAGAAAATAATGCACTGGAACAATCTAGAGGGTCTTAGGCACTCAAAAAGATATGTTTGCCCTGATGCAGCAAGAGCAAAGGTAGCTCTATCCTTAAACAGATCACAACTTAGGTCACTTTGTGGGGCGTTAACAGGCCACTTTCCCTGCAACGACCATCTACATAAGATGGGCCTTGCTAGAAACAGAACTTGTAGATTCTGCGAAGAGGATGTTGAATCAATGGAACACCTAATCACAAACTGCCCCGCCCTGGCACGTAATAGAGCAAAGCTGTTAGGCAACTACACTCTCAGAGAGGAAGACCTGATGCATATCCCACAGACTGGTCTGACTCAGTTCCTGAGAACATTAAAAATGAACTAGTGGTAAGGGGGCACAATAGATCCTTGTGGGTCGCAGTGCCGAAGGGCGCAAGCCCACCCTCGTTCGACATTACATTACATTACATTATTATAATAGCTGCTCACAACAAAGCTTCGCGGGAAAACTACACAGAAGTCAACAACGGCTCCAGTCCTACAACACCACCATATCGTCTACATCAACTTTAAATATTTTAATTAAAAATGAAATTCATGTAAGTGAATTGTTTAAGTGTCTATTACTCCACATAAAAAAATAATAAGAAGAATTAAATAAGAAGAATATTATTACTGAATTGATCAGAGTAAAGAATTTTGTATTTATTTCAATTTTGCACTTTTTAACACTTGTTTTGATAATTTTTTTTTTTTTTTTTTTTTTTTTTTTTTTTTTTTATCTTGTTATTTATTAAGGCATACAGGGCAATCCAGGAGCCCCTTTGTGTCCTTGGTGTCTATTCATTCAGCCCATTTGGGCGCGCCGGCTAACATAAGTTAGCTGTAACAATTATAATAACAGTCGAATACAGCAAAATAATAGTAGTAATCCTGGATCGCAGACTCACTTTCTCTAAGCAAGTGACTGCCATCAAAACGCGCATACGTGCTTCAGTAAAAAAGCATTATTGGCTTCTCTGCTCGCGAAGTAAATTGTCACTCTCCAATAAAATGACAATTTATAAGCAGATCGTGGCACCAATCTGGAAATACGGGTGCCAAATCTGGGGCCTGGCATGCGACAGCCAAATCCAAAGAGTGCAGGTCGTCCAGAATAAAGCATTGAGGATAGTTACTGGTTGCGAGTGGTTTATCCGGAACACCACGCTACACAGAGACCTGAAACTGACCACTGTCTTCGACACAATCAACCAGCACTCGAGTCGTTACCATGATAGGCTAGAGCGACACCGAAATCGGCTAGCAAACGGACTCACCAGATATCGCCCACCTAGGAGGCTCAACCGGCGACAACCGAGGGACCTAATACTTCGATCTCCTGTGACGAGGGTCAGAAGAAGCTGACGCATCTTTGCAGCATTTGTATATCTGTGATATTTGTTATTTTATTGTTATTGTTATTATATTGTTTTGATAATTGAATAACCAATAGATAAACATATTGGTATAACTAACTCATGTGGAGAGACGTTAGTGTGGGAAAAACGACAGAAAGTGAGGACGAACTTATTAGTTCTTTTAAAGAAAACAAATCTCTCAACAAAATGACTTCACAGGAAGTACTCAAAGCCATGGAGGAACAGATTAATGCGGCTTTGTTAGCACAGGCTGCAGACTTACAGAAGGGATTTGATGAGAAATTAGATAAGGTCATTGGTCTTTTCCGCAGTGAAGTAAATTCTCTAAAAACAGACTTGAAAAAGAAAGAGATAATAGAATACCAAAGAGTACAAATCGTGGCAGGAGTAGAATACGATGAGCCCCTTGATTTGGTTAAATCCCTGCCAGAGTTTTCTGGCAAAGTGGACGAATACGTTGCTTGGAGAGAAGCAGCAATATTTGCCTATGAGGTTTTTGAACCTCATAACGGCAGTTCAAGGCATTTTCATGCACTTGGCATAATAAGAAATAAAATCAAAGGCGCAGCCAGCGCAACTTTATCATCTTTCAATACGGTTTTAAATTTCAAAGCAATTATAGCCAGACTTGATTTTACATATGCAGATAAGACTCCAACACGCGTTATTTTACAAAAACTAAGTACCCTTAGACAAGGTGAACTAAGCTTGTTAGAATATTATGACGAAGTCGAGAAAACCCTTACTCTTCTCACTAATAAAACAATAATGACACATGATTCTGCAGCGGCAGCTGTCTTAAATGAGCAATTCAGAAAAGATGCACTACATTCTTTTGTTGCCGGTCTTAAGAAATCTCTTAAATCGGTCGTATTTTCCGCTCAGCCCGAAGATTTACCATCTGCCCTGTTCTTAGCCCAAGAAGCTGAAGTTTGCAATGAATATTCACAATTTGCCGCAAGCTTTGCTAAGACATCTGAGGAAAGAAATCAGAAGCCCACAGGCCAACGCCAGCACCCACGTTATCAAACCAATGAAAACAATAACAATCAAGGAAAGAATCCACAAAATAAACCTCAAGGGGTTAATAACAAGCCCAGGTATACGAACCAGGCAAATGCTCAAGGAAATTCGCAACCGAATTCCTCGAAGCAAAGGTTTCAAAGTAAAGACCAACAATCCCGAGCCCCTGAGCCAATGGAAGTTGATCCGTCTACATCACGTTTTCGGCAACAAACTAACTTCAACAAAAAATTTAATTCAAATCAAAGCAGTCAGAATATAAATATTTCAGCTCAAGAGCAAGGCACTGGTGATACTGATTATCAGTCCCAGGCCGATGAAAATGCTCAAGCATTCGAGGATGACGTACCTAACGATTCATGCAATTTTTTAGGAATAAGTCCTTCCTCCCGTTCATCAAACAAAATGTAGGAGGAAAATTACTTCTTAAACTTCTAATTGATACCGGGGCATCGAAAAACTATATCAGACCCTTGTCCGAGTTACGAAATATAACACCAGTTGAGAAACCTTTCCAGGTTAAATCTATACATGGGGGTACACAAATTTTAAAAAAATGTCCGATAAAATTGTTCAACGAAACATCCTTTTTCTTCATACTACCAACTTTAAAAGAATTTGATGGTATAGTGGGACTCGATTTTCTTATGCAAGTTAATGCTCAGCTTGATTTAAATAACGGTATCATTAGGTTTAAGGGCGGCACCAAGTCGCTCAATTTTAAAACGTGCCCACACGTAAACTACACTCAGGTCAACGATTCAGACGTACCTTTATCTATAAAGGAATCTTTTGATAAAATGATTAAAAATAGATCATATGCGTTTGCGGACCCAAATGAGTCCCTACCTTACAATATCAACACTGTGGCTACCATCCGAACAGACGATGTGCCAGTGTACTCAAAGTTATACCCGTACCCCATGGGTGTAGCTGATTTTGTCAATTCAGAAGTTAAACAACTTCTCGAAAACGGCATCATTCGACAATCAAGATCGCCTTACAATAATCCCATCTGGGTTGTTGATAAAAAAGGTGTTGATGAGCTCGGATACAAAAAAAAGAGAATGGTCATCGACTTCAGGAAACTGAATGAAAAAACGGTGAACGACAAATACCCACTTCCTAACATTTCAGTTATATTAGCAAATATGGGTGAGGCCCAGTATTTTACAACACTGGACCTTAAATCAGGCTTTCACCAGATAGAACTGGCAGAAAGAGACAGGAAAAAACCGCGTTTTCTGTAAACAATGGAAAATACGAGTTTTGTAGGCTCCCATTCGGTCTGAAAAACGCACCGAGTATATTTCAGAGGGCTATTGACGATGTCCTTCGAGATGAAATTGGAAAAACTTGTCATGTCTATGTTGATGATGTGATAATTTTTTTTGAAAATAATGAGGACCATGTTAAACACATCAATTGGGTTTTAAAAAGCCTCGAAGATGCTAACATGAGAGTGTCTCAAGAAAAATCCAAGTTCTTCAAAAAGAGCGTGGAATATCTGGCATTCAACGTGTCCAGAGGTGGAATTCAAACTACACCAGAAAAAGTTCAGGCTATAAAAAACTTTCAAAATCCAAAAACACTGTTTGCCCTAAGATCATTCTTAGGATTAGCTAACTAGGTGTTTCATCAAGGGATTCGCTGATATCGCCAGACCCCTAACGGACGTCTTAAAAGGCGACAATGGCAAAATAAGTGCCAATCAGTCGAGAAAAGTGGTTATAGACCTAACACAGAAACAAATTGAAGCGTTCTGTAAGTTGAGGGATATACTAGCCTCCGAAGATGTCATTTTGAGATATCCGGACTTTAAAAAACCATTTGATTTGACAACAGATGCTTCGGGATATGGCATTGGGGCAGTGTTGTCCCAAGAAGGTCGTCCCATAACCCTCATTTCACGAGCACTTCGTGACAACGAGCAGAATCTTGCGACAAATGAGCGAGAACTTCTGGCCATTGTATGGGCCTTAAAAAATCTTCGAAACTATTTGTATGGTGTACGAAACCTCAATATTTTCACAGATCATCAACCTCTGACATATGCAGTGTCAGATAAAAACCCTAACGCAAAGATAAAACGCTGGAAAGCTTTTATCGACGAACATAATGCCAATATCATCTACAAACCTGGCAAGGAAAATTATGTAGCCGATGCATTATCACGTCAGAACGTGAACGCCCTGGACTCTGATTCACAATGTTCAGACATTGCTGCAGTTCACAGCGAAGAATCCCTGACTTACACAATTGAAACCACTGATAAACCAGTAAATTGTTATAGGAATCAAATTATAATCGAGGAAACTAACTCACCTTCTGTTAGAACATTCATACTCTTTCAGAACAAAACAAGACATATTATTGGGGTCTCAGATCGGAACAATCTTATGCAAATACTACGGGATGTAGTTAACGCAGGAGTCGTCAATAGTATCCATTGCGAACTACCGATCCTTGCCTTTATTCAACACAACTTGATCGAACTCTTTCCATCAACAACATTTAGATACTCTAAACCTGACAAAACAGAACAACGAGAAATAGTAACAACTGAGCACAACAGAGCGCATCGCGCGGCGCAAGAAAATGTAAAACAAATAATGCGTGACTATTTCTTCCCTAACATGTCCAAATTAGCAACAGAGGTTGTCGCAAACTGTAGAGTTTGCTCTATGGCTAAGTATGACCGACACCCAACGAAACAGATGTTAGGAGAAACACCAATTCCCACCTATGTAGGAGAACGCCTGCACATCGATGTATTTTCTACCGATCAGAAGTACTTCTTAACGTGTGTCGACAAATTTTCAAAGTTTGCCGTGACACAGCCAATTTGTTCGAGAGCAATTGTAGACATAAAAAATCCAATCTTACAGCTCATAAATATTTTTCCTAAAATAAACACCATTTATTGCGATAACGAAAAGTCCCTGAATTCCGAGACGGTCAAATCTATCTTGTCAAAATTTCGTATTCAAATAGCAAATACGCCGCCCTCACATAGTGTTTCAAATGGTCAAGTTGAACGGTTTCACAGCACTTTAACAGAAATTGCGCGCTGTATGAAACTTGACAAACACATAAGCGACACCGTTGACCTGATTCTGCTTTGAACAATTGAATACAATAAAACCATAAATTCAGTGACTGCGATGAAGCCAGTCGATGTTATTTGGTCAAACAACATAGAAACAGGAATACAGATAAGAGATAGACTTGAAAAGGCACAGTTAAAAAAAATCACACAGGTAAATTTAAACCGAGAAAATAAAAAATATTTGGTAGGAGATAAAGTTTGGATAAAGACGAACAAACGCTTAGGCAATAAGTTGACCCCACTATGCGTAGAAGGCATAATAGAAGCAGACTTAGGATCAACAGTCTTAATAAAGGGGAGGGTGGTCCATAAAGACAATATTAGAAAATAAGAAATAGCAATTAATATAAAAAATATCATTCTCTTCCTTAGAATAACATCGACGTTAGTAATACTTCTAATGACGACTTTTACGACCGCAACTGTTAAACTGACTAACTACACACTTTCGGATTACATACCAGTAACAGACGGCGACGTTACCATTTGGGACGAGTACGGCTACCTCGGACACACAACAAACGTGACATCATACGAGACGTACGCGGACGAAACCAGACGGACCTTAGAACTGTTTAAACAGGACCACATACGTAACGTGCTACTCACTGACCTCGGACATATCGAGACGCTAATAGCAACGCTTAAGGTAAACCACAGAAACCCTCGTAGCATAAACCTCTTAGGGACTGCCCTAAAGGTCATAGCAGGGACTCCTGATTTCGACGACTGGGAACATATTAAGTTCAAACAAACACAAATAGCAGATTCACAAAACTTACAGATCGAATTAAACACTAAATTTCAGACTAGACTCAACGAACTTACAGAAATCGTTAACTCAATTAACAAGATAGAAGGAATTGACATAGATCATTTGTACGAAACAATTTTAGCAAAAAATAGAATGATTATATCAGATTTACAAAATTTAATTCTTACCGTAACCCTTTCTAAAATAAACCTGATCAACCCAGTAATGTTAGACAACATCGATGTAAAGGAGATGACACTTAAGCACTTCACTAATATTAGCGTAACCGATTTATTAGAAATTGCTAGTATTAAGGCTTTCCAGAGTAATGATATTTTGTACTTTTTAATTAAATATCCTATACCTAGGTTAGTATGTAAAAAAATAAATCTATTCCCTGTTCAACGATCCGGTAAAGTTTTGGACTTCGAGAAGGCTAACATCGTAGCAGATTGCGGCACTGTTATATTTACTGTCGGCGAATGCAACGCATCAATAGGCACCACATTCGCAGGAACTTAAAATCTTCTAGCTGTGCGCAACAACTAATAGCTGGAACTTTTGCACAATGCAGTACCCGACCTGAACATCTAGAGAAATTAATGGTAATAGATGATGGCGCAATTATCATCAACGAGGCAACTGTAAACATCTCAGGTTACTCGGGCCCATCATCATCCATCTCTGGAACCTACCTAGTGAACTTCGATGACGACATCATAATCAACGAAACTCGGTACATCAACAATTATGGTGTCCTTAGGAAAAAGCCAGTAGTCTCAGCTGTCACTCAAATCAATGTGACTATGCATCGAGAACACCTAAGCCTACCCTTCCTCCACGAAATGAGTCTGGTAAATCTTCAACATATTGGCCAACTAAAATCCACATTGACATACGGGCCCATATGGAGCTGCGCAATCACGCTGGCAGTCGTCTTCGGTTTATTGATGCTAGCGTATAAGATCCAGCAACGCATCAAACAACGAGAGCGAACCACAATCATAAAAAATCTACAAGCAGGCTCTAGAAAGACCGAGGACGCTCTTAACTTGGCAGAGGGAGGAGTTACCACCACTTAGGCTGACATAGGCTAAACGGATACGCGTGCAACAGAGTTGCGCCACTCAGCGATTTGGAGGCTATCCATAAGTTCAACATACGCGACAAAGTTGCGTCCGTCAACAAATGCAATATGATCCGTACGCCAAGTGGCTACTGGAATGTGTCACGAGGCGCATGGTCAGCATTCTGCCGCATCGCTGTCCGTATCGCTGCCCGTATCGCTGCTCGCATCGCTGCCGGGAGTCCGTAGCTTACGTTATGCATAGGATGGTATTCATAAGTTAGTTTTAGAAGAACCCTCAAACGATCACAACTGATCCGTTCATAAATAAAGAATAAATAAACAATCTTTATGTTGTTATAATTTATATTCTTGATCAGCATCAACAGACGAGACGATATAGACATGTCCGTCTGTCCGTCTGTCTGTCTGTCTGTCTGTCTGTCTGTCTGTCTGTCTGTCTGTCTGTCTGTCTGTCTGTCTGTCTGTCTGTCTGTCTGTCTGTCTGTCTGTCTGTATGAACGCGTGGATCTCAGAGACTACAAGAGCTAGATACTTCAGATTTTGTATTTAAGTTTTCCTATACCATGAGCAGAACAGGTTTGCTTCAAATTATCGATAACTATTCTGGTTTCCGATATACATGTAACAAAAGGTATCGATAGGCGATGATCGATGTTCATCGCCAAGAGGACAGCGCTACGACAGAGAGAGAGCGTGAAAAAGATAGTCGAACGAGGAACGAAAAGGAGAGTAGTCGTGTTGTAGTAGTTGAAGAGTATTACAAAAAAATTGTCAAGTCCGGAGCGCTAAAACTAGTTGTTGTGTTACAGTACGTCTGGAGGGCATATAAAAAGTTGCTTAATACTTGTGTCGAACAGTTGAAAAAAGATCAAACATTGTATTATTAACCTTAATTCTAATATTATTCAATAAATATCTTACATTTGGGGGCTCAACCGCTAAACCTAAAATATATATAAAAAAAAAGCTGAAACGTTTGTACAGTGCCGGCAAAAGGCTGATGCAAGCCTTAGATAGTGAATACGAAAGCATGAGTGACTATGAGGGAAAGAGACAGCGAACTGGTGCTGTCACGCGTTCGTTGGCAAAGAAAGGAGAAACAGATTATAAAAGTGCAGAAGGGCACCCTGTACAGGCAACGGAGATGGAAACAGAGAATAATAGAAGCCTGCAACAAATAATTCAATTGCTGACTCTTAAAATTCAAGCGGATGAACTGACTCAGAGAGAACCAAAATTATCAGCAGAAACTTTTGCAAAAATTGTACCAGACTGTGATGGTGCCAGTATACCAGTCGAAAATTGGTTGGAAAATGTTGAGCAGAACGCAGATGCATATGAGCTCACGGAAAAACAGCGGTATGCACAGGACCGCGGAAAAATGACCAAAATGGCAAAATTGTTTCTGGAGTCGGTATTGGTGAGAACATATGAACAACTCAGAAGCGTCTTGATTGAAGAATTTAAGCGCACATCAAAAAGTGCAGACGTACATACAAAGTTGGCACACAGAAAGAAGAAAAAAGAAGAGAGCATGCATTAATACATATTGACAATGAAGAAAATAGCTGCACTTGGACAAGTTGAAGCCGAGTCTATTATAAACTATGTAGTTGATGGGCTGGACATTAAAAGCGAATTTAAATTTGCGTTATACGGATGCAAATCATACAACGATTTGTTGGAAAAATATGAGTTGTATGAGAGCAAGTGTTCGACTGAAAAACCGCACAAGCAATACAGTGGTGGTAAGAAATATATACCCGATGGAAAAAATATACGTTGCTACAATTGTGGATCAAACGAACACATGCGAAAAGATTGCAAAGAAGAAACCAAATGTTTTAAATGTGCAGGGAGTGGTCACATTTCAACAAACTGCCCAAAAGTTGTGAAAAGTGTACAAGTCGTAAAGGAGTCCAAGCGTTTGAAAACAATTTCTTTGAACGGTACAGAAATCGCTTGCCTGGTGGATACAGGATCTGATGTGTCAATCATATGTCAATCCATATTTAAAAAGCTTCCACATACTGTGCTGGAGAAATGCTACACCGTTCTACGAGGCCTTGGAAACGTTAAGACGCAGCCGCTGGGTACATTTATGGGCAGAGTTAGCGTTGACGGAATCGAGGTCAAGCAAAAGTTTGTTGTTGTACCAAAAAATCACATCGAGAATGACGCAATTCTGGGCTTTGATTTTGCATACAAGTTCTGTGTAACATTGGATGAAGGAGGATTTAGCTGCACCACTGCAGTGGCGTAGCTGGAACGCGCAAAATCAAATGAGCTAAGTATATATAATATTGTTGAAACGGAGATTAACATAGATGCTCCCCCACAGTACAAGCCGATAATTGAGTCAATGATAGCTGATTTCAAGCCAGCCGAAGAAAAGACTGAGTGCCCAGTGTTGATGAAAATTGTGCCAGAGGAGTGCATGAAACCATTCCGTCAGCAAGCAAGCCGGCACTCAGCTGTGGAATGCGAGTCCATAAGAAAACAAGTTGATATCTGCATGCAAGATGGCATAATACGCAAATCGTCATCCAACTTTGCCAGTCGAGTCGTCGTGGTTAAGAAAAGGGATGGCACGGACAGGATCTGCATTGATTTTCATCAACTGAACAGCATGGTGCTTCAGGACTGCTTTCCGGTACCACGCATGGACGACGTGCTGGAGAAGCTTCAGTCTGCAAAGGTTTTTATTGTCATGGATCTGGAGAATAGCTTCCTCCACGTTCCAATCGAGGAGTCGAGCCGAAAGTTTACGGCGTTCATAACCAAGGAAGGGCTATTTGAATTCAATCGAGCACCTTATGGTTTTCGCAACTCGCCAGCTGTTTTAAACCGCTTTGTTAGTTGCGTGTTTGAGGACTTGATTTTAAAGGATGAGTTACAGTTGTATATTGACGACATCATTATATACGGAAAGACGGACGAGGAATGCATGTCGAAACTCAGAGCTGTTTTACGTCAAGCAGCTAAGTACGAACTTAAAATTAAATGGAAAAAATGCCATTTTTTAAAAAATAAAATAGACTTTCTGGGACATACGATAGAAATGGAAAAGATTTGGCCAGGATGAGAAAAGACTCACGCTGTACAGAGATTCGGATGTCCCAAAAACATAAAAGGCGTTCAATCCTTTTTGGGCTTGACAGGATTTTTCCGAAAATTTATTCGGAACTATGCTCAAATCGCGCGCCCGTTAACTAACTTGTTAAAGAAGGATGAAGTATTCAAGATGGAGGCAGCAGAGTTGAATGCTGAGATCGAGCATCGATCAGGCAACAAAATGAAACACGTCGACAGCCTCAGCCGATATCCACAGGATGTTTTTAACATTACTTCAGAAGTGTCAGCTCGTTTGAAGGTTGCCCAAGAAAAGGATAGCTACATTAAAGCTATTTCAGAGATTATTAAAACACAGCCGTATGAAAATTTTAAACTTAAAGGTGGGATTGTATATAAAGGAGTAAGCGGCAATGACTTGTTAGTCGTACCCAAATCCATGGAAAAGGAGATTATAGCTGAAACACATAGTACGGGTCATTTCGCTGTACAGAAAACTATGCACACTCTACAGCAGCAGTTCTGGATACCACCGTGGAACGCAAAGTAACTCAGCTGATCAACACTTGTATCAAAAGCATTATTGTCAACAAAAAGTTGGGGAAGCCGGAAGGGTTTTTAAACTGCATCGAAAAGGGAGACCAGCCGCTTCATACCCTTCACATCGATCATTTTGGACCCATGGATTCGACATCGAAAGGCTACAAGTATATAGTTGCACTTGTAGATGGATTTTCGAAATTTGTTTGGCTATTTACCACAAAGAGCACCGGCAGCGACGAATTATTGAAAAAGTTGGAGGAGTGGTCCAATGTTTTTGGTCAGCCGTCGCGTATTATAAGTGACAGGGGCGTGGCATTCACCTCAAACAGTTTCGAAAACTACGCGAAGGAAAATGGCATTAACCACGTTTGGACTACAACAGGAGTGGCTCGTGGCAATGGTCAAATTGAACGGGTAAACAGATGTATTCTTTCGATAATCAGCAAACTATCAATTGGAGACACGTCGAAGTGGTACAAGTACGTATCCCAGGTGCAGAGGGCGATTAATTCGCAAGTCCATTGTTCTACAAAAAAGACACCGTTCCAAGTTATGTTTGGAGTAAATATGAGGACTAAGATCAGTGACAACATTATACTTACTTTGGAACAAGAACTTATAACGGACTTCGATGAAGAGAGAGCAGACATGCGCAAAGAGGTGAAAACACATATACAGCAGGCTCAAAAGAAGTACAAAGAAGGATATGATCGTAAACGCAAATGCGAGTATGGATATAAGGAAGGAGATCTTGTGGCGATTAAACGCACCCAGTTCGTGGCGGGCAGAAAACTAGCCAGGAGCTTCCTCGGTCCATATGAAGTTATTAAGGTAAAAAGGAACGGGCGATACGACGTAAGGAAAGCAGCGCAAGTAGAAGGCCCTACAGTAACTGCAACATGCTTTAAGCTAAGTCAGTATACTAAAGTATTACATAAATTTAAGTTATTTATTGCACTGGGTTCAGGGTATCTTCTAGTCGGGCACTCCCGACTAGAGCCTTCTTACTTGATTTTTTTTTTTTTTGTAATTACCGAACTAATATTTTTATTTGTTTTTGTTTCTTTAGAAAAATAAAAATAATAAGCTTGGTTAATTAGTAAGTTTTGTATCGTTATTATTTTTTTGATTATTTTTCAGTAGGAGCATAAGAATGTTAACCGGCACAGGGCTTTAAAATGCGAATATAGAGATAAAATATATTGGTGCAACTTTGTCGCTTCTCGCCATCTAATTTCTGACCGCATGGTCATTTCCTCTCAAAGACTTGCAAGAGAGAAGTTGTGCGCTTTTAATCTTGGTAACTTTAACCAAATAAGAAAAATTAATAGCTTTAAAAAAGACTATAAGTGCCACTGGATATCTGCGAATATAAATATTCCCTGATACAGCGAACTTGGATTTAAAAGCCGTAACCTGCAAAATTATTTAAGTGTCGATTCTCAACTCAATAGGTAATTAAGTTAATTATACTCGATACCGAAGGTAAAAAGTATATTGGATTTGTGCAATGTCCGTCATGGTGTCTGTCCGTCTGTCCGTCCGTATGGTTGCAAGTTTTTTCCACTCTCTTCAAGCTAGAGACTTGAAACTTTCCAATTCTCTTTAACTATGGGATAGTAAATTAAAGTGTCAAGATGGGGGTTCTACGATAACTGGGGGGCTGGCAAATCGATAAATTCGATAACTCAAAACCGATAGATCCACATGTTTCGCACATCCTTACAGCTAGAACTACCAAATTTGGTAAGAAGATAGCTACTAGCAACCCCCAAAAAACTGCATCAACAATTTTGGAGCCACGCCCACCCATTCCGCCCCCAGCCCCCCCGCATTTTAAAATCAGAAAAGCCTATATCTCCCACAGTTTTTGAGCTATAGCCACCAAATTTGGTGCCAAGATAGGTGATGATGATCCCTAAAAACCTGCATCAAAAGTTTGGATGACACGCCCACCAATACTGCCCCCAGCCCCCCTTTCCAAACCTTTTACAATTTTCGAGCTAGAGTCACCAAATTTGGTATGAAGATAGCAATTGACATTCCACACAGATCTGCATCAAAACTTTGGATGCCACGCCCACCCATACCGTCCCCAGCCCCCCTTTTCTCACTTTTTGCAATTTTCGAGCTAGAGTCACCAAATTTGGTATGAAGATAGCAATTTACATTTCACACAGATCTGCATCAAAACTTTGGATGCCACGCCCACCCATACCGCCACAGCCCCCCTTTTCTCACTTTATACAATTTTCGAGCTAGAGTCATAACATTTGGTATGAAGATAGCAATTGACACTCCACAAAGATCTGCATCACAAATTTGGATGCCATGCCCACCCATACCACCCCAGCCCCCTTTCCAAACCTTTTACAATTTTCGAGCTAGAGTCACCAAATTTGGTATGAAGATAGCAATTTACATTTCACACAGATCTGCATCAAAACTTTGGATGCCACGCCCACCCATACCGCCACAGCCCCCCTTTTCTCACTTTATACAATTTTCGAGCTAGAGTCATCACATTTGGTATGAAGATAGCAATTGACACTCCACAAAGATCTGCATCACAAATTTGGATGCCACGCCCACCCATACCGCCCCAGCCCGCTTTCCAAACCTTTTACAATTTTCGAGCTAGAGTCACCAAATTTGGTATGAAGATAGCAATTTACATTTCACAAAGATCTGCATCAAAATTTTCGATGCCACGCCCACCCATACTGCCCCCAGCCCCCCCCCCCCCCCCCCACCCCTTTACAAACCTTTTACAATTTTCGAGCTAGAGTCACCAGATTTGGTATGAAGATAGCAATTTACATTTCACACAGATCTGCATCAAAACTTTGGATGCCACAATTACCCATACCGCCCCCAGCCCCCCTTTCCACACCTTTTACAAACTTCGAGCTAGAGTCACCAAATTTGGTGTGAAGATAGCAATAGACATTTCACAAAGATCTGCATCAAAATTTCCGATGCCACGCCCACCCATACTGCCCCCAGCCCCCTTTCCAAACCTTTTACAATTTTCGAGCTAGAGTCACCAAATTTGGTATGAAGATAGCAATTTACATTTCACACAGATCTGCATCAAAACTTTGGATGCCACGCCCACCCATACCGCCACAGCCCCCCTTTTCTCACTTTATACCATTTTCGAGCTAGAGTCATCACATTTGGTATGAAGATAGCAATTGACACTCCACAAAGATCTGCATCACAAATTTGGATGCCACGCCCACCCATACCGCCCCAGCCCCCTTTTCCCCACTTTTTACAAACTTCGAGCTAGAGTCACCATATTTGGTATGAGGATAGCAATTGACATTTCAAAAAATTCTGCATCAAATATTTGGATGCCACGCCTACCCATACCGCCCACAGCCCCCCTTCCCTACTTTTTACAAATTTCGAGCTAGAGTCACCATATATGGTATGAAGATAGCAATTGACATTTCACAAAGATCTGCATCAAACATTTAGATGCCACGCCCACTCATTCCACCCCCAGCCCCCTTTCCACACTTTTTACAATTTTCGAGCTAGAGTCACCAAATTTGGTATGAAGATAGCAATTAACATTTCACACAGATCTGTATCAAAACTTTGGATGCCACAATTACCAATACCGCCCCCAGCCCCCCTTTCAACACGTTTTACAAACTTCGATCTAGAGTCACCAAATTTGGTATGAAGATAGCACTTGACATTCCACAAAGATCTGCATCAAAAATTTGGATGCAACGCCCAGCCATACTGCCCCACGCCCACCTTTCCACAGCTCTAACAAACTTTGAGCTAGAGTCACCAAATTTGGAAGGAAGATAGTTGGTGTCATCCCCATCTGAATCGGAAAATCTTTAAGGCAGCGTACACCCCTGCCCCATCAGTACCCCTTTGCAATCAGTTCTCTTTTCAAGCGGTTTAAATACTGGTATCGAGTATGCCGCAGTCGGTTGCGTCCGACTGCAACGTTTCCACTTGTTTTTTTTTTTTTTTTTTTTGATTACGTTCGCAATTCTGATTATTTTTCCGATCTATATATTTATCAGAACTGGCTGGTTGTTTTGGTCATAACTTCATTCACCTCGATATAAATCCCCTTTGTTTGGGTTATTATCGTATCAGTTGAATATATCTACTGTTTGGATTGGCATTAAGAACCGTTGCCCCTATCCAACTGCCGAATAAAGGCCCAACAATATTCGTCTTGGGAACTCAACAGAACAGCTGTCCCCAACAACTCCAGCCAACGAGCGCTCTCTTCTTCTACCGCTCCATATGGGCTTCACACACCATTCTAAAGTTGAAGTCGCAAGCAGAGCAACCCCCACGTAAGGAAGTTGCAGAATTTACTTAAATATGTGGTCGTGAAGAACTACAATATAGTATTGTTCTAAATAAGAACAACAAAAGCGACGTGGAGAAGTTTTTTTTTGTTGTTTTATGGTTTTTTTTATTGAGTGAATTAGTGTACCCTATACAGGTTATGTAACATACCGGCCACGCCAAAAGAAAAAAAAAACCCAAAAACAAGGAGCGAGATTTTTGATTATTTGTTTTAAATGTAAATTAATGTTGTCATATTTTTCATATTTTTGTTTATATTTGTGGTTAATCTGATTAGTCAATTGTTAAAGAAAATTTGCAAGTGGTGACAAGAAAAAAAGGCAACCAAAGCAATTATTAAAAAGAAAAACAAAATTAAAGTAATTTAAAATCAATTGCGATTTGTACATAATAAATTAGTAACGAACAATATGCAAAGTAATTTTAAATCAAATTAAAGTTATGTGCGAAAATGTAAACAAAGAAAAGAGATTGTGCTTAGAGAGACTTAAGCTCTAGATTCCCCCTTTATTACCTTTTTGCCAAGCTTCAGCGACGAAGAACAACACACACACAAACAACGAAAGATTTTTCTGCGTGGGATAATGCCGCTGTAAGTGATTGCTCTTATTCTATTCTTTCCCTTCTCTTTTGCGTGCATTAACCCAACTTTTACAACATCTGCTCTTAACTAACCTTGAACTCCGATCGCTTTGACTTTGCGTGCGAACACATGTGTTTTGCAGTATAGGCAAACAAACTTGTGCAAAAACGTTAACGTACCAATTTGCCTTTGTTTTCATTTGCACTAATATTTGTAACTAAGATTTAATAGTCAAGTAACGTAACGCATATAATTTTAAAATGATTAATTTTGAGTATATAAATTAATCCATATGCATGATCATATTTATTTAATGTTTATATATTTATCAATAATTCTGATAATCTATTATTATTTATTTTAGCTGCTCTAAGCACTTGCCTTTTTGTTCTACTTAATATTTTTGTTAGCGTCATGTTAGGTCGTTTGTTCTTTGTGTTCAGAATATAGTTAAGTCTGCTTAAATTATCTTTGTTTTATTGGAACCATGTCTAGCTTGAACGAGATGCGCTAGCTGCCATAGGCGCTTTTAGGGATCCTGAATCGATATATAGAGTTGGCTATTGTCAGGATCATTGTAGGGTGGGCGTATGCACTTCAACACCTTGTGCCTTTGCATCAGCAGCCTTTGCCATAGTCTACATTGAATAAGTTTTTGTTTTCAGCCGCCCATAAAAACCCACACAATTTAACGTGCTTCCCTCCCAACCCCTCCTGCTCTATTTCCCCCCTTTTTCCCTGTACTGGTAAAATAGTACGCGAATTCTATTATAATCAGATTACAACTGGAGCAACGTAGCACTCGGTTCATTATTTTGGTACCCTCGACCTAGCCGACGAGCCACAGTCGTTGAAGCCAGCGCGTACTCCGCTACAATACCATCCGCTCATCAATACTTGTACGTTAATCGGTACAAGCTACTAATCTAACGCTGGTCTGATTGGGTTTTTCCGGGTTTTCCCCAAACCACGCAACAAATGTTGGACCACTAATTCTATTGTTGAACTTCCCAGAGCTTTAAAGTTAACTTTATTAATTTTTTACCTAAATTTACATTCAGATTTATATATAATTTTATTTAAATTATTAATTATTATTTAAGTTTAAATTAATTTGGATTTTATGTCAGCTGATCTTAGTTGACAACAATCAAATAAATAAATAACCACTACATTCAATAAACGAATCACAAAGATCGGGGACAACCCATGTTTCGGACACACATATAACATTTACATTGGAATTTACAAACAAATAACGAATTCTTTTATTTTATTATTTAAACTCTAAGCATTAATATGGCATATCTTAAGTCCATCCTTCTTGCACAAGACCCTAACCATCGCATGGCTGTTCGTTATGGAATTGTTTATACTCGATACCGAAGGTAAAGGTTTGTGATATGTCCGTCATGGTGTCTGTCCGTCTGTATGAACGCAACTTTTTCCCACACCCTACAAGCAGAGACTTGGAACTTTCCAATTCTCTTTATCTATGGGATAGTAAATTAAAGTGTCAAGATTGGGGTTCTACGATAACTGGGGGGCCACATATTTCTCACATCCTTACAACTAGAACTACCAAAGTTGGTAAGAAAATAGCTACTAGCAACCCCAAAAAACTGATATACAAATTTTGGAGCCATGCCCACCCATTCCTAAAGCCTATATCTCCTAAGCCTATATCTCCCACAGATTTTTAGATAGAGCCACCAAATTTGGTGCCAAGATAGGTGATGATGACCCCCCAAAAACTGCATGAAAATTTAGATGACACGCCCACCCATACTGCCTCCAGCCCCTCTTTCCACACCTTTTACAAACTTCGAGTTAGAGTCACCAAATCTGGTATGAAGATAGCAATTGACATTTCACAAAGATCTTCATAAAAAATTTTGATGCCACACCCACCCATACCACCCCAGCCCCCCCCCCCCCTTCCCACCTTTTACAAACTTTGAGCTAGAATCACAAAATTTGGTGGCATCCTCATCTCCATCGGACAATCTTTAAGGCAGTGTACACCCCTCCCGCCTCCGTACCCCTTGTTTGCTGTCGATGCATATGCCCAGTGGTGCAGAGCAGAATGAGGCCTGGCCACAGTATGCATAACCGCTACAGTAAAAGTTATGCATTACACTTGCCAACTTTTGTGTGCACAGTTGTAAGCAGGAAACATATACCGCTACTTTTTTCGATGACTTCGAAACGACAAGTGTTTGTGAAGTAAATTCGAAAATCTTGTCTTTGTGTTAGTGCGTTTTGTCGAATGACTAAGATCATCATTAATATGTATGCGTATATTTGTGTTCTTCTTTGGCGCGTGTTATTTATTGTTCAGCATCAAGTGTGAAAAGATTTACAGCGCCAGGAAAAACAAAACAAAGTGCACCAATAAAATTAAGTATTGTTATTAAAAACTATATTAATTAAAACTAACATTAATATTATATTATATATATTTAAAATATACACATACACATAAATATAAATACTATCATACAGACACTCTTATTTGGTTTATATACAATAAAATAATATTAGCATATGATGAAATGATGATTAGTATTATGATGAAAAAATTGATTTGAAATCAAATATTGTTAATTTTAATTAGTATTAAGTGTTCAAATGAATTAAAAATATTGTTTTTTGAAGTGGAAACTAAATGTTTATTAATTTACCCAATACATTTTCAGCCCTGCGTTCATATATTACGTGCATTACAATCTTCCACAAAGTATATTGACTCGTATAACGTGTGCATTACAGCACCATATACTTTTTTTCCAAGTATATTGAGTCGTTCAACACGTGCATTATTATTTTCTGAAATTGTAATGCAGCTTGTTGACTGACCGCCCGCAAGCTGCATTAAAATTTCATAAAAAGTATATGCAGTTGTAATCGGCAGCCGAGCGCCATTCAAAAACCCTTCGGCTGCTGATAACAACCTGTACCACAAGTGGTATAGGAATACCTTGCCTTCGACGACAGAAAACTGATAAAAGCGTCTTGCTTCTCTTCATTTGCATCGCCTGCTTAAAGATTTGGTAATTATCTTTAGTGAGCTGTTCGTGGAGGAAGATCGGAACATTAGCATTAGCACGTGTGTCGAAGCCCAGTAAATCTAGGAGTAGTTGCGTTTTATGTGTTCGCTGGTAAACAGCTGCCGCTCGCAGAATTGTTATTTTGTCGCGTTGGCAGTCAAATTTGATTAAAATTACCGTGTCAACTACAGTATTAGCGGCCGGTTGTTGTCTGACCTTATATATTTTTCTCTTAGCCTGGGCGCTGGGGTGACCCCCAATGAGATCGATAAGGTGTTAAATCTCGTTCGCAGCTGCTGGTGTTGGCTTGATTTGCGAGCTTTGCCTCTAATGACTGAATTTGAGTTTGAATAGCACAAGACTCCTCAGCCTCTTATTCCAGTTTCTTGACCCGGAGTAGAAGGTTTGGAAGTTCATCACTCATGCCATCTAGCCTTTCGTGCAGCAGTGAGATAATATGCTCCTCGGATTCCTTAATCTTGGTAGCAATAAAGTTTGCTTGCTCATCAAAACGCTTGTTGATCTGTTTCATAATCGACGAGCTGTCACTGACTCTGCTCTTTAGCTCTTCAGTCAAATTTTCACGTGGACGCTTGGATACGGGTGCCATGATTATTTTGTAGTGTAGTATAATCATATATGTAATTTCAAAACATATGTATATTAAAAACAACTTGTAATACTTTGTTGCAGGTATAAATAAACCTACACACGCTCAGCATAAACATATATATGTATGTATGTATGCGCATACCAATGTGGTCTGCGCGTGTAAGTAATATGAAGCCTCTCTAGAAGGCCAAACCAGCGTGAGACCGTTGACCAACAGGAAACGCTGCGCTTACACTTTTGCCAAATATATGAGTACAATCTATCTCCCTCTCTTTGTAGCTGTTAACTGATAACAGCATAAGTTTGAAAATGTTAACCATAAGATAAGAATATATTTCAATTCCAATAAAGAAATTCATAAACCCTTAACCGAACAGCACTGACGTGCTTATTGTGATTGTTAAACTTAGTGGTGCATACAATACATTAAGAACACAGTTGGATGAGGGCAGATTGCCCTCACTTCTAATTAAACCAAAAGCACGAACATTTTTAGAATTTCTACAGTAGGACAGTGTGATTGGTGGTTTTTTTTTTGCTTTGCGGTTTTTGTTGATTGAAACATCAGCTGTTTGCAGTTGTTGTTATAGAAAACAGCGACCTAAAAAGATTGGCGATACCTGCTCTTTGTTGTTGTCTGTTTGCGTCAAGCCTGCGCTTGAAGAATCAGAAGAGCTAATATTGTAATTGTTTTTGTGCAAAAAATATGAGAACTATTTAAAGAAGTTTTGGTTTAGATTTGATATTTTTTATGAACAACAACAAATAAACACTTTGATTTATGGCTTTTAGCAGAGCTCAAATTGAAAGCTTTTTTGAGCAACGTAATTTTTTCCTCTTCTTTGTGGGATGTTACCAGCTATCTTCATACCAAATTTGGTGAGTCTAGCTCAAAAGATATGCGCATACCACTTTTTGTAAGTTAGAGAGGGGGCTGGGGGTGGAATTCCCTGAGGTTTAATTCCCTGAGGTTCGTTACCTGCTTTCTTCCAATCAAATTTGGAGCTTAAAAACTGAGGAAGATACAAGCATTCCCGTTTTTAACGAGGCGTTGTGGCGGCTATGTGCGGCTAGGGCGTTTTGGTTGGGGGATTTCATCACTTATATTGACACCAAATTGGGTGGCTGTAACTAAAAACTGTTAGAGATAAATGCTTTTCAGATTTCTAACTAGCTATCTTCTTAATAAATTTGGTAACTCTAACTGTTATATGTTCGGATCGATATTGAGTTATCGAATTTTACGATTTGCCAGTAATCGTAGAGCCTCAATCTTATTTGAAAAGGGTGTCGAAAAAAGTGGCGTTTACAGACACAGACAGCACATAGCAAAAACCTAATATACTTTTTACCGTCGGTATCGAGTATAAAAAAATTAAAAAAACAAGTAAGAAGGCTCTAGTCCGGAGGACCCGACTAGAAGAAACCCTGAACCCAGTTGCAATAAATAAATTAAATTTATTTAAGACTTTGGTATACTGACTTCAATATCTCCGGTGTTTCTCAACCGATTTGGACGAAATTTTCAGAAAAGTTCTATGATTACCCATTTCTTCAACCCTCATTTTTAGATTATCGATTCCATGTGTATATCGGAAACCAGAATAGTTATCGATAATTTGAAGCAAACTTGTTCTGCTTATGGTATAGGAGAACTTATATCCAAAATCTGAAGTAACTAGCTCTTGTAGTCTCTGAGACCCACGCGTTCATACAGACGGACAGACGGGCGGACAGACGGACATGGCTATATCGACTCGGCTGTTGATGCTGATCAAGAATATATATACTTTATGGGGTCGGAGATGCTTCCTTCTGCCTGTTAGATACTTTTGCACAAAACCATTATACCTTTATTTACCCAATTTATGGGTTAAGGGTATAAAAACACGCACACACCTTATATGCATGCAATAACGTTTTAATTTTGAAAAGAGAGTTACCACTTGTGTTTTTATACTCGATACCGAAGGTAAAAAGTATATTGAGTTTGTGCAATGTCCGTCATGGTGTCTGTCCGTCTGTCCGTCTGTATGAACGCAACTTTTTCCACACCCTTCAAGCTAGAGACTTGAAACTTTCCAATTCTCTTTATCTATAGGATAGTAAATTAAAGTGTCAAGATTGGGGTTCTACGATAACTGGGGGGAGCTTTGGAGCTACGCTCGCCCATTCCGCCCCCAGCACCCGCAATTTAAAGTCAAAAAAGCTTATATCTCCAACAGTTTTTGAGCTAGAGCCACCAAATTTAGTGCCAAGATAGGCGATGACGACCCCCAAAAATATGCATCAAAAGTATGGATGCCCCCATCCACCACAACGCTTCGTCAAAAACGGGAATTCGTGTATCTTCCAGAGTTGTGGTGCTAGAGCCACCAAATTTGTTAGGAAGATAGCTGGCAAAGACTCCCAAAAATCTGCACCATAGTTTTGGAGCCACGCCCACCCATTTCGCCCCCCTTTTCCCCAACTTTTACCAACTTTTAGCTAGAGACACCAAATTTGGTATGAAGATAACAATTGACATTTCACAAAGTGCATCAAAAATTTGGATGCCACGCCCACCCATACCGCCCCCAGCCCCCCTTTTCTCACTTTTTGCAATTTTCGAGGTAGAGTCACCAAATTTGGTATGAAGATAGCAATTGACATTTCACAAAGATCTGGATCAAAATTTTCGATGCCACGCCCACCCATACTGCCCCCAGCCCCCCCCCCCCCCCACCCCTTTACAAACCTTTTACAATTTTCGAGCTAGAGTCACCAGATTTGGTATGAAGATAGCAATTTACATTCCACATAGATCTGCATCAAAAATTAGGATGCCACGCCCACCCATACTGCCCCCAGCCCCCCTTTCCCCATCATTTACAAACTTTGAGCTAGGGTCACCAAATTTGGTATGAAGATAGCAATTGACCTTCCATATAGACCTGCACCACAAATTTGGATGCCACGCCCGCCCATACCGCCACCAGCCCCCTTTCTCCTTTTTTCCGAAACTTTGAGCTAGAGTCACCAAATTTGGTATGAAGATAGCAATTGCCATTCCACATAGATCTGCATCAAAAATTAGGATGCCACGCGCGCCCATACTGCCCCCAGCCCTCATTTATCCACTTTTAAGAAACTTTGAGCTAGAGTTACCAAATTTGGAACGAAGACAGCTGGTGGCATCCCCATCTGCATCGGAGAATTTTTAAGGCAGCGTGCACCCCTGCCGCAACAGTACCCCTTTGCAATCAGGCCTCTTTTAAAGGGATTTAAAACTGGTAACGAGTATACCGCAGTCGGTTGCGTCCGACCGCAACGTTCTCACTTGTTTTTATTTATTTATTTGTTTCTACGGTTAATAGTGTTAAGATTTTTTAATGCTTATGTGAAATTAAATTTTATTTGTATTGTAAATAATTTACTTTACCTTCAGTGAAATCGCAGCTCGGCCTATTAGTTCGTTGTCATGTTTTCCTGAAGAAGCCGTTACGGCAATTTCTTTCATGAGCTTGCTAAGGCCTCTTACGCCCTTGACATCTAAAAGTTTGTTAACCTTATCTTTCACAGTTTCCGCAGCATCAAAGTCCCTAAATAAAAGTTCAATTTAAATTTCAGTGGGAACGTTGCAGTCGGTAATTGATACCAAAGGCTAATAAATGTATGTATTGGTTGTGTGCAATATTTGTCATGGTATTTGCCTGTCTGCAAATATAATTGTCTATGAATGGAACAAATTAAATGTCAATAATGGGTTTTTACGCCTACTGAGGAGCTGCCAAATCGATAAAATCGAGAGCTGGCAATCGATAGATTCACATATTACCCACATCCGTACAGCTAAAGTTACCAAATTTGGTAAGAAGATAGTTAATATCGCGAGATTTAGCTTGCAAGGATCCTTAAGTGCTGTAGGTGCTGTATCAAGCGAGGTGTCCTTAATTTTTTTTATAATCAAACACAAGTGGCTTAAGCGAACAGCAATTGGACAACAAAGTTTACAAACCGAACTGTATAAACAACTTCAATAAGACACAAATGACCAAATCTAATGATCGAACTAGATAAACTTGAATCAGTGATAAAATTTGCTCGATCATTTAAGGAAATATAAAGATAGAATTCACTTCAAACAATACAATACATCTCTAGATGGAAAGACACACAGAAGCTTAGAAACTCACATTGCACAAATCCAAAATGTTCTTAATTTCAGGTATAAGAGTAATCAAATTTATTTATTTATCTACTTACCAAACTTCGACAATCAGAACTTCTTCGCGTGGTCCTTCTGCAATTGGCCTAATCAAAAAATTGTATAAAATAATTTAACTTTTTTAAATAATTTAAAAAATTCAATTTTAAAATGTATTAAGGCCTGAACAAAATAATGGGAAACGTTGCACCCGGTTGCAACCGACTGCCGCATAATCGATTCCTGTTTAAAAACTGGTAACCAAAGGCTTGATTGCAAAGGAGTACGTATGCAGGAGTGTGCGTTGCGTTCAAAGATTGGCTGATGCAGATCTTTCGGAGATGTCACCCATTGCATTGCAAATAAATTTGGTGACTAGCTCAAAAACTGTGAAAGATACACACATTCCCGTTTTTAAAGAAGAGGTGGGGCGTGATGCATAATTTGGGTGTGTGACATCAAAATTTCTGATACAGAACACTGTGGAATGTCACCAGCTATCTTTCTACAAAACTTGGTAACTCTAATGCTATGTTTACACTACAGTGAGTTTGCTATCGATATCGTCATCGACGCAATAACTCAGAATTGGTGTTTACATTGGCTCAAAAGTGAGTTATTGCGTTAAGCGTCAACAGCTGTGTTTTGCTTCGAGTTTGTAAAAGTCAAAAAATTTAATTCAACAAATTTAATAAGTAATGGATAATAAGAAATTATGCATGATTTTTTGAGCAAAGAATATGGCAGGGGCCTCTTCGGCAACGTGAAGCTCAAAATGCACACCAAAATGATCAGCCAGAGTTTGAGGTTTGGCTTGGCAATACGAATTAAAGTGCTGAAACAATTAGGCAAGCGCTAGCTATAAATTTCCTCAGCAATAATTCCATTTAGATAAATAAATTCAATTCATAAAAAATGTCATTTATTTTTATCTGTTATTGGCCCTCATTATTACTATCATTTCTTTTTGAAAATTTTCAGTTCGTTCTGCCATACGCTCCATGACCGCCAACTTGCGCTCCTCTATTTCAATGAGCTTGTCAATTTTGCCCACCCGTCGTCGCTTGAGAAGGCGTCTTTGACTGCGTACACACGGTGCCTTTTTAACGCTGCAACTTTGGGCTTGTAGGCAAGGGAGGTGAGGAAAGCAGTGTTGGTAAAAAGTTGCACTATGACGAAGACGTGCAACTCTTAACGTGCGTTCCCTTTTGTGCTTATTCCGATTTGTTGCCTGCAGGGTTGTAATTTTCAATAATCACTTGGCTTCAGGGTTGTTTATTTCGATAATTATTTACAATTACGGTTATATGTTGTTTTTGTTCAAAGTTACAAAGCGTAAAAGAAAGTATGTGGACTCAAGCGAACACGGAACTGTTTATTTTATTTCACGCTCTGTGCAATTTGAGCTATAAACCGATAATCAAAATATATCAGTGCGGCACAATCGAAAATTTTATCGAAAAGAAGCAGCAACTAAAAAGCATCGTGTGTGTGTGAGTTGCAACTCGAAGCAACTTTCAAAAGAAAATCAACAAGAATGCATGCGTTAAAAAAGCACCGTGTGTACGCAGTCTTTGTTATTGAGGTGTCCGTGAGTTTTTGCGTGCTCCACGAAATCCGTCAATATTTTCTTGCCATAATTCAATTAATGTGTGTGTTGCAGCAGTTGACCACACAAATCTCCTATCCGAGCCTATAATTTGGTTGTAATGAGTTCAAAATATATTATAGCAGTAATTACAGCACTTACTTACCATTTTTTGAGACATAAATAAATAATTTGATAAATTATATATTTTAGTTGTGTACTTGTATGTGTTGTTTACATTAGCACCAGTGGTGACAGTTAAAAAATATAACCGATTATATACTTAAATGGGCAGCACTTTTGAGTAAACCGAATGTATATCGAGTAAAAGCAACTGCATCCAAACATAACTCAACTTTTTGTCACTACTACTTTTTGTATGGGAAAAAAGCTGCTTGTTGCCCTTAACGCAATAACTCAAATAAGCAGTGCCAGTGTAAACACCACATAACTGTAAGGGTGGGGGAAATATAAGGATCTATCGATATTGAGTTATCAAATTTATGGATTTACCAGCCCTTCAGTAGACGAACAGACACAATCTTGACATTCTATTTGTCCCGGCCATATTAAAAGATATTTGTAAGGTTTAAAGTTTCTAGATTGACTTCAGAGTAAGAACCAGCGCACCAAAATCAGTATTTAGTGATCTCCTGCGGCGGATATATTATGAATTTTTTTGAGGCTATGTAATGTGCTCTGCGTTGCTGGACTACAGATGCCAGAAATCGTGTTGATATAGTAAATTTGTATGGTGGCTATGTCGTAGAATGCTCCGATCGGGATGAAATTTCATAGTGAACAAACCCGACATGATCTAAGCAATCTGTGAAAGTTTCATCAAGATCGGTTCAGCAGTTTGGCCGGAAATCGTGTTGATATGGTAAATTTATATGGTGGCTATATCGTAGAATGCTCCGATCGGGATAAAATTTCATAGTGAACAAACCCGACATGATCTAAGCAATCTGTGAAAGTTTCATCAAGATCGGTTCAGCAGTTTGGCCGGAAATCGTGTTGATATGGTAAATTTATATGGTGGCTATATCGTAGAATGCTCCGATCGGGATGAAATTTCATAGTGAACAAACCCGACATGATCTAAGCAATCTGTGAAAGTTTCATCAAGATCGGTTCAGCAGTTTGGCCGGAAATCGTGTTGATATGGTAAATTTATATGGTGGCTATATCGTAGAATGCTCCGATCGGGATAAAATTTCATAGTGAACAAACCCGACATGATCTAAGCAATCTGTGAAAGTTTCATCAAGATCGGTTCAGCAGTTTGGCCGGAAATCGTGTTGATATGGTAAATTTATATGGTGGCTATATCGTAGAATGCTCCGATCGGGATGAAATTTCATAGTGAACAAACCCGACATGATCTAAGCAATCTGTGAAAGTTTCATCAAGATCGGTTCAGCAGTTTGGCCGGAAATCGTGTTGATATGGTAAATTTATATGGTGGCTATATCGTAGAATGCTCCGATCGGGATGAAATTTCATAGTGAACAAACCCGACATGATCTAAGCAATCTGTGAAAGTTTCATCAAGATCGGTTCAGCAGTTTGGCCGGAAATCGTGTTGATATGGTAAATTTGTATGGTGGCTATGTCGTAGAATGCTCCGATCGGGATGAAATTTCATAGTGAACAAACCCGACATGATCTAAGCAATCTGTGAAAGTTTCATCAAGATCGGTTCAGCAGTTTGGCCGGAAATCGTGTTGATATGGTAAATTTATATGGTGGCTATATCGTAGAATGCTCCGATCGGGATGAAATTTCATAGTGAACAAACCCGACATGATCTAAGCAATCTGTGAAAGTTTCATCAAGATCGGTTCAGCAGTTTGGCCGGAAATCGTGTTGATATGGTGAATTTGTATGGTGGCTATTTCGTAGAATGCTCCGATCGGGATGAAATTTCATAGTGAACAAACCCGACATGATCTAAGCAATCTGTGTAAGTTTCATCAAGATCGGTTCAGCAGTTTGGTCGGAAATCGTGTTGAAACAGACAGACGGACGGACGGACGGACACGCGGAAATCAATTCCTGAGCTCGTCCTGATCATTTTGATATATAGTTTATGGGATCTCCCATCATTCCTTTAAGGCGTTACAGATTCATGACAAACTCAATATACCCTGTTTCACATGTGAAGGGTATAAAAAGTCATAATTTTTGCACTGATTTTTTTCCTTAAAAAGTAATATTTTTGGCAAAAGTATATAAAGTTTGAATGTTGGAACGATTGTTTAATTCATCTCAACTTATTTTTCAAAAAATTGGCGCAATTGATGAATTTTTGAGATTGCTAGAGCAATTTAAAGTCTTCGAAATGATGCAAAAATATACCTATTTTTTCCATTTTTTTTAATAGAAAATGTAATCAAATCATATATAAACATAGTGGCGCTTAGTTAATTTTGGCTATGCCAAGACTATGATACCCTTCACACAGCCAAATCAATACTCCCCCCTCATATGTTTCTGTGCAGTTGTTGGAAATTTTTCGCTTATATTTTTACTCTTGAGCGTCATTTACTTGTTCGTTTTCGACAAAGACAACATATTGACATGTAGGTACTTGAAAGTGCACGACAGAGACAACAATTTATAGTACGATATGGTAAATTTGTATGGTGGCTATGTCGTAGAATGCTCCGATCGAAATGAAATTTCATATTTAACAAACCCGTCATGATCTAAGCAATCTGTGAAAGTTTCATCAAGATCGGTTCAGCAGTTTAGCCGGAAATCGTGTTGATATGGTAAATTTATATGGTGGCTACATCGTAGATGGCTCCGATCAGGATGAAATTTCATAGTGAACAAACTCGACATGATCTAAGCAATCTGTGAAAGTTTCATCAAGATCGGTTCAGCAGTTTGGCCGGAAATCGTGTTGATATGGTAAATTTATATGGTGGCTATATCGTAGAATGCTCCGATCGGGATGAAATTTCATAGTGAAAAAACCCGACATGATCTAAGCAATCTGTGAAAGTTTCATCAAGATCGGTTCAGCAGTTTGGCCGGAAATCGTGTTGATATGGTAAATTTATATGGTGTTTATATCGTAGAATGCTCCGGTCGGGATGAAATTTCATAGTGAACAAACCTGACATGATATAAGCAATCTGTGAAAGTTTCATCAAGATCGGTTCAGCAGTTTGGCCGGAAATCGTGTTGATATGGTAAATTTATATGGTGGCTATATCGTAGAATGCTCCGATCGGGATGAAATTTCATATTTAACAAACCCGACATGATCTAAGCAATCTGTGAAAGTTTCATCAAGATCGGTTCAGCAGTTTGGCCGGAAATCGTGTTGAAACAGACAGACGGACAGACGGACGGACAGACGGAAATCAATTCTTGAGCTCGTCCTGATCATTTTGATATATAGTTTATGGGGTCTCCCATCATTCTTTAAGGCGTTAGAGATTCATGACAAAGTCAATGTACCCTGTGAAGGGTATAAAAATATATTTATTCAAAGTTTGAAGCTTGGCTTTAAAATGAAGTTAATTTGAGCAAAATCGGTTCCATTAGTTCATAAGCAATAAGCGATTTTGTGAAACTCTCATGTTACAACAATAATTTTTTCAGATTGAGATCTCATTATTGAAAGGTAAGACGCATCTATGTCAAAAACTGCATGAGCCCCCCTTCCCCAACCATTTACAAGCTTTAAGTTAGAGTCACCAAATTTGGTGGAACGATAGCAATTGACATTCCAGAAAGATCTACAGCAAAACTTTGGAACTCACGCCCACTCATACCGCCCTTATCCCCCTTCCCACACCTTTTTATTTAATTTAAAAAATAATTTGAAAAAAAGCGTCTGGCGCTCGATACACGAAAAATATAGCACAAAGCACCCACGCTTTTCACAATTTTAGTACTAGCATTTTTCTATCATTACTTTGCTAAGCTTATTTTAAAAATAATTTTTAAAATTTTTATTTCGATTTCATTTAAAAGCGTGTTTTTTTAGTTTTTACATGCTTTTATTTAACTTGACTTGTCTGTCTGTCCGTCTGTCTGTTTGTTTGTTTGTTTGTACTGGATTCTTGGAATCAAATTTTCAACAAGTTCTCGACTAGCTAGAGCTCTGAAATTTTCACCAAATATGTGTTTCAGATGACAATACATGTTTTTAAAGTTTTTGGCACGATAAAATATTTAACACCATGCCAAAACCACGAAAACCTGTTTTCCCTTTTGATTAAGTTACTATTTTGACTGGTAAAATCGGCGAGCTTTGGTGGTATAGAGAGAAGACTGCCGCTTCACAGGCCAAAGATAGTGGGTTCGATCTCCGACCGAAATTTTTTTATCTTTTTTTTTTACAAACTTTATTAAACTAACGGTTACATATGTATGCAAGAAAGCGTATAAAAGCATGTCTTCAAAATTTTTTTTGATTTACTTGTTTTACATGCTTTTATTTAACTTGACTTGTTAGTCTGTTTGTTTGTTTGTTTGAACTGGATTCTTGTAATCAAATTTTCACCAAGTTCCTGACTAGCTAGAGCTCTGAAATTTTCACCAAAGATGTGTTTCAGATGACAATACATGTTTTTATAGATTTTTGCACGATAAAATATGTCTCATATTGTAAAAACCACGAAAGCCTGAAACCCCTTTTGATTAACTTACTAATTTGACTAGATAGAATGACGAGCTCTGATGGCATGGAGAGAAGACTGCCGATTCACAGGCCGAAGGTCGTGGGTTCATTCTCTGACCGAGTCACACCGCTTTTTTATTTTTATTTTTTTATTATATAAACTTTTTTAAACTATCGATTATATATATAAATACAATATATAAATATATAAAAAATTATATAAATACAATGTTTGTTTTTTTTTTTTTTTTTTTTTCTTCTTCTTCCGATTTTTATTAAGGCATACGGAGAATCGAGTAACCCCTTTGTGACCTTATTTTCTATTAATTCAGCCCAATTTGGGCGCGCCGGCTAACTTAGTTAGCTGTCACAACATAGCGCTAAACACTAAATAACAACAACAAATAACAATAATAACAATAACAAATATAACAAATACTGCAATGGTGTGTCAGCTTCTGCTGACCCTCAGCAGTGGAGATCGAAGAATGAGATCCCTCGGTGTTCGCTTCTTGAGTCTCCTTTGTGGGTGAGATCTGACTAGACAGTTTGCCAGCCGGTTTCTATGTCGCTCCAGTCTGTCATGGTAGCGACTCGAGTGCTTGTTGATCTCGTCGAAGACCGTGGCAAGTTTCAGGTCTCGGTGAAGCGTGCTATTACGTACAAACCAGTCGCAACCGGTGATTGTTCTCGCAACTCTATTTTGGTCGACCTGGATTCTGCGAATTTGGCTATCGCAGGCCAGTCCCCAGATTTGACACCCGTACCTCCATATTGGTGCAATAATTTGCTTGTAAATTGTCACTTTGTTCGATAGTGACAACTTACTGCGTGAGCAGAGTAACCAATAATGCTTCCTCACCGAAGCACGTATGCGCGTTCTAATGGAAGTCACATGCTTAGAAAACGTTAGCCTGCGATCCAGGGTGACTCCAAGGTACTTTGCTGCGGTAAGCTGTGGTACAGGGGCCCCCTCAATAAACACGGCCGGTGGTGTTCTCTTCTTAAGGGTGAAACAAACGTTGTTCGACTTGTCACTATTGATGCCGATGTTCCAGCGCCTTGCCCATTCCGCAAACTTAGTGGCATAGTCCTGGATGCCGTCGGCTGCATCGTGTTCACATCGAGACCTGTAGGTGACGCACACGTCATCGGCAAATGTGGCTAGCATTGATGTCCCGTACAGGCTTCTATCTGGCTGCGGCATGTCGTGGCTATACAAGCAGTAAAGCAGGGGACCAAGGACACTACCCTGTGGTACTCCAGCTGCTACATCGTGCTCAGTAGAGAGTGCCGAGTGAAATCTGACCGCAAATCGTCTTCCCTCAAGATACGACTTAAGTAGACCGAAATATGGCGCAGGCAGCGTATGTTTGATTTTTACTAAAATTCCGGTATGCCACACCCGATCAAACGCTTCTCGAATGTCCAAAAGAAGGGCATTGCAATATTCCTTTTTATCGAAGGCAGTCAGGATTTGCTCGACAACCCGATGTAACTGCTCGACAGTGCAGTGGCCGGCACGGAATCCAAACTGGTGCTCAGGAAAGATCCCTCGAGCTTCCATTAACTTGACCATCCGGGCGGCAATCAATCTCTCAAACACCTTGGAAATCGAAGGGAGAAGGCTGATAGGCCGATAGGAAGAAGGTTCCCTCTCAGGCTTGCCAGGTTTGTGGATCATTGAGATAATCCCGAGCTTCCACTGCGGAGGGAAGTACTGTAACCTCACAATAGCGTTAAAAACCAACGCTATGAAGCGAATAGCACAACTGGGCAGTGCCTTTAACGTGGCATTGCAGATGGTGTCATGGCCTGGTACCCTTTTGATGTTCTGGAGTGCAATGACATCGGCTACCTCGCTGGGGTCAAATTCTTTGATGGGCAGGTCCATTTGGAGGGCTTGAGTCAGCTGGTCCTGCGTCTCTTCATCCTGCTGCAGACTGACAAGATGAAATGGCTGAAAGCGCTCTGCGAGGTGCGCGGCAAACAGCTCCGCTTGCCCCAAGTCTGTCCGACACCATGTCCCGTTTCTGTCCATTAGTGGCGCTTTTCTTGCGCATCGCCTTTTAATGGCGCGTGTGGCCTTCCAGAGCGAGTGCGTCGCTTCGCAATCAACCCCCGTATTGGCTAGCCTGTCATCAAACCATGCTGATTTGTGTTCCACCAGAGCGCAACAGAGCCTATTCTGCGCACTATTCCAGTCTGCTTTGTCCAATGGGTGGCGAGACCTCATCCACCTAGCGCGTAAGCGCCTCTTCTCCGCGATGAGCAGGTGAATCTCACGGGTTATCGGGATTCTATCTGCAGCGAGCCTCCGAGATGGGGTGCGAGTAGCCTGTCTAGCTGCTGTCTTGATTTTAAAGGTAAAAGAGTCGATAGCATCATCTATGTCCTTCCCAGTGTTGATAACCGTGTTGAGGTTCAGTGAGGACTCAAGGTGCTCTTGAAAGCATTCCAGGTTAGTGCGTTTGGTGATTAGCCGCTCCATCCTAGGGTAAGCTATTGCTGCCGCATCCAGCGTAATTACGAGTGGTAGGTGGTCGGAGCTAAGCTCAACAACCGGCCGTATTTCTGCATGAATACCCAGGATACCCCTTGTCAACGCAAAATCAATATAGCCTGGTGAGCCTCTACTGCTATATGGATACCTCGTTGGGCCACCAGTTGCTAGCGAGTTCACCTCTGAATTGAAGACGAGATTTGCTAGCGCATGTCCTCTTTGGTTGCACCTCCCCGCTCCCCAGAGCCAGTGGGACGCATTCCAGTCGCCTGCAACGATGAACTTGGAATGATGCTGTTCCAAAATTGTCCCAAATTCATCCGTAGTTCATATAAACCTCGGGGGACAGTATACTGCTCCAAAGTTGATTGTGCCGAGTTCAGTTTCGATGGCTGCTGACGCAAGTTGCACCTTGTCCGTGGCTATTGGTATTAGCGGGAAGTGTACCAGCCGTGATCTGATCAGAATCGCTGCACCACCTTTGGCGTTGCCAGCGGTCGGATCATTTGCAGGATAGGCCTCAAACCCGAATAATTTGGGAGCCTCTGACCCCTTACAGTGTGTCTCACTCAGAAGCAAGACATCAATCTCATGTCGCTGCACGAAGCACTCTACTTCGGGCAGCTTTGTAGATACGCCATCGGCGTTCCACACTAAGATGCGCAGGGGCATCATTATGGGGCCTGCTGCGCTTGGAGCGCCGTGAGTAGATTAAGAATCTGCCCCTGCTGCTGTGTCTGCTGTTGGTGCTGCTTTAGCATCATCATCATAAGCTCCATCTGCTTCTCTTGATGCGAGCGGAGAGTGTTGATGCTTTCGTTAAGAGACTGAAGAATGGCTTCGATGTTGTTGTTGACATGCTGAGGTGCATCCCATGTCGTCCGTTGACGGCTGCGGCTCCTGTCGTTGGACTGCTGCTGTTGTCGATTATGTTGTGGCTGCGGCTGTTGCTGTTGCTGCTTTGCCACGTCCGCATAGGTGACTCCGGTTCGAGTAGTGGCTGCCGGTCTACCACCAATATTAACCCCTGGCATAGAAAGGTTGGAGTCCTCACTTTTACCACCCACCCCACTTTTGGGCCCGGAGCGTTGTAGAAACGCCTGGTATTTCCGGCAACCTGAGTAGTTGGCAGGATGCGCATCACCACAGTTGAAGCATGTACATAGCTCGTTGCGGGGTCGAGTACAATCCCTGGCAGGGTGTTTGCCAGCACATTTAACACATATGTGCGCCTTACGGCAATATTTAGCAGTGTGACCAAACTGCTGACATCGATGGCATTGCAAAATGACAGTGCGCTTGCGGAGGGGTTCGACTGCTACTCTCATATGGCATAGTGTCTTAACAGCCAATATAGCCTTATTATTGGCCGCTGCGGCAATATTCAGAAAGAACATGTTCACTGGGTTGACTTTGGGAGTGCCTGGCTCGTTGCGCCTCTGAGGCGTATGGGCATCTAGCACCTTGTGGCCAATTTTTCCAAGTTCCTCCTTTATCTGGGTTGGCAACGTGCTGTGGTGCAAGCCTTTAACACAAACTCTGTATGGCCTGTCTTCTTTCAGCTGATAGCAGTGAAATTCGTACTTTTCTTGCTCGAGCCAGCTGACAATGCTGCGAAATGTGCTGGCATCGGCCGTGTAGAGTCGCATTACACCACCCAGTGAAGCCCTAGCCTCGACCTTGCTCACTTCCGTGACTTTTGAAATACCTTGCATTAGCAGGTTGACGTCGTTAATGCCTTCCATTACGATTGGTGGAGGCTTAGGCTGCGCTTTGCCGGGAGCAGCAATTTTCGAAGCATCAGTCCCAATTCGTTGGCTGGCGCTGGGCTTTTCGCACAGCACTTCTCTCTCGTTCCTTGCTTCCATGTCAGCAGTCATTTGCGCAAGTAGGCCAAAACGGTTTGAGCTGCCGCTGTAGTTGGCACCATTGTTGACAAGGTTTGCTTTTTTGATCTCAATATTTTGAGAAGCACATGAGCTTTTGCGCTTGATTGTTTGAAAGCGCTGCGGAGCTCCATCCTCTGATGAAGATTTTTGGTTATTGGTGATGGTCCCAGCTGGTGCGCCATTGACGCTTGAGAAAGCACCAGTTTCCAATGTCACTGCAGTCACTAGAATTTCAGATTCTCCGTTCATCTCACTATCTGAGGGTTGGTTGACGGCTTTGATAAGAGCCTCACCAAGAGCCGCTTTATTTTTTGTCATAGCTGACATCTTTGTCGGCTGCTTTCCGATTTGTCCTGGTTTTAACGGACTCCTAAGAGTATGCATCGTTAATTGCAAGATCCTAGCCAAGACTAGAACCTTGAGAAAAGAGATTAAAAGCTCAAAGCGAATTCTGTTCAGTTCGTCTGGCAGGCAACATCAAATATTTTCTCAAAAAATAATTTTAGAAACAAATACAGGCAACATCAGAAATAAAATAAATAAATTTGTCAAAACTGAACATTACTCGTTGCTGTGCACAATTCACAGACTTTGGACGCTGTTGCGTGCAGTGTCGGCAAAAGCTATACAACCACGAACATTAGGAAAAAGTGTTTAAACAGTATATCCAGCCCAACGGGCACATCGGGCACCCAGCCGTTTTTATCGACTGTGCAGTGTCTGAAGCTATCAAGTATGGATGATAAAACTCTTACGCGCTCAGAATCTAGTCAGTCTAAAAAAGCGATGATGTCGGTAGCTGGCATATCTCAAAAGGACCTTAGGGCTCAGTTGTTAAATGATATCACAATGAAGATAGGATCCAACAGCAAGACTTCCAACGCAGAGAGCAATGTGCCTGCATCTACTGCACACCCATCTGCCAAGCAACTGACGTCAACAGCCGATGTGTCATCGAGGGCTGAGTTAGTCAGCAAATTGACGACAGTTACCAATAAGTACTCTGGGCTTAAGACAGGGATAAGTAGCTCAATAGCTACGAACATTAAAAGCTCCCACGAACACGATGATGATGATGACCAGATAGCTGCTGCAGCGGCCCGCATGCATGTCTCGCAAGCGAAGAAGATCGGTAAACGGAAAGGACCCTACACAACCTCTCCCCCAGCATCACGCCGCAAACATAACATTGCTGACGTAGTACTAAACACGACCAATAAATTTTCTCTTTTGGCCGAAAAAGATGACGACGGTATGGACGTCGAGAACGCTACTGAGATATATGAATCTTCAGAAGATGAGTCACCAAATCAGGCGGACCCCTTGGATTTGGGAGCATCAACATCTGCGCAGCCTATAGCCACCGCTGTTGGTAAGAAGCCACCCCCTATTGTAGTCAATAACATTGATAATATCTATGACGTGTGGCAACTTCTGATGAATGTTGTGGATGAAAATAGATTGGTTATTAAATCCAATATGGGTAAAACCATGCGACTCCTTGCCAGCGATGTGCCCACCTATAGAGCTATAGTGAACAAGCTTAACGAGCACAAAATTGAATTCCACTCATACCAACTCCATGAGGAGAAGCCTTATCGCATTGTCATTAAGGGACTGCATCACTCTACGCTTAATCGAGAGATTATTGATGAGCTTAAGAGCAAAGGTCACACAGTTCTCCACTTACATAACCCAAAAAAGGACTCTAATGAGCCTATGAACCTACACTTTCTTAATATAGAACCAGCGCCTAATAACAAGGGGGTTCTTGCTATTAGGAAAATGTGCAAACAGGTGGTTAAAATTGAGACTGCTCGTAGAAGTCATGAAGTTGTGCAATGCCACAGATGTCAGGAGTATGGACACACAGCCAAATACTGCACAAAGCAGCCTAGGTGTGTAAAATGCGGCGATAACCATCGGTCTACTGAATGCACCAGGTCACCTGACGTGCCAGCTACATGCGTACACTGCTCTTGCAGCCACCCGGCAAATTATAAGGGGTGCACGGTTTTCATCGATCGGGAGCTCCTAAGGCCATTAAAAACGCCAACCTAACCCCAAAATTGCCAAACCAGATCCGGAGAATCAGAACACATGAACCAGAGCCAGTAAACGTTCCAAGTTCATTCATTAAGGAACAAGTTGGAGGGCAATCATATGCTGCTGTGGCTAGACGCGGCCTGAAGCAGCAGCAAGAACAGAGTCAAACCCGACAACAAGTTGAGCAACAGATGCCAGTCAACGGAGATGAGATCTCTTCTGCCATCAAGGATATGACTCGAGCTATTGAGAGAATGGCAGATATGCAGCAGCAAGTTTTGGGGATGCAACAGCAAATCCTCACGCTTATGACCGCGTTGCTGTCAAAATGAATTCACCACTAAAGGTTCTTATCTGGAATGCCAACGGCATTTCAGGTAAAGTACTAGAGCTTGAAGCTCTAGTACGAAAACATGACATCAAGGTCATCCTCCTGTCAGAAACCAGGACGAATGGCTTATCATTTCCAAGAATATTTGGCTTCGAGGTGTACCCAGTACATTGGGTTGATAATCGTACAGCTGCAGGGGGCTGCGCTGTACTCGTTCGGAGCAATCTGATACATTTCCCTCAGTTGACTTTAGTTAATCGGGCTTACCAGTATTCAACGGTTAGAGTTTCGACAGATGCTGGAGATGTGGTTTTTGGAGCTATCTATTGCAGGCCAAATGAGAGGATATTGATTAATGATTTTAATAATATTCTTAACTCGGCTGGTAACAAGTACTTGGTGGGTGGAGATTGGAACGCTCATCATTGGCTGTGGGGTGGACGAAGCAGCAATGCACGAGGCATACAGCTTGCTGGGAGCCTGTCTCGTAGACAAGCAAAGATCCTTGCAACGGGATCACCAACAAGGTACCCTTATGGAGCAAGAGGTACTCCTTCCTGCATTGACTTTGCCATATACCAGGGGATTCCAGACCAGATTCTTTCCATATCTGATGATTGGGACCTCCCTAGTGACCACCTTGCCCTGATAGTTACTTTGGATAGCAGTGCAAGAATGGTCAGTGGACCACCAAGGCTCATCAACGCACGTACCAACATTGAGGAGTTTCAGAGACGGATTGGCGAAAGTATCGAGCTTAACACTACCATCAACACTGGATTGGATGTTGAAAATTCCATTGATTTGCTAATCGCCAAGATCCGGTCGGCTGCAGCTGAAACCACCCCGCCCCCTATGGTAAGACGCCAGGATAATTCTGGAAACAGACTCCCAGCGGATATAGCAAACTTGCTCAGAATCAAGAGGCAAAACAGACACAGATACCAGACAACGCATAGCCCTCAGGACAAGGCAGTATGGCGAAGATCTGAGAGGGAGCTTAAGGAGGCACTACGCAGGCTTAAAAGTGAAACTTTTACTAGAAGGTTAGAGAGTATGGATTACACATGTGATGCTGGTTACTCTCTGTGGCGTGCCACACGTAGCCTAAAGCGCCAACCTTGGAGAACTGTACCGCTTCGCTGTCCTGGAAACGGGCACTGCCAAACTGACGACGAGCAAGCTGAGACGTTTGCAAGTCACCTTGAAGAACGCTTTACGCCGCTTGACCTAGCTGATCAGAATAGCCTTAATGAGACCGCCCAAGCACTGGAGACTCCTCTGCAGATGTCTTTTCCCATCAACCCCATCAGAGTGGAGGAGGTCAAGGAAGCTATTAATATCCTTTTTAGTTCTAAGGCTCCTGGCCATGACGGTATTTGCCACACCACCCTGAGGGCCCTGCCAATTCGAGCGCTTCTCTTTATAACGTTGATTTTCAACGCTATACTAAGAACCCAGCACTTTCCTGCCCAGTGGAAGTTAGCAAGGATCCACATGATTCATAAGTCGGGTAAGCCGGAGGATGACCCTGAGTCATATCGACCGATCAGCCTCTTGCCATCTCTGTCTAAGGTTTGGGAGAGGCTTATTGCTGCACGGCTTGTTAGGCTTATGGATAATATGAACATTCTTCCTGACCACCAATTTGGGTTCAGGAGAGGGCATGGTGCAATTGAACAGGTTCACAGAGTGGTTAACCACATACTTAAGGCATTCGATGACAAGAGCTATTGCTATGGTATCTTTGTGGATGTCCAGCAGGCGTTCGACCGCGTCTGGATTAGAGGTCTGCTTCAAAAAATAAAAACGCGCCTCCCAGCTCCCTATTTCATGCTAATGCGTTCATACCTAACGGAACGCAGGTTTGAAGTCAAGGTGAGGGCTGCGATCTCTACCACGCGGGAAATGAAGGCGGGCGTTCCGCAAGGCAGCGTACTGGGCCCTTTTCTATACAACCTGTACACGGCGGACATACCCACTCCTGATGATCTTGAAGACCTCGCCTCACCAGGTAATTTTCTCATTGCCACATTTGCTGACGACGTGGCAGTATTCCACTCTGCCTCTTGCGAGTACGAGGCTGCTGACGGAGCCCAGGAGTATATCCACATCCTTGAGAGCTGGGCTCGCAGGTGGAACATCAAGCTCAACGCCTCGAAGAGCCAAGCTGTCAACTTTACACTGAGACGTGGAGAAGCACCGGCAGTCTGGCTTGATGGGAGTCCCTTGCAGCCTGAAAATCATGCTCGATACCTGGGGATCACATTGGACAAAAGGCTCTGTTTTCGCTCTCACTTTGATGGGCTCCTTAAGCAATGTCGGTGCAAGCTGTCAAAAGTTAATTGGATGATAAACGCCAATAGCGCCTTGCCGCTGCGCTGCAAACGGGCAGTGTACAACACTTTGGTTGCTCCGACTTGGAGATATGGTATACAGATTTGGGGCATTGCGTGTCGGACAAGTCGACGACGTATCCAGACACTCCAGAATTTGGCTTTGCGTCGAATAACTGGTGCTGCCTGGTACGTACGAAATTCAACCTTGCACAATGACCTCAGATTGACTACCATAGACAGCCAAGTTGGAGCTTATTCCATCAGATACAACGCACGTTTGCAGCGGCACCGAAGCCGGCTGGCTAGAGAGCTTGCGGGGAGAAGAGTCGTTAGAAGACTTAAGCGCAGGTCATTTGGAAACCTAATACAATAGCCTGGTGACGATCCAAAGGAAGTCAACCTAATCCACAAGACCTACAACTACGCCTGAAGTCAACCAGGCTTGCCGAATTTACTAATGAAGATCACTGTGTTGTAATAAAAACTAACTGTGTTTTTGGTCCAATACATTAAAAAAAAAAAAAAAAAAAAAAAAAAAAAAGCTCAAAGCTTCACTGACGATGAGCTTTTATAAAATGTTTAAGGATGACGTGGCCGCTAGGCAGCGGAGCCCCGTTTTGGGAAGATTCTCTTTTAATTAAATAAGAATGCTGCACTTTAACGTTTACACTAATTGTGACTTGACGTTCACTGAACACAAATTGTGCCACTATTGTGGGCTTGTCTTTGATTTGTAGCGGCGAAAATATATTTTCACCGCTCGCGTCACTAAAACACGTGCGTTGCTAGCAGGGTTGCATTCGATACTTAAATACAATGTTAAATGTTATTTAAAAACGCCGCCCTAAAAGTATGCTTTATAATTTTCACTTTTCCGAGAGTAAGTGAAACTAATTTTAGTTTTAATGTATCGGTTACTTTTGCAACTTTAACTAACAAATATTTATATATTACCGGTGTAACCTAATGAACTTGACATGATAGTTTAAGAAATGGATTCCATGTTATATGACACATATTTATATTCCAATTAAATTTATATTCAAATTATATCGAACGTAACTTACACATTTATATACTTACAACGAGAAATGCTCCTCCCATATGGGATTCAGGGTACACGTTTTAACAGATGAGTTGTAACGGTGGGAGTTGTTTGATTCCAAGTACAAAGTGACGAACGGATCAGAAAATCCATTTGAATCTTTTGACATCAAATTTTCGGCTTTTATAATTTCAATATTCAATCTTAAATTGGGGGGTTTTTTCATCTTGGCGATATTAGAAATTTCCAAATGGTCGGAGTTTGGTATTTTGAACACCTCTTGCGCAAAATCAACCAGGCTGCTTATGCAAATATCGTTAGTTTCACAGCCAATATTATTGTAAATTTCAAACAAAACTTCTTCGTACAAGTCTTCAATCTGTAAAAGAAAAAACAGTTTTGAAATTTTGCCTTTTTCTTGTAGGCGATATAGTCGAACACCACAAAATAGCTTTGGATGCAGATGAATTAAAAGCAACTTTTGTGTTTCCCTAACGTGTTTATTGCTCTCGTTTATGTTTATGTTTACCCCACAATTATGCTTTTCGGTCTAACATACTAAAGATTTATCTGGGGTCGTTGCCGGCCTATGCCATTATAGCTTGTTCAATTTAAATTGTTCAAAATGTAAAGTCATGTTAGTTTGTAGAAGAACCTCTCATACTGCTCACCATTTGCTTGGACTGACTTCTTGATCTTAAAAACAAAATAAATAAATAATAAATAAATCTACTTAGCGGTGATAGTTTATACGAAACTGTTACGGAATCATCTTTCTATTTAGTGACTCCATCTCAAAAGATATATGCTTATTGGATTTTGAAACGTGTGGGAGGCTGGGTGTGAAATGGGTTGGCTTGGATTTCAAATTTTTGATGCAGACATTTGAGGTTCGTTACCAGCTGTCTCCCTGCCAAATCAGGTGACTCTGGCTTAAAAACTGAAGAAGAAAAACGCATTTACGTTTGAATGAGGAGTTGTGGCGGCTGGAGGCGGCAAGGGTGGTTTGGGTGGGCGTGGAAACCAAATGGGATGGCTATAGCTCAAAAACTGTTAAAGACATAGGCGTTTGTGTTGCAATATATGTTACCAAAAGACTGAACTGTAGGGTAATATTAAAGCAGCCTAATGAAATTCCTATAAAATATATATTTATAGAAATTCTTTGCCTCAGTGGGAATACAAAAATGCTCACTGGCTGCTTACATAGACCTCACAAAAATATAGACTACTCTCCCATATTAGATGTAATCGCAAATCTAACAATGAGGTACACTGACATTATACTGACCGGAGACTTTAATAGCAATATACTTACTGAACGACACCTTCTGGACGACATGGAGTCTCTTTGTTTAGAACCAGTGAACTCTAAATTACCGACGCACTTTACAAAGAATTTAAGTACTTTACTTGACCTTATATTTGTAAACAAAAAAGAATGCAAGCTACTTTATGACCAGATTCCCATCCCGGCCTTCTCCAAACATGATCTTATATTTCTGACCTATGACATTCTACCTAATTATTGCAATCTTTAAATAACGTACCGTGACTTTATGAACATAGACCTCGCTGGATTACATGCAGATAGCTGTGCAGCTGAACTAGACCTTATATATTCTCTTCCTACAGTTGACTCGCAAATAAATCTTGTGCAATACTATATGAAGTATATGTACAATAAATATGTGCCAATTAAAAGCAAATTGGTCAGGCCATCTATAAAATCCTGGTTTAATCAAGATATAAAGTATGCAATAAATATTGGAGACGCGGCCTATCGGAAATGGAAAAGATATAGGACCGAGGCACTTCATAAGCAATTCATAACTACCAGACGGCATGTTAACTTCCTGATCGAAAGAGCCAAACACGAATATTTTTGTGATATGTTTAAAAATGCAATATCCGCCAGTCAAACGTGGAAAGAAATTAATAACATGGGAATAGGAAAAAAAAGTGGTGTAGTTAGTGAAGACGTTGATGTAAATGATCTCAACAATAAATTTTTTAACCTTAATGTTCCAGTGTCTGTGTGCAATCCGTATTTGTTTTCGCAACCACTTAATAACTGTTGTAATAGTTTTGATTTTATTTGTGTGAATCAATGTGATGTGTATCTGTCTATAAGTAAAATTTAGTCTTAAGCAACTGTTCCAAAGTTCTTTAAAATTCTTCTGCCGCTAATCATTGTCTATGTAACTTACATATTTAATACCGCCATCACAACGTCGTCTTTTCCCGACCAGTGCCATATTTATCTAATATATTTGAACACCTATTGGCCTCTCAAATTAACAAGTTCCTCACAATAAATCGACTATTAAATCAGGATTTAGGACTGGCCGTAGTTGTACTACGGCGATAATCAAAGTGGTCGAGGATATAAGATCAAAGATGGATAACAGTGAGGTTTCACTATTGACGCTTCTTGATTTTAGTAAAGCATTTGACACGGGTAACCACGATACTCTACTGGCAAAGCTCAATAATATGTATAATTTTAGCCAAACTGCTACTAAACTCCTATCGTCCTACTTAAGTAATCGTAGACAAGCCGTTGTTATCCCCTCTAAAACGTCAGACTTCCTTGTTGTCTCTCGCGGGGTCCCGCAAGGATAAATACTAGGGCTACTGCTTTTCTATATATATAAAAGAGTTCGTCCGCGTTAAAATGGATCAGCCACAGCCTAAACGAAAAGAGCTAGAAGGCTGAAATTTTCACACAATTTTCCATGCAGGTAGTAAGTGAGCACTAAGAAGGGAATTTATATTTGGACAACTCCTTCAAGTACCTCCCATACGATTTGGAGCACTTTTTACCCATTTTAAAAAACAAATTACAATTACAACAAGTACCCCTTCCACTACTGTCGCCTGATTGTCGCACAAGCTCAGAGTTTGATCGCGAGCGAGAATACAAAAACAAAACAAATGCGCAGTGACGCCTTCGCGTCGCACAAGCAAAGTCATAAAAAAAAGGTTCGACACTTGCAAAAAAGAAACGGATTTCCGCTTTTCAATGCGCTTGAAAATAATTTTCATAATTTTATGTACATGAATCACTTCGCACAGTGCACATTTTTTCTTTTTTTTCAAATTTGTGTGCCTTTGACAATTGATTTACGACCCAAGTAGCGTTTGTTGTTGTTGTCAGTGTTGTTGTTGGGCCCGCACTGCTACTTTTGTTGGTGTCATTGATTTAAAAAAAAAAACAACAACATAACAAAACTTGGTGCGTCCAGAAAAATTTCCCACACCAGAATATGTTATGGGGGTGGATTCGCCTACTTGCTGCTTATATAACTTAGACAAAACGTAGCACACTAACATTATTGATATATTATTGATATAAAATTTCGAATAAGCAAAGGGCGTTCACATAAGCGCGTGTGTTGCTCTTATGATAATCAGATAATTTGAAATCTCGCTCCGATCATGCTCCTTTGTTGTTGCTCATTTACGTTCACTCTCTAATTTATTTTCAAACATAAATGTTAATATCCCTATCTCCTCCGCACTCACTAAGCTAACTATAACTAAGAGGCTGCTGTTTAAGGAATTGCATTGCCTAATTTGCACCACCCATACCTAGCTCTTAAGTGCAAGCGTTGTATGTATGAGCTCGGTATCTGCTGCTTAGAGGAAGAACTGTAGTGCTCTTTCCAACATTATGTTTTACATACAATGGTAAGAGAATTGGTTATGCATTTTTGTTCATATTTAATGTGAACAAAGAAAGTAACTTTTCGTTTCAGTGAATTTTTTAATATTGTTTATATTAAGGATAATTATAACATCGAAAGTTACTTTTTGAATCAGTGATTTTTTCAATATTCTGATTTTCGTATTATATAGACATATATACATTCCTTTAAAATACGTATATATATAAATTCACTTAAAATACGTATTTTATGATAAGTTATAATAAAATTTAATTGCTATTATATAAATATTTAAATAACGATCAACGTATTTTAATTTCTTTTGTGGTTTTTTAAACACAAGAAAAATAAGTCGATTTTAGACTTAATAATTGAAGCAACATTATATATAGTTGTCTTCTATTTTGCATATTATATAATAGTTATATAGACGCTGCTTTAGTGCATTTAAAAATCAAATAAAACTAAGCAGTCTGAATATTCGATTAAATTAATATAAGTTGGCATATTCAATTTTATTGAACTCTATACTTTGTATAGACGCTGTAACGTTGTGCAGTGAAGTCAATTTTTGACTTATTTTGAAGTATTTATTTATTATAATACTTACTCTAAATTAAGTTGTTAATTTGTTTTGTTGTTTTTTTTTTCAAAAAAATTAATAAGTCGATTTTAAACTTAATAATTGAAGCAACATTATATATAGTTGTCTTCTATTTTGCATATTATATAATAGTTATATAGACGCTGCTTTAGTGCATTTAAAAATCAAATAAAACTAAGCAGTCTGAATATTCGATTAAATTAATATCAGTTGGTATATTCAATTTTATTGAATTCTATACTTTGTATAGACGCTGTAACGTTGTACAGTGAAGTAAATTTTTGACTTATTTTGAAGTATTTATTTATTTATAATACTTATTCTAAATTAAGTTGTTAATTTGTTTTGTTGTTTTTTTTTTCAACAAAATTAATAAGTCGATTTTAGACTTAATAATTGAAGCAACATTATATATAGTTGTCTTCTATTTTGCATATTATATTATAGTTATATAGAAAAAAAAAAACTTAGCAGTCTCAATATTCTATTAAATTAATATAAGTTGGTATATTCAATTTTATTGAATTCTATACTTACGTATAGACACTGTAACGTTGTAACAATCGTTTTACAGTGAAGTCAATTGACTCACAGCCAAATTAAAATATGTCTATTGAAGCTTTAGATATTAGTGGTGTTTTGGTGCCGCATTCAGTTGTTGCCATAATTGGTGATGGAGCCTGTCTTTTTAGATATATTTCCTACCTTTTATTTGGTAGGCAAGGCTTCCATGGCACCATACGCCAAAATATTGTTGAACATGTTGTAACCAACTGGGAAACTTTGGCTTGCTTCAGCATAAACTTAAATGGAGAGTGTTATAGCTCTTCTCAACAATATAAGTGCGCTATGTCATACTCATATACTTATGGTACTGCATGTGAGCTTCAAGCAGCAGCAGAAATTTTTGCTTTAAATTTCCAAGTTTTTCAGAATGGAAATTTATTACAAGCATTCGGAAATAATATGCATCCTGTAAAAATATTGCGTTTTACCGGTCCATTAATGAATGGACATTTTGATGTTTATATTCCTTTAGAGGAAGTATTAACTCAAGATTCTGATACGTCAAGTGAATGTATAACTGAAAATGTTAAAAATCACGTCACCAGCAAAACAGAAAATAAAGGTAAGAAAAACGTTCATTTGAAAAAAAGAGATATCAATAGGGGTAAGCGCATAGAAGCATCAAAAAGATATCGTGTTAATAATCCTGATGTTATTAGAGTTGTTGTGAGAGGAGATCAGGCTAATAATCCTGAAGCTCATAGAGTTGTAGTGAGAAGACATCAGGCTAATAATCCTGATGCACGTCAAGAAAGGCGTTTGCGTGCATGGAGTGTTAAAGCCATGTCTGGCTTAAACTATGATTTTGAAAAAGCTTACAAGTCAGATAAAATTACTCAACTTGGTAGTATGAATTTGATATGCAAACATTGTAATGCTTTAAAATGGAAAAATTAGCCTTTGGGTATCTGTTGCAAGGCAGGAAAAGTTAAACTTTCACAAAATGAAAGTTTGCCTGATCCACTTAAAAGCTTAATAATTGGTGGACATCCAAAGCATGATCATTGCATTGATCGTATAAGAAAGTATAACAGGTGCTTTCAAATGACTTCTTTTGGAAGTACAAAAATTATAAATGAAAGTTGGTCAACCTTTAAAGTCCAAGGACAAGTGTATCACCTAATTGGTAGTGTCCGACCTTTGCCAAATGAAGAAATGCAGTTTCTTCAAATTTAATTTGTTGGTGATGATGAAAAGAAAGCTCAACTACGTTTCAAAAATATTTCAAATGTTGATTTAAGCGTAGTAAAGGATCTTTAATGTATGTTTCATCATCGTAATCGTTATGTTAAAGATCTAAAAATGGCTCTCAATAAAATACCAACAAGTACTAAAGACTATAAATTGATTATACATGCTGATCGAACACCTGCTGGTGCTCACAAAGGGCTTTACAATGCACCTCAATCAAGCGAAGTAGCTTTAGTTATTGTTGGTCAGCAATTTGAAAAGCGCGATATTATTATTGAAAGCCAGAATAATAAATTACATCGTATAAGTGAGGTGCATCGATCATACGATGCCTTACAGTACCCTTTGCTATTTCCTTATGGCGAAGATGGCTATTCAGTGGATATACCACAATGGAATCCATTATTAAAAAAAGAGGAACCAAAAAAAAAGATATCTGCGTTAAGCTTTTACAGCTATAAAATAATGATTCGTCAATCTGAGATAAATCATTTAATTTACTGTCGTTCCCTTTTAAGTCAGTTTTTGGTTGATATGTATGCTAAAATTGAAACAGAAAGGTTAAATTATATTCGCTACAATCAAGCGAAACTCACAGCAGATAGCTATATACATCTACAAGATGCAATAGGCCAACAAGATGTTGTCACAGCTCAACTTGATCAGATGGTAATTTTACCATCTTCTTTTACAAGCTCTGCACGATATATGCATGACAAGACTCAAGATGCTAAGACATATGTTCGCCATTATGGGCGACCAGATCTTTTCATAGCATTCACATGCAATCCACAATGGTATGACATAAAAAGTGTTTTATTACCGGGTCAAAAACAGCATGAACGTTACGATATTATAGCTCGAGATTTTAATTAAAAGTTAAAGCTTTACTGTCACTACTGACAAAAGATTCTTTGTTTGGAAGCGTGCAAAGTTTCATGTACTCTGTGGAATGGCAAAAGTAGGGTTTACCACATATACATATTCTGCTTTGGTTAGAAATTAAAATAAGACCAGATAAAATCGATAAAATTATCTGTGCCGAAATACCAAACGCAGATGAGGATCCTTTGTTATTTAACATTGTTAAGTCAAATATGATTCATGGTCCTTGCGGTTCATTTAATAATAAATCGCCATGCATGAAAAATGGAAAATGTACTAAAAGGTTTCCTCGACAATTACTTAAAGAATTTGTGACTGGAAAACATAGTTACCCTTTATATCATAGAATAGCGATAGAAGATGAAAGATAGAAGATGGAAGATAGAAGATTGCATAAATAATCGTTGGGTTGTGCCTTATAGATGTGTACTATTGAGAACATTTGAAGCTCACATTGATGTTGAGTATTGTAGTTCTGTAAAGTCTATTAAATACATTTGTAAATGTGTTAACACGGGCAGCGATCAAGCATCATTTACTCTTGAAGACCAACGTAATGAAATTAATATGTACGAAAGTGGCCTTTATATAAAAATCTCAGAAGCGGTATGGAGAATCCTTGCATTTCCCATACATGAACAATAAATAATTTCAGAGAACGAGCCGAGAGCATGATGTGCTAAATTTTTCTGGAGTTAAAAGAGGTTCAGCTTTGGGAAGAGTTCATCCCAATAATACAGAATGTTTCTATTTAAGACTTTTACTGCATTTTGTAAAAGGCGCAACTTCATTTTCAAATTTGAAAACCGTTAATGGTATAGCATACGCATCATTTCAATTGGCGTGTAAAGCTGTAGGATTACTAGAAGATGATGAGCACTGGGATTTAACTATAGCCGAAGCTGTCATATGTCAAAATCCTACAAAACTGCGAGAACTTTTTGCAATAATGTTAGTATTTTGTCAAATTTCAGATGCTCTTAAACTTTGGAATACTTATAAAGAGAGTTTCTCAAATATATCTCATATTTCACAAGACAGAAATATTGATTAAAGTATTGTGAATAATCTATTAAATAAATGTATTATTTGCATTGAAGATATTGAACTGTCTATTGGTGGTCAAAGCTTGACTTATTTTGGACTTCCACTACCAATTAGATCCGAGGAAATTGTTCCAAATATTGAATATCATAGAGAAACAAATTATGAAAACTTCGATAATTTTGTTGTTAATAATGAGCTACTCCTTACTGCTGGGCAAAAACAAGTATCGCACAGCGCATTCTACACTTAAGATTCCATTTAATTTGATTCATTTAGAAACACCACATTGCTCAATTTCAAAGCAATCTAATATTGCTGTGCTCAAAGATTGCAAGCTTATTGTTTGGGATGAGTGTACTAGGGCCATAAAGGTGCTTTTGAAGCTGTAGATCGATCTTTGAAAGACATTCGAGATATTGAATACTTAAAGGGTGGCATAACTGTTCTCTTAGCTGGTGATTTTCGACAAACTCTTCCAGTGATCCCCAGAGGAACAAGAGCAGATGAAATAAATGCGTGCTTAAAGTCTTCAATTTTGTGGCCCAAAAAACAGAAAATTGCATTAACGAAGAATATGCGAGTGCACTTAAAAGGTGATAGCATAGCTGGTGAATTTGCAGAAATGCTTCTTCAAATAGGAAATGGATTGTTTCCAACCCATGATATCAAAATAACTTTACCATCAACTTTGTGTCATGTTGTGAAAAGTATTGAAGAACTAACTCTAAACATATTTCCGGATATTACAAATATGACAATGCATTGGAAACAAACGAGTTTTTATTAAAATCATTTCAAAGTGAAGAAATGACATATAACTCTATTGATTCTGTGACTGAAATCGAAGATGCAGTTCATTACCCCGTCGAGTGTCTTAATTCATTAAATCCGGCTGGCCTGCCTCATTATAAATTAACTTTAAAGATTGGTTCACCTGTTGTCGAAGCAAGTATCTTTACTGGCAATGGTATAGGGGAAACGGTTTTTATACCGAAAATTCCATTAATACTTTCTGATTCTGAATTGCCAATTCAATTTAAAAGATTGCAAATTCCTTTAAAAGTTTGCTTTGCCTTAACAATTAATAAATCACAGGGACAAACTCTTAAATTAGCCGGACTAGACTTTAGATACGATTTTTTCTCTCATGGCCAATTTTATGTAGCCTGCTCAAGAGTCAGTTCACCAAAAAGTTTATTTATATTAGCAACAGACGTAAAAACAACCAATTTCGTTTGTAAAGAAGCTTTTTAAAGTTGTTAATAATTGCAAATTAAATTCAATAAGTGGATAAGGCCTGCTGGGGAAATCACAATAAAATATGACGCGCCTGATTCTTTACCTCAATGGTGGCGTGGAAAAGAGAATATGCAATACTTTGTTTTAATTTGTTGTTAAATATTTTTTAATTTATTTATTTTGTATCTATCTTCTATTGCTAAAATTAATATAAACTATTTGCGCAGCGAAGTAAGCGGGCCACTTTCTCGTTAGTATATATATCAATGATTTACCTAGTGTTTTGTCTAAATGTAACATCCATTTGTATGCTGATGACGTCCAAATGTATTTAAGTCATCCGCTCAGTAAAATTAACGAATCTGTCCAGTTTTGTAATTAAGACTTTTTGCGTGTTAGTCAATGGGTCAATGTTAATAGCTTGTGTATTAGCCCGTCTAAATCCAAATGTATCCCAATTTACAAAAAGTACCTGAACACTGACAACTTTCCCAAGCTGCAAATAGATTCCACAGCTATTCATTACGTAGATAAAGCTGAAAGCTTAGGGATCACCCTGAACAGGACCTTATTATGGGATAGTCAGGTGAATAAAGCTGTGGGAAAAACGTGTGGCGTTTTAAGGCAACTTTGGCTCACCCAGAAATTCCTACCCCTTAGCATAAGAATATTGATCGCGAAATCTTTAATATTGCCAAAGCTTTTGTATGGCATTGCAATTTTTGGCAAATGCGACGCTGCAAGCCAAAGGAAGCTTAGGGTAGCGTATAATAATGTTGCCCGCTACGTGTTTGGCCTCAAAAGGGCAGACCACGTAACGGGTTACGCTAACAGACTGTTTGATCTAGATCTAACGTCTTTAATTAACTTTAAAATTCTTCTCTTTCTACACAAAATTTTATATACACAAGAACCTAAGTATGTGTATGGCAACATAAAGTTTACATCGTCCCAACGTGTGAATAACCTCGTTTGCTTGAGAACCAAACTAGCTGATAGGCAGTTCTTTATCTTTGCTGTTCGACTGTGGAACAATCTTTCCCCCTACTTTAAATCTATACGCAGCGTACACCATTTTAAAATTAATTTACAATCCTGTCTTAAAACTTAATTTTAGCGCCTGAAACTATATTACAGTCTACGTACTTACTTTCAATAAGTAATTCTTTTGGTTCCATTTTTTAAATGATATTTTAAGATACATATATAATTTAGGTTAATACTTTTACATTTTACATTTAAATATCTGTGATTAATGCGTTAGTATATAGTAGAAATAATGTAGCATTACGAAATGTTCCATAATTAAATAAATAAATAAATAGCTATGTAAGAATGGCACCCAAATTATTAACACAAACTAGGTTAAGACCTTACACAATCCGCTACATTTATGAACCCAATAAAACTTTAAGCAACACCAAATTATGCTGAACACATAGAATATCGCTGACTGCACAATGCATGAATAAAATATGTCGCATTAGTAGCGGTCAGCCAACCCGGTAGTTGCCGATTTTTCTGTAGAATAAATATAGTTTAAAAAAACTAAAAAACACGCTTTTAGAGCATATCAAACTAAAAAGTTAAAAATAATTTTTCAAATAAGCTTAAAACAATAATAAATGATAAATACTAGCATTATTGTAACAAGTAAGAAGGCTCTAGTCGGGAGAGCCCGACTAGAAGATACCCTGAACCCAGTTGCAATAAATATATTTAATTTATATAAGACTTTTGTATACTGGCTTAGCTTCCATCGATTAAGTTCAATATCTCCGGTGTTTCTCAACCGATTTGGACGAAACTTTCAGAAAAATTCTATCATTATCCATTACTTCAACCCTCATTTTTAGATTTTCCAAATTCGATATTTTGTTGTTATCGATATTATGTGTGTATCGGAAACCAGAATAGTTATCGATAATTTGAAGCAAACTTGTTCTGCTCATGGTATAGGAGAACTTAAATCCAAAATCTGAAGTCTCTAGCTCTTGTAGTCTCTTAGATCCACGCGTTCATACAGACGGACAGACGGACAGACAGACGGACATGGCTATATCGTCTCGGCTGTTGATGCTGATCAAGAATATATATACTTTATAGGGTCGGAGATGCTTCCTTCTGCCTGTTACATACTTTTGCACAAAACCATTATACCCTTATTTACCCATTTTATGGGTTAAGGGTATAAAAATAAGCGTTGGGCGCTCGATGTACGAGAAATATGGACAAAGCGCCCCACGTTTTTTTACAATAATGCTAGTATTTATCATTTATTTTTGTTTTAAGCTTATTTGAAAAATTATTTTTAACTTTTTAGTTTGATAAGCGTGTTTTTTATACATACAAACCGATCGTGTGAAGGCAGCTTAAATATGCCATTCTGCATTGCAAGCAACTGCTGAGTACACAATAACCTAATTCTAATTGACACCACAAAACTGTAAAACTAAGCTATCTTTACTTATAAATATTGTTACTTTTCGTTAATAAAATCAGTGTTCTTAGTACAACCAGCAAAGATACATTCATTATTCTCCGCAGTCCACTTGGTTACAAGTGCCAGTTGCGACAACAATTAAGCAGTCAGTTTGTACTTTACCTGTACCTTTACAGGTACATACAAAGTTTTTGGGGGATGCCAGCAGCTATCTTCTTACCCATTTTGGTAACTCTTACTGTAAGGGCGTGGGAAACATAAGGATTTATCGATATTGAGTAATCGAATGTATCGATTTGCCAGCCAACCATTAGGCATAGGGTCCTAATCTTGAAACTTTCCCGGCCACAGAAAAAAATATTTCTAAACTTTCAAGTTTCTAGCTTGAAGGCTGTCCAAAAAAGTTGCATTCATACACACGGACAGACATCATGACGGACATTGCACATACCCATGCCACCCACCGTTTTAAATAGAAAATCTCCAAAGTCCTTTTTTACCCGTTTTTAAACAAAGTTTCCACTTTTTTGTACTGGTATCAGAGTAATCCGGAGCCGGTTGAGTTCAACTAACGAGCTTCAATACTAAAGAGATTGCAATTGCCTAAAGCTTTTTCATCACAGGCAGTCGCTTTTGGTTAGTGGCTGTGATTTGCTTTTTTTTTTGCTTTTGCTTGCGTTTTTTCTTATGGTATTGAAAATAGCATGTGCAGATGGTTTTGTTTCATGAGCATGAGCGGTACAAATTTGTTAGCCTTTGGAAGGCATGAGCGTTTGTTTTATTTCTTCTTGCTGGTCCTGCTTTGCCTAGGTTTTTGATAATTTTTCTTTTTCCTTGGCCTGTATTTGCATGTGTGTGTACATGTATGCATATGCAGCAAATTTAAATGTGTGCGTGGCAATTGTGTTTCATTTATTGACCTGCCTTAACCATTATGATTTGGTAATTTATGAACAAGTTAGAGAAATGCATAAAAAATGAATTTATTTATTTTTATTCAACAAAAGAAATATTGCAGCCGGAAGATCTGAAATTCGAAGCTTAGCTGTTCATTCAGTTTACAACGAAGCTTCAACTCTTCCAGCTTCTTTACGTTTGGTCAACCAGTCAAACAAATTTTTTAGAATTTTTCAAGAGCATTTCAAATATTTTTCTACGTTTTTCGAAAACTATTGGCACGAAACAAATGTTTAAGCCGTATTGTTGGCGGGTGCATTCAAACAACAAACAAAACAATACTACACTGGTACGACCCGTCATCACCCTGCCACCACCAAAGAGTAATATCATCATTACAACACTCAATGCTGGTTATGCACATGCAAATGCTAACCATAAATTAAAAGCAAAAACATTAAAATGTCGACAAGCTGGGCCAGCAAAAAAATTAAACAAACGCACAAATACTATCGAACTTTTACCGCTTTTACCGCTTTTTTGAAACAAAAAGATCTTGCCAATTGCAACCTCTTTAGTTTAAATGCTCGTTGGTTCGACTGCAACATTTTCCAATGTTTTATTCACTATTTTGGCTTTTTGTTGTTGTAGTACACACGATTTCTTTTTAAAACATTGGTTACATTTTTCTGACAACAAATGTACGTACGTATAACTGCCCAAAAATCTTGGAAAAGGCACCCCAATCACCACATCTACATCCTGTTGAAAATTTGTGGAGTGAGTTGGTCCGCCGTGTGCACAAAACGCCAACATCGTCCTTATCCGTATTATTAGAACGGCTTCAGGAAGAATGGGCTTATACTGGGCATGAATTTACCCAAAAATTCTAAAAACTAAGCCAAAATGCCTAGGCGATACCATACAATATAATGGGTATCATACCAAATATAAGATTAAGTTTTTTTCTTAGCTAAAATAGATATTTGTTACTTGTAAAAAAAAAACCGAATATTAATGTTGCGCAAATTTTGGCCTTTTTTTTGTTTTATGCATATTTTCTTTATTAGTTCAAAATAAAATATAGATATATATAGCTCTATGAAAAGCTGATTTAACAAGCTTTAATTTACCATTTTTGCATTTTTCATTATTCTTGGTTTTAATCATTTTATTCGTGTTTGAAGTTGAAAAAAAAAAACCGAATATTAATGTTATCCACTGTATGTATTAACATAATAAATTTTCGATAAATATGATATGGATATCTCAAAAAGTAAGCGAGCTGTCGATTTTTTTAAAAAAATTTTCTGCACATATCAAGTTCTATAATAATCTCTGAAATCGTGTCACAGAAGAAATCTTAAGGCAGAACCAAACGATGATTTCGTGCATGCAGACCCGCTGCAAGAACGAACGAAATGCATGCTAAAGCATTCAGCATCAACGTCTATAGCCATACGTTGCTTAAGTGCTTTGTCTCTTCTTCGTTTTTGAAGCAAACCATATGACAGTAGCAGTGATACATTCTTGCCATGTGTTCTTTTTTTATTCCATTTAAAATAAATGAAAAAATTTAATGTAATATTATGTTAATAATAAAGACAACACATGTTTCATATACCTGGTATATTATATAAATGTGTTTATAAACAATAAAATGAAGATTTAACAATTTTTTTTATTTTTTTCCATACAATAAAAAGACTGCGACAACTTTATACCCATTGCATTCCTGCATGGTTTCATTTCAGTGAATAAGCTTCGTTTGGGCGGATACACGACGTAGCATATGTTGAAACTTTGACTGCAGCGGCTCTGCATGTACGTAATCTTCGTTTGGATGGGCCTTTAGACTTGCCCAAATACATGCATAACATGACATGAAAAATTAATATTTAATATGTATATACTTACAGTCAATGCATGACAAACTGCATTGGCATGAGATTCCATTAAATGCTTGTGAACACCACGAAAATGCAGATTTGATATGCTGCCATTCTTGTTTAAAATTTTCTTACGTTGTTCTGCTGTTTCACTTAACGACAGCGTGGAACATACTTTTCTCACCTGGCGTGTCTCATGGCCAGCGGTACGGTTTAGACTTAAAAATTTAGAATAGTTTTCCGACATTCTAAAAATTATTACTAAATACAAGTTGACCAAATTTAATTTAACAACTTCAAAAGCACACTGCACCCTGGCTATCGTATACATATATACATTTTTTGATGTTCACATAACTTACAGTTTATTTTGTTTTATTTATTTTATTTTTTTTTATACAAATTTTTTGAATGTATGTAGTATGTACATACATATGTATGTATATAACCCTTTACGAACACGATGAAGTGGAAGGCTCGTTAACAATGTCAATGCCGAAAACTAAAAATCAAGCGATTCATTATTCTTGCCGAGAGCTGCTTTGAGTGTACATAAGCAAAATTCAAATAATCTCACTAGAAAATAAATATATAGCAGTGCTTTGAGTAAATGTTTTATTTTTGGAAAGAGAGAAAAAGCTCAATGATAATAAAAAATGTTTATTCTCTAGAATGCTAAAAAGGGTGTTCAGAACAATCAATTCAGATGCTTTTCGTATACATAAATAATTTGGTACTTATATACAAATTAAGTACATAAGTAAAAAGCAAACACCTTTGTAGACTATTAAAATATTTCGACAGAATGAATTTATACGTTTTAAAATCTCTATTTCGTTTACTTAACCACTTTAAGAAGAGAGCTGGTATTTTAATGCAACTAAAACAAATATGCCTGCCATTAAAACACAAATTGCATCAAGCAAATTTAGCAATTTAAACATCAGCATCTTTCAGTGAGACGCATTCCATACGGAACATACAAAAATTTAATAAATTTAAAGTCTAATCATCAATTATCTACTAAGTGTCTTAAGTAAACAAAGATTCAAACTTAACTTTTTGCTGTGAAAATAATGAATTACTCGTCTTGGTTAAGTACATGAAATAAAAGAAGCGCTTTCGATATTATTGATTTATTGTAATAAAGTTGATATGATATTTTCACTCCACTAATCGAAATTCGATATAAACAGCTCAATGAAGCGGGGTAATTGCATCGAAAATTCGACATCCAAAAAAAACACAACTATTACTGACCACTAAGATCTTTTACTGTTTGTATTTGAAAAAGCTGCTTGCTGCACTAAACAAGATGATGCCCTTCTTCAATTCACATGTTGTTGTCACAAAACTTGGGTTTGGGAATTTGCTGCTGCCTAAAATATAAGGGTAGTTATTTTTATTCGCGATACCGAAGGTAAAGAGTTTATTGGGTATTTGCAATGTCCGTCATGGTGTGCATCCGTCCGTCTGTATGAACGCAGTTATTTTCCACACCCTTCAACCTAGAGACTTGAAACTTTCCAAATATCTTTACCAATGGCTGGGACAAAGATTGGGGTTCTACGATAACTGGGGGGCTGGCAAATAGATAAATTCGATAACTCAGCTTAAACTACAAAATTTGGTGAGAAAATAGCTACCAGCATTCCCCAAAAAAAACGGCATCAAAAATTTTCGAGCCAATCACACCCATTTTGAAATTAGAAACGATTATATTCCACAGCTTTTGAGCCAGAAACACCAAATCTGGTGCCTAGATAGGTGATGACGACCCCCAAAAACTGCATCAAAACTTTGGATGACACGCCCACCCATACTGCCCTAACAGCCTCAAGCCGCCCCAACGCTTAGTTAACAACGGGATTGCGTGTTTCTTTTATAGTGCTTGAGTTACAAGAGTCACGAAATTTGGTAGGAAAATAGCTGGTATCAACTCTCAAAGATCTGCATCAAAGCTTTGGAGCCACGCCCACCTATACCGGCCCCAGCCGGTATGAGAGCTGGCCAGAGCTGGAATGTTATGTTAATTAACAGAGTCGCAACCACGAAGCGGACAACTGGGGAAACAGCGAATAGCCAATATTTTTCATTACTTGTTTCCACACTTTACTCGCTAAAATGCCAACTGGTGCGAAGTCAGCCATCATTGTTTAGCTTTTTGTTGTGACTGCAAAGTGTGCGAAGCGCAAGGCATAATTAATTGTTGCCGCAGTTTGTTTCTCTTTTTGTTGTCACAAAATTTGAAATCGACAATTTAGACTTTTGCTTCTTTGGGCTTGCTGCTGCTCACCAAGAAAGGGTGGCATAGACTTTATATGAACTTGTGCAATTGTAGAGCAAAACATGAGATAAAGAAATAAAATGTCTGTTTTATATGTTTATTTATATTTTGGCAATAAGTTTGGGTCTTCACAACTTATAAGACAAGTTTTATATAAATAAATGAACTAATACTTAAACACACGTATTTTGTCTTTGTATACTTGAAATAAACTATTATTATATTAAATTATATATTCAGGTTTTTGTTGACGATAACTGAATATTGTGACAAGGGGTATTTTTACTTTGTTCTATTTGTGCGCCTTATCTACGACAAGCCAGCACGTTGCTTATTTTGTTTCAGCTCCGCGTTGCGTTCAGCGGCCAGTGCATTAAAGGAGAGGCGGCGGGCCAGCGGAAAGCAAGAACGGTAAAAATGTGTTAGTATGCCTATGAATGTGCGTTTTCTTCATTTTTGCTGGGCCTGCTCGTTGAGATTTTTGTTAGTTTTTATACCCTTAACACATAAAATGGGTAAACAAGGGTATAATGGTTTTGTGCAAAAGTATATAACAGGCAGAAGGAAGCATCTCCGACCCCATAAAGTATATCTATTCTTGATCAGCATCAACAGCCGAGACGATTTAGCCATGTCCGTCTGTCCGTCCGTCTGTCTGTCTGTATGAACGCGTGGATCTCAGAGACTACAAGAGCTAGAGACTTCAGATTTTGGATATATGTTAATTCTCCTATACCATGAGCAGAACAAGTTTGCTTCAAATGATCGATAACTATTCTAGTTTCCGATATACACATGATATTGATAACAAAAAATACCGAATTTTGAAAATCTAAATATGAGGAAGTAATGGGTAATGATAGAACTTTTCTGAAAATTTCGTCCAAATCGGTTGAGAAACACCGGAGATATCGAATTTAATCGCTTGGAGTTAAGTAAGTATACCAAAGTCAATTATAAATTTAATTTACATATTTATTGCAACTGGGTTCAGGGTATCTTCTAGTCGGGCTCTCCCGACTAGAGCCTTCTACTTGTACTTATTACGTTTTTTCAACAAATACACTTTCGGCATAGATGCGATGGCAAAATGGTTGGAAAGTGTCATGGATCTAAAAACATGAAAGAGTATGTATGACCAGCAATGCAAAACTGATATTTGCCTGCCTATTTTACTAGACGCTTATTTATTTTCCTGTTCGCCTGTTCCTGCAAATGATCGACCAGCACCAGAAATTAAACTTGACTGCCTTGTTTTTTTTTTTTTTTTTCTTAGATTTTTGTAGGCAAATACAAATATGCACCAAATTGTAATCTATTTATTGGCTGTTTAGGGTTTTCCGAAATTCATAATAGCAGAGAAAGGTCAATGAATGCCATGGCAAAAACATTTAAATATGCACATGCAGATATATAGGGACGCACACACAATCTCACGGGAGCTAGCCCAAGCAAAATACATATGTATGTACATATATAAAATTATAACAAAGCCCAGGCCCACCAAAACTGCGTGGCTACTTCGAGCTAGCACGTGTTGTAGTTGCGATTTGCCTATTCTCGAATGGCACACGCACATGCATACACACAAAATAACACGCATGGAAGAATTGACTTAGTTGCCTAGGCAACTAGCTAGCTAGCACTGCACACCAACAAGACAGCAGTGTATTGTAAACAAAAAAGCAATAATCAAAACAAGCGCAGCGGTTTGTCATTAGGGGAAACCGACTTTTCTACTCGTTGGTCTGTCCGCTGTGTGGTTGCGACTTGGTTTACAGCATGATAACTTGAACAATTCTTAAAACCCGTCTTTATGTTAAATGGTCATTGCTTCCAGCCATAGACTAATAATGTAACAAGACGGGTCTTAAGAGCTGGAATGTTATGTTAATTAACATAAACGCAACCGATGGGCATGTAGGTGGGGAAACAGCAAAAAGCCAGTATTCTTATCACTTGTTTACCTACTACACTCGCTACAATGTCAGCTGGTGCGAAGTCGGCCATCCTTGTTTAGCTTTTTGTTGTGACTGCAAAGTGTGCGAAGCGCAAGGCATAATTAATTGTTGCCGCACTTCAGTTCTCTTGTTTTTGTCACAAAATTTGAAATCGGCAATTTAAGACTTTTGCTTCGATCTGCCTGCTGCTGCTCAACAAGAAAGGGTGGTATAGACTTTATATAAACTTTGTGCAATTCAATAGCTAAACGTGAGATACTTCGGAAACCATAATAGTTATCGATAATTTGAAGCAAACTTGTTCTGCTCATGTTATAGGAGAACTTAAATACAAAATCAGAAGTCTCTAGCTCTTGTAGTCTCTGAGATCCACGCGTTCATCCAGACAGACAGACGGACAGACGGAAAGACAGACATGGCTATATCGTCTCGGCTGTTGATGCTGATCAAGAATATATATACTTTATGGGGTCGGAGATGCTTCCTTCTGCCTGTTACATACTTTTGCACAAAACCGTTATACCCTTATTTACCCATTTTATGGGTTAAGGGTATAAAAATAGACGGGCTTTTCGGTCAAAGTACAGAATTTGGGTGAAAAGTGTCTGGGTGCACCAAATCTAAAGGAAAAGAAAAAATAGTCGCGTCGGTAATTGAGGCTGGAGATTTAGAGCGATTTTGGGAAATGGAAGAGGACGATGATGAAGATACAGAAACAACATTCTGCGAGGAAAATTTAGCTAAAACAACAACAAAGAGTTAGATGTAAGATATACGGTAACAATTCCATTTAAGGAAGAAAAAGAGTTAGGAGAATCAAAACCTCAAGCGATGGCAATATTCCTGAACATAGAAAAAAAATTTTTTAAAAATATGCAGCTTAAGAAAAGTTATAGTAATTTCTTAAAATAATATATGGACTTAGGACATATGGTCGAGCCCAACGAAAATGCGAAGTATTATCTACCTCAACAGGCAGTTTTAAAAAGTTTTGCATCCTGCTATTTTCACAACCGCCAGCAGCAGGGCGTTAGTTGTACTCAAACACAAAAGAAGCGCGCTTTGGTCGTGAATCATTATTTTGAATTTAAGTATGCAAAACACAGTTGCATTTCGGATTTATTAAGAGAAAGTTATTAGCCTACCGCCACAATGTGTGCTTTTTTCAACACTTGTTGTTACGGTCGTAAAACTCATGTATACTGTACGGGAGCTGTACGGTGCTCATGCGTACAGGTCATAAAGAGTAAATTGGTTTTGTGCAATGTCCTTCATCGTGTCTTTTCGTCTGTACGTACGCAACTTTGTTCGACACTTACAGCTACAGACTTGAAACTGCAAATGTATTGGTCCATGAGTTTGTCAAAGCGTCAGGATTAGGGCTGGAAAATCGATAGCAAGTCTGCCGACTTGTGGTGCAACAACGACAAAACTCACAATTCGCACATTTTAGCACAGCAACAGTCACCAAATGAAAACATTATATGAAAACAAATTGAAACGTTCAGTCGGACGCAACCGTCTGCGCGATACTCAATACCTGTTTTAAAACCGGTGGAAATATGCCTAACAGCAAAGGAATGCGGATGCAGCAAGGGTGTACGCTGTCTCAAAGATTGCCTGATGCAGATGGGGATGCCACCAACTATATTCCTGCAAAACTTGGTGACTCTAGCTCACAGTTTCTAAAAAGTGGGGTAAAGGGGGCTACGGCGGTATGGGTGGGCGTAGCATCAAAATTTGCTGCAGACCCTTATGGGATGTCAACTACTATCATCCTTCCAAATTTAATGACTCTTGCTCAGAGTTTGTAAAATGTGGGGTAAGGGGAGCTGGAGGCGGTATGGGTGGGCATAGCATCCAAAGTTTTGATGCAGATCTTTGCGGGTCGTTAATACTATAATTATTATTATTACTAGCTTAAAGTTAAAACTTAGGGACTAGTAGAATAAGCATGGCTGCCAGGCATAGACAAATAATGTAACAAGACTGGAAAACAGAGATGGTATGTTATGTTAGTTTAGATTCTGAGTGGTGCAAGCGGACAACTGGGGAAACGGCAAAAAGCCAGTATTTAATATCACTTGTTTACCTACTACGCTCGCTACAATGTCAGCTGGTGCGAAGTCGGCCATCATTGTCTAGCTTTTTGTTGTGACTTCACAGTGTGCGAAGCGCAAGGCATAATTAATAGTTGCCGCTTTTCAGTTCATTTGTTGTTGTCACAAAATTTCGAATCGGCAGTTTTAGGCTTTTGCTTGTTTTGTTTCAGCTCTGCTTTGCGTTCAGCGGCATGTTCATTAAAGGAGAGGCGGCGGGCCAGCGGAAAGCAAGAACGGTAAAAATGTGTTAGTATGTGTATGCATGTGCGTTTGCTTCATTCTTGCTGGGCCTGCTCGTTGAGATTTTATATAATTTTAATATATTAATAGTTTTCTTCAAGTATTCATAGAGAAAATACGTGTGTTTAAGTGTTAGTTAATTTATTTATATAAACCTTGTCATATAAGTTGTGAAGACCCAAACTTACTGGCATAATATATGTAAATAAACGTAAGAAACACACATTATATTAAAGTATCTCATGTTTTGCTCTACAATTGCGCAAAGTTCATATGAAGTCTATACCACCCTTTCTTGTTGAGCAGCAGCAAGCCCAAAGAAGCAAAATTCTAAATTGCAGATTCCAAATTTTGTGACAACAACAAATGAACTGAAAAGCGGTAACTATTAATTATGCCTTGCGCTTCGCACACTTTGCAGTCACAACAAAAAGCTAAACAATGATGGCCGACTTCGCACCAGCTGACATTGTAGCGAGTGTAGTAGGTAAAAAAGTGATAAGAATACTGGCTTTTTGTTGTTTCCCAACGTACATGCCCATCGGTTGCGTTTATGTTAATTATGTTTCCCTTTGCCTGTTACATACTTTTGCACAAAACCGTTATACTCTTATTTACCCATTTTATGGGTTAAGGGTATAAAAATAGACGGGCTTTTCGGTCAAAATACAGAATTTGGGTGAAAAGTGTCTGGGTGCACCACATCTAAAGGAAAAGAAAAAATAGTCGCGTCGGTAATTGAGGCTGGAGACTTAGAGCGATTTTGGAAAATGGAAGAGGACGATGATGAAGATACAGAAACAATATTCTGCGAGGAAAATTTAGCTAAAACAACAACAAAGAGTTAGATGTAAGATGTAACAATTCCATTTAATGAAGAAAAAGAGTTAGGAGAATCAAAACCTCAAGCGATGGCAATATTCCTGAACTTAGAAAAAAAAATTTTTAAAAATATGCAGCTTAAGAAAAGTTATAGTAATTTCTTAAAATAATATATAGACTTAGGACATATGGTCGAGCCCAACGAAAATGCGAAGTATTATCTACCTCAACAGGCAGTTTTAAAAAGTTTTGCATCCTGCTATTTTCACAACCGCCAGCAGCAGGGCGTTAGTTGTACTCAAACACAAAAGAAGCGCGCTTCTGATTTTGTATTTAAGTTCTCCTATAACATGAGCAGAACAAGTTTGCTTCAAATTATCGATAACTATTATGGTAACCGATATACATATAATATCGATAACAATAAAATATCGAATTTGGAAAATGTAAAAATGAGGGTTGAAATAATGGGTAATGATAGAACTTTTCTGAAAAATTCGTCCAAATCGGTTAAAAAACACCGGAGATATCTAATTTTATCGATTGAAGTTAAGTCAGTATACCAAAGTCAATTAAATTAATTACATTTATGCAACTGGGTTCAGGGTATCTTCTAGTCGGGCTCTCCCGACTAGAGCCTTCTTACTTGTTATACCCTTAAAAAGGTATAATGGTTTTGTGCAAAAGTATGTAACAGGCAGAAGGAAGCATAATTAACATAAACGCAACCGATGGGCATCTACGTTGGGAAACAACAAAAAGCCAGTATTCTTATCACTTGTTTACCTACTACACTCGCTACAATGTCAGCTGGTGCGAAGTCGGCCATCATTGTTTAGCTTTTTGTTGTGACTGCAAAGTGTGCGAAGCGCAAGGCATAATTAATAGTTACCGCTTTTCAGTTTATTTGTTGTTGTCAAAAAATTTGGAATCTGCAATTTAGACTTTTGCTTGTTTTGTTTCAGCTCTGCTTTGCGTTCAGCGGCCTGTTCATTAAAGGAGAGGCGGCGGGCCAGCGGAAAGCAAGAACGGTAAAAATGTGTTAGTATGTGTATGCATGTGCGTTTGCTTCATTCTTGCTGGGCCTGCTCGTTGAGATTTTATATAATTATAATATATTAATAGTTTTTTTTCAAGTATTCATAGAGAAAATACGTGTGTTTAAGTGTTAGTTAGCAACTATTTTTGCCACCACGCAGAATCTAAACTAACATAACATACCATCTCTGTTTTCCAGTCTTGTTACATTATTTGTCTATGCCTGGCAGCCATGCTTATTCCACTAGTCCCTAAGTTTTAACTTTAAGCTAGTAATAATAATAATTATAGTATTAACGACCCGCAAAGATCTGCATCAAAACTTTGGATGCCTTGCCCACCCATACCGCCTCCAGCTCCCCTTACCCCACATTTTACAAACTCTGAGCAAGAGTCATTAAATTTGGAAGGATGATAGTAGTTGACATCCCATAAGGGTCTGCAGCAAATTTTGATGTAGCCCCCTTTACCACACTTTTTAGAAACTGTGAGCTAGAGTCACCAAGTTTTGCAGGAATAGAGCTGGTGGCATCCCCATCTGCATCAGGCAATCTTTGAGACAGCGTACACCCTTGCTGCATCCGCATTCCTTTGCTGTTAGGCATATTTCCACCGGTTTTAAAACAGGTATTGAGTATAGCGCAGACGGTTGCGTCCGAATGAACGTTTCAATTTGTTTTCATATAATGTTTTCATTTGGTGACTGTTGCTGTGCTAAAATGTGCGAATTGTGAGTTTTGTCGTTGTTGCACCACAAGTCGGCAGACTTGCTATCGATTTTCCAGCCCTAATCCTGACGCTTTGACAAACTCATGGACCAATACATTTGCAGTTTCAAGTCTGTAGCTGTAAGTGTCGAACAAAGTTGCGTACGTACAGACGAACAGACACGATGAAGGACATTGAACAAAACCAATTTACTCTTTAAGACCTGTACGCATGAGCCCCGTACAGCTCCCGTACAGTATACATGAGTTTTACGACCGTAACAACAAGTGTTGAAAAAAGCACATATTGTGGCGGTAGGCTAATAACTTTCTCTTAATAAATCGGAAATGCGACTGTGTTTTGCATACTTAAATTCAAAATAATGATTCACGACCAAAGCGCGCTTCTTTTGTGTTTGAGTACAACTAACGCCCTGCTGCTGGCGGTTGTGAAAATAGCAGGATGCAAAACTTTTTAAAACTGCCTGTTGAGGTAAATACTTCGCATTTTCGTTGGGCTCGACCATATGTCCTAAGCCCATATATTATTTTAAGAAATTACTCTAACTTTTCTTAAGCTGCATATTTTTAAAAAAATTTTTTTCTAAGTTCAGGAATATTGCCATCACTTGAGGTTTTGATTCTCCGAACTCTTTTTCTTCCTTAAATGGAATTGTTACCGTATATCTTACATCTAACTCTTTGTTGTTGTTTTAGCTAAATTTTCCTCGCAGAATGTTGTTTCTGTATCTTCATCATCGTCCTCTTCCATTTCCCAAAATCGCTCTAAATCTCCAGCCTCAATTACCGACGCGACTATTTTTTCTTTTCCTTTAGATTTGGTGCACCCAGACACTTTTCACCCAAATTCTGTATTTTGACCGAAAAGCCCGTCTATTTTTATACCCTTAACCCATAAAATGGGTAAATAAGGGTATAACGGTTTTGTGCAAAAGTATGTAACAGGCAGAAGGAAGCATCTCCGACCCCATAAAGTACATATATTTTTGATCAGCATCAACAGCCGAGACGATATAGCCATGTCCGTCTGTCCGTCTGTCTGTCTGTATGAACGCGTGGATCTCAGAGACTACAAGAGCTAGAGACTTCTGATTTTGTATTTAAGTTCTCCTATAACATGAGCAGAACAAGTTTGCTTCAAATTATCGATAACTATTATGGTTTCCGATATACATATAATATCGATAACAATAAAATATCGAATTTGGAAAATGTAAAAATGAGGGTTGAAATAATGGGTAATGATAGAACTTTTCTGAAAAATTCGTCCAAATCGGTTAAAAAACACCGGAGATATCTAATTTTATCGATTGAAGTTAAGTCAGTATACCAAAGTCAATTATAAATTTAATTTACATATTTATTGCAACTGGGTTCAGGGTATCTTCTAGTCGGGCTCTCCCGACTAGAGCCTTCTTACTTGTTATACCCTTAAAAAGGTATAATGGTTTTGTGCAAAAGTATGTAACAGGCAGAAGGAAGCATAATTAACATAAACGCAACGGATGGGCATGTACGTTGGGAAACAACAAAAAGCCAGTATTCTTATCACTTGTTTACCTACTACACTCGCTACAATGTCAGCTGGTGCGAAGTCGGCCATCATTGTTTAGCTTTTTGTTGTGACTGCAAAGTGTGCGAAGCGCTAGGCATAATTAATAGTTACCGCTTTTCAGTTTATTTGTTGTTGTCACAAAATTTGGAATCTGCAATTTAGACTTTTGCTTGTTTTGTTTCAGCTCTGCTTTGCGTTCAGCGGCCTGTTCATTAAAGGAGAGGCGGCGGGCCAGCGGAAAGCAAGAACGGTAAAAATGTGTTAGTATGTGTATGCATGTGCGTTTGCTTCATTCTTGCTGGGCCTGCTCGTTGAGATTTTATATAATTTTAATATATTAATAGTTTTTTTTCAAGTATTCATAGAGAAAATACGTGTGTTTAAGTGTTAGTTAGCAACTATTTTTGCCACCACGCAGAATCTAAACTAACATAACATACCATCTCTGTTTTCCAGTCTTGTTACATTATTTGTCTATGCCTGGCAGCCATGCTTATTCCACTAGTCCCTAAGTTTTAACTTTAAGCTAGTAATAATAATAATTATAGTATTAACGACCCGCAAAGATCTGCATCAAAACTTTGGATGCCTTGCCCACCCATACCGCCTCCAGCTCCCCTTACCCCACATTTTACAAACTCTGAGCAAGAGTCATTAAATTTGGAAGGATGATAGTAGTTGACATCCCATAAGGGTCTGCAGCAAATTTTGATGTAGCCCCCTTTACCACACTTTTTAGAAACTGTGAGCTAGAGTCACCAAGTTTTGCAGGAATAGAGCTGGTGGCATCCCCATCTGCATCAGGCAATCTTTGAGACAGCGTATAGGCATATTTTAGGCATATTTCCACCGGTTTTAAAACAGGTATTGAGTATAGCGCAGACGGTTGCGTCCGAATGAACGTTTCAATTTGTTTTCATATAATGTTTTCATTTGGTGACTGTTGCTGTGCTAAAATGTGCGAATTGTGAGTTTTGTCGTTGTTGCACCACAAGTCGGCAGACTTGCTATCGATTTTCCAGCCCTAATCCTGACGCTTAGACAAACTCATGGACCAATACATTTGCAGTTTCAAGTCTGTAGCTGTAAGTGTCGAACAAAGGAAGGACATTGAACAAAACCAATTTACTCTTTAAGTACGCATGAGCCCCGTACAGCTCCCGTACAGTATACATGAGTTTTACGACCGTAACAACAAGTGTTGAAAAAAGCACATATTGTGGCGGTAGGCTAATAACTTTCTCTTAATAAATCGGAAATCGACTGTGTTTTGCATACTTAAATTCAAAATAATGATTCACGACCAAAGCGCGCTTCTTTTGTGTTTGAGTACAACTAACGCCCTGCTGCTGGCGGTTGTGAAAATAGCAGGATGCAAAACTTTTTAAAACTGCCTGTTGAGGTAAATAATACTTCGCATTTTCGTTGGGCTCGACCATATGTCCTAAGTCCATATATTATTTTAAGAAATTACTATAACTTTTCTTAAGCTGCATATTTAAAAAAAATTTTTTTTCTAAGTTCAGGAATATTGCCATCGCTTGAGGTTTTGATTCTCCGAACTCTTTTCTTCCTTAAATGGAATTGTTACCGTATATCTTACATCTAACTCTTTGTTGTTGTTTTAGCTAAATTTTCCTCGCAGAATGTTGTTTCTGTATCTTCATCATCGTCCTCTTCCATTTCCCAAAATCGCTCTAAATCTCCAGCCTCAATTACCGACGCGACTATTTTTTCTTTTCCTTTAGATGTGGTGCACCCAGACACTTTTCACCCAAATTCTGTACTTTGACCGAAAAGCCCGTCTATTTTTATACCCTTAACCCATAAAATGGGTAAATAAGGGTATAACGGTTTTGTGCAAAAGTATGTAACAGGCAGAAGGAAGCATCTCCGACCCCATAGAGTACATATATTCTTGATCAGCATCAACAGCCGAGACGATATAGCCATGTCCGTCTGTCCGTCTGTCTGTCTGTATGAACGCGTGGATCTCAGAGACTACAAGAGCTAGAGACTTCTGATTTTGTATTTAAGTTCTCCTATAACATGAGCAGAACAAGTTTGCTTCAAATTATCGATAACTATTATGGTTTCCGATATACATATAATATCGATAACAATAAAATATCGAATTTGGAAAATGTAAAAATGAGGGTTGAAATAATGGGTAATGATAGAACTTTTCTGAAAAATTCGTCCAAATCGGTTAAAAAACACCGGAGATATCTAATTTTATCGATTGAAGTTAAGTCAGTATACCAAAGTCAATTATAAATTTAATTTACATATTTATTGCAACTGGGTTCAGGGTATCTTCTAGTCGGGCTCTCCCGACTAGAGCCTTCTTACTTGTTATACCCTTAAAAAGGTATAATGGTTTTGTGCAAAAGTATGTAACAGGCAGAAGGAAGCATAATTAACATAAACGCAACCGATGGGCATGTACGTTGGGAAACAACAAAAAGCCAGTATTCTTATCACTTGTTTACCTACTACACTCGCTACAATGTCAGCTGGTGCGAAGTCGGCCATCATTGTTTAGCTTTTTGTTGTGACTGCAAAGTGTGCGAAGCGCAAGGCATAATTAATAGTTATCGCTTTTCAGTTCATTTGTTGTTGTCACAAAATTTCGAATCGGCAGTTTTAGGCTTTTGCTTGTTTTGTTTCAGCTCTGCTTTGCGTTCAGCGGCCTGTTCATTAAAGGAGAGGCGGCGGGCCAGCGGAAAGCAAGAACGGTAAAAATGTGTTAGTATGTGTATGCATGTGCGTTTGCTTCATTCTTGCTGGGCCTGCTCGTTGAGATTTTATATAATTTTAATATATTAATAGTTTTCTTCAAGTATTCATAGAGAAAATACGTGTGTTTAAGTGTTAGTTAATTTATTTATATAAACCTTGTCATATAAGTTGTGAAGACCCAAACTTACTGGCATAATATATGTAAATAAACGTAAGAAACACACATTATATTAAAGTATCTCATGTTTTGCTCTACAATTGCGCAAAGTTCATATGAAGTCTATACCACCCTTTCTTGTTGAGCAGCAGCAAGCCCAAAGAAGCAAAATTCTAAATTGCAGATTCCAAATTTTGTGACAACAACAAATAAACTGAAAAGCGATAACTATTAATTATGCCTTGCGCTTCGCACACTTTGCAGTCACAACAAAAAGCTAAACAATGATGGCCGACTTCGCACCAGCTGACATTGTAGCGAGTGTAGTAGGTAAAAAAGTGATAAGAATACTGGCTTTTTGTTGTTTCCCAACGTACATGCCCATCGGTTACGTTTATGTTAATTATGCTTCCTTTTGCCTGTTACATACTTTTGCACAAAACCATTATACCTTTTTAAGGGTATAACAAGTAAGAAGGCTCTAGTCGGGAGAGCCCGACTAGAAGATACCCTGAACCCAGTTGCAATAAATATGTAAATTAAATTTATAATTGACTTTGGTATACTGACTTAACTTTAATCGATAAAATTAAAAATCTCCGGTGTTTCTTAACCGATTTGGACGAATTTTTCAGAAAAGTTCTATCGTTACCCATTATTTTAAACCTCATTTTTACGTGTTACAAATTCGATATTTTATTGTTATCGATATTATATGTATATCGGAAACCATAATAGTTATCGATAATTTGAAGCAAACTTGTTCTGCTCATGGTATAGGAGAACTTAAAGGTCCGGTTCCAGTACAATAAAAAATTCCTGGCAGGAATTTGTGATATATTTTGGAAGCGTGGGCACAAGATTTTATAGTGTGACCATAGTCCACTAATTTGTGGTAAAATTATGGAATTTTGCTTTATATAGCTTAGGAGATACATGGTCACACTAAGGCATCAAATTTAAAAAGTAAACAAACACACAAACACAAAATAAAAAAGAAAATATGAATAGTGCGAATATGCTTATTTCGTGGTTGGTAGCATTTGTTTGTTGCAGTGCAAATACTTTCCCATGCCTGTCTCACCGTAACAAAATCAAAATGTTTTTTGTCTGTCAGCTTCCAAAGGCATGGTCGCGACTTGACTGATTTAATAAGCAAAATCTTCCCCTCGTGACTAAAATTTACCACCCGTTTTGGGTTTTCTTTCCATTATTATTTATAAGTTTTTATAAACGTTTTACAAAATGTGTTTGCTGGCCTGGGCACAAAAAGATATATGATTTGGTATTTCCTGCGCCCAGCGCCAGTGTGTACATATTAAATAAATCGATACTATCGATAAGCAGTTTTTTTTTTTTTGCTACGTTGCTGGATACCTAGAACACACGTAGCCAAAAAAAAAACAATTTCTGCTGCGACGATTTTGTATGAAAAATTTTTTTTTCGCTGTACTGGATACGGACCTTAAATACAAAATCAGAAGTCTCTAGCTCTTGTAGTCTCTGAGATCCACGCGTTCATACAGACAGACAGACAGACGGACAGACGGACATGGCTATATCGTCTCGGCTGTTGATGCTGATCAAGAATATATGTACTTTATGGGGTCGGAGATGCTTCCTTCTGCCTGTTACATACTTTTGCACAAAACCGTTATACCCTTATTTACCCATTTTATGGGTTAAGGGTATAAAAATAGACGGGCTTTTCGGTCAAAATGCAGAATTTGGGTGCACCAAATCTAAAAGAAAAGAAAAAATAGTCGCGTCGGTAATTGAGGCTGGAGATTTAGAGCGATTTTGGGAAATGGAAGAGGACGATGATGAAGATACAGAAACAACATTCTGCGAGGAAAATTTAGCTAAAACAACAACAAAGAGTTAGATGTAAGATATACGGTAACAATTCCATTTAAGGAAGAAAAAGAGTTCGGAGAATCAAAACCTCAAGCGATGGCAATATTCCTGAACTTAGAAAAATTTTTTTTTTAAAATATGCAGCTTAAGAAAAGTTATAGTAATTTCTTAAAATAATATATGGACTTAGGACATATGGTCGAGCCCAACGAAAATGCGAAGTATTATCTACCTCAACAGGCAGTTTTAAAAAGTTTTGCATCCTGCTATTTTCACAACCGCCAGCAGCAGGGCGTTAGTTGTACTCAAACACAAAAGAAGCGCGCTTTGGTCGTGAATCATTATTTTGAATTTAAGTATGCAAAACACAGTCGCATTTCCGATTTATTAAGAGAAAGTTATTAGCCTACCGCCACAATATGTGCTTTTTTCAACACTTGTTGTTACGGTCGTAAAACTCATGTATACTGTACGGGAGCTGTACGGTGCTCATGCGTACAGGTCATAAAGAGTAAATTGGTTTTGTGCAATGTCCTTCATCGTGTCTTTTCGTCTGTACGTACGCAACTTTGTTCGACACTTACAGCTACAGACTTGAAACTGCAAATGTATTGGTCCATGAGTTTGTCAAAGCGTCAGGATTAGGGCTGGAAAATCGATAGCAAGTCTGCCGACTTGTGGTGCAACAACGACAAAACTCACAATTCGCACATTTTAGCACAGCAACAGTCACCAAATGAAAACATTATATGAAAACAAATTGAAACGTTCAGTCGGACGCAACCGTCTGCGCTATACTCAATACCTGTTTTAAAACCGGTGGAAATATGCCTAAAATATGCCTGTACGCTGTCTCAAAGATTGCCTGATGCAGATGGGGATGCCACCAGCTCTATTCCTGCAAAACTTGGTGACTCTAGCTCACAGTTTCTAAAAAGCGGGGTAAAGGGGGCTACGGCGGTATGGGTGGGCGTGGCATCAAAATTTGCTGCAGACCCTTATGGGATGTCAACTACTATCATCCTTCCAAATTTAATGACTCTTGCTCAGAGTTTGTAAAAGGTAGGGTAAGGGGAGCTGGAGGCGGTATGGGTGGGCATGGCATCCAAAGTTTTGATGCAGATCTTTGCGGGTCGTTAATACTATAATTATTATTATTACTAGCTTAAAGTTAAAACTTAGGGACTAGTGGAATAAGCATGGCTGCCAGGCATAGACGAATAATGTAACAAGACTGGAAAACAGAGATGGTATGTTATGTTAGTTTAGATTCTGAGTGGTGCAAGCGGACAACTGGGGAAACGGCAAAAAGCCAGTATTTATTATCACTTGTTTACCTACTACACTCGCTACAATGTCAGCTGGTGCGAAGTCGGTCATCATTGTCTAGCTTTTTGTTGTGACTGCAAAGTGTGCGAAGCGCAAGGCATAATTAATAGTTGCCGCTTTTCAGTTCATTTGATGTTGTCACAAAATTTCGAATCGGCAGTTTTAGGCTTTTGCTTGTTTTGTTTCAGCTCTGCTTTGCGTTCAGCGGCCTGTTCATTAAAGGAGAGGCGGCGGGCCAGCGGAAAGCAAGAACGGTAAAAATGTGTTAGTATGTGTATGCATGTGCGTTTGCTTCATTCTTGCTGGGCCTGCTCGTTGAGATTTTATATAATTTTAATATATTAATAGTTTTTTTCAAGTATTCATAGAGAAAATACGTGTGTTTAAGTGTTAGTTAATTTATTTATATAAAACTTGTCATATAGGTTGTGAAGACCCAAACTTACTGGCATAATATATGTAAATAAACGTAAGAAACACACATTATATTAAAGTTCCTCATGTTTTGCTCTACAATTGCACAAAGTTCATATGAAGTCTATACCACCCTTTCTTGTTGAGCAGCAGCAAGCCCAAAGAAGCAAAAGTCTAAATTGCAGATTCCAAATTTTGTGACAACAACAAATCAACTGAAAAGCGGTAACTAATAATTATGCCTTGCGCTTCGCACACTTTGCAGTCACAACAAAAAGCTAAACAATGATGGCCGACTTCGCACCATGTTCGTATGCATGGTCAGAAAAGTAATTCCCCTTGAGGTAGTAAGTGATCTAACGTCAGATGCGTTTCTGGCAGCTTTATATATATATTCTGACAATGGAACGAATTTCGTAGGTGCGTCAAGGAAGCTAGATCAAAATTTTCTTAAAGCAATTCAACGATATAATTGGCCCTATACTTGAAAATGAAACAAGTGGAAACGTTGCAGTCGGACGCAACCGACTGCGGCATACTCGATACCAGTATTAAAACCGGTAAAAAGAGCCCTTATTGCAAAGCGTTGGGGTGGATGGGGGTGGCTTGGGTAGTAATAGTGGGCGTGGCATCCAAACTTTTGATGCACTTTTTGGGGGGTCATCATCACCTATCTTGGTACCAAATTTGGTGGCTCTAGCTAAAAAACTGTGGGAGATATAGCCATTTCTGATTTCAAATTGCGGGGGGCTTGGGGCGAAATGGGTGGGCGTGGCTCCAAAGATTTGATGCAGTTCTTTGGGGGTCGTTACCAGCTATCTTCCAAATTTGGAGGCTCTAGCTCCACAACTCTGGAAGATACACGCTTTCCCGTTTTTGACGAAGCGTTGGGGTGGATGGCGGCGGCTAGGGCAGTATTGGTGAACGTGGCATCCAAACTTTTGATGCATTTTTTGGGGGGCCATCAACACCTTTCTTGGCACCAAATTTGGTGGCCATAGCTCAAAAACTGTGGGAGATATGGGCTTTTTTTACTTTAAATGCGGGGGGCTAGGGGCGGAATGGGTGGGCGTGGCTCCAAAATTTTTGATGCAGTTTTTTGAGGGTGGCTAGTAGCTATCTTCTTGCCAAATTTGGTAGTTCTCGCTGTAAGGTTGTGCGAAATATGTGGACTGATCGGTTTTGAGTTATCGAATTTATAATTATATATTTATAAAGTTAGCGTAGAACCCCCATATTGACACTTTACTTTACGTTCCCATAAATAAAGAGAATTGGAAAGTTTCAAGTCTCTAGCTTGAAGGGTGTGGAAAAAACTTGCACACAGACGGACGGACAGACACCATGACGGACATTGCACAAAACCAATATACTCTTTACCTTCGGTAAATAGAGAAATATTGCAGTGCTACGTAAAACAACTACATGGAATGCTTACAGCGTTTCACAGCATCAACTTGAGTTAGCTCAGTTTCTATACGACGAGCACATCGATTGCCATTGCCATAAAGAGTTTTCTGTAGTCTATCAACAGGCCACATCTGTAAAAGTACACTTTGATAGTGGTAACCAACAAAATCTAGCCGCTGTATACTGCCCCCTCGTTATACCATATCTTAAGACCAATTTATGGAACTCCTTAATTTACTTGGAGAACACTTGATAGCAACATGAGACTACAATGCCAAGCAAACACACTGATATCGTCTCGTGACTCCTAAAGGAAGGCAGCTTTCTAATGCAACATACTGGCCGACAAGAAAACTACCCAGTTTGATTGATCTGTCATCCAATCACTCGGCTTTCCTAACATATCAGCTACGAAACACAAAATCTCTCAATCCACCGTGTAAGTTGGCTTAAAAAACAATATAAGTGGTTCAGAACAACAAATCTATGAGTAACCTAATCCTGCAACAAATGCGTTCTTAATATCGATTGCATCAAACTACTCTCAGCTTCAGGAAAATGTAAAAATCATAAAAGAGCAATTCAACCCAATCCTTACTATGCCGACTGCGTTAGCTTTTTAATATTGTCACTAAAGTTGACCACTTCCCGGACGGATGGAAAAAGTCAATCATCATAATGATACCAAAGCCATCAAAACTTTTTGAAAAATATCTCGGGTTAATCCATTTCTGAATTTCAATCGCATAATCTTATCAGTAGCGATGGGGGGCGGTCCGCCCCCGGCGGCAAATTTAAGGCGCGGCAAAAAAACATTTATTGCTCCTTGAATAAATATTTTTGTATATTTTTTACATAAATGTTGTCTGGTGGCCTGCACTTGACAAGAAAACGGTCACCAGGAAATTAGGAAGGGTGCAGCGAACTGCTGCGCTCTGCATAACAGGAGCTTTACGTACGACCCCGGGTAACGCTCTTGACGCCATACTGCACTTCCTACCTGTCGAAATGATGGGGCGGAAAATAGCAACTATGTCAGCGCTTCGAATGAGGGAAGCCAAACAGTGGATAGGCCAGGACTTTGGACATTCAAGTATCTTGAAAGACAATCCACTCATACCAGACAACACGGATTATCAGATCCCACAGGTGTATTTAGACACTCCCTTTACCACCCTAATCCCAACTAGAGAGAATTGGGAAGAAGGCCTGCCCGCAAGCGAAGATACAGAAACAACATTCTGCGAGGAAAATTTAGCTAAAACAACAACAAAGAGTTAGATGTAAGATATACGGTAACAATTCCATTTAAGGAAGAAAAAGAGTTCGGAGAATCAAAACCTCAAGCGATGGCAATATTCCTGAACTTAGAAAAATTTTTTTTTTAAAATATGCAGCTTAAGAAAAGTTATAGTAATTTCTTAAAATAATATATGGACTTAGGACATATGGTCGAGCCCAACGAAAATGCGAAGTATTATCTACCTCAACAGGCAGTTTTAAAAAGTTTTGCATCCTGCTATTTTCACAACCGCCAGCAGCAGGGCGTTAGTTGTACTCAAACACAAAAGAAGCGCGCTTTGGTCGTGAATCATTATTTTGAATTTAAGTATGCAAAACACAGTCGCATTTCCGATTTATTAAGAGAAAGTTATTAGCCTACCGCCACAATATGTGCTTTTTTCAACACTTGTTGTTACGGTCGTAAAACTCATGTATACTGTACGGGAGCTGTACGGTGCTCATGCGTACAGGTCATAAAGAGTAAATTGGTTTTGTGCAATGTCCTTCATCGTGTCTTTTCGTCTGTACGTACGCAACTTTGTTCGACACTTACAGCTACAGACTTGAAACTGCAAATGTATTGGTCCATGAGTTTGTCAAAGCGTCAGGATTAGGGCTGGAAAATCGATAGCAAGTCTGCCGACTTGTGGTGCAACAACGACAAAACTCACAATTCGCACATTTTAGCACAGCAACAGTCACCAAATGAAAACATTATATGAAAACAAATTGAAACGTTCAGTCGGACGCAACCGTCTGCGCTATACTCAATACCTGTTTTAAAACCGGTGGAAATATGCCTAAAATATGCCTGTACGCTGTCTCAAAGATTGCCTGATGCAGATGGGGATGCCACCAGCTCTATTCCTGCAAAACTTGGTGACTCTAGCTCACAGTTTCTAAAAAGCGGGGTAAAGGGGGCTACGGCGGTATGGGTGGGCGTGGCATCAAAATTTGCTGCAGACCCTTATGGGATGTCAACTACTATCATCCTTCCAATTTAATGACTCTTGCTCAGAGTTTGTAAAAGGTAGGGTAAGGGGAGCTGGAGGCGGTATGGGTGGGCATGGCATCCAAAGTTTTGATGCAGATCTTTGCGGGTCGTTAATACTATAATTATTATTATTACTAGCTTAAAGTTAAAACTTAGGGACTAGTGGAATAAGCATGGCTGCCAGGCATAGACGAATAATGTAACAAGACTGGAAAACAGAGATGGTATGTTATGTTAGTTTAGATTCTGAGTGGTGCAAGCGGACAACTGGGGAAACGGCAAAAAGCCAGTATTTATTATCACTTGTTTACCTACTACACTCGCTACAATGTCAGCTGGTGCGAAGTCGGCCATCATTGTCTAGCTTTTGTTGTGACTGCAAAGTGTGCGAAGCGCAAGGCATAATTAATAGTTGCCGCTTTTCAGTTCATTTGATGTTGTCACAAAATTTCGAATCGGCAGTTTTAGGCTTTTGCTTGTTTTGTTTCAGCTCTGCTTTGCGTTCAGCGGCCTGTTCATTAAAGGAGAGGCGGCGGGCCAGCGGAAAGCAAGAACGGTAAAAATGTGTTAGTATGTGTATGCATGTGCGTTTGCTTCATTCTTGCTGGGCCTGCTCGTTGAGATTTTATATAATTTTAATATATTAATAGTTTTTTTCAAGTATTCATAGAGAAAATACGTGTGTTTAAGTGTTAGTTAATTTATTTATATAAAACTTGTCATATAGGTTGTGAAGACCCAAACTTACTGGCATAATATATGTAAATAAACGTAAGAAACACACATTATATTAAAGTTCCTCATGTTTTGCTCTACAATTGCACAAAGTTCATATGAAGTCTATACCACCCTTTCTTGTTGAGCAGCAGCAAGCCCAAAGAAGCAAAAGTCTAAATTGCAGATTCCAAATTTTGTGACAACAACAAATCAACTGAAAAGCGGTAACTAATAATTATGCCTTGCGCTTCGCACACTTTGCAGTCACAACAAAAAGCTAAACAATGATGGCCGACTTCGCACCATGTTCGTATGCATGGTCAGAAAAGTAATTCCCCTTGAGGTAGTAAGTGATCTAACGTCAGATGCGTTTCTGGCAGCTTTATATATATATTCTGACAATGGAACGAATTTCGTAGGTGCGTCAAGGAAGCTAGATCAAAATTTTCTTAAAGCAATTCAACGATATAATTGGCCCTATACTTGAAAATGAAACAAGTGGAAACGTTGCAGTCGGACGCAACCGACTGCGGCATACTCGATACCAGTATTAAAACCGGTAAAAAGAGCCCTTATTGCAAAGCGTTGGGGTGGATGGGGGTGGCTTGGGTAGTAATAGTGGGCGTGGCATCCAAACTTTTGATGCACTTTTTGGGGGGTCATCATCACCTATCTTGGTACCAAATTTGGTGGCTCTAGCTAAAAAACTGTGGGAGATATAGCCATTTCTGATTTCAAATTGCGGGGGGCTTGGGGCGAAATGGGTGGGCGTGGCTCCAAAGATTTGATGCAGTTCTTTGGGGGTCGTTACCAGCTATCTTCCAAATTTGGAGGCTCTAGCTCCACAACTCTGGAAGATACACGCTTTCCCGTTTTTGACGAAGCGTTGGGGTGGATGGCGGCGGCTAGGGCAGTATTGGTGAACGTGGCATCCAAACTTTTGATGCATTTTTTGGGGGGCCATCAACACCTTTCTTGGCACCAAATTTGGTGGCCATAGCTCAAAAACTGTGGGAGATATGGGCTTTTTTTACTTTAAATGCGGGGGGCTAGGGGCGGAATGGGTGGGCGTGGCTCCAAAATTTTTGATGCAGTTTTTTGAGGGTGGCTAGTAGCTATCTTCTTGCCAAATTTGGTAGTTCTCGCTGTAAGGTTGTGCGAAATATGTGGACTGATCGGTTTTGAGTTATCGAATTTATAATTATATATTTATAAAGTTAGCGTAGAACCCCCATATTGACACTTTACTTTACGTTCCCATAAATAAAGAGAATTGGAAAGTTTCAAGTCTCTAGCTTGAAGGGTGTGGAAAAAACTTGCACACAGACGGACGGACAGACACCATGACGGACATTGCACAAAACCAATATACTCTTTACCTTCGGTAAATAGAGAAATATTGCAGTGCTACGTAAAACAACTACATGGAATGCTTACAGCGTTTCACAGCATCAACTTGAGTTAGCTCAGTTTCTATACGACGAGCACATCGATTGCCATTGCCATAAAGAGTTTTCTGTAGTCTATCAACAGGCCACATCTGTAAAAGTACACTTTGATAGTGGTAACCAACAAATCTAGCCGCTGTATACTGCCCCCTCGTTATACCATATCTTAAGACCAATTTATGGAACTCCTTAATTTACTTGGAGAACACTTGATAGCAACATGAGACTACAATGCCAAGCACACACACTGATATCGTCTCGTGACTCCTAAAGGAAGGCAGCTTTCTAATGCAACATACTGGCCGACAAGAAAACTACCCAGTTTGATTGATCTGTCATCCAATCACTCGGCTTTCCTAACATATCAGCTACGAAACACAAAATCTCTCAATCCACCGTGTAAGTTGGCTTAAAAAACAATATAAGTGGTTCAGAACAACAAATCTATGAGTAACCTAATCCTGCAACAAATGCGTTCTTAATATCGATTGCATCAAACTACTCTCAGCTTCAGGAAAATGTAAAAATCATAAAAGAGCAATTCAACCCAATCCTTACTATGCCGACTGCGTTAGCTTTTTAATATTGTCACTAAAGTTGACCACTTCCCGGACGGATGGAAAAAGTCAATCATCATAATGATACCAAAGCCATCAAAACTTTTTGAAAAATATCTCGGGTTAATCCATTTCTGAATTTCAATCGCATAATCTTATCAGTAGCGATGGGGGGCGGTCCGCCCCCGGCGGCAAATTTAAGGCGCGGCAAAAAAACATTTATTGCTCCTTGAATAAATATTTTTGTATATTTTTTACATAAATGTTGTCTGGTGGCCTGCACTTGACAAGAAAACGGTCACCAGGAAATTAGGAAGGGTGCAGCGAACTGCTGCGCTCTGCATAACAGGAGCTTTACGTACGACCCCGGGTAACGCTCTTGACGCCATACTGCACTTCCTACCTGTCGAAATGATGGGGCGGAAAATAGCAACTATGTCAGCGCTTCGAATGAGGGAAGCCAAACAGTGGATAGGCCAGGACTTTGGACATTCAAGTATCTTGAAAGACAATCCACTCATACCAGACAACACGGATTATCAGATCCCACAGGTGTATTTAGACACTCCCTTTACCACCCTAATCCCAACTAGAGAGAATTGGGAAGAAGGCCTGCCCGCAAGACCTGCGGAAGCTATAGAAATGTTCACAGACGGCTCAAAGCTGGACGGTAGAGTAGGAGGCGGCATTTTCTGCGCCAATTTTAACTTACGCAAAGCTTTTCGACTCCCTGACCACTGTAGCGTCTTCCAGGCAGAAGTGCTAGCAATTCAGGAGTCACTAAGTTGCATTCCACATAGGTGTAATGTCAGTAAAATCTATATCCTCACAAACAGCCAAGCAGCAATTAGATCGCTGGAGTCGTACATGTCGAACTCTAAGGCTGTTCATAACTGTCGCAAATCTCTAAGGGAGATGGCAGAGCAGTTTAGCATATGCCTAGTATGGGTCCCAGGACATAGGGACATAGAAGGCAACTGCATCGCTGATGAACTTGCCAGATTAGGAACTACCATGGAACTCCTTCCAGACAATAAGTGCATTGGTATACCTATGGCATCCTGTAGACTCAACCTAAGAGATTTCTTCTAGACGGAAGCCAACAAAGTATGGCAGCACTCCACTCACAACTCACGTATTGCTCATCAAACCTGGCCAACCAGATGCCGGAAAAGATCAAATGAGCTCTGCTTCCTAAGCCGGAACAAGTGCTCTATTGTTACCAGAGTGATGACTGATGGCACTGGCTTGTGGGGGAACATGCGGCCAGATTATTGGTCCCACACAACGACTTCTGCAGAAGTTGTAGAGACGAGGAGGAAGAAGAAACAGTTCTTCACCTTCTTTGTACCTGTCCGGCCTTATGCAAAACTTGGCAAAGAATCCTTGGTGACTTTTTCTTCGAAGATCTATCTGAACTTGCGAGTAAAAGACCCAAAGATGTAGCAAGGTACATCCATGTCACAGGATGGACTCATGATGCGGAGTCATACTAAGAGTGATAAAGGGGTCTCAGAGCCTTTCGCGGCATCACAAAAATTTCATTCGCAATCATAGCAAATCCTGGCTACTCTGTCGGCATTTGTGTACAAAAATTTACAAAGCATTGCAACATATCGAAAATACTAAGTGAAAATCATTGGTCCTGGTTCATCGCTCGTAAAATTAAGTTTTATTTCTTTAAACTGCCAAATAACTTGAGGTTTGTACATGTTCAAATTTGTTTAATTGTTTACTAGTGTTTGATTACATGTTTGTGCCAGTGTGTAGTATTGGTTTACATTTTATTTATGTGTCCGTCCAAAAAACTTGCTCGGAGGCTAACAATGCATTTTTTTTAATCTAGCATTAATCATGAAAAGACTAAAAGAAAGCGCGACTTTTTATCGAAATAAGAAAAAGCTAGGGAAGAGAGTGAAAGGAAAAATAAAGGACCTATTCTTAAATATGCAAAAGCTGGCGCAATGGTTGCACCTTGCTCTGCGGCGGACCGGAATGTACCAAGTGCTGCATCGGGCCCAGAAAATGATGAATCTGTACAGGAACATGAAACTGTTACTCTAGAACATGATTTTGATGTGGTTCCCGAAGACGAAACTCTGGAAACACCCGTTTTCGGGACGGAGACCAATGCTTTAGAAAGTGAGAGCTTATATGACATCGGTAAATGGCCAGAGCACATAAATGAAACACTGCGCTTATTTCTCATTAAACAAGGCCAGAAAATCGTTCAGCACATCGATTTTAGTTTTGGATCATCCATTAAGCGTCCGGAGTCTTCATCACATGCTCTGAAAGGCGGATTGAGGAGTTTTAGCCGAGACTGGGTTTTTCGAACATTGGCTAGTGGTGAAAAAGTTCAACGCACTTGGATGGCTTTTTCTCCTTTTAAATCATCATTATTCTGCTTCTGCTGTCGGTTATTTGAGCAACCAAACGCTCCGAATGGGTCAATGTTTTGCTCATCCAGCGGATTTAATACTTGGTGGAAACTAAACCCTAAAGTTTTAAACCACGAATCAAGTCCTCTTCACTACCAAAATTATTTTAAATAGAAAGAGCTGGAAACCATAACTAAAAAAAGGAGAGCTTATAGACAAGAAAGAACAAGACGTGATGGAAAAAGAATCAAAAAGATTCCAAGAAATACTCGGAAGAATTTTTAACATAATTAGATTTCTTGCAAAGCAAAATTTGGCAACTTTCAGTTACATATTTGTCACCTCAAATACAAAACGAATTTATTGCAACTTTGGGAAATGCAGTTCGCCAAAAAATAATTGATCGGGTAAAGAAAGCCAAATATTATGCCATGGTATTTGACAGCACACCGAACATTTCTCACAAGGACCAAACAAGCCAAGTATTGAGGTATGTAGTCATAGAGAATCAAGAAGTTCAAGTTGTTTAATCATTTATAGACTTTATTGAAAGCTATGATAAAACCGCTGAAGGGATTTTCAAAATGATTTTGGACAAGCTTGAAGCTGATGGCTTAGATATTTTAAACTGTAGAGGCCAGGCATATGACAATGCTGCTGTTATGGCTGGATAACATTCAGGAGTTCAGCAAAGAATAAAAGAAATAAATCCAAAAGCCGTTTTCGTGCCATGCTCAAAACATTCTTTAAGCCTGGCCTGTTTGCACGCCGCGTCAGTTGAGGCTGGTGCAGTTCCTTTTTTTGGTACCTTGGAACGTTGCTATGCATTTTTTGGCATGTCTACGCATCGCTGGAATATTTTGACATCGACTACTGGAACAAGTTTAAAAAGGATACAAGATACCCGATGGAGCGCGAGAGCTGAGGCCGTTATTGTGACTCGAAATCACTACAAAGATACTTTGGCCACTCTGGAAAAATTAACTGAGACGGATGAAAGTTTAAGCACCAGAACAGACGCTGGAACATTGGTTGTTGCAATGGAGTCATTTTCCTTCTTATGTTTTTTAGGCTTCTGGCATCCTGTGCTGGTTGAAGTATAAGATGCCCAAAAGTATCTGCAAAAAAAGGGCATTAACATAACTTTGTGTGCTCAGAAAGTAAACGCTTTGAAAACGACGCTATTGGAAAACGTGAGGAATGGAAAAACGAAATACGGCGAAAACTTTTCGAATCGTTGGATTCTCAAATAAGAGAAAGGTTTAGGCAATTGCAAGACTTGGCGAGCAAATTTGCTTACCTTTCCCCTTCTAAATTGCTGGATTCTGACGACACCAAGTGGCTAAGTTTAGTGCATTCAGCAGGCAACATTCACGATGAAGTTAGTGTGGAGGAACTTCAGACAGAGCGCTTGCGTCTTCGAGCCTTCGTAGCTGCCGCAGGGAGCAGCGATCAAATGAGAAGCGAGGATCCGCTTGCCTTACTTAAGTTCATAATTAACTCGTAATTAGAAGATTCGGTTTCTAATTTAATTGTGATTTTTAGAATTTTTCTCACGATTGCTATAAGTAATGCCAGCTGACGGAGCTTTTCAAAATTAAAATTAATAAAAAACTACGTAAGATCGATAGAGAGAGGGGTTCGTTGGCGGCAAGTTTGGCTTCCGAACCCGGCGGCACAACCATAAGCTACGCCTTATCATCAAAACATGGAACTATTGAGCAGGTCAATCGTGTTAAATCACACTTCATTTGGTTAGAAGTTCTGATGCGTATTTATTTTTAACACGCTTATATTAGCTTCACTTGTATGTATGTAACTCTCCTTTCGAATAAAAGCAAGTGGCTTATTACTGTCAGTATATCCCACTACCTCAAGTTCGTTCGTTGGCCGAGCGGTCTAAGGCGCGGATTTTCGCTCCCGGACTCACCGATAGTGGATTCTAATCCCGTCCACGGCCGAAAAAAAAAAATTTTTTTTTTTAAATCTGCACCATATTCATGTTCACTAGAACTTACAAATTTTTTTTTTCAATAATTAATAGAACTAAAAATTAAAAAATAAATATAGTTTAAAAAAACTAAAAAACACGCTTTTATAATACATCGAACTAAAAAGTAAAAAATAAATATAGTTTAAAAAAAACTAAAAAACACGCTTTTAGAGCATATCAAACTAAAAAGTTAAAAATAATTTTTCAAATAAGCTTAAAACAATAATAAATGATAAATACTAGCATTATTGTAAAAAAAAGCGTGGGGCGCTTTGTCCATATTTCTCGTGCATCGAGCGCCCAATGCTATTTTTACAATAATGCTAGTATCATTTATTATTGTTTTAAGCTTATTTAAAAAATTATTTTTAACTTTTTAGTTTGATATGCTATAAAAGCGTGTTTTTTAGTTTTTTTTTAAACTATATTTATTATTTTATTTATTTGTTTTTATTTTCCTAGTGCTACAAGTGTTATTATTTGTATATTATTATTTAATATTTATGGTTCTACATAATTTAAATTATTATTTTAATTTTTAAACAATTAGTTGTGTCTTAAAAATCTAGAAGTTTTATTTGTTTTATGTGTTTAGGTTTGCTTTTAACTTAATTTTAAGCAGAGGTGCGCTCTTGGTACTTTTAAATCTGTTGGTAATTGGTTCCAGACTCGAACAGCAGAGACGTAAAATTGGTACGAAAACTAATTAGGTTATTTACTCTTTCCGATGTAGTAAAACTTAAGATATCATACAAGTAGTCAGGTTTTTTAGAAAAGATTATTTTGTGGAGAAGAACTAGTATATTTTAATTTAGTAAATGCGCAAACTCGAGATGAACCAACTTCTTGGCGTAATCCATTATGTGGTCTGTTCTTTGCAGCCCATACACGTAGCGAACAATATTATTAAATGCGACTTTAAGTTTACATTGGCTCGCAGCATCGATTTGGCAAAAATTTCTACTCCGTAAAAAAGGATTGGCATTACTAAAGTTTTTACAATCATTGTCGTTATTTTAACTGGTAAAAATTGCTGGGTCAGGGAAAGTTGTCGAAGAACGCCATACGTTTTTCCCATAGCTTTATTTACCTGGTCATTCCAATTCAAGGTTATATTAAAAATTATCCCGGGATTGACGGCCTTGTCAACAAAACCTATAGATTTACTGTTTACTATTAGGTTAGTAAGATCGTTAGTACTTATGTATTTTTTATATATAACTAGACACTTCGATTTTGACGGACTTATGCACAAAGCATTTTATTTAGCCCACACACTAACACGTAACAGATCATTATTGCACGATTCAATACACTGATTAATTTGACTAATGGGACTACTGACATACATTTGAACATCATCAGCATACATATGTACTTCATGTTTGGACAGGGCACTTGGCAAATCTTTTATATATATTGAGAATAGAAGAGGTCCTAGTATAGATCCCTGCGGGACACCACGTTTTACCAACATTAAGCTTGAAGGTGCACTCTGCTTTACAACGGCTTGTTTCCTATTTCTTAAGTAAGAGGACAATAGTTTGTTTGCCGTTAGCATAAAAAAATACATCTTGCTAAGCTTTGTCAAGAGAATTTCGTGATTTACCGTGTCAAATGCTTTGCTGTAGTCTAGTAGTGTAAGCAGCGTTACTTCACTATTATCCATTCTCACTCGAATGTCCTCGACTACCGTTAAAAGCGCCGTTGTGCAACTCATATTTGCCCTAAAACCAGATTGCTTTTTGCTCAAAAGCGAGTTTACATTTAAGAAGTTATTAATCTGTCCTGCCATAAGTTTTAATACCCTTGACCCATAAAATGGGTAAATAAGGGTATAATGGTTTTGTGCAAAAGTGTGTAACATCTCCGACCCCATAAAGTATATATATTCTTGATCAGCATCAACAGCCGAGACGATATAGCCATGTCCGTTTATCCGTCCGTCTGTCCGTTCGTCCGTCTGTCTGTCTGTCTGTCCTTCTATATGAACGCGTGGATCTCAGAGACTACAAAACCTAGAGACTTCAGATTTTGGATATAAGTTCTCCTACACCATGAGCAGAACAAGTTTGCTTCAAATTATCGATAACTATTCTGGTTTCCGATATACACATAATATCGATAACAAAATAATATCGAATTTGGAAAATCTAAAAATGAGGGTTGAAGTAATGGGTAATGATAGAACTTTTCTGAAAATTTCGTCTAAATCGGTTAAGAAACACCGGAGATATCGAATTTAATCGATTGGAGTTAAGTAAGTACAAATTTAATTTATATATTGCAACTGGGTTCAGGGTATCTTCTAGTCGGGCTGACATAATACATAGCAGAATTTAAAATGTGTTATGGGGCCGATTATGTTTGGTAACAGTAATTTAATGAATTTTGGATTTAAGTTATCCAAGCCGATAGCTTTAGATTTAATTTTTAATATTGCATGCAGGACATCACATTGGTTAACACATACAAATTCAAAACAATTACTACAGTTGTTTAAGGGTACACAATTTACATACGGATTACTCACAGCTATAGGAACATTGAAGTTGACAAATTTATTGTATATTTAAGTATATTTACATCTTCGTCATCACATATCACAGATTTATCTTTTCCAACACCCATATTGTTTATTGTTTTCCAAGTTTCTTTGATTGATATTGCGTTATTAAATTTATTACTAAAGAAATTGCGCTTAGCATTTTAAATAGATTGATTTACGTTTCGTCTGTTGGATTTAAAAAGTCGATAGTCATAGTCCGTCCTGTATCGTTTCCATTTATCGTAGGCCTCATCCCTGTGTTTAATTGCACTTTTAATATCATTATTAGAGGTCTGCATGAATGGCAAAAATAACATGTTCGAACGTACAATGCGCAAAATGAGTTGAGTGAATTTGAATGCAAGACCGAACAAATTTGAGTGAATGAGTGTGCTCGCGTCAGACTCGGTCGCACAACATTCAAACGAAACAAGTAAGAAGGCTCTAGTCGGGAGAGCCCGACTAGAAGATACCCTGAACCCAGTTGCAATAAATATATTTAATTTATATAAAACTTTGGTATACTGACTTAGCTTCCATCGATTAAGTTCAATATCTCCGGTGTTTCTCAACCGATTTGGACGAAATTTTCAGAAAAGTTCTATCATTATCCATTACTTCAACCCTCATTTTTAGATTTTCCAAATTCGATATTGTATTGTTATCGATATTATATGTATATCGGAAACCATAATAGTTATCGATAATTTGAAGCAAACTTGTTCTGCTCATGGTATAGGAGAACTTAAATACAAAATCAGAAGTCTCTAGCTCCTGTAGTCTCTGAGATCCACGCGTTCATACAGACGGACAGACGGTCAGACGGACAGACAGACGGACAGACGGACATGGCTATATCGTCTCGGCTGTTGATGCTGATCAAGAATATATATACTTTATAGGGTCGGAGATGCTTCCTTCTGCCTGTTACATACTTTTGCACAAAACCATTATACCCTTATTTACCCATTTTATGGGTTAAGGGTATAAAAAGACGAATTGAATGAGTGGGAATGCGTGAGAATAAGAGTTTGCGTTTCGGATGCATTCGAATGCCACGCCGGCTTGTTGTTGTTTTGTTTTCGTGCGTAGGAAAATAAAAGAATGGAAAAAACGAAAGTCAATTTAGAGATATAAACCAAAATACATATATTATATGCATAAAAACAACAGCGAAACACAAACAACATATAATTTCGTCCGCTTTCTTACCCCCGTCCATTTTTGATGACCGCGTGCTTCACAACATTACAACTCGAGTAACTCGAGTAACTCGAATGTCTTCGGCTTTGCCAAATTGTTCATTCCGTTTTACGCTTCATTTATTCTAATTCATTTTTACTGAGTGCCGTATGGAATGAAGCAACACGCATCGATGTTCATATTCATTCGTTTCGTTTTGTGCTTCGCACTCACTCAACTCAAAACAATTCGAATTCATTCAACTTGGCGTATGTTGTGAATGCAGCCATGCAGACCTCTAATCATTATAAAACCAGGACTTTAGAGCTGGCTTTTTAATTTTAGTTTTTAATGGAAGAAACTCATTGCAGAGGTAGTCAATATTATGCTGAAGCACGGTAATTTTGGTGTCAACAGAAGGGAGGTGGTAAATGCTATCCCAGTCACAATTGCAGCATGCTTCAACTAGTGAGAGTTGATCAATATTTTTTAAATCTCTAAAAGTTATTATTTGTTTTGAATATATGAGATGCATATCATAAGTCAGGAAGATAAGGTCATGCTTAGAAAACTCAGGTACGGAGAGTTGGTCATAATGTAATAAATTGTAATGTTTATTAACAAATATAGAAGCGTGCTTGTATTGCGCGTGAAATGTGTTGGTTCCGTCGAGTTTACTATTGATAAGCCAAGTGACTGCATTTCATCAGTCAGATGTTGTTCCCTTAGTACATTACTGTTCAGGACACCTGCTAATATTATGTCAGTATACGTCAGTGTTATATTCGATAACACACCTATAAGCCTAGAGTAGTCAATATTCTTATTGGGCATAAGATCAAAACAACGCTCCAAAACAGCACCGCATTGCCGAAAGCAAAAGTAAAACGTAACTGGGAGTACACCTAGACAAAAGACTTACATGACGCTGACACAGTAAAGCTAATAGAACACATTTTTAACTGAAAGCCAATAGCCTCCATTGGCTTATCAATGCTCGCTCTTCCCTTAGTCTAGACTGCAAGGTCCTGCTAAACAAGCAGATAAAATGTAATAACTTCCGAAGCAGCTTATAAATATGGTAACTCTAGCAGTGAAGATTCGGAACATATATGGTTTTATCGCATTTAATTTATCGCTTTATCTTAACCCCCAGTGTGCGTAGCCCCGACATTGGCTGGTCAGACAAATATAGACTAAAATATTTGCAAAGGTTCAAGGTTCTAGCTTAAAGGGTGTCGAAAAAAGTTGCGTTCACGTGGTTAAACAAACGGTCAGCATGACAGACATTGCACAAAACCAATATACTTATTAGCTTCAGTATCAGAGTACAAAAATGCGATACTAAGCAAAATACCATACTTACGTTCATACAAATTGCTGTATCAAAAACAGTCTCCGTTATGTCGTCAATGGGTAATAAACCTCTCTCGCTTTCTTCTATAGGAGCAGCACAACACATATAACTGTCATTTTTTATTTCTACTCCCTTGTCGGTACAAGATCCGTCTAAATCCTTCAGAACAACATTCTCGTCCTCTTCCTGTAATGGAGCCAGCGAAGTCTTATAAACATTTTCATCAAATTGTGATTTCTGTCGCAGCAAGAAACCGAATTTTTCAAAGAATCCGTCATCAGTGTCTTGAAGTCTGCAAATATATGATTCTTTATTTGATGTTTTATCCATTTACCCATTTTTCTATTCTTACAAATATTATTCTCAACTACATACACATATAAGAAGGGACAGTAACGGTTTTAATGTTTTTTTAAAATATTAAAAAATAAGAATTCCTTATACTAGTTTCTGAAAAAAATTCTTTTTACTGTCAAGCTTAATTTATATTTAAAATCAAAATAATTGTGCAAGTACAGTCGACCCTCGGTTAACGTACTTAATTGATTCCAGCATCTTGTTTTTTATCCAAAAAGTTCGTTAAGCAAAACCATTGTCTGTATATATAAAAGAGTTTGTCCTCACTAGAATGGAAGAGCCACAGCCTAAACGAAAAGAGCTAGAAGGCTGAAATTTTCACACAATTTTCCATGCAGGTAGGAGGTGAGCACTAAGAAGGGAATTTTTATTTGGACAACTCCTTCAAGTACCTCCCATACGATTTGGAGCACTTTTTACCCATTTAAAAAAAAAAAATTACAATTACAACAAGTACCCATTCCACTACTGTCGCCTAATTGTCGCACAAGCTGAGGGTTTGATCGCGAGCGAGAATACAAAACCAAAACAAATGCGCAGTGACGCCTTCGCGTCGCACAAGCAAAGTCATAAGGAAAGGTTCGACACTTGCAAAAAAGAAATGGATTTCCGCTTCTTAATGAATAAGTGCATACACAATTAAGTGAACAATGCGCTTGAAAATAATTTTCATAATTTTATGTACCTGTATAACTTCGCACAGTGCACTTTTTTTTTCGAATTTGTGTGCTTTTGACAATTGATTTACGACCCAAGTAGCGTTTGTTGTTGTTGTGAGTGTTGTTGTTGGGCCGCACATTTGTTTTTACATACAGGTAAGGAATTGGTTATGCATTTTTGTTTATATTTAATGTGAACAAAGAAAGTAATTTTTTAATATTGTTTATATTAAGGATAATAGTAACATCGAAAATAACTTTTTGAATCAGTGAGTTTTTCAATATTCTGATTTTCGTTTTATATACATATATATACATTCCTTTAAAATTACTTATACATATTAATTCACTTAAAATACGTATTTCATGATAAGTTATAATAAAATTTAATTACTATTATTTAAATATTTAAATAACGATCAACGTATTTTAATCTCTTTTGTTGTTTTTTTAAACACAAGAAAATTAAGTCGATTTTCGACTTAATAATTGAAGCAACATTTTATATAGTTGTCTTCTATTTTGCATATTATATAATAGTTATATAGACGCTGCTTTAGTGCATTTAAAAATCAAATAAAACCAAGCAGTCTGAATATTCTATTAAATTAATATAAGTTGGTATATTCAATTTTATTGAATTCTATACTTTGTATAGACACTGTAACGTTGTAACAATCGTTTTACAGTGAAGTCAATTGACTCATAGCCAAATTAAAATATGTCTATTGAAGCTTTAGATATTAGTTATGTTTTGGTGCCGCATTCAGTTGTTGCCATAATTGGTGATGGAGCCTGTCTTTTTAGATCTATTTCCTACCTTTTATTTGGTAGGCAAGGCTTCCATGGCACCATACGCCAAAATATTGTTGAACATGTTGTAACCAACTGGCAAACTTTTGCTTGCTTCAGCATAAACTTAAATGGAGAGTGTTATTGCTCTTCTGAACAATATGAGTGCGCTATGTCAAACTCATATACTTATGGTACTGCAAACCATTATACCCTTATTTACCCATTTTATGGGTTCAGGGTATAATGAAACAAGCAGTAAATAAAAAAAAAAACAAGTGGAAACGTTGCAGTCGGACGCAACCGACTGCGGCATACTCGATACCAATATTAAAACAGGTAAAAAGAGGCCTGATTGCAAAGGGGTACGGATGGGGCAGGGGTGTACGCTGCCTTAAAGATTCTCCGATGCAGATAGGGATGCAACCAACTATCTTCCTTCCAAATTTGGTGACTCTAGCTGAAAATTTGTAAAAAGTGGGGAAATAGGGGCTGGGGGCAGTATGGGTGGGCGTGGCATCCAAATCTTTGCTGCAGATATTTGTGGAATGTCATTTGCTATCTTCATACCAAATTTGGTGACTCTAGCTCGAAAATTGTTAAATGTGGGGAAAGGGGAGCTGGGGGCGGTATGGGTGGGCGTGGCATCCAAAGTTTTGATGCAGATCTGTGTGGAATGTCAATTGCTATCTTCATATCAATTTTGGCGACTCTAGCTCAAAGTTTGTATAAAGTGGGGAAAGGGGGGCTGGGGCCGGTATGGGTGGGCGTGGCATCCAAAGTATTGCTGTAGATCTATGTGGAATGTCAATTGCTACCATCCTTCCAAATTTGGTGACTCAAGCTCAAAGTTTGTATAAAGTGGGGAAAGGGGGGCTGGGGGCGGTATGGGTGGGAGTGGCATTCAAATTTTTGCTGCAGATCTATGTGGAATGTCAATTGCTACCTTTATACAAAATTTGGTGACTCTAGACTCAAAGACTGTTAAAGGTGGGGAAAGGGGGTGGAAGGGGTGCGCGTGGCTCCCAAACTTTGATGCAGTTTTTTGCGGGTCGTTGCAAGCTATCTTCCTGCCAAGTTTGGTGGCACTAGCTCCACAAATATGGAAGATACACGCATTCTCGTTTTTGACGAAGCGTTGGGGCAGCTGGAGGTGGCTAGGGCGGTATTGGTAGGCGTGGCATCCAAACTTTTGATGCAGTTTTTGGGGGGTCATCGTCTTGGCACCAAATTTGGTGGCTCAAGCTCAAAAACTGTAAAAGATATAGGCTTTTTTGACTTAAAAATGCAGGGGGGCTGGGGGCGGAATGGGTGAGCGTGGCTCCAAAACTTTGATGCAGATTGTTGGGGGTCGTTGTCAGCTATCTTCCTACCAAATTTGGTGATTCTAGCTCGAAGCATGTAAAAGGTGGTGAAAGGGGGGCTATGGGGCTTGGGGGCGGTATGGGTGGGCGTGGCATTCCAATTTTTGCTGCCGATCCATGTGGGATGTCAATTGCTATCTTCATACCAAATTTGGTGACTCTAGCTCGAAGTTTGTATAAAATGGGGAAGGGGGGGCTGGGGGCGGTATGGTTGGGCGTGGCATCAAAATTTTTGCTGCAGATCCTTGTGGAATGTCAAATGCTACCTTCATACCAAATTTGGTGACTCTAGCTCAAAGTAGGTATAAGGTGGGGAAAGGGGGGCGGAATGGTTGGGCAAGGCTCCAAAACTTTGATGCAATTCTTTTGGGGTTCTTGCCAGCTATCTTCCTACCAAATTTGGTGGCTTTAGCTCCACTACTCTGGAAGATACACGCATTCCCGTTTTTGACGAAGCGTTGGGGCAGATGGGGGTGGCTAGGGCGGTATTGGTAGGCGTGGCATCCAAACTTTTGATGCAGTTTTTGGGGGGTCATCATCACCTATCTTGGCACCAAATTTGGTGACTCTAGCTAAAAAACTGTGGGAGATATAGGCTTTTCTGATTTCAAAATGCGGGGGGGCTGGGGGCGGAATGGGTGGGCGTGGCTCCAAAACTTTGATGCAGTTTTTTGGGGGTTGCTAGTAGCTATCTTCCTACCAAATTTGGTGGCTCTAGCTCCACTACTCTGGAAGATACACGCATTCCCGTTTTTGACGAAGCGTTGGGGCAGATGGGGGTGGCTAGTGCGGTATTGGTGGGCGTGGCATCCAAACTTTGGATGCAGTTTTTGGGGGGTCATCATCACCTATCTTGGCACCAAATTTGGTGGCTATAGCTCAAAAACTGTGGGAGATATAGGCTTTTTTGACTTTAAAATGCGGGGGGGCTGGGGCGGAATGGGTAGGCGGGGCTCCAAAATTTTTGATGCAGTTTTTTGGGGGTTGCTAGTAGCTATCTTCTCTCCAAATTTGGTAGTTCTAGCTGTCAGGATGTGCGAAATATGTGGATTTATCGGTTTTGAGTTATCGAATTTATCGATTTGCGAGCCCCCCAGTCATCGTAGAACCCCCATCTTGACACTTTAATTTACTATCCCATAGATAAAGAGAATTGGAAAGTTTCAAGTCTCAGCCGGACAGACGGACAGACACCATGACGGACATTGCACAAACCCAATATACTTTTTACCTTCGGTATCGAGTATAACAAGTGGAAACGTTGAGTCAGACGCAACCGAATGCGGCATACTCGATGCCAGTATTGAAACCGGTAAAAGAGGCCTGATTGCAAAGGGTTACGGATGCGGCAGGGGTGTACGCTGCCTTAAAGATTCTCCGATGCAGATGGGGATGCCACCAGCTATCTTCCCTCCAAATTTGGTGACTCTAGCTCAAAGTTTGTAAAAGCTATGGAAAGGGGGGCTGGGGCGAAATGGGTGGGCGTGGCTCCAAATCTTGGAGGGGGTCGTTGCCAGCTATCTTCCTACCAAATTTGGAGGCGCTAGCTCCACTACTCTGGAAGATACACATATTCCCGTTTTTGATGAAGCGTTGGTGCGGATGGGGGCGGCTAGGCAGTATTGGTGGGCGTGGCATCCAAACTTTTGATGCAGTTTTTGGGGGGTCATCATCATCTATTTTGGCACCAAATTTGGTGACTAGCTAAAAAACTGTGGGAGATATAGGCTTTTCTGATTTCTAAATGCGGTGGGGCTGGGGGCGGGATGGGTGGGCGTGGCTCCAAAACTTTGATGCAGCTCTTTTGGGGTCGTTACAAGCTATCTTCCTACCAAATTTGGTGGCTCCAGCTCCACTACTCTGGAAGATACACATATTCCCGTTTTTGATGAAGCGTTGGTGCGGATGGGGGCGGCTAGGCAGTATTGGTGGGCGTGGCATCTAAACTTTTCATGCAGTTTTTTTGGGGCTCATCATCACCTATCTTGGCACCAAATTTGGTGGCTCTACCTCAAAAACTGTGGGAGATATAACCATTTCTGATTTCAAAATGCGGGGGGCTGGGGACGGAATGGGTGGGCGGGGCTCCAAAACTTTGATGCAGTTCTTGGGGGTTATCATCACCTATCTTGGCACCAAATTTGGTGGCTATAGCTCAAAAACTGTGGGATATATAGGCTTTTTTGACTTTAAAATGCGGGGGCTGGGGGCGGAATGGGTGGGCGTGGCTCAAAAATTTTTGATGCAGTTGTTTGGTAGTTCTAGCTGTAAGGATGTGCGAAATATTTGGATTTATCGGTTTTGAGTTATCGAATTTATCGATTTGCCAGCCCCCAGTTATCGCAGAACCCCAATCTTGACACTTTAATTTACTATCCCATAGATAAAGAGAATTCTCTTGCTTGAAGGGTGTGGAAAAAAGTTGCGTTCATACAGACAAACAGAAACCATGACGGACATTGCACAAACCCAATATACTCTTTACCTTCGGTATCGAGTATAAAAACAGTTGTCAGAAGTTTTCCAGTTTGTGTTCCGTTTTTAAATTCCCAGCAAGCATCAAAAAAGTTAATCGATAGTTCCGATAGTGGAACAGTTGTGGATTCCAAAATCAGCTGTTCTTAGAAACGGAATAAAAGGTTTACAATTATTACGGGCAGCATAAGAAAGGGACGCACATAAAAATTTAAAGCGAAAGTGGCTCGAAAGCTTCCGTCGGGAAGACCGCTTTAATAAATGCGATACTTTTTGGTTCCGCTATTTTTCCCTTGACTGGCGGGATGTTTAAATATTCCACAAAATCTGTAGCTAAAATTTTGATGCCATGTCCCCATAAAACGATAACGCGTATATCTTTCAAAGTTTTTGATGGCAATATATATACATATATATAAATATATATGTACATAGTTGGTGGCATCCCCAAAAGTTCTACTTGAGCCAATCTTTGAATCTTTCCTGTATTTTTGTTTACACTCGTATACAATAAATTCATGCAATACTTCGCTACTGCATGCTTGGCCTAACTTCAATCTTCCATATCTTCGGTTTATTTTACCCTTAACCCATAAAACGGTTGAAAATGGTATAATGGTTTTGTGCAAAAGTATGTAACAGGAAGAAAGAAGCATCTCCGACCGCATAAAGTATATATAATCTTGATCAGCATCAACAGCCGAGGCGATATAGCCATGTCCGTTCGTCCATCTGTCTGTTTGTATGAACGCGTGGATCTCAGAGACTACAAAAGCTAGAGACTTCAGATTTTGAACATAAGTTCTCTTATACCATAAGCAGAACAAGTTTGCTTCAAATTATCGATAACTACTCTAATTTCCGATATACACATGATATCGGATTTTGAAAATCTAAAAATGAGGGTTGAAGTAATGGGTAATGATATAACTTTTCTGAAAAATTCGTCCAAATCGGTTAAGAAGCACCGGAGATATTGAACTTAATCGATTGAAGTTAAGTCAGTATACCAAAGTCAATTATAAATTTAATTAACATATTTATTGCAACTTCGTACTTGTTTTATCTAATTTCGATATAATGCTGTTAACTATCGGAAACGGAAAGAAAAAACGGACAGACGTGTCTTTACCTATTCGGCTAATCAAGGATATAAAGATAGACTTTATAGGGTCAAAAATATGTTATGCTGTCTGTAACGTACACTTCCACAAAAACATGATTTTTATCCACTCCAAGAGCTCAGGGTATTAACCGATTTGAATAAATTGTTTAATATTACTATCTGTAAGCATATTTTGTACATTATTTAAAATCGAAACAAGAAAATCCACACAGAACAGAAATTATGTAGGAATAAGAAACGCAAGCAATAGATCATAATTTTTTATTTTTCAAATACTTTTATAACATTGTGTATGTCATTTATATTTTCTTGTTTTCCGTCTATTCTTTGATAAACGTTATGCACCTTTTGACTTACACTAATGTACGTACAAACATACGTACATATGTCATTGCATTTTTACATAGAGAAAATTACCTATCTATTCCACACAATTGTACTGACTGAACACACTGTTGTTTTATAGATTTTAGTCTGTCGCGAAACTTCATTAGTTTTTAGATTGCTTTTCTTTAAATATGCATAGCAAATACCATAATCTACTATTATTTTATAAAAAATTTAAAATCACAAAAAAATAACATATACATATGTAAGCTAAACTAACAGCTTTTAACTTGACATTTGCGTTTGAACTGTTTGAATGTTAGAAACTTCAAACTTACGCAGCCGTAGTTTCGGGCCAAAACATACCACCACACACAAACAGAGCATACAAATAAACAATTTCAGACTTCATGGCTCATGAGTTCAAGCAAATACTAACATACAGACATATGTACATGTCTGCATTTGTGAGTAGCATAAACAATTACAGTGAGTCAAAAAAGAATTGGCACACTTGAAACTTTTTTTCTCAGAATAAAGATTCAACAAAATGGAAAATGGTAATCTCTAAACACAATTATTAATAAAATCTTGAACCAAACCTTGAATAGTTAAAAAAATTAAAAATTAGCATAAAAAAGTATTGGAATATCCATTGCAACTCAAACACGCTAGTACTTTATTGGTACTCTTTTGCATTGAATAACGGACTGCCAACAGCAGGGCGTTAGTTGTACTCAAACACAAAAGAAGCGCGCTTTTGATTTTGTATTTAAGTTCTCCTATAACATGAGCAGAACAAGGTTGCTTCAAATTATCGATAACTATTATGGTTTCCGATATACATATAATATCGATAACAATAAAATATCGAATTTGGAAAATGTAAAAATGAGGGTTGAAATAATGGGTAATGATAGAACTTTTCTGAAAAATTCGTCCAAATCGGTTAAAAAACACCGGAGATATCTAATTTTATCGATTGAAGTTAAGTCAGTATACCAAAGTCAATTATAAATGTAATTTACATATTTATTGCAACTGGGTTCAGGGTATCTTCTAGTCGGGCTCTCCCGACTAGAGCCTTCTTACTTGTTATACCCTTAAAAAGGTATAATGGTTTTGTGCAAAAGTATGTAACAGGCAGAAGGAAGCATAATTAACATAAACGCAACCGATGGGCATGTACGTTGGGAAACAACAAAAAGCCAGTATTCTTATCACTTGTTTACCTACTACACTCGCTAGAATGTCAGCTGGTGCGAAGTCGGCCATCATTGTTTAGCTTTTTGTTGTGACTGCAAAGTGTGCGAAGCGCAAGGCATAATTAATAGTTGTAATGTAATGTAATGTAATGTCGAACGAGGGTGGGCTTGCGCCCTTCGGCACTGCGACCCACAAGGATCTATTGTGCCCCCTTACCACTAGTTCATTTTTAATGTTCTCAGGAACTGAGTCAGACCAGTCTGTGGGATATGCATCAGGTCTTCCTCTCTGAGAGTGTAGTTGCCTAACAGCTTTGCTCTATTACGTGCCAGGGCGGGGCAGTTTGTGATTAGGTGTTCCATTGATTCAACATCCTCTTCGCAGAATCTACAAGTTCTGTTTCTAGCAAGGCCCATCTTATGTAGATGGTCGTTGCAGGGAAAGTGGCCTGTTAACGCCCCACAAAGTGACCTAAGTTGTGATCTGTTTAAGGATAGAGCTACCTTTGCTCTTGCTGCATCAGGGCAAACATATCTTTTTGAGTGCCTAAGACCCTCTAGATTGTTCCAGTGCATTATTTTCTTTTTTTCTAACCAATTGTGTATGTCAGATTTGAGTTTGTTGTTTGAATAACCAAACATTGGACTTGGGCCTATAAACGGGGCTTCCGCTCCTAATTTAGCCCTTACATCCGCGGCCTCATTACCTGAGTGACCTTCATGTCCTGGGACCCAAACCAGAGAAACTCTATTATTGGTTGCCAGTGCATTTAGCTCACGGTGACATTCATGTATGAAGTTTGAGCTATAGCTATAGCTGTTTAGTGCTTTAAGAGCTGCTTGACTATCGGAGAGTATACGAATGTTAACTCCTACCAATCGTCTGCTATTCAGTCTATATACCGCCTGTAAAATAGCGAAGAGCTCCGCCTGGAAAACGGTGCATTCGGCCTCAAGTGAGAGAGAGATGTGTGTGCGAGGACCCACTATGCCTGCTCCTACCCCTGATGCTGTCTTGGATCCATCTGTGAACCAATTTTGTGCATCGTCATTTAGCCAAGATGGATTTGAAGTCCATTGCTCTCTTGTTGGAAAAATGACCTTGTAATTTTTCGTGAAACTATGGATGGTTTGTATTTGGTCTAGGGTTTTTGTTTTATCAAGGATGTCCTCTACCCTATTCAATATACCTAGGTGTCCTCTAAGGTTGCCCTTCTGGTATTTGTTACCTACATAGAGCCCCAGAGCCTGCTTTACAGCCTCTTCCTCTATAGCTAGGTGTAAGGGAGTTAGGTTTAGAATTGCTTCCAGACCTGCTGTCGGGGTCGTTCTCAGTGCCCCTGTGATACTTAGGCAAGCTAGCCTTTGTACCTTGTTGAGTTTATTGATAGCGGTGCTTTGTGTGGCTTTTTCCCACCATACTGCCGCCCCGTACAGAATCATTGGTCTTACCATTTGGGTGTACGCCCAGTGGGCCATTCGTGGAGAAAGCCCCCATGATTTGCCAAGCATCTGCTTGACAGCCCAGAGAGATCGAGTTGACTTTGTGGTTACTGCTCTCAGGTGTGCGTTCCAAGTGAGTTTGCTATCCAGAGTTACCCCTAGATATTTTACCTCTGTACTCAGAGTCACAACTGTGCCACTAACCTTTATGTCTGGGAATTTTAGAATCCTTTTATTGGTGAACGGGATTATGATGGTCTTACTAGGGTTGATAGAGAGCCCTTCTGAGGTGCACCATGTTACCGTTTGATCGAGAGCACGTTGCATGAGGTCTGCTAGGATCCTTTCATCTTTGCCCCTGATGATTACGGATATGTCATCTGCATATCCTATCGTTTTGCATCCGTTTGCATTGAGAGACAGAACTAAGTTGTCTACTAGGAGTGACCACAGTAAAGGAGATAGAACACCACCCTGTGGGCAGCCTTTTGAGGCATGTATGCTAGCCGAGGCAAGTCCAAGATCGGCCTTTATCAGTCTGCGGCATAGCATTGCCTTCACCCAGGCTACTACCTTAGGGTTTACCCCCCTGTTTGTCAGAGCCCGGCTCATTGAGTCAAAGTTTGCATTATCGAAGGCACCCTCTATGTCCATGAAGGCGCATAGGGCGACCCCCTTTGCGTCAATTGCTTTTTCTATGTCAGTTGTCAAATGATGCAGTGCCGTCACCGTGGATTTACCCTTCTGGTAGGCGAATTGCAGTTTGTGAAGCGGGTTGGCTTCTAAAATGTCAGTTCTGACGTAGCAGTCTATCAGTTTCTCCATGGTCTTTAGCATGAAAGAGGAGAGACTGATTGGTCTGTATGATTTGGGAGAGCATGGTGGCTTGTCCCCGCCCTTAGGAATGAATATTACCTTTACTGCTCTCCAGGTCTTTGGAATATATCCCAGCAAAAGGCTGGCTCGATATATAGGAATCATTTTCCTAATGATGATCCCTTTGCCCTTTGATAACATGGCTGGAAATATGCCATCTGGACCAGGGGATTTGTAGGATTTGAAGGAGTTAATTGCCCATTCTACCCTTTCGTAGCTAACTATGTTTTTTATTATTGGGTCTATGATTCTTGTGTGCCTCAGTTCTTCTGTGTCAGGGTCTCCCTCTGTGCTACAGAATGAACAGTCAGGAAAGTGAGATTTTAGAAGAACCTCTAAAGTTTCCTGTGAGTCACTGGTGTATACACCGTTCGGGCCCATCAGTGTCCCAATCGGTCCTCCACTGGCTTTTGATAGGGCTCTATGGACCCTTGCAGTTGAGGGTATGTCCCTAAGATCTTCACAGAAATTCCTCCATGAGGATCTCTTGGATTTCCTTAACTCCCTATTGTAATTAGTTAAGGATGTCCTGTAGAGATCCCAATTGTTGGACCTTTTGGCCCTGTTGAACTCTGTCCTAGCTTCTCTTCGTAATTCTTCAAGTCGTGAATTCCACCAGGGGACCCTCTTGCTAGAGGTCTTAGCCCTTTGTGGGCAGCAGTCATTGAAGGTTGAGACTAGATCGTGCGTCAGGGTATTAACTGCCCTTTCTAGCTCCTCAGTATTCGTTATTTGTGGTCTATTACCCGATAATTTTCCTGTAAGGATTTCGGAGTATTTCGTCCAGTTAGTGGTTTTTGGGCTGCGGTAGAGCACAACGCTCCTCACCGGTCCCTCAAGGTCAAAGAGAATGTGTCTATGATCAGACATTGAGGCCTCCTCGGACACTCTCCATTCTTTCACCAAGTCTATGGCCCTGTCAGAAACCAGTGTTAGATCTAAAACCTCCTTCCTTATAGAATTAACAAAAGTTGGTTCATTCCCCCTATTTGCTACTGATAAGTTAGTTGATATAAGATAGTTTAAGAGAGACTCACCTCTGTTGTTCGTGTCTGTGCTTCCCCATGCTAGGTGGTGAGCATAATTAATAGTTACCGCTTTTCAGTTTATTTGTTGTTGTCAAAAAATTTGGAATCTGCAATTTAGACTTTTGCTTGTTTTGTTTCAGCTCTGCTTTGCGTTCAGCGGCCTGTTCATTAAAGGAGAGGCGGCGGGCCAGCGGAAAGCAAGAACGGTAAAAATGTGTTAGTATGTGTATGCATGTGCGTTTGCTTCATTCTTGCTGGGCCTGCTCGTTGAGATTTTATATAATTTTAATATATTAATAGTTTTTTTTCAAGTATTCATAGAGAAAATACGTGTGTTTAAGTGTTAGTTAGCAACTATTTTTGCCACCACGCAGAATCTAAACTAACATAACATACCATCTCTGTTTTCCAGTCTTGTTACATTATTTGTCTATGCCTGGCAGCCATGCTTATTCCACTAGTCCCTAAGTTTTAACTTTAAGCTAGTAATAATAATAATTATAGTATTAACGACCCGCAAAGATCTGCATCAAAACTTTGGATGCCTTGCCCACCCATACCGCCTCCAGCTCCCCTTACCCCACATTTTACAAACTCTGAGCAAGAGTCATTAAATTTGGAAGGATGATAGTAGTTGACATCCCATAAGGGTCTGCAGCAAATTTTGATGTAGGCCCCTTTACCCCACTTTTTAGAAACTGTGAGCTAGAGTCACCAAGTTTTGCAGGAATAGAGCTGGTGGCATCCCCATCTGCATCAGGCAATCTTTGAGACAGCGTACACCCTTGCTGCATCCGCATTCCTTTGCTGTTAGGCATATTTCCACCGGTTTTAAAACAGGTATTGAGTATAGCGCAGACGGTTGCGTCCGAATGAACGTTTCAATTTGTTTTCATATAATGTTTTCATTTGTTGACTGTTGCTGTGCTAAAATGTGCGAATTGTGAGTTTTGTCGTTGTTGCACCACAAGTCGGCAGACTTGCTATCGATTTTCCAGCCCTAATCCTGACGCTTTGACAAACTCATGGACCAATACATTTGCAGTTTCAAGTCTGTAGCTGTAAGTGTCGAACAAAGTTGCGTACGTACAGACGAACAGACACGATGAAGGACATTGAACAAAACCAATTTACTCTTTAAGACCTGTACGCATGAGCCCCGTACAGCTCCCGTACAGTATACATGAGTTTTACGACCGTAACAACAAGTGTTGAAAAAAGCACAGTTTGTGGCGGTAGGCTAATAACTTTCTCTTAATAAATCGGAAATGCGACTGTGTTTTGCATACTTAAATTCAAAATAATGATTCACGACAAAAGCGCGCTTCTTTTGTGTTTGAGTACAACTAACGCCCTGCTGCTGGCGGTTGTGAAAATAGCAGGATGCAAAACTTTTTAAAACTGCCTGTTGAGGTAGATAATACTTCGCATTTTCGTTGGGCTCGACCATATGTCCTAAGTCTATATATTATTTTAAGAAATTACTATAACTTTTCTTAAGCTGCATATTTAAAAAAAAATTTTTTTTCTAAGTTCAGGAATATTGCCATCGCTTGAGGTTTTGATTCTCCTAACTCTTTTTCTTCCTTAAATGGAATTGTTACCGTATATCTTACATCTAACTCTTTGTTGTTGTTTTAGCTAAACTTTCCTCGCAGAATGTTGTTTCTGTATCTTCATCATCGTCCTCTTCCATTTCCCAAAATCGCTCTAAATCTCCAGCCTCAATTACCGACGCGACTATTTTTTCTTTTCTTTTAGATTTGGTGCACCCAAATTCTGTATTTTGACCGAAAAGCCCGTCTATTTTTATACCCTTAACCCATAAAATGGGTAAATAAGGGTATAACGGTTTTGTGCAAAAGTATGTAACAGGCAGAAGGAAGCATCTCCGACCCTATAAAGTATATATATTCTTGATCAGCATCAACAGCCGAGACGATATAGCCATGTCCGTCTGTCTGTCTGTCTGTCTGTATGAACGCGTGGATCTCAGAGACTACAAGAGCTAGAGACTTCTGATTTTGCATAAAAGTTCTCCTGAACCATGAGCAGAACCAGTTTGCTTCAAATTATCGATAACTATTGTGGTTTCCGATATACACATAATATCGATAACAAAAAGTATCGAATTTTGAAAATGTCAAAATGAGGGTTGAAGTAATGGGTAACGATAGAACTTTTCTGAAAACTTCGTCCAAATCGGTTAAGAAACACCAGAGATATCGAATTTTAATTCAATTATAAATTTAATTTATTTATTGCAACTGGGTTCAGGGTATCTTCTAGTCGGGCTCTCCCGACTAGAGCCTTCTAACTTGTTTTTTTATTATTTTTGATTGCCCGAAAGCATTGAAATAATGGAACATGTCAATTTATTATACCCTTATTCCATAAAATGGGTAAATAAGGGTATAATGGTTTTGTGCAAAAGTATGTTACAAGCAGAAGGAAGCATCTCCGACCCCATAAAGTACATATATTCTTGATCAGCATCAACAGCCGAGACAATATAGCCATGTCCGTCTGTCCGTCTGTATGAACGCGTGGATCTCAGAGACTACAAGAGCTACAGACTTCTGATTTTGTATTTAAGTTTTCCTATACCATGAGCAGAACAAGTTTGCTTCAAATTATCGATAACTATTCTGGTTTCCGATACACACATAATATCGATAACAATAAAATATCGAATTTGGAAAATCTAAAAATGAGGGTTGAAGTAATGGATAATGATAGAACTTTTCTGAAAATTTCGTCCAAATCGGTTGAGAAACACCGGAGATATTGAACTTAATCGATGGAAGCTAAGCCAGTATACCAAAGTCTTATATAAATTAAATATATTTACTGCAACTGGGTTTGGGTATCTTCTAGTCGGGCTCTCCCGACTAGAGCCTTCTTACTGGTTTTCTGTTCAAAGCATGCTTAGACCTTCAATGAGCTACGACATCCTCAATGTTTTAGACTATTTTGAATATCAAAATATTGAGGACATTAAAATTCAAATCCATTAAATCATTTTTATTAAGTGGGCGTTTATGGAGGACACCAGCAAGTTTTGGCGGAAGTCCTGAAGTACAAAGACGCTGGCGACAACAACCCATTTAGTGGTTTAGCTGAATTTGCCATTGGAATTCTTTCACTGCCATGGTCAAATGCTGAGATTCATCGTGTATTCTCTATTTAATAAAAAGCAAATTACGTAAGGCCATGGGCCTTAAAACATTAAATGCGATACTTTAAATAAGGTATATATAAAATTTTTATTTATTAATAGAAAAAAATATTTAAAACATTACACTTAAAATATTTTAACAGGTACGGACCACAAAGACGCGGAAAATGTTTCCAAAACTATGCTCTGCAGTAAGAGTATTTTACTCAAATAAGTGGCAGAGTACACAGTTTCATTGATTTTAAAAGGTTTTGAACGCACTCCAATGGAATATTTTGCCATTTCTCCAAGACTATCGCCTTGAGATAATTTTTATTTTTTTTCGATGGCGTTTGGCAGTTCATTTTTATACCCTTAACCCATAAAATAGGTAAATAAGGGTATAATGGTTTTGTGCAAAACTAGGCAGGCAGAAGGAAGCATCTCCGACCCCATAAAGTATATATATTCTTGATCAGAATCAACAGCCGAAACAATATAGCCATTTCCGTCTGTCCGTCCGTCTGTCCGTCTGTATCAACGCGTGGATCTAAGAGACTACAAAAGCTAGAGACTTCAGATTTTGGATATAAGTTCTCCTATACCATAAGCAGAACAAGTTTGCTTCAAATTATCAATAACCATTTTGGTTTCCGATATACACATGGAATCGATAACAAAAAATATCGAATTTGGAAAATGTAAAAATGAGGGTTGAAATAATGGGTAACGATGGAACTTTTCTGAAAATTTCGTCTAAATCGGTTGAGAAACACCGGAGATATTGAACTTAATCGATTGAAGCTAAGTCAGTATACCAATTTATTTATTGCAACTGGGTTCAGGGTATTTTCTAGTCGGGCTCTCCCGACTAGAGCCTTCTTACTTGTATAAGATAAGCTAACAGGATTTTCAATTGGGTTGAGGTCTGGGCTAGGGGCAGAAGTATCGAACATTTCACCGGTTATGCTTTTTGTTTAGGACCTTTGTCCGGGTAACATTTATATGTTGGCTTGCTATAAATCATATATCTAAGTGTGTCGAAACTGGATACCAAATGTGTGCGCAAAGTATTCAAATATTGTTGGGCATCCAAAGTATTTTCGATGAAGCACAATTCTACAACTCATTTACTTGAGATGCGCTCTCAAATCATCACGGACTATTTTGCAAACTTTACAGTGGATTTAATATTTTTCGGTTCAAGTGCTTTGTATAGCATAATTTTTGATTCATCATAGAGCATCACGTCGTCGCGATAAGAATCTGGCTGTCCCACGTGAATCCTGGCAACAGTTTAACGTCTCTTAACATGCTCCTCCGACATCAACTATTTTTTTCAGGCTGATCGAGATGAAAAGTCGTTTGTTTTATCAGCCTTTGACACATTCACGTATCATTGGCAAGCATTTTGGAAGAAAGAGTTGGATTTTCATTGATCTTTCTGACCATAATTCGCTCTGCCCTCGAAGTTATCAATCACGGCCGAACCTCGTTTTTCGCGCGGTGCATAATATTGTAAACATTTTTTCTGCTAATTGCAAACATATCTGCAATCTTCGAGGCCGATTTACTGATTGTGGAGTTGTGATAAACCAACTGGGTCATGTCTAATAATAACCGTTTGCCTGGCATTTTTAAAACGTCTAAAACACTCCCAATAAAGAATAAATTTTACCGATACCAATAGCTGCACGCTGTTTCTTTTAAGAAAAATAACTGTAGAAACGAAAATTTGGACTAAAGTAAACCAAAAAGAAGATGTTTAAACACTTTGTTGGCAGTTGAATGTAGTTCTACTTCTCTGCCGTTACTCACATGCATACCTCGCTGCCACAACTCGCAACCCTAACTCACACAGATAGGCAGTCTAAAATTGCAATAATATGTGTTTGTTGTACAACAATTGTCTCTGCTTGTAAAAGAATATGATGGCATTGGTGTTGCGGCAGAGAAAAGTGGTCGTAAAATAAGTCTCGCTCGTGAATTCACGAACGCTGTCTGTTGCTTTGCATTCGTTTTGTTGATGTGTTAATTCGCTGCAGTAAGTTGCTGCCATAACTCACACAGATAGGCAGTCCAAAATTGAAATATGTGGTTGTTGCACAACAATTGTCTCTGCTTCCCTACAGTTTTTGTGTGGGCTAGTTGCATATATAAACTAGTCCATTGACTAGCTTTAATGGACAAGTCGAGGACTAGTCTAAGCGGGTGCAAAAAATTACATTGGTTGGGCCAGTGTTTGTTGTTGTTGTTATTCAAGCCTAGCCCACGTGGGCTAACACTAAACCAGTCTGTGTAAATACAGCGGGGGAAAACACTTTTTACAATTATCATTGAACATTTGTGTGTAAACCCCCTATTTCACGTGGACCAGTTCATGGATGCGTCAAAAACGTTGATGTTCGTTGCAGCGGCAGAAAAAACCAACGAATGAAAACCAATTTATACATTTTTCAGTTTACAATATAACTTACTGCTTATGAAATATGTTTGGCAACAGCGCAATGGCTAAGGCATCTGCTTAGTGAACGAGAGTTCCACGTTCGAGTCCCGTCGTAGACCATCTCATTTCATAATCGGTAAGTTTTATCTAAGTTATTTATTTTCGCGAGCAAGACGAGCGTCGTCGGCTGAGCAACGCTTACTTTTCCGTAGTTTCAGAGCAGCCCGAGCGGTCAATTACCCCCAACCCGCAAATCGAACTCTCTTACACAGCGCGTGCCAGAGAACGTTCTTGCTCACCGTCTCCGTCCCTGTTATCTATCGAGTCAACGCAATCCGACCGCGCGCGGTCGGCAACACCCAATCCGACAAATGAAGTATTGCACACAGCACGCGACCGAAAGTTTTCGTGCTCCCCGTCTCTCTTAGCAACGACTGCAAGTGCCGCGGCCTCTCTAGGTACCGCAACAGCGACCACAACCACAACTGCACCGATACCTACTTCCCGTTCAACAAGCACAACGACTGCTGCGCCGTCAGCAAATCAAACTGCAAACAGCAAAAATGTTAAGCCGGCTACGCAGACTGGTATGGATCGCTACATTTATATCAAAAGAAAGCTAAGTCCGCGAAATTCTACAAATAAACAAAAAATGACCCGTAGCAATTTAAATATACCCTCGAATGATACTACATACAATAGCAATAGATTTCACATCTTGGCAGAAAACACAGATGATCTGCCTTCTGAAGCCGTTGGGGTTGTCACGAAAAAACCGAAGCCACCCCCAATATATATACGCGAGAAAAGCTCCAGTGCTTTTGTTAACAAAGTTATCGAGCTCATAGGCAAAGATAGTTTCTACATAGTCCCTCTCGTACAGGGTAAAATTCAAGAAATTAAAGTCCAGACAAAGTCGGAAGATAATTACAGAGTTCTCATAAAGTATCTAAACGAAAAAAAAAATGAATTATTATACGTATCAATTAAAAAGCTGCAAGGGCCTGCAGGTCGTAATAAAAGGCATAGAACCTGATGTAACACCAGAAGAAATAAAACAGGCGCTGCAGGAAAAAGGATTTCGAGCAAAAACCGTCATAAACATCTTAAACAGGAATAGGATGCCGCAACCACTTTTTAAAATAGAACTTGAACCAGAAACGAAGATGCTTAAAAAAAACGAGGTGCACTCAATATACAAACTTCAGCTTTTACTTCACCGAAGAATCACCGTAGAAGAACCGCACAAACGAAACGGTCCGGTACAATGTATGAACTGCCAAGAGTACGGCCATACAAAAGCCTACTGTACACTGCGCTCGGTATGCGTATACTGTGGGGAACTGCACAGCTCCGCAAGTTGCCCAGTAAGCAAAGAAGACTCTAGCAAAAAATTCTGCAACAACTGCGAAGGCAAGCATACAGCCAACTATAGAGGCTGCCAAGTCTACAAGGAACTCAAAAATCGTATCCATCAGCGCTGTACCACTGCACGCTCGCAACACGCACCGACTACCTTCACTCCATCGAAACACAACCCAGACGTCTTCTTTTCATCTGCAGACAGATCCTCACTTGGCCCCGAGTTCTCAACCAATAACGCAACTTATGCAAGCGCCCTAAGATCCGGACTGGCTCTTCCTGCCTCAAACACACCGTACTTACAACCAAAACAAGTGAGCACAAACGCTGCACAGGAGCAGCAACAAAGTAACCTCGAAGCACTCGTATGTACCCTGCAGCAGAGCATGAACGAGTTTATGTCATTCATGAAAACAACTATGCAGGAACTAATCCGTAATCAAAATCTCTTGATACAAATGCTTGTATCACAACAGTCAAAATAATCAATGGCTGAGATACGAATATCTACGTGGAACGCTAATGGCGTCTCACAGCATAAACTTGAATTAGCTCAATTCCTACTCGATAAGCACATCGACGTAATGCTACTTTCCGAAACCCACCTTACAAACAAATATAACTTTAACATAAGTAGATACTTATTCTATGGTACAAATCATCCCGATGGTAAAGCACACGGTGGAACTGGTATTTTGATCAGAAGCCGCCTCAAGCACCACTACTATAAAGAGTTTGCTGAAAACTTTCTACAGGCCACATCTCTAAAAATACATTTAAACAGTGGGAACCAACTTACTCTTGCCGCTGTATACTGCCCTCCGCGTTATACCATATCTGAAGACCAATTTATGGAATTTTTTAACTCACTAGGAGAATGCTTTATAGCGGCAGGAGACTACAATGCCAAGCACACACACTGGGGATCTCGTCTAGTGAATCCAAAAGGAAAGCAGCTCTACAATGCAATTATAAAAGCTAACAACAAGCTCGACTAAGTTTCTCCTGGCAGACCAACATACTGGCCGACAGATCCCAAAAAACTACCCGATTTGATTGACTTTGCAGTTACCAAAAACATTTCGCGTAGACTGATAAGTGCAGAGTGCCTTTCGGATCTATCATCCGATCACTCCCCAGTCCTAATAAATCTGCAACGACACCCTGAATACATAAATCGACCCAGTAAGTTAACTTCACATAAAACTAACTGGCTCAGATACAAAAAATATATAAGCTCACACATTGAGCTTAAGCCACGTCTCGTTGATGTAGCTGACATTGACAGTTTTGTTAACACTCTGGAGACTGTCTTCGTCGCCGCAGCTCGCGCCGCTACGCCTCAAATACCAAAAACAATATACAACCAAAGGACAACAAATCTACAAATTGAACAGCTCGTTCTTGAAAAGCGGCGCTTACGACGTGATTGGCAATCGAACAGATCGCCATCGGCAAAGCAAAAACTAAAAGACGCCACACGTAAACTCACCAAAGCGTTAAAAATCGAGGACGAGCGCGCTCAACGCCGTTACATCGAGCAATTATCAACCACCAGTACGAAAAACTCATTGTGGAGAGCTCACCCAACTCTAAGCTCACCAACAGAAACAGTAATGCCTATAAGAAACTTCGCTGGCGGCTGGGCTCGCAGCGATGAAGAAAGAGCTAACACATTTGCTACTCATCTCCAAAAAGTGTTCCAACTTAACCCTGCAACAAATACGTTTGCACAACCGACTGCTTCAAACGGCTCTCAGCTTCAAGATGATCCAATCAAGTTTCGCCCGAATGAAATCGTTAGAATCATTAAAGAGCAACTGAACCCAAAAAATCTCCAGGAGGTGACCAAATAACCCCAAAGATTATTATTGAGCTTCCTTACTGTGCGATCTGCATAATTGCCCAGCTCTTCAATACTATCACCAAACTTGGCCACTATCCAGACAGATGGAAAAAGTCAATTATCATTATGATACCAAAGCCTGGAAAAGATCACACAGTTCCCACGTCGTATAGACCTATAAGCTTATTACCGTGTCTATCAAAACTTTTTGAAAAATGTTTGCTGTCCCGGATAAATCCATTCCTGAATCTTCATAACATAATGCTGTCACACCAATTTGGCTTTCGTGAAAAGCACGGAATAATTGAGCAGGTTAACAGAATAACATCAGAGATACGAAGCGCGTTCGAAAATAGAGAATACTGCACTGCAATATTTCTGGATGTTTCTCAGGCATTCGACAAAGTTTGGTTGGAAGGTCTAATGCATAAGATCAAAGCAATGCTCCCAAACAACACACATAAGCTGCTTAAGTCGTACCTCTACGACAGGAAGTTCGCAGTAAGATGTAACACTGCAATGTCTGACGAACACATTATCGAAGCTGGTGTTCCACAGGGCAGCGTACTTGGACCAACACTGTACGTGCTTTTCACAGCAGACATCCCAATAAGCAGCCGATTGACAAAATCTACGTTTGCTGAGGATACAGCTATTCTCAGCCGCTCAAGATGCCCAATACAAGCAACAGCGCAACTAGCCCTTCATCTGGTCAACGTGGAAAAATGGTTATCAGATTGGCGAATTAAGGTAAACGAACAAAAATGTAAGCAAGTAACTTTCACCCTTAACAGGCAAGATTGTCCACCGCTCACGTTAAACAACACCACACTTCCAAAAACAAACGATGCAACGTATCTGGGCGTACACTTAGACAGAAGACTAACATGGCGGCGACACATTGAAGCTAAAAGAGCACATCTCAAACTGAAAGCCAATAGCCTCCACTGGCTCATCAATGCTCGCTCTTCCATTAGTTTGGACTACAAGGTCCTGCTTTACAACTCTGTTCTAAAACCAATCTGGACCTATGGTTCCCAGTTATGGGGGAACGCTAGCAACAGCAGCATTGACATTGTCCAGAGAGCCCAGTCAAAAATATTGAGAACCATTACCGGGGCACCGTGGTATGTTCGAAACGAAAACATTCATAAAGACTTAAACATCTCAACAGTCAAGGAGGAAATAGAGGAACAAAAAGTAAAATATCTTATCAAGCTCTCATCGCACACAAATCATCTCGCGAGAGGTCTCACAAGGCTGCGCAGCCGATCCCGTCTTCGTCGTAACGACTTACCAACCCAGCGATGATTTTTTTAGGGACGCGCACTCAGAATACAGTCAAAAACAAAAATGAACTGTTAGCTAAGATTTATTTATAAGATTTGTATACTTATTGCTAGTTTTCTAATTCACTAGAAAAGATTCAATAAATAAGACCAGCAATTTAAAAAAAAAAAAAAAAAAAATTTATTTTCTATTTCTTCAAACACTTACATAAATTTAATTTAAATTATAGGTAATATTTATAACAATAAGTATTTTAGCGTTTATATGATGGGCTTCGTGGGCATCTTTTAACCTCAGGTTATTGTAATACTAGTCCCTTTGGTCTGTTTTTTGACTAGTCCTGATGGTCTGTTTTATAGACTAGTCCACATGGCCTGTTTTATAGACTAGCCACGTGGCTGCAGAGTCGGCCGATACGTCTACTCCAATGACATCCCCGTGTTAAATGGAATAGGAGAAATACATTTAAATGGCATAGGCGTGGAAAAGTAGTAGCACATGTGGACTAGTCCAAACACTAAGTTTGGCCTAGTCAACGTGACTGCAGAGTTGTAAACGAATATGAAGGCATTAGTGTTGCGGCAGAGAAAAGTGGTCGTAAAAGACGAAGTCTGGTGAATTAACGAAAGCTGTCTGTTGTTCTTCATTCGCTTTGTTATGTTTGTGCTTAGTTGCAGAGAAGCAGCCCACTGAGACGTTCGAGTCACGCGGTTGTGCTGATTATGTTATGCCCACAAGCAACCAAAAAATAAAATACTATTACGTAGAAGCTTATTTATTTGTAGGTGAAGGGTTTCTGAGTTGGCATTTTATATATATCAATATATATAAAAGAAAGTCATGATAATTACACTTTTTACAACTCAAGAACGGCTGAACTGATTTGGCTAAAAATTTGTGGGGAGGTAGTTAAGAACCAGTAGAAATGGATATGATAATTTATAGTGTTACTAGCACGACTTTCTTTAATATAAACCAATGCAATTTAAAATGATTCTTTTTTTATGGCAGTAGGTTATTCAAAAAATATATATCGAGAAAGCAAAGTGTATATGGAAATTCAAACATTAAGTCTAGCCTGTTCATTGTGAGTGGAGCTAGAAAAAATTTCCAAATTTGTCGAAGCACAAATTCAACTTCAATTTACAAAAATAAGTCGAAAGCTCTTTTAAAGAAAATTAAAAAAAAAAAAACGTGTGTGAAAATTTTAGTTTAGGATGAACAGACCTTTCACACAGTGTTTTAAAACATTCAGTCTAGCCTGTTCCTTGTGAGTGGAGCTAGAAAAAATTCTAAATTTGTCGAAAGCAAAAATTCAACTTTAATTTATAAAAATAAGTCGTAAGACCTTTTTTTAACGAAAAATAGGGTGTGAAAATTTTAGTTTAGGATAAACAGACTTTTCACACAGAGATGATCATTAAGAAAGCCATGCAATGTCCAACACGATCAAATCTTTCCCAACGAAGCCGTAATGCAGAAGGATTCGAAACATTGAAAGGAATGAAGAAGAACAAGAAATGGTGCGTTAAATGCTGCGTTAATATGGCTCGGCTTCGTACATCTCAAACGCACCAGCAAAGAGAGGCAGGCCGTGAAATGGCTAGGTTGGCTATGCGGAATCGTCTAGCAAACCTTAGAAATCAACAAGTGGATAATTTACGCCGAACAAGAAACTTTTCAATTACTGATTTGAATCGAGCAGCGTTTCGATACGATAGCAGTACAGATTACGGGGTGCATACTAGCGTTCGCGCTGGACCGATGGACGTTGTTTGCGTGCATTGTGGCGCATTGAAGTTTTCCGAGGAAACGCCAGGAATGTGCTGCCTTAGTGGGAAAGTTAAATTGCCATTGTTAGCTCCACCACCAGGGACATTGCAATCATTGCTTCGTGGCGAAATACCCGAATCAAAACATTTCCTAGCAAACACAAAAATACAATGGTTGTTTCCAAATGACATAATTTGGGGCAGACGTTATCGAAGAACGACGATTTAATCCGACATTCAAGGTATTAATTTATTTTTGTACATACAAGGACAGATTCACCATCGAATTGGATCATTACAACCTTTCGAAGATGCACAGCATAAATTCTTACAAATATACTACAACATGGAGGAACAACTTGATCGACGTCAAGAGATATATGCACCAATGAAAAGAGCAATTCTTGAAGATCTACAGCAACTACTTAATGAACATCATGCGTTGGTCGGGCTTTGGAGTGCGTGCCCAGTGATGACTACAAAGTCATGATTAGAGCGGATATAAAACCATCTGGAACGCTCCAACAAAGTTTGTGGTCTGAATCAAGAAAATCCATTTTTTACCCATGGACTATTATAAGTGGCATGTTCACGAGTCGGCAGACCATCTGCCTTATTTGTTCTTGCACCTGATAATTAAACGTAAAGTGTGTATCAGACGGTGCTTCATTAGTAAAATGCCAAAAAAAAATCTAACCTCATCCAATTGCCAGACAACATTTCACATTTAGGGTGTTCACTTTGTGTTGCAAAAGTGTAAAAGTGCAAGCCATCCCAACAACCCTTGCCTATGACTAAAATATCGTAACTTTGAAACGATTTCAGAGTTAAAGAATGATACAAAAGTGGAAACGTTTTGAACTATACAAGCAATTTTCTGGTATATTTCTTGTTGTTATTTTGTGCTTTAGGTGCTTAATCAAAACAAACAGTTGTTCATTGTGGTTTTGCTAAATTTCTTCAATAAACCAGTTTATGGGATGCTGTCCGTTCTAGGAGTAATGCTTTCACGCTTTTAAAGCGCATTATTAAATTTATTTTTTTATTGCAAGCAGCAAATTAAATATCACAAATGGCAAACTCAGCTAAAACGATAGCGTACAGCTGATTGTGCAATGCCAACAGACTTGTTTCGTTCAATTGGGTGTTCACGATAGCGGAAATTTGCAACACAAAGTGAACACCCTAAATGTCTTTGCCTGGAGCGCCTGTCTGAGATGAAAAAGCTCTTTTGAAAGCTCTTGGCAGTTGCAACATCATTAAATTCATCGTGTAAAAGGGGATTAATTAACAAGATTTGTATACTTGTTAGTTTTCTAATTCACTAGAAAAGATTTAATAAATAAGCCCAGCAAAATAAAAAATTATTTGAGATCCAGTTGCTGAATTTTTCTTAGCAAACTCCACCCTTCTACCATAGGTTTGGCAGAGGCCAATCTCAAGCCACAAAAAGGCTCCAGTCCAAGCAGAGGAGTCACGAATCCTCTCTTGCCACCTCATCCGTGATCTTATTACCATCAGTTTTTGCTCAAACATAGTCACATTTTTTTCTGTGCTCCGCAAAATGTTTTAATTTTATTCTTTTGTTCGCGAATTAATATCCAAAAAGGGATATTTGAGCATAGCGTTACTCAAGTAAAAAAAAAAAACCAAACCAATCCCAAACATTTTTTTATACATGTGTATTAAACCAAAGACTTTTAAATTAATTTATTATTAATTTTAAATTAATTTAAAAGTCTTTGATTAAATATGTTATTAATAAATGCGTGTAGAGAACACCATTTACCAATTTGTTTAAATGTTTTTTTTTTTTTTTTGAGAAAAGTTATATGTAGCACAGTGAACTTCAATTTTTAAAGTGCGGCAATACTTTTTTGACCAACTGTACGTATGCACGTTAGTACACCAACTCGAATGCAAACCACTTTTGTTAACTCCGTTTGCTACCAACCCCTAACTACATAATAATAATACACAAATGTTCAAACATGTGAACCAATATACAAAAAGAGCTTTTGTTCTTGTTTTACATGCTACCAACTGCAGAATACTCAGATACCAGTATAACAAGTAGGAAGGCTTTTTTGAAGAAAGCTTGACTTGGAAATACCCTGAACTCTAGACTCAACGCGCGTACTAATTGGTTGTATGTAAAGGTGCACAACTGCGCTACTTCAAAATTATCTAAAACATGCTCCACAATTTTCAAATTTTAGATTTTATTGATATTGATTATCTCTGTATTGTACAAACGGGAAAATTTATCGATAATTTAAACTTACTTGTTTTGCCATGGCTTAAAAGAACTTATTTCCAAGTCGGAAGTCTAAAGCTCTTTGATTACACATACGGACGGGCGGACAGACAGAAAAAGGCGATAGAGTATGTACACTTAATGGGTGCGAATTAACTTCCTGTTGCCTGTTACACAAGGTTGCTTAAAACCATTTATAGCCCTTGTACCCATTTTATAAGTTTACGGCATAACAAGTAAAAATGTTGCAGTCGGGTGCAACCGACTGCAGAGTACTCGGACACCAGTATTATAACATTGTTTTTTGTGAAACGTATAGTATTAAGGCGGAAGGGTTTCAATACAATTTATATGCAAATCTTTGGGGGACGTCGCCCGCTATCTCAACACTAAATTTTTTGACTCAACGGTGGCGCCATGTAATTGTTTTTTGAATATACTTTTTAATTTGCTTTTGAGGGCGTCGGAATGCTTGTCTCTATTCTTTGAAGTCGAAGTGGGCTTGCTTTAGCAACTGCTTTTGTAATCTGTTGCGCGTCTCAAATGTGTTACATACAACATTTAATTAAAAAGTCACAATCAAGATTTTAAAAAAAAATTCCCTAGTGTGGTCACCCTCCTTAATCGTTTTAAAATACATCCAATATTTACTTATTTATTTATTGTCAGCTAAGAGCAGCTGACATTAAAATGAAATCAAAATTAATTTAAATTTAAAAATAGTTAAAATAATTAAATTAAGTAAAATATAGAATAATATATAAATCTGAAAATATATTTAAAAGTTAACGTTAAAGCTCTGGGAAATTCAATAAAAAATTGAGTAGTCCAACATTTGTGGCGAGGATTGGGAAAAACCCAGAAAAACCGAATCAGACCAGCGTTAGATTAGTAATTAGCGGTTACGATTAGATAAAGCAAAAAGGATCGATCTTTTTAGTACTGGAGTTGAGGCCTTCAAGGAGACAAGAGAATAAAGTTTGTTATAGTCAGAACATATAACATGAAATGGTTCATGAATTAAATAGTTGCTCAAGCAACAATCAAGGCTAAGGGGTAAAAAGTGATGAATCGAGTATTGTGGGGACCACACACAAGATCCATACTCCAGGATGGGGCGAACAAGGGATGTATAAAGCCTTATAGTGGTGTAGGGATCATTAAACTCTTTCGACCACCGCTTGATGAAGCCAAGGACATTAATGGCCTTATTGACCATAGACAAAATATGAGCGTCAAACTTTAATTTAGGACCAAGAATAATGCCTAAATCAATTTCAAACACGCGGTCAAGTGGTGAAGCATCAAGCAAGCAGTGAGCAGTATGAGGGGTACTTCTACAAAAAGACATGACTTTACATTTAGAACAATTTAAATTGAGTAAGTTAAAACGACACCCGGCCGACAATGCACCCAAATCCGACTGTAGCAAGTTACAAAGAGAAGCATCATTATATGTGAAACATAGCTTCACATCATCAGCAAACATACATATATACAAAAGAGTTAGTAATAACTGCTGGAAGATCGTTAATAAACAAAATAAATAGCACAGGTCCAAGATGACTACCCTGGGGAACACCAGAGGTAACTAGAATAAGTTTAATACCGACGATTTAAGTGAGAAGGTCCGTAGGGACCTATTAACATATTCAACTTGAAATTACTCCTATTTCGGCCACTACGACCCCACCATAAAGTTACTCTGTATTCCAAGAAAATTTTGTTGCGCATCTTTTAAAAAAAAAATCAAGGACCGGATCATTATTTTAGGAGTTATTGAGGTTTTTCGCACACTAGTACGCGGACGTGTGACAAGGTCCGTAGGGACCTTGTACTGAATTTTCATGGAATAACTCATAAATTCATGTTCTTTGGGCGTAATTATATATTTTTTTTTTATTATTTGAACACATAACTAATTTTTATTTTCAATTCTGGCTAATTTTATGTTGCCTTTCATGGAAATCAATAATCCAATTCTTTGAATTTACCCTAAATGACTTTGCGTTCAGGTATACGTGCCAAACCAATTCTTTCCATTTACTTCATCCCTAAATATTTATGCGTTCAGGTATACGTGCCAAAGAGTATAAAAGAAGTTGTAGTTTCGTGAACCAAATCATTTTTGTATTTAGTATTTAGTTATAAACAATAAAAACACAAAAATCCTTAAAAAAAAAATTTTTTTCATCAAATTAGCACAATTTTTAACACGCTTATATTAGCTTCACTTGTATGTATGTTTTTTTGTTTGTATGTATGTAACTCTCCTTTGGACTAAAAGCAAGTGGCTTATTACTGTCAGTATATCCCACTACCTCAAGTTCGTTCGTTGGCCGAGCGGTCGAAGGCGCGGGTCTTCGCGCCCGGACTGACCGATCGTGGGTTCTAATCCCGTCCACGGCCGAAAAAAAAAGTTCATGTTCACTAGAACTTACAAATTTTTTTTCAATAATTATTAGAACTAAAAATTAAAAAATAAATATAGTTTAAAAAAACTAAAATACACGCTTATATAATACATCGAACTAAAAAGATAAAAATAAATATAGTTTAAAATAACTAAAAAACACGCTTTTAGAGCAAATCAAACTAAAAAGTTAAAAATAATTTTTCAAATAAGCTTAAAACAATAATAAATGATAAATACTAGCATTATTGTAAAAAAAAGCGTGGGGCGCTTTGTCCATATTTCTCGTACATCGAGCGCCCAACGCTTTTTTTTACAATAATGCTATTTATCTTTTATTATTGTTTTAAGCTTATTTGAAAAATTATTTTTCACTTTTTAGTTTGATATGCTCTAAAAGCGTGTTTTTTAGTTTTTTTAAACTATATTTATCTAAATAGGTCCCTACGGACCTTGTCACACGATGGTGAAGATCAGAAGTGTCACTCACCGGAGGGTTAAGAACTACTTTTTGTGTTCGACCACATAAGTATTCCGAAAGCCACAATATGAGTTTTGATGGAAATCCAATAATATTTAATTTTTGAAGCAACAGAGCATGACTAACAGAATCAAATGCCTTACTAAAATCGGTGTAAAAAAAAATGCCAAATCTTTGTTGTTTTTGTTTTAGTTTTTAACACGCTTATATTAGCTTCACTTGTATGTATGTTTGTATGTTTGTATGTATGTAACTTCCTTTGGACTAATAGCAAGAGACTCATTCGACCGTGGACGAGATTAGAACCCACGACCGGTAAGTCCGGGAGCGAAGACCCGCGCCTTAGACCGCTCGGCCATCGCACTAACTTGAGTTACGGGATATATTGACAGTAATAAGCCACTTGCTTTTAGTCCAAAGGAGAGTTAAAAAATAATATTTTTTCAGCCGTGGACGGAATTTGAACCCACGACCGGTAGGTCCGGGAGCGAAGACCCGCGCCTTAGACCGCTCGGCCATCGCACCAACTTGACACAGGGATATATTGACAGTAATAAGCCACTTGCTTTTAGTCCAAAGGAGAGTTTAAAAATAATTTTTTTCAGCCGTGGACGGGATTTGAATCCACGACCGGTAAGTCCGGCAGCGAAGACCCGCGCCTTAGACCGCTCGGCCATCGCACCAACTTGAGTCATGGGATATACTGACAGTAAAAAGCCACTTGCTTTTAGTCCAAAGGAGAGTTAAAAATATTTTTTTTTCAGCCGTGGACGGGATTATTAATTATTATAATTTTTCAAATAAGTTTAAAATAATAATATATGATAAATAGTATTATTGTAAAAAAAAGCGGGGAGCGCTTTGTCCATATATCTCGTACATCGAGCGCCCAACGCTTTTTTTACAATAATACTATTTATCATTTATTATTGTTTTAACTTTTTAGTTTGAAATGCTCTAAAAGCGTGTTTTTTAGTTTTTTTAAACTATATTTATTTATTTAATTAAACAAAGAAAATCAAACGAAATTATTATTTTACTTATTCTTGCTCGTAATAATCATTATCGCAATTGATGCATCGATGTATCGATTGATGAACCGCACGCTCAACATTGCTCACATACCTAATTATATTGGCGCGAGCTACATAAAATAAAATTAGTTTCTTTATTTATTATGAAATTTTTCTTCAATAAACCATAAAAACCGTTTTGCTTCTTTTCGTTGCGGGCTCATTTTGAATTACGAATAATTATATGGGGGGTTCAACAGCTCGTTTCATCGTTTCATGTTTCATGCTTGAAACGTCCCGCAACAACCACTTACATAGAAAAATTTCTTGAAGCGATGAAAGACCCCAGCCCACGGTATACTTAACTAGGTAGCCGCATGAGCTCTGTCGCTCTATTTATTTTGCCCAGTGTTGCCAGGTTTTGAGCGCCCGCATAAGCTAGATTCTGGGTAAAAATAAGCTAGAACAAGCTAAAAAGTAAGCATATCCAAATGCAATATATAACATACAAAAGGTTTTCTTTTAAATTAAATTAGTTAACAAGTCTACCAATTCTGAATTTTCATTATCATATAAGTATTTATCGTTTGTTTTAATTTTACTATAACGTGGAAAGTTGTAGCTGTGGCAACTTTTACCATGTCTGCGCAACTCATATCTGTGAAAAATAATTAGTAAGATTATTTATAATTAGTATAACTATAAAAATGAACAATTCTGAATCTTATCAATCTGTGATTTTAATTCAACAATGTTAGATGAATTTAAATATTTTTATATATTCATATACATATTTTTTAGCCTTGCAGCATATTGCTGACTGCAGAAATTTTTATAGTTTTTAGTGTTTTAAACTTATTGGGATGTCTGAAATTGAAAAGAAAAATATAGTATAATTTTATTGTAATAATCAAATCAATTTCAGCTGATTCTTACCTCTCTCAAAGGTGATGTTTATAAATTTTTAGGCATTTTTGCAACATTGACTTCATTTCACTTCGTACCTCAAAATTGAAAAAATCGCGCATGCATCAGCCCACATATCGATGACACTATCGATTAGAATACCAATTCAAGATCATATTGGTTTAGTTTACGTTACAATCTGCTTTAAATGAACAAGCTCCGATATTTAAGCTGTGGAACACTCAAAATCAGTGGTGGGCAAACACATATATTGTCACAGTTTTCACACGCGAAAAAACGAAGTGTGATCAGTGTACGCTGCAAGTTAACGGTTACTCATTGTGCTTATTATTTATTAATAAATAATGCCATCTTGAAAAATATTTAACATTTCGAAAAACAATGTTATTGCAAAGCAAGAATTTTGCTCTGCAATCTTTTTTTTCTACGAAAAAAAATTCATTCTCCCATTCGGGCATAAACATTTTGGAGCGCACTGTAAAAAATAAGTTTTCTTGCTAATGCACTGCGTGGTGCCTGCCTGTCAATAGTTCACCTTCAACTAAAAGTAAAATGTTAAGTCTAATGCATGATACAAAGAATACCAGATAACGCATTGCTCATAAACAGCTGTTTTCCAGCTGTTTGAGTGACGTCACATGTGGCCAGTTGAGTTTTGAATTGCATATTGCATAGCTGTTTCTCTTATTATACATATATTTAATTAATAGCCAGCACAATTTTAAGAACAATTTTTTATTATTGTTTCATCTTAAAACTGCACAGCGCATTTTCAATCAATTAATTCTTTTTTAACAGTCGTTATTATTCAAATTCACTACAACGTCTGTGCGCAAATTGCAATTAAAATCTCAACGGGCCACGTGTGACGTAGATGCGCAGAAGGTGAACCCCTGACTGCGTGATCTGAGTTTCATCGTTTTTGAGTCTAATGCATGCTTCGGCACGACAACTGACGACGAACGAACAATCGTGTTCTAAAAATAGATTTCAATGCTTATAGCGTACGTGTGATTTCGTACAGTCGTACAGCGAAAAACCAAACCCAAGCCAGCGCGCTGCCTCGTGTGAGTTAGAAATAATATGGACGTCGAAGTCTGCCCATCACTGCTCTAAATTGATGAAATATTTCTATCAAGTCACGAATATAATTTAATGCTAGAATATGCTATATCAACAATGAAAATCGCAAGATTTATAGCTATCAGCTATATGCAAATTTTATAAGCAAATCCATTTTCATTTATGCTAGGTCTAGCCTAAAATAAGCTAACATGGCAACACTGTAGGCCAGCAATATTTTGATTTTACTTTGTACGCTTTAAAAAAAACTAATACTAGCGCACAATGTTCGGCTTTCGGCAGTTGTAATGCTCCCACTTCGGCATTCACCCAGGCAAGACCTCGCTGCGCAACTTTTTTAAATGCTAATTATTTTACACTGTAAGAAACTGAAAAACTAATAAATTTTTTTTCCATCAAAATATGACGAGTCACAATGTTTAATTTGCCACCAAATTTTATATAATAATAATATATATATTTTAAAAAGGCATTTTAAAAGCAACCGCAGCAATTATGAATAGCTTTAAGAAAATGAGCGAGCTCAAATTCTTTTAGAATTAAATGCTTAATTTTAAAATTATACTCCATATTCCCTACAATTTATAATTGCGAAGAAACGTTCTCAACATTAAAAAATTAAAAATTCAAATAAATTTTCCAATAAACATTTAGAACTACTAAGAATAAAATGCTATAACGAAGAAATATACCTGGACAAATAATTAAGGAGTTAGAGTAAAAAATAACGTGAACTTGTGTTTGATTTGCCAACTTATACATACATATTTCTCAGTGCACTGTTTTCTTCGTGCGCGACCATAGTTTTCAACACAAGCACAGATCAATAAAAGTATAGTTGTGTTAGTTTGCCGATCGCTGCATTAGTCTTAACATTGTAATTTTAATTGAAGGCGAACTATTGACAGGCAAGCACTACGTAGCGCATTAAAGCCTGTACACATGAGCCCCGTACAGCTCCCGTACCGAATACATGAGTTTTACGGACCTTAACGAGCAGTGTTAAAAAATGAACATATTTCAGCTGTGTTTTGTACACTTGAATTCAAAATAATGACTCACTTCCAAAGCGCGCTACTTTTGTGTTTGAGTACAACCAATAACTATATACTTATTGGTACAGGTTAAAACCATGCTGCTGGCGGTTGTTAAAAAAAAGGCAGGCTGCAAAACTAAAAAGCATTTTATTGAAGCAATATTTGATGGGCAGAGCTGACATTACCAAAGATTATGCTAAACATAACTGAAACCACTCAAACACTCAAAGCAAATTCACCTTACTGATCTATACCCTATAAAAGATCAGTGCCAGTACAATCCAGTTTATATGTTACATAAATTGTTTCTTATTAATTAATTAATATATTTTTATTATACTTCTTGCGCAGAATTGACTGCCAAAACAATAAGAATGGCTCTATTGTAGCCTGAATTACTAGACCGGCTCTTGCCCGAAAATTTCCAATTTCCTCCCACGCGCATTTAACGATTACGTTATTAAATTGCAACTTGCTCGTAATGTCCCACAAAACTGGCCGATGTTCCATAGCCTTTATTAGAGCAATTTTCTCCGAATCGCTATTAAAATTTTCGAATCTACTTTTGTTTGCCGACATCTTGTTTCACTTTTTAAGGGCCGTAAAGAATTGCTGAACATTGATTCCAACAGTAACAACAGCACAGCTTTTAATAAACATTTTCATTCTTCAACACTTAGCTACTGCCAGTGACTAACATAGCTGCAGACCAGTGTTTCGTAATACGGTACGGGCGCTGTACGAGACTGTTTTTATACTCGATACCGAAGGTAAAGAGTATATTGGTTTTGTGCAATGTCCGTCATGGTGTCTGTCCGTCTGTCCGTCCGTATGTGTGCAAGTTTTTTCCACACCCTTCAAGCTAGAGACTTGAAACTTTCCAATTCTCTTTATCTATGGGATAGTATATTAAAGTGTCAAGATTGGGGTTCTACGATAACTGGGGGGCTGGCAAATCGATAAATTCGATAACTCAAAAACGATAAGTCCTCATATTTCACACACCCTTACAGCTAGAACTACCAAATTTGGTAAGAAGATAGCTACTAGCAACCCCCAAAAAACTGCATCAATTTTGGAGCCACGCCCCCCCATTCCGCCCCCAGACCCCCCGCATTTTAAAGTCAAAAAAGCCTATATCTCCCACAGTTTTTGAGCTAGAGCCACCAAATTTGGTGCCAATTTAGCTGATGATGACCCCCCAAAAACTGCACCAAAAGTTTGGATGCCACGCCCACCAATACTGCCCTAGCCGCCCCCAGATGCCCCAACGCTTCGTAAAAAACGGGAATGCGTGTATCTTCCAGAGTAGTGGAGCTAGAGCCACCAAATTTGGTAGGAAGATAGCTGGCAACAACCCCAAAAGAATTGCATCAAAGTTTTGGAGCCACGCCCACCCATTCCGCCCCGCATTTTGAAATCAGAAAAGCCTATATCTCCCACAGTTTTTTAGCTAGAGTCACCAAATTTGGTGCCAAGATAGGTGATGATGACCCCCCAAAAACTGCATCAAAAGTTTGCATGCCACGCCTACCAATACCGCCCTAGCCACCCCCATCTGCCCCAAAGCTTCGTCAAAAACGGGAATGCGTGTATCTTCCAGAGTAGTGGAGCTAGAGCCACCAAATTTGGTAGGAATATAGCTGGCAACGACCCCAAAAGAATTGGATCAAAGTTTTGGAGCCACGCCCACCCATTCCGCCCCGCATTTTGAAATCAGAAAAGCCTATATCTCCCACAGTTTTTTAGCTAGAGTCACCAAATTTGGTGCCAAGATAGGTGATGATGACCCCCCAAAAACTGCATCAAAAGTTTGGATGCCACGCCCAACCATACCGCCCCCAGCCCCCCTTTCACCACCTTTCACATGCTTCGAACTAGAGTCACCAAATTTGGTATGAAGGTAGCATTTGACATTCCACAAGGATCTGCAGCAAAAATTTGGATGCCACGCCCAACCATACCGCCCCAAGCCCCATAGCCCCCCTTTCCCCACCTTATACAAACTTTGAGCTAGAGTCAACAAATTTGGTATGAAGGTAGCATTTGACATTCCACAAGGATCTGCAGAAAAAATTTGGATGCCACGCCCAACCATACCGCCCCCAGCCCCCCTCTCCCCACTTTATACAAACTTTGAGCTAGAGTCACCAAATTTGGTATGAAGGTAGCATTTGACATTCCACAAGGATCTGCAGCAAAAATTTGGATGCCACGCCCAACCATACCGCCCCCCTTTCCCCACTTTTACAAACTTTGAGCTAGAGTCACCAAATTTGTTATGAAGATAGCAATTGACATTCCACAAAGATCTGCATCAAAAATTTGGATGATATTCCACCCATACCGCCCCCAGCCCCCCTTTCACCACCTTTCACATGCTTCGAACTAGAGTCACCAAATTTGGTATGAAGGTAGCATTTGACATTCCACAAGGATCTGCAGCAAAAATTTGGATGCCACGCCCAACCATACCGCCCCAAGCCCCATAGCCCCCCTTTCCCCACCTTATACAAACTTTGAGCTAGAGTCAACAAATTTGGTATGAAGGTAGCATTTGACATTCCACAAGGATCTGCAGAAAAAATTTGGATGCCACGCCCAACCATACCGCCCCCAGCCCCCCTTTCACCACTTTATACAAACTTTGAGCTAGAGTCACCAAATTTGGTATGAAGGTAGCATTTGACATTCCACAAGGATCTGCAGCAAAAATTTGGATGCCACGCCCAACCATACCGCCCCCAGCCCCCCTTTCCCCACTTTATACAAACTTCGAGCTAGAGTCACCAAATTTGGTATGAAGATAGCAATTGACATCCCACATGGATGGGCATCAACATTTTTAATACTGGTATCGAGTATACCGCAGTCGGTTGCGTCCGACTGCAACGTTTCCACTTGTTTTTATATGAAGTTTTTACTGTACGGCCGATGTACTAGCATCTGCGTAGAGGCCTTTAGCAAGAAAACAAATTTTTTTGTGCGCTCTAAAATTTGTATGCCCGAATGGGAGAATGAATTTTTTTTCATAGAAAATAAAGATAGCAGAGCAAAATGCTTGATTTGCAATAAAAATGTTTGTCGCAATTTTAAATAATTTTCAAGATGGCACTATTTAGTAATAAACAATAAGCACAATGAGTAACTGTTAACTTGCAGCGTACACTGATCACTGATCACACTTCGTTTTTTCGCTGCAGCGCACGCAAATTGTGCTTGTATGCGTGTGAAAACAGTGACAATATATTTGTGTGCCTTTCACTGCACTATACCTTTACATTGTAAAGTTTACATGCTAGTTTCCATTAGCAGAAAGGGTAGTGAACTAACATACATATGTATATATGTATGTAAATACAATTTCCGTAGAAAAATATCGATATATTCGAGATGCGGCGGACTGTTTGTGTAACCAATTGTACACAAAACATTGCAGCTCAATTTATGGCAGCAAATGTATTAAGCTCCAGACCAACTCGCACAATTTTTACAACCGTGGCACAACAAAACTTTTTGATTTTATGAATGTACGTTTATACGTATACGAATGTATGTATATATATTTTTTTTTGCTGCATATATATACATATATGTATATGCATGTATGCATGTATTATAAACAGTTTGAGCCGGCATACGCAAATTATTCGTTGTGCCCCACTTCACAGAAGCCATATGCTGTGCAAACCTTTTGCTTAAACTCAGGTGTATCTATGTACGTAGTACATATGTACATGCATACCTATGTATGTATAAACATATGTGTCATTGTTTGATAAAAAAAGCCATATTTTTAAGAAAAGGAAATATTCATGTACATATGTTTATAAAAATTTTTTATACTTACTATATGTAAGTAATGTTTTTTATTATTTATAACAATGTGTATGTAACTATTTAAATTAAGATCTATTTGTAGATTTACTTATTAATCATACATAATACATATATGTATGTATGTATGTACATCCAATAGTGACTCACGTATGCTATCGTGAATGCACTAGACTTCTTGTAGACACATGTAAGTTTTAAGTATAAACGAGTATAGTAAATAAATATACTTACTGGTGCTCGTGCTCTGTGGGAGGGTTCATATCAACATGTAATTTATGAAAAAACTCAATTATATAATCTTCATCCATTTTAATTTTGCGAAAGCAAATGTCTTGCAACTCAACGCGCGGGGACAGATTCGATTGAACTAATGAAAATCTGGCTCGGCTTAGCGCTTTGCTTTATTTCATGATGCTCAACTCATAGCTGGGTTGAAGAGTATAGAATATAAAGAGCATGCAATTGGTAAGAAAAGCTATCTCTCAGGCAGCTGAGTTAGGCAATTACTGTATTTTGCTGTTTTGCATTTGCTTGTGTTTTCGAATGGTATTGAGGGTAACAAAAGCAGAAGTAGAGTTTGTATGCATGTATGTATGTACATAAATATTTTACATTTCTTGCTAGGTTTGATTGTCGAGATTTTTGAAATTTGTTTTCTTTTTTGCGTCTTCGACCAGTGCACTACTGAATACACTTTTGGAATTGCGCATTTCTGCGTAACTGTATGATAGTTGCGTTGCCAAGTTTGTAGGCTAGTGTCATAGAATTAAAAAAATTAAAGAGAATGTATGACCAACAACTGCAAAACTGAAACTTGACTTTATTGGAAGTATTGTAATTTGATTTTTTTTTTGGCCCTCCTGCATCTGCCTGAGACGAAAGAGCTATTATGCTTGCTCTTACGAATTGCACGCTCTTTAGATTCTATACTTTTTGGCTAGGATAAAAAAAATCAATGAGTAATGGAACTCACGGGCGATGTGTCAACTCCTGTTTGTTGGTGTGTTTGTACCGTTATTATTGCTATCAGCACGTATAATATTTTATTTAATTTGGGTTTACTTTTTGAATTTGGGTTCATCATTCGTCAGTTCATTCTCTTATTAAAGAAGTTCGCTATGTTAGAGCCCATTTACACGCTGAAGTTTTTTAATGAAATTTTTTTTTTCATTCTGTTTTAAAACTTATTCGGAATTCAGGTCGCATTTACACGCTGAAGTTTTTCGGTGAAGTTTTTCCTTTGAAAATGCAACTCTGGTTTAAATTTATGGTCGATAAACAGACACAGTTAACACCAGTTCAATTAATTCTTTCTTCCATAACATTTCTATTAATAATTTATAAACCACAACAATAAATTTACTATTTGCGCTAATATTTGCTTGTGCGATATTTCGTATCAATAACTTTATTTTCACATCAAGCACTGTGCAACTCTGTGTTTACATTCTATCGGAATAAGGCAAAGCAAAATTAGAAGAAAAATTCACGACTTAACAAGTAGTGAATTTTTGCTTGAATTTTTACACCTCTGCTCCCCTTGCCTACAAACAAAAGATTCAGAGAGAAAATTCACGAAAAAACTTCAGCGTGTAAATGGGGTCTTAGTCTATAAGTGTGTGTGAATCTGTGTATTCACAAAAGAAGCAATACAGAGCTGCATTGGTCTAGTGATAAATGTTGGATACTCTTATAATGTTGGAAGATGATATGTTATTAAACTTTTTTTTAGTTATTTCTCAATTGTGTGATAACGCCAACCTTTGATAATCAAAATATGCAATTATTGCAAACATATTCTATAACTACATATCCAAATAGCACTTATATGTAATAAGGGTATCCAACATTCATCATTCGTCTAGTGCATTTTTGTTTTTCTTCTTTTGTGAATGCACACAAGCTCACACTTTTTATTATAGCTAAATCTAATTATTGTCATCCCATTATTCTCTATTATAACTAAATATGTTAATAATTGCCAACCCAGAAACCCTGCACCAGTGTTTAAAATACTTGAGTCGAAGCAGCAAAACATACAAAATATCGACTTATTCCTGCTTTGACTGTTTGCAACTTTTCAATATGAGCTGCTGCTTCTGCTTATGCTTCTGAGAAAAACGAAAGTCGCAGTCGAAGCAACAGCAGAAAGCGATCGCCGACGACAAGCGAAGCAGCAGCAGCAGTCGCCGTTTAAGAATTTTTGATGTTGCTTGGCTGCTGCTTTCGATCAGAAACGCAAGTTGAAGCAGCAGCAACTGTTCGACTTCTCAAGTCGCAGTCGCGACTGCTATCTCGACTACTGTCGCGACTGACTTTTTGCTGCTTATGCTGTTTGATTCTTGATCATTTCATTTTTTATTTCATGTGTGTTATGCATCAGTCTCAATTGAAGCAACATTGAAACAGGAGCTTAGTTGTTTAACTATGGCGCAAAGTGAAATTTGGATGTATTTTGAAAATAATGTAGATGATGGCATAGATACATGTAAAACATGTAAAAATAAGCTAAAAAATAATAGACTTTCAAATTTAAAAACTCATTCGCTTAAATTGTACAAAATAACTTGAAATGCCGCAAGTGTCGAACAGTTTGAAACGTCGCACAGTGGCGCCCGTAGAACAAGTCAGGTTTCAAAAATCAAAAATTGCATGTGCCTCTAAAAAATACTGAATGAACCTACTTTATAGGAAATTTTCCAACGATTTCAAATCTGCAATCCTTAATGTAACCGGATTTTTTGTTTAGAAGATAAAGCTTTTCAAAGTTGTCTGATTTTTTGTGTTACATAAAAATCACAATTTTAAGGTAAATTGGTCGGCTTTGAGATACAATATCTCAAAAACTAAGGAACGGATCGTCATTATTTTTGGTTCTATTGATAGATATATTTATTAAGAAAAGAATAAATTGTACTGTTTGTTTTGCGTTTGGCCAGGCAAATTAATATTTACCAACTATCCACTTTTTCACTATTTCTCAACTTTGATGGAAAATAAAAAAAATTATACCACATTATATCGGCTATTTTTTCAAATTAATTTCTTTGATTATTCCTCTATTAAATGCAAAAAGTTTCATTTGCCCGTTTTTGCCCCTTTTTTTTTTTAGATATAAAATAGTGAAAAAAGACATAGTTCCAAAAATGTGTTGCTGCAATTTTGGGCAATTTATGACATATAACCGTGAAAACCCATTTTTATACTCGATACCGAAGGTAAAGAGTATATTGGGTTTGTGCAATGTCCGTCATGGTGTCCGTCCGTCTGTCCGTCTGTATGTTCGCAACTTTTTTCCACACCCTTCAAGCTAGAGACTTGAAACTTTCCAATTCTCTTTATCTATGGGATAGTAAATTAAAGTGTCAAGATGGGGGTTCTACGATAACTGGGGGGCTGGCAAATCGATAAATTCGATAACTCAAAACCGATAAATCCTCATATTTCGCACATCCTTACAGCTAGAACTACCAAATTTGGTAGGCAGATAGCTACTAGCAACCCCCAAAAAACTGCATCAAAATTTTGGAGCCACGCCCACCCATTCCGCCCCCAGCCCCCCCGCAATTTAAAGTCAAAAAAGCGTATATCTCCCACAGTTTTTGAGCTAGAGCCACCAAATTTTGTGCCAAGATAGGTGATGATGACCCCCCAAAAACTGCATCAAACGTTTGGATGCCACACCCACCGATACTGCTCTAGCCGCCCCCATCCACCCCAACGCTTCGTCAAAAACGGGAATGCGTGTATCTATCAGAGTTGTGGAGCTAGAGCCTCCAAATTTGGTAGAAAGCTAGCTGGTAATGACCCCCAAAAAACTGCATCAAAATTTTGGAGCCACGCCCACCCATTCCGCCCCCAGCCCCCCCGCATTTTGAAATCAGAAATGGCTATATCTCCCACAGTTTTTGAGCTAGAGCCACCAAATTTGGTGCCAAGATAGGTGATGATGACCCCCCAAAAACTGCATCAAAAGTTTGGATGCCACGCCCACCAATACCACCCTAGCCGCCCCCATCCACCCCAACGCTTCGTCAAAAACGGGAATGCGTGTATCTTCCAGAGTTGTGGAGCTAGAGCCACCAAATTTGGCAGGAAGATAGCTTGCAACGACCCCCGAAAAACTGCATCAAAGTTTTGGAGCCACGCGCACCCCTTCCACCCCCCTTTCCCCACCTTTTACAAACTTTGAGCTAGAGTCACCAAATTTTGTATGAAGATAGCAATTGACATTCCACATAAATCTGCATCAAAAATTTGGATGCCACGCCCACCCATACCGCCCCCAGCCCCCCTTTCCCCACTTTATACAAACTTCGAGCTAGAGTCACCAAATTTGGTATGAAGATAGCAATTGACATCCCACATGGATCGGCAGCAAAAATTTGAATGCCACGCCCACCCATACCGCCCCAAGCCCCATAGCCCCCCTTTCACCACCTTTTACATGCTTCGAGCTAGAGTCACCAAATTTGGTATGAAGGTAGCATTTGACATTCCACAAGGATCTGCAGCAAAAATTTGGATGCCACGCCCAACCATACCGCCCCCAGCCCCATAGCCCCCCTCTCCCCACCTTATACAAACTTTGAGCTAGAGTCACCAAATTTGGTATGAAGGTAGCATTTGACATTCCACAAGGATCTGCAGCAAAAATTTGAACGCCACGCCCAACCATACCGCCCCCAGCCCCCCTTTCCCCACTTTTACAAACTTTGAGCTAGAGTCACCAAATTTGTTATGAAGATAGCAATTGACATTCCACAAAGATCTGCATCAAAAATTTGGATGCAATTCCACCCATACCGCCCCCAGCCCCCCTTTCCCCACTTTATACAAACTTTGAGCTAGAGTCACCAAATTTGGTATGAAGGTAGCATTCGACATTCCACAAGGATCTGCAGCAAAAATTTGAATGCCACGCCCAACCATACCGCCCCCAGCCCCTCTTTCCCCACTTTTACAAACTTTGAGCTAGAGTCACCAAATTTGTTATGAAGATAGCAATTGACATTCCACAAAGATCTGCATCAAAAATTTGGATGCAATTCCACCCATACCGCCCCCAGCCCCCCTTTCCCCACTTTATACAAACTTCGAGCTAGAGTCACCAAATTTGGTATGAAGAAAGCAATTAACATCCCACATGGATGGGCATCAAAATTTTTAATACTGGTATCGAGTATACCGCAGTCGGTTGCGTCCGACTGCAACGTTTCCACTTGTTATTGTTGTTGTTTCGTTGGTTATTGTTAAGATACTTGATTTTTGTTTTTCATTCTGTAATGCTTACCTGAGATCATTTGTCAAATCCTGGTCGCTAAATTCAGGTGCAGTTACAGGATATACAAATAAATTACCAGGTACGCACCGAATACAGAAATTGCGTTAGCGTACAACTAGTCACACATCCCATTCAGGTAGGCACAAATCTTATTCGGACACGTGCCAAGTACCCAAATTGCATAAATTGACCTTATTGACCTGGACTTATACAAACAATAGGTAAATTTGTTAGGCATGAAAGCTAACTCTTTTCTTGAACCCTTAATCCAAACGGTATCTATCAGGTAATAGATTAGACTATATATTGAAAAAAAAAAAAACTATAATCCTGGATTAGTCTACGACTGAAAGTTGGCGAGACAAGTACTGTATTACACTTTAAATATGTCGTTGAACAACCATAAATTATTTGACCTGTTTAGGAAGTCAAAAACATTAAGGAATTTCACGGAAGCTGCCTTCGAAGAACTTGATAGTTTATACGGCAATATACAGAGAAGCGAAGATTTAAAAATAAAAAAAAATAAAATAAACTTCGACAATTTAAGTGATTCTGCAAATGAAGAAAATTATGAGTTTGGGATCTCACCCTTGCATGCAAGAATAAGGTGTATGGAGTTCTTGCTGAAATTAGCGAATACGCTTCCACAAGTGGATGAAAACTTTGACGAAAACACATCAAACAAAGATAAGGAAAATATCAGAAAGAAGCGAATACAGGATGCGTTTTTCAAAGAAGTTGGACTTAAAGTAGACTGCCTCAAGTACGGATACGGAAACTCAAACGATGGAAACACTTCAAGGAGATTTTTTGAAAATGATGAAGCTGTAGCTCAAATCACAGGGATAAACAACCAAATCGTTAAGAGATTGGGAACGATCTTAAATGTTTTGAACTGCAAGGAAAAAGTTGATTCTGCCAAGTATGGAGAATATGCTTCAAAAACAGCATCACTTTTAGCAGAATTATATCCGCAGAAAAAGTTGACCCCGACAGTCCATAAAATATTGGCGCATGGCAAAGATATAATTGAGTATCAGTCTTTGCCAATTGGAGAGCTTTCTGAAGAAGCACAGGAATCATTAAATAAATTTTATAAAAAATACAGATTGCTAAACACTTTCAAAGCATCAAGGGTGAGACAAAATGAGGACCTCTTCAACATGCTAGCAGCATCTTCAGATCCACTTATTTCATCACTGAGGCATGTTAAGTCACGAAAAGAATTAGAAAATACTTATAGTTCAGAGATGATTACTCTTTTAGATATACCATCTTTTACGGATTGTGATGAATATTTTACAAAAAATTAAAAAAAAAAATTATTTTTAATTATTATAATATTAATTTTAAATTATAAAAACCATTAAAATGAAACAATAAAAATCAAAAAATTTAAATAATGCTTTTTTTCCTTCCCGTAAAATTGTTTTTTTCACAAGTTTCAACTTTGCATACCCATAAATAGGCACTCAAAAATCGTAAAAGTAATTTCAAATGCTCATTTTATAGGTTGATTAATTATCTATCAGATGCTTTTTAAGTTGATCGATTATCTCATTTGGTTCAAAAGTTATGATTTTTGCAACGAAAAAACTTAAATGGCGCCACTGTGCAACACCGGTACCAAATCATAAAACCAGAGACCGCGAACAGGGTAACCAAGACCTGACGGTTTCCACAAGGAACACCGAGGCAACGACATCACAAGGCACGGGCGAAGCAATTGACGTGAAGCGAGCATGTCGGAATTGCGGAGACATCGGGCACTTTTCTAAGGACTGTCGCAATCCCCAGTTGTTATTCTGCAGGGACTGTGGCCGCCGTGGGACCCGCACCATTGGATGCTGCCACGTCGCCAGATCGGGAAACGGGCAACGCCTCCGTCCAACCGAAGACAGGCCGGAGAGCAGCAGCGACTGGAGCCCTCGTCAGTAGTTCACCCGTTACGCTTGGAGGAGGGGAGGATCGCAGCTCTGGTGACCATAGGGGACACCCCGGAAGAAGCAACACTGGACACCGGAGCCACGCGGTCGTTTATCAGTGAATGGTTGGCAAGGATTTTCGGGACAAAGGATAACATTCGGGATATGCGGGTGAGAATAATCCTTGCGGATGGCTCGCCTGTAGTGTGTATATGCATTAAATAGCACCCTGTATTTACATACATAAGTATGCGACACTTTGTTGCATACAATAACAAACATATAGCCAAAAGCGCGAGCCACTTGAGTTGATTGACTCAGGCTCATATTACGCAGCGCGGACCGTTAGTACACTAGCCGGCCATTCAGCTGACGGCGCATATCCCACGCTACGCTTATGTAGCGCATACCACGAGTAAAATATATGTACTCGCAATGCATGCATATACCATGCACACTCTCTCCATATTCTTATAGTGCAGAGAGCCGCTCCGCTGCCGGCGTCACTGGCAGAGCAGCTCCGCGGCTATAGGCTAAAATATACTTTAAGATATATTGTACAATTCATTAAATAATGAACTGCAAACAACGACAGTAATGTCTTCTAGTTTGTAACCCCGAGCCCGTTAAAGTACATGGCGACCGTGACAGGACGAATCGGCATGAAATAAAATTAAAAAAAAATTGAGAGCACAAATATAATCAAAAGCTAAGCAAAAATCAGAGATAACAACAAAACAATAAAAGCTGAAACAAAACTGCGGAAGAATTGAAATTCGAATTGAACTTTTGTGACGTACTAAAAAAAAAATATTTTTTTTGAAAATTGACCAACAAATTCACAGCAACAAGAGCCGTCACAACCTGTTATAGTACATCCAAGGTTATTTACACCATCCAATTAACAAAGCCTGTGCGACAACCAGCACCGGCCACGGAACGAGTAACCAACGCGGAAATGCCTGTGCAGCCAGCACCGGCCACTTAAATTTAATGCGGAGGAGAGCGGTCTGCTAGTCCTCTACAGCAACGAGGGATAGAAAGTCCTCTACAACAACGAGGGACACTAACATCTACAACAACGAGGGATAAAAAGTCCACTACAACAACGAGGGACACTAACATCTACAACAACGAGGGATAAAAGTCCTCTACAGCGACGAGGGATAAAAGTCCTCTACAGCAACGAGGGAGCCGTTATTAATTGTAAAATAATAGACATAAATAATAAGACTGTCTCAAAATGTACACTCCCCAAAATGCAATGTAAAGAATCTTTTGTAAAGACCAAGCAGATGACTCTGCGGGTTTAGTAGCTTCAAATAGGCAGGGATTTTATGTACATGCACATTCACATTCAAAATATTTTCTCTCCGCCGCAAGGCGTCAAATTAACAAAAAAATAATAATATATATGTAAATATATATAATGACAAGTAGGAAATATATACAAAAAAAAAGAGATCAAGAGGTTGACAGAAAAATTTCATAAATAAAAAAATTACTAGATTAAATAAACAACTTTATAATAGTGAACCGGTAGAATGGAATGAAAATGTAAAATAAGATGAAGAACTTGAGACAATTTATAGAAAATTAGAGCTCTGTAAAAAGACGGAATGCAAATATTCCCCAAATGAAGATATTCCTAAATGTAAAGAGGATTGTAAGGGACCTCTCTACGAAGTATCTTGCGAGTACACTTGTATTCATACAAAATAGTGGTAACAAAATATAGAGCTCTGCTTGCGCAATTTAGAACAAAATAGGCTCAAACGAGAATCAAAGAGAACCATTAAGTCCATATTTTGTTATAAAGGTTAAACCACAGGGAAACATAATGGGTTTTAGTAGACGTAAAATCGGTAGATTCGACCGCCAACGTTATCAATAAAGTTGACGTGTCATCACCGGATTTGCAGAACATGCTCATTTTAGTAGCCATTATCGTAGGCCTTATGCTGTTAAATATAGCATTCAAAATATACAAAATACACAGCAGAAGTTTGAAAAAGAAGTACATAAGTCGAGGTAACGATCTGGATAAAATCTAGATACTTTACAAAACAAGAGGAAACGTTGCAGTCGGACGCAACCGACTGCGGTATACTCGATACCAGTATTAAAAATTTTGATGCCCATCCATGTGGGATGTCAATTGTTATCTTCATACCAAAGTTTGTATAAAGTGGGGAAAGGGGGGCTGGGGGCGGTATGGTTGGGCGTGGCATCCAAATTTTTGCTGCAGATCCTTGTGGAATGTCAAATGCTACCTTCATACCAAATTTGGTGACTCTAGCTCGAAGCATGTAAAAGGTGGTGAAAGGGTGGTGATTAATTATCTATCAGATGCTTTTTAAGTTATGATTTTTGCAACGAAAAAACTCAAATGGCGCCACTGTGCGTCGTCGTCAAATTCTTCAGCAAAATTAATAAAAACAATTAGAAAAAAAAAAAAATTAAAATAGAAGTGAATAAAAAACAACTGCTAAGATCTTATATTGGATTGGTAACAGAAGACAGCATTCCTTTTAATGTTTTAAACTCTGCAAATATGAGAAATATCGTTGACCCAATTTGTGATAGACTTAAAGCCGCCGACGGAAAAAAAAAAACATTAAATGCATCAAACTGTAAAAAAAAACTTTGTAAACAGTGGCAAACAATATAAATGCGCATATAACCACTGAAGTGAGAAATAATTTATTGTCTCTAAAAATAGACAGTGCCACGCGGCTGAACAGAAACATTTTTGGCATAAGTGCACAATATATAAGTTCAGCTCAAATAAAATCCCTTATATTGGGCATGGTAGAGCTTAAAGGTGTTGGATCGAGCCCAGCCAAAATTCTCGCCGCTGAAGTGCTTAAAGTTCTAAATACACCCAACTCTTTTTTTACACGGTAGATACGTTCCTCAGAAATCCGTGTAAAAAAAACCGTGTAAAAAAAGAGGGGTTTCCTATAGTAAAATGGGGGATACGTTCCATGTCAATTGAAAACCGTGTAAGATGAAATAAAGAACCATATTTACTTCGAAAAACCGTGTAAAAAAATTTTTAAAACTTTAAAATTTCAGATATGCCCACAAATTGTATGGTCATTTTATTTTTATTAAGCATTACAACTTAAAATTCATAATTCATACAGGTGGACATACAAGCAAAAAACCAAAGAAATCTGTTAATCCAGAATTATAAACAGAAAAATTTGAATTGAAATAGAAAAAAAATTATCAACATAACATAATTAGTCGTCGCTACTTGATAACAAGCGACGAACTGGATTAAATCGGTATCATCACTGGAGATATCCATCAAATTATCCAATGGTGACTTTCGTCCGGTAATAGAGTTTTGAGCTAACGGACTACTTTCCGACAGGTCTTGCGCCGTCGACTTTTTTATTAAAAATTCTTTAATGGAAAGTTGAACTTTTGGTTTTTAAGTTCTTTATACAACTCTTCATACTCAGCAATACAATTATTAATGTATTTTTCGAGTTTCAGGGCACGTTCCATATTAGGATCATTTTTTAAGAAATTTGCAGCTAAAAGAAACACAAAAATGTTAAGTAGCACATACAATTTTTTATTTGCCAAGTGTGGTAAAAACAAACAAAACAAAATGATGCAAATTTTTTTTTTCAACCGTGTAACTTCAAAACCGTGTAAAAAAAAACCGTGTAAAAAAAAACCGTGTAAAAAAAGAGTTGGGTGTAAATACATATAAGATAAACTTAAACCAAATAGTGTCAATTACATCTGACAATGGTGCCAGCATGCTTAAGGCAACAAATGTTTTATGTTTCATGTTTCATGTTTTCGATGAAAATATTGACGAGGAAGACGAATTTTGTTCTAACGAGGAATATTTAAAAAAAATTGAAAGTATAGAAAAAGTGCCAAGCGTGCTAATAGGCAATATTCAAGTTTGTCGTTGTGCTGCACATACAGCTCACAAGGTTGCTCTCGACGTATCTAAGTCGTCGGATATGTTGAAATATCTATTTAACTGTCGTAACATGACGAAATTTATAAGAAAAACCTCAAATGGGTTTCGCGAAATATTTGAGCTGAAACAGCTAAAAATGCCGCAACTAGATTGTCCAACCAGATGGGGATCCACCTACACGATGCTAAGGGATTTGTTAGTGGCTAAAGATGTTTTAACTAAAATTGAGTCAACTAAAAAGAAGACAATTTTGAAGTGGATGCATCGTTTTGGGACTTTATTGAAAACTATTGCTTAGTTTTTAGTCCATTGCAGAAAACAATAAAAAAAATGCCAAGAGGAGCAACTGCATTATGAAAATTTCTACGCCCAATAACTAAATCTAAAAATTTGCACTGAAAAAATTGTATATAATGCAAGTCACGAAATGACAAAAACGATTGGCGAAAAAATTCTTAGTTCTATAGAATTGCGATCCAAAACATTATTGAATAATAAATTTCTCATATCGTGTTTGTTTTTGGGTCCTCGTTTCCAACATACACTAACACCACAACAAAGAACTTATGCAGTGTGTCATTTAAAATCGATATGGGATAGAATATGCGACATAAATCCTTCTGGAAATTTATGCTCAACACCAAATTCGGGCTCATCGCAATCTCTGAACCGTTTTTTTTTTTTTTTGATGAAGAAGATGAGTTGTTAAACGCTTACTTAGTGCAAGGGATCCAAACGGAACTCAATAGAAAGATTGAAAATCTTCAACTTCCTTTCCAAAGAATCGATGTAGACGTTCTCACATTTTGGAAAGGAAAGCAGTGCACTGACCAGGAGCTATACGCAATAAGTAATGTTTGCTTTGCTGTACCACCAACTCAGGTAAATACGAATGTTTAAATAAATTAATGTTCATAGTTTCATAAATATGTTTTCTAACAGGTGGCGATTGAACGAGCGTTTTCGACGTTAAGACTTGTACTTACTGATTACCGCAATCGACTAAGTCAGGAAGTACTAGAGAATATACTGCTGGTTAAATTGAATCCAACCTTTCAGGACTCAGCGATTGACAACTTATCTCTTTTTCAAGATGACGAAGACTTTGAGAGTCTGTGACTTAACAATTATTATAATATTAATATAATAATATAATATAATATTAAATTATATTATATTAATTATAGTACTGATTATAAATTACATAATATAATATTAATTATTAACATTTGAAATTTATTTTTTCATTTTTATAATATATGTGTGATTTCTATGAATTTTGTATTATTTAGTTTTGAATAATATTGTTAATTTCTTATTTTTTATGTTTTAATTTCCGTATAGAAAAAAAAAAAAAATGAATTAAAATATTACGCACAAAAAATTATCAAACGGTCAAATTTATTAGGATTCAAGGGGAGCAGCAAACAGCATAAGCAGAAAACAGAATAAGAAGCAAAAAGTCAGTCGCGACTGCGACTTGCGGCGATTTGCAGAAGTCGAACAGTTGCTGCTGCTTCAACTTGCGTTTCTGATCGAAAGCAGCAGCCAAGCAACATCAAAAATTCTTAAACGGCGACTGCTGCTGCTGCTTCGCTTGTCGTCGGCGATCGCTTTCTGCTGTTGCTTCGACTGCGACTTTCGTTTTTCTCAGAAGCATAAGCAGAAGCAGCAGCAACATAAATCAAACTTCTTGCAGATTTTTAAACACTGCCCTGCACCTAAAAATATGTAAAAAAGCTTGTATGTAAAAGTATTTCATTTTGTGGTTGTTTGTGTGCATAGCATAAACGGCCGAAAAGCGTGACTCGACCATCTCAGTCGGCTGCTTTCTGCAACTAAGCACCGTGATACACCTAATACGGTAGAGTCAGGGGAGAGAGAGCTCTCTTTGTTTAAGTACCGACTTTTAATTATTGCCTCTAAAAACTATTTAATTAATATAATAAAAGTGTTTCACTCAAAAATTTATTAAGCTAAATATTTTTACGAAACTTCAAAATTGTATAGGCTGCATACAACCAAAACACTTTTTATACCCTTAACCCATAAAATGGGTAAATAAGGGTATAATGGTTTTGTACAAAAGTATGTAACAGACAGAAGGAAGCATCTCCGACCCTATAAAGTATATATATTCTTGATCAGCATCAACAGCCGAGACGATATAGCCATGTCCGTCTGTCCGTCTGTCCGTCTGTATGAACGCGTGGATCTCAGAGACTACAAGAGCTAGAGACTTCAGATTTTGTATATAAGTTCTCCTATACCATGAGCAGAACAAGTTTGCTTCAAATTATCGATAACTATTCTGGTGTCCGATATACACATAATATCGATAACATAAATAATTGGAAAATGTTAAAATGAGGTTTAAAGCAATGGGTAACGATATAACTTTTCTGAAAATTTCGTCCAAATCGGTTAAGAAACACCGGAGATATCGAATTTAATCGATTGAAGCTAAGTCAGTTTACCGAAGTCAATTATAATTTTAATTTATTTATTGCAACTGGGTTCAGGGTATCTTCTAGTCGGGCTCTCCCGACTAGAGCCTTCTTACTTGTTATACCTATGTAGCTCTGTGGCACTAACAAAACAACCCCTTAAAGGCCTATTTACCCTGACTTAACTTAACTTAACTTAACGTAACTTAACTTAAGGAATGTATGCGTTTACTCTCAACTTAACTTAACGTAAGAATTAAGTGTGTCAGTGCTGTAGAATTATGTAAACAGTGCTGTTAAACAAAATAAAATATATTGACCGCTCGTTGGCGCACTTTGAATACAACGTTGCTACCAAGTTATTTGGCAGTTGCAGTCCAAACTGCTCTTTTATACCCTTCACATGTGAATCAGGGTATATTGAGTTTGTCATGAATCTGTAACGCCTTAAAGGAATGATGGGAGACCCCATAAACTATATATCAAATGATCAGGACGAGCTCAGGAATTGATTTCCGTCCGTCCGTCCGTCTGTCCGTCTGTCCGTCTGTCCGTCTGTCCGTCTGTCTGTTTCAACACGATTTCCGGCCAAACTGCTGAACCGATCTTGATGAAACTTTCACAGATTGCTTAGATCATGTCGGGTTGTTCACTATGAAATTTCATCCCGATCGGAGCATTCTACGATATAGCCACCATATAAATTTACCATATCAACACGATTTCCGGCCAAACTGCTGAACCGATCTTGATGAAACTTTCACAGATTGCTTAGATCATGTCGGGTTTGTTCACTATGAAATTTCATCCCGATCGGAGCATTCTACGACATAGCCACCATACAAATTGACCATATCGTACTGTTTCAACACGATTTCCGGCAAAACTGCTGAACCGATCTGGATGAAACTTTCACAGATTGCTTAGATCATGTCGGGTTTGTTCACTATGAAATTTCATCCCACTCGGACCATTCTTCAACATAGCCACCATACAAATTGACCATATCGTACTATCAATTGTTGTTGCTGTCGTGCACTTTCAAGTACCTACATGTAGATCATTTGCTTCAAAAGTGGTATAGGATCAAATCCCAGAATGAGCAAATGAATGATTTTAATGTTTAAGCCAATATTTTAGTTTTTGTTTTTTTACCCGGGAGGTCCGGGTTCATTTCCCAGTATGGGCATATGGATGTTTTAATCTTTTAGCCAAATTTAGTTTTGTTTACATTGATTTTTATTTTTAATAGCTTTTTATTCGCTTCACTCTTAACGGAGTTTTAATTTATTTACATTTACTTATAATAAGATTGAGCTGTCTAACAATTATAGTTCCCAATCGGTTCTAGCTTTGGTAGGATAGTATACCTGGCTTAAATTCAAGCTGTCGTAACAATTATAATTCCCAATCGGTTCTAGCTTTGGTAGGATATTATACCTGGCTTAAATTCAATTTGGCTCTTCAAAATTGTTCAGCTGACTTATTATATAGCCAGAATTCTGTTCAAACGGTCGAAGCTCATGAGAAATAAAACCCAAACTGCAACATACATTTAATTTACTATAATTTGTCTTTTGGCATAGCCATAGCCTGATTTTCTAATTCCCTCCACTGAGTGACCTTGTGTGCCTCGAACTCACTCAATTCAACTCAACTGAACTCATTCAGTTAACACCATTTTTTTATGCGAGAATTAGTTAATTTCACATACATAAACTGTTAATTAGTTTCGGATTACAGCAATAATTCAAGCCATTCTACAAATTATCCATATTAGTTGTTAAAATAACATTTAGATTATAAATATGCCACGTGTAGGCAGAAAAAGTGCTGAGCAGCGTAGGCGCGAGGCTTCTCAGCGCCAACGTCAGAGTTATATGGAGAACGCTGAAGACCGCCGATCAGCGAACGCAGCTCGCCTTCAACACGTCCGCGAAAATGAGGACTATAGGTCGAACGAGCGTTACCGTGATGCAGTTCGACGAGCCACCAGGCGTTCGGACACGAGAAATCGTGCGGAGGAGCAAAGGCGGGACACTCTTGCACACCAAGAGCTAAGGCAGGATCCTGTTTTTCGTGTCCAGGAGCAAATGCGGAACACTCTTGCACATCAAGAGCTAAGGCAGGATCCTGTTTATCGTGCCGAGGAGCGAAGGCACGACACTCTTGCACATCAAGAGCTAAGGCAGGATCCTGTTCTTCGCGCCGAGGAGCAAATGCGGAACACTCTTGCACATCAAGAGCTAAGGCAGGATCCTGTTTTTCGTGCCGAGGAGCGAAGGCGCGACACTCTTGCACATCAAGAGCTAAGGCAGGATCCTGTTTTTCGTGTCCAGGAGCAAATGCGGAACACTCTTGCACATCAAGAGCTAAGGCAGGATCCTGTTTTTCGTGCCGAGGAGCGAAGGCACGACACTCTTGCACATCAAGAGCTAAGGCAGGATCCTGTTCTTCGCGCCGAGGAGCAAATGCGGAACACTCTTGCACATCAAGAGCTAAGGCAGGATCCTGTTTTTCGTGCCGAGGAGCGAAGGCGCGACACTCTTGCACATCAAGAGCTAAGGCAGGATCCTGTTCTTCGCGCCGAGGAGCAAATGCGGAACACTCTTGCACATCAAGAGCTAAGGCAGGATCCTGTTTTTCGTGCCGAGGAGCGAAGGCACGACACTCTTGCACATCAAGAGCTAAGGCAGGATCCTGTTCTTCGCGCCGAGGAGCAAATTCGGAACACTCTTCAACACCAAGAGCGTAGAAGAGATCCGACTACACGTCAAGTGGAACAAGCAGCTAATACTAGCAATAGAAGGATGACCCGTATGCAAACGCGAATGCAAAGCGAAAGAAGATTAGATCTTTTGCAATCTAGAGTTCAGGCGCATAGGGATGTCGAGGAAAACCGCACGCTAGAGCGAAATCGACAGAATTCAAGGAACAGACGTAGGAGGGAGGAACAATCTCCAGAGGAACGTCAGAATGAGCTTCAAAGGCAACAAAGAATGAGAAAATTAAATTCTTTCAAGCTCTACAGCAACCGCGTAAAGGAAGGGCCAACGGAGATATGCGTGTGTTGTGGTGGCTCTTGGTTTCCGCACCAAACTAAGAAATTAGTTAAACCCAACATTGAACGAAACCATCCCTCCTTAAATTCTGACGAGGCATTCTTTTTAAAGGATAAATTTCCAAGCAGTCTAGAGGTTTACAAGTTTTGTTCAACTTGTCATCGCGCAGTTGCTTCCGGGAAAATTCCCGCCATATGCCTTTCTAAGGGATTGGATTTCCCAACAGTGCCCAACTGCTTGAAAGATTTAACATGCTTGGAAGAGCGACTCATATCTCCTCGCATTCCTTTCATGAGGATCATTTCCCTGGGCTACGAGAGGCAATGTGCAGTACGTGGAGCTGTTGTAAATATTCCAATCTCCGTGGTGCAAACAGTGACAGCGTTACCCCGAACATTTAATAACGCACATGTCATTCAAGTCCATTTAAAGAGGAGGTTGGAATACGATCACAGCTTCATGACTGAAACAATACGGCCGGCAAAGATTCTTGAGGCCCTACAGTATTTAATGGCTACCGAGTTGTACAGAAAGTACAACATAAGCGTAATAGAGGACTGGATTGCCAACGTTGGTCATGGCCAAGAAGTGCCTTTTATTGCAGATGCAAGTGATGAGGCAACGGCTCGCGACCTCATTGCCAGAAGAAGTGATGGCTATGACGCAGAAAATTTGGAAAGGCAAGAGGAATTAAACCCAGGTGGCTTAGAGACCTTGCTAGACAACGAAGGTATAGAAAATTTTGCAACGGAACGTGTGGCTTTGGCTCCAGGCGAAGGAAGACTGCCGATGGATGTTACCATGGATGAAGACGCGGAAGAACTATCGTATCCTACGATATACTGCGGGCAAAAACGGAATTGTATTTTGTCTTACAGCAAAATCGCCCGTTCAGAAATTCGTCGATACGACAGGAGATGTGCCAGAATTGACAAGCTTCTGTGGACTTACAAATTTTACGAACTGTCCCGAATCAAATCTGCCATCTCCATATGCTTGAGAAAGAAGTCTGGATCCAACAGCATTACAGCTGGAAATGTGTTGGATGAAGCCTTTGTCGGCAACCTCGAGCAGCATGATGATGGATATCGCATTTTACGTGGATTACGTTCATCTCCTGCTCATTGGGAGGCGGAAAAGAAAAAAGTTTTGATGATTCGACAAGTTGGACTTCCAACTTTTTTCATAACTTTATCTGCAGCGGAGACAAAGTGGTCGGACCTTCTGATCATACTTTCCAAGCTCGTGGATAAAGTTGACAGGAATCAGGAAGAAGTTGAAGCTCTATCGAGCAACGAGAAAGCGCGCTTGATTCGATCGGATCCAGTAACTTGCTCGCGGTATTTCGACAATAGATTCCGGAACATGGTGAAATTGTTCAAAAATGGAATATTTGACGAATACACATTATCGCATTACTACTGGAGGATCGAATTTCAACACCGCGGATCACCTCACAGCCATGGAATGTACTGGCTCAGTGGTGCACCCCAATTCGATGCAGCGAATTCTAGGAATACTGCAAACCTAGTCAGCTTCATCGACCGGTTTATTACAACGAATGGCCGCGATGAAGAAATAGCTGAACTGTTGCAGTATCAAAAGCATAGCCACGCTCGGTCTTGCTTGCGGGAGCTGAATGGACCAAAGTTTTGTCGCTATAATATGCCGTATCCTCCAATGCCACAAACAGAAGTGTTATACCCGTTAACAGAAGATGATAACAATTTGGCACAGCATAAGGAGAAGTTCAAGAAAATTAAGGCTTTCTTGGACTCTTCCATAACAGATGAACAAGCTGAATTGATGGATGAATTCAACAACATACTGACACATATGGAGATGAATTACGAGGAATATAAATTGGCAATAAGATCGAACCTATTGAAACCACAAATTTTCCTGAGTCGGAAATTTTCGGATAGGCTGCTTAATGCCTACAACAAAGACATTCTGAGTCTTCATAGAGCCAATATGGATATTCAATTCATATTGGATGCTTATGCCTGTTGTGGTTATGTCATTAATTATATAAATAAATCCAACAGAGGCGTGTCAAAGCTGTTAAAACAGGCAATGGATGAAATTAACGCGGGAAATTTCAGTGTTAAACGGAAACTGCAACACATTGGAAATAAGTTCATCAATGGCACAGAAATATCTGGCCAGGAGGCAGCCTATAACATACTTGGACTTCACCTTTCAGAAGCAAGTCACGGTGAAATTTTCGTCAACACTTCTCATCCAGAGAATAGAGTTCGCATGGTTAAGGCCAGAAAGGATCTTATTCTTTTACCTGCGAACTCAAATGATATCTTCGTTCCAAATCTTTTAGACCATTACATTCAACGGCCTGATAATTTGGAACAACTGTGCTTAGCGGATTTTGCAGCTTTATATAAGTACGCAAAATCAAACCGAAGAAACACAGCACAAAGCGAAGAATATGGTGAGCTGGAGGATCAAGAAGAAGAAACTCTGGTTCGCGGAAGTTGGATGGTGCTCAAAAATGATAGCGGCTATATCAAGCAGCGCGCTAGAGCACTCATTTTGAGATTTCGAAAATTCAGCTTCAACACGCACAGAGCTGATTACTTCCGGGAAACAGCGATGCTGTTCATACCATGGCGATGTGAACAATCAGAGCTAATTGTTGCAGACACTGAGCAACTTTGTCTCATCAATGCTGAGTTAATTCAGCAAGGCAAGCTAAAGTATGATGTATTCAAGGATGGAGAACTTGAAGCTATACTTCAAGATATGAGAGATGAGAACACATCTGAGGAAATTGACGATAATAATGCTGCTTCGCAATTGTTGGACGATGAGTACCGGGCACTTGCAGTACCCGAGATTGATAGAAACATCAATATATTGCAGGAAGATGCCGTCCAGGAGGCAAATGAGGAGGTGCGCCTCATCAAACTACCAACGCTGATAACTGAGGAAGATTTGTTGACAATGGTGCGATCTCTTAACCATAAACAACGTCAATACTTCGCTCATGTCATGCAAAATGTTTTAGAAAAGAAGACATTTTATGAATACGTTGGTGGTGGAGCTGGAGTTGGAAAATCCCGCCTTATTTCAACCATTTACCAGTCGTTGACAATTCGGTCGAATTTAATTCCTGGAAGCAATCCTGATATGACCAAAGTTCTTTTGTGTGCGCCAACTGGAAAAGCAGCATTTGGAATTGGTGGACTTACACTCCATTCGATATTTTCGTTACCAGTAAGTCAGTCATCTGCAGCGCTAAGGCCATTGAGCAGTGACACTGTCAACACACTGCATTCGAAAATACTCGAATTACAAGTGATTATTATTGACGAAATTTCAATGGTCGGTGCTAAAATGCTCTCCCAATTGGACATGAGACTGAAGCAGGTATTCAAAAACAGTAATTACTTCGGAGGAATATCAATTATTGTTTTTGGGGACTTGAAACAATTATCCCCAGTGGGAGACCGATGGGTTTTCCAAGCAAACAGAAGAGATAATTACAGCTCCATAGCAGGAACGCCACTTTGGGACCAGTTCAAGTACTTTGAACTTACTGAAATTATGCGTCAAAGAGAGGATCAGACATTCGCAGTTGCGCTTAACAACATGTCTGAGGGGAAAATGACGGACGCAGATGTTCATCTTCTGAAGGAAAGAATGGTGGCGGAAGAAGATGTGCCAAGAGATGCAATCCATCTGTTTTTCTCAAATGCAGATGTCAGCCATTTTAATTCGGTAAAATTGTCGCAAATCGACACCGAACCAATTACATCTAAATGTAAGGATGTAGTGAAAGCTGCAACTTTGACAGACCGGAGCAGAGACAATATCTTAGAAGCGGTGAAATGTTTCAAATTATCAGAAACGCAGGGATTGTCCTATGAACTGCTCCTGAAGACATCTGCTAAATATATGGTCACCGTCAACATCAACACATCCGATGGACTAGTGAATGGAGCTAGTGGAGAATTGATGGAAGTCATCCGAACACATATAGCAGGAGAGCCAGAAATAACCACACTGTGGATTAAATTTTCTGACTCATCAGTGGGAAATATGGCAAAATCGAAGAAGCCACACCCTATTCACGATGACTGGACACCAATTGAGAAAGTTGTAAGAACTTTCCAATACAAGCGAAATGAACAAGTTAACATTGAAAGAAAGCAATTTCCAGTGGTGCCGGCGGAAGCAATAACGGTCCACAAAAGTCAAGGCGCGACATACAGCAAAGTGGCTTTACATGTAACTAGTAGAATGACTAGAGCGGCGCTCTATGTTGGTTGCAGTCGAGCCACAAACGCTGCAGGACTTTTCATCATTGGAAATTTCAACCCACCAAGACCTTTTCTACCAACTGATGCAGTTCAACAGGAATTGGTACTTCTCCGTAATGCAAAGAAGTTGGAGAAACATTACGACTTCCTTCACAGTGAGGTCAATGGAACGCTCCTCTATTATCAAAATGTGCAGAGCCTTCCGGCGCATTTTAATGATTTACAGAGAGACCAACTGATTAATTCAGTTGATATACTGTGCTTGGTGGAGACTTGGACAGTCGAAAGTGACACCTTTCAGATGCCAGGGTTTACCTTAGTGCATGAAATAGATGGACCGAGAACAGGTCGTAATAGGCCAGCGAAAGGCATTAAAATTTATGCTAAGCAACCGACTGCAGCACATGTTTTGTTTAGTCAAAACATATGCGCTGATAGCCGCACCTATCAGTTGAGCGTCATTAAATATGATAATTTCACCATTGTGGTCCTGTACAGGAATAGTGTCTATCCACTAGTGGAATTTCGGCAGCAGTTAATAAGTGATTTTCGCCAGATACTACAAGAGCAGCAAGGAAAAATACTTATCGTGGGTGATTTTAACATCTGCCGGTTGACGACGACAGATAGACTAGAAGACGAGCTTTCACAAATGGGAATGGCCTCTCTCTTAGAAAGAACGGCCATAACAACCAAACAGCTAACGCAAATTGACTGGGTGTTTGCGAACGGTGGATTTGCTACTGCAAAGACATATAAAACTGTCTTTAGCCACCATGATGGAATATTCGTAAAATTAACGTAGTTAATTCGATACACCGAATATTAATAATTTAATGCCTTATAGTCTTTCGTGATTTTCACACAATAAAAAAAAAAATAAAAATGAATCCTCGTGTGAAGGGTATCATAGTCTTGGCATAGCCAAAATTAACTATGCGCCACTATGTTTTTAATGTAATTTTTAAAGTCTATTGACTTTTTATCACAAATTAAACTATGTTTTTCAATTAAATTTATAAAATTATGCTCATCCATTTCAATATTTGAATTTGTAAACAGCGCTTTTGCAGCACAGTTTTTGATCAGCTGTTTGATTTACACATTAATCAACACTGTTCAACAAGAACTTAACGTAAGAATCTGCAAAATGCAGGTTCAGAATTAAGTTAAGTTACGATAAGTTGGGAGTAAACGCTAACATTGACAGCCATAAGGCAGATTGAGTCATCTGAATCTTTCGTTAAGTTAAGTTAAGAGTAAATAGGCCTTAAGTTGAGAGTAAACGCTAAAGGCCCAACCAAACGATGCTTACGTGTATGCAGAGCCGCTGCAAGAATGAACGAAATGCATGGTAAATCATTGAGCAACAATGTGAATACCCATACGTTGCTTAAGTGCTTTTTCTCTTCTTCTTCTTTCTTTTTGCCAACCATCGTTACCACATGTTTGATTTTTATTCCAATAAAAAATAAATGTTAACATTTTATGTAATATCATGTTAAAAATAGAGACAACACATATTTCATATATTTAGTATATTAGATCAATGTGCTTATAAACAATAAAATGAAGATTTAACAATTTTTTTAAAAATATTTTCCATACAATAAAAATACTGCGACAACTCTATGCCCAATGCATTAATGCATGGTTTCAATTCAGTGAAACCATGCATGCGGCGCTTATGCATTCGTTAAAAAATGTAACTGAATGAACCCGGCATAAGCATCGTTTGGGCGGATACACGACGTAGCATATGTTGAAACTTTGCGTGCAGCGGGTCTGCATGCACGAAAGCATCGTTTGGTTGGGCCTTAACATTGACAGCCAGAAGGCAGATTGAGTCAGCTGACTCTTTGTGAAATGCCAATTGCTATCTTCATACCAAATTTGGTGACTCTAGCTCGAAAATTGTAAGAAGTGTGGAAAGAGTGAAGGGGGGGGGGGGGGGGGGGTGGGGGGGGGGGCTGGGTCGGTAGGGGTGGGTGTGGTATCCAAATTTTTATACTCGATACCGAAGGTAAAGAGTATATTGGGTTTGTGCAATGTCCGTCATGGTGTCCGTCCGTCTGTCCGTCTGTCCGTCTGTATGTTCGCAACTTTTTTCCACACCCTTCAAGCTAGAGACTTGAAACTTTCCAATTCTCTTTATCTATGGGATAGTAAATTAAAGTGTCAAGATGGGGGTTCTACGATAACTGGGGGGCTGGTAAATCGATAAATTCGATAACTCAAAACCGATAAATCCAAAGTTTGTAAATGGTGGGGAAGAGGGGGCGGAATGGATGATCGTGGCTCCAAAACTTTTATGCAGATTTTTGGAGTTCGTTGTCAACTATCTTCCTGCCAAATTTGGTGGCTCTAGCTCCACAACTCTGGAAGATACAAGCATTCTCGTTTTTGACGATGCGTTGGGGCTGCTGGGGTGGCTGAGCTAATATTGGTGAGCGTGGCGTCCAAACTTTTGATGCAGTTTTTAGGGGGTCATCTTCACCTATCTTGGCACCAAATTTGGTGGCTCTAACTCAAAAACTGTGGGAGATATGGCCATTTCTGATTTCAAAATGCGAGGGGCTGGGGCGAAACGGGTGGGCGTGGCTCCAAAACTTTTATGCAGTTTTCTGCGGGTCGTTACCAGCTATCTTCCAACCAAATTTGGAGGCTCTAGCTCCACAACTCTGGAAGACACACGCCTTCCCGTTTTTGATGAAACGTTGGACGGATGGAGGCGGGGCATTTTTGATTGGCGGTGCATCCAAACTTTTGATGCAGTTTTTGGGGGGTCATCATCATTTATCTTGACACCAAATTTGGTGGCTGCAGCTCAAAAACTGTGGGAGATAAGGCTTTTTTGATTTTAAAATGCTTGATGGGGAAGGGGGGGGGGGGGGCTGGGGGCGGTATGGGGATGCGTGGCTAAAAAATTTTTGATGCAGTTTTTTTGGGGTTGCTAATAGCTATCTTCTTACCAAATTTGGTAGTTCTAGCTGAAAGGATGTGCGAAATATGCGGATTTATCGGTTTTGAGCTATCGAATTTATCGATTTGCCAGTCCCCCAGTTATAGTAGAACCCCAATCTTGGCAATTTAATTTACTATCCCATAGATAAAGAGAATTGGAAAGTTTCAAGTCTCCAGCTTGAAGGGTGTGGAAAAAAGTTGCGTTCATACAGACGGACAGACGAACAGCCGGACAGACACCATGACGGACATTGCACAAACCCAATATACTCTTTACCTTCGGTATCGAGTATATCAAGTGGAAATGTTGCAGTCAGACGCAACCGACTGCGGCATTCTCGATACCAGTATTGAAACCGGTAAAAAGAGGCCTGATTGCAAAGGGGTACGGATGCGGCAGGGGTGTACGCTGCCTTAAAGATTCTCCGATGCAGATGGGGATGCCACCAGCTATCTTCCTTCCAAATTTGGTGACTCTAGCTCAAAGTTTGTAAAAGGTGTGGAAAGTGGGATGGGACTGAAGGGTGGGCGTGGCATTAAAATTTTTGGTGCAGATCTATGTGGGATGTCAATTACTATCTTTATACTAAATTTTGTGACTCTAGCTCATAGTTTGTAAAAGGTGTCGAGAGGAGGGCTGGGGGCGGTATGTGTTGGCGTGGCATTCAAATTTTTGCTGCTGATCCATGTGGGATGTCAATTACTATCTTCATCCCAAATTTGGTGACTCTAGCTTGAAGTTTGTTAAAAGTGGGGAAAGGGGGGCTAGGGCAGTATTGGTGGGCGTGGCAGCCAAACTTTTGATGATATTTTTAGGGGGTCATCCTCACCTATCTTGGCACCAAATTTGGTGGCTCTAGCTAAACAACTGTGGGAGATATAGGCTGGGGGCGGAAAGGGTTGGCATGGCTCCAATTTTTGATGCAGTTTGTTGGTGGTTGCTAGTAGCTATCTTCTCACCCAATTTGGTAGTTCAAGCCGTAAGGATGTGCGAAATATGCGGACTTAATGGTTTTGAGCTTTCGAATTTATCGATTTGCCAGGCCCCCAGTTATCGTAGAACCACAATCATGACACTTTAATTTACTATCCCATAGATAAAGAGAATTGGAAAGTTTCAAGTCTCTAGCTTGAAGGGTGTGGAAAAAACTTGCAACCATACGGACGGACAGACGGACAGACACCATGACGGACATTTGGATGCCACGCCCACCAATACTGCCCTAGCATCCCCCATCCGCTCCAACGCTTCGTCAAAAACGGGAATGCGTGTATCTTCCAGAGTTGGTAGGAAGATAGCTGGTAACGACCCCCAAAAAACTGCATCAAAGTTTTGGAGCCACGCCCACCCATTACGCCCCCAGCCCCCCCACATTTTGAAATCAGAAATGGCTATATCTCCCACAGTTTTTGAACTAGAGCCACCAAATTTGGTGCCAAGATAAGTGATAATGACCCCCTAAAAACTGCATCAAAAATTTGGATGCCACGCCCACCAATACTGCCCTAGCCGCCCCCATCCACCCCAACGCTTCGTCAAAAACGGGAATGCGTGTACCTTCCAGAGTTGTGGAGCTAGAGCCTCCAAATTTGGTGGGAAGATAGCTGGTAACGACCCCCAAAAATCTGCATCAAAGTTTTGGAGCCACGCCCACCCATTTCGCCCCCCTTTTCCAACTTTTTACAATTTTCGAGCTAGAGTCACCAAATTTGGTATGAAAATAGCAATTGACATTTCACATGGATCGGCAGAAAAAATTTGAATGCCACGCCCACCCATACCGCCCCAAGCCCCATAGCCCCCCTTTCACCTTCTTTTACATGCTTCGAGCTAGAGTCACCAAATTTGGTATGAAGGTAGCATTTGACATTCCACAAGGATCTGCAGCAAAAATTTGGATGCCACGCCCACCCATACCGCCCCCAGCCCCATAGCCCCCCTCTCCCCACCTTAAACAAACTCTGGGCTAGAGTCACCAAATTTGGTATGAAGGTAGCATTTGACATTCCACAAGGATCTGCAGCAAAAATTTGGATGCCACGCCCAACCATACCGCCCCTAGCCCCATAGCCCCCCTTTCCCCACTTTATACAAACTTTGAGCTAGAGTCACCAAATTTGGTATGAAGGTAGCATTTGACATTCCACAAGGATCTGCAGCAAAAATTTGGATGCCACGCCCAACCATACCGCCCCCAGCCCCCCTCTCCCCACTTTTACAAACTTTGAGCTAGAGTCACCAAATTTGGTATGAAGATAGCAATTGACATTCCACATAGATCTGCACCAAAAATTTGAATGCCACGCCCAACCATACCGCCCCCAGCCCCCCTATCCACACTTTTACAAACTTAAAGCTAGAGTCACCAAATTTGTTATGAAGATAGCAATTGACATTCCACAAAGATCTGCATCAAAAATTTGGATGCAATTCCACCCATACCGCCCCCAGCCCCCCTTTCCCCACTTCATACAAACTTCGAGCTAGAATCACCAAATTTGGTATGAAGATAGCAATTAACATCCCACATGGATGGGCATCAAAATTTTTAATACTGGTATCGAGTATACCGCAGTCGGTTGCGTCCGACTGCAACGTTCCCACTTGTTTTTGTTTACTTTTGGTTGTGATTGCTAAAGAAGAAGAAAATTAAAAAATGGAGCAAAATTTAAATATATTAATGCTGGCCACGCAAATTGGTGATAGCATTATTAATACGGCAAATTATGGCAATTTTGTTGATTGCGAAAATGAAGAAGCGGCTGCAGCAACGGCTGCGCCAAATACGTTGTCGCAGTTCGACTGTATTAGCACGCGAAGTGTCTGGATGCTCGAGCGCAATGGTTGTTATTGGGAGATGGATGTGCCAAAATTGAGTGAGGATTTGTTTAAGGAGAGCTTCAGGATGGAAAAAAGTCTCTTTCTAAAGTAAGTTGATTCCTTGCCTCAAATGGACCGGAAGGAAACCAATATAAGAGCGTGCATCCCACTGGAAAAGCGGGTTGCCGTAGCTCTGTACAGCCTGGGGTCATCCGCCTAGTACAGAACCGTTGCCAGGTTGTTTGGCATATCGACTGCTAGCCTGTGCAACATTCAAAAAGAGTTCTGCAAACTTGTTTAGCAAAACATGGCACTTGAGTATCTGGGGCCAAATTCGTTGACCCAATCAAAAATTAAGGATTCGGTACAAGGCTTTGAAAAACTTGGGTTTCCGTAGTGCTTTGAAGCAATTGATGGATGCCACATTGAAATTAAATCTAAACAGACGGATGCAACAGATCATTATAATTACAAAGGGTGGTTTTCTGTTGTTCTTCTGGCTCTTGTGGACTACAGATATAGATTCATGTATATAAATGTGGGGTCTCCTGGCAGATGTAACGACTCCCAGATATATGAACGGTCAGCCCTGAAGCAGATGATATCCACAAGTGGTTTATTTCAAAATAACGCTAAGAGAATAGGAAGTGTTGACGTGCCGGTGTTATTGATTGGGGACTCTGCCCAAGTATTTTGAAGCCATACCCGTTCTCGATTGAAGCCTCTGACGATAAGAAGCGCTTCAATTAACACCTATCTAAGGCTAGACGCGTCGTGGAGAATGCGTTTGGACAACTGAAGGGAAGGTTTCGTCGCCTTGGCAAAGGCATTGACAATAATATTGAAAATGCAAATGCACTCATTAAGTGCTGTTGTGTTTTGCACAACTTTTTAAATACGCACAACAGCAAGTACGACAAAGTTTTAGGCTTGCCCTTGAATGAGCGTGAACAGCCCGAACACCACAGACAAACGGGCTGCGGTCCAAACAGCTCTGAAGAGGAAATAAGAAAAGCAATAGCTGAATCACTTGCTGAAATAGTTGAATAAAACAAGATTTTTTATCACAGTAAAATTTATTAGCTATTATTTTTCATTGCTTGCACTAAGTTTTTCCTTTATAAAAGCTATTAATTCTCTCTGGTTTTCAACGGCACGCTCGTATGTCAAGGCGGCACGATCCGCAAATTCCTTGAGGATTGCGGTTTTTTTTGGACTCCTTTGCCATTTGGCATATTGCATTAACCGCTTTGTCATTTTAATAATTTTATCGCCTCCAGAATTGTTCCGTCTCCTCTTCGAGGTTGAAGGCCCATCCTCGGGGGACACGCATGTCGAACGTGACGACTCATCGACGACTTCCACTTCAAATTCTCCCAAGCATTCCACTTCCATTTCGTTTTCTATTTGAAATCTATTGAAACAGCAATTTATATGAATGAACATCAATTAATTTTTTGTAATCATTGCACTTACCACAGCTTTCCTCCACAAGTGCCTCAGGGTTTGTAGATTTGGAAGAGGCTAGAATCTTCCCAAAAATGTGGCCACGTCGATGTCGATCCGCCAGAGCTACACACAACAGTTTTCTCATGCCTGCAATATACGTAAGTTCAAAACCGCGATTATATATATAACATTTTCAGAAGGCGTATTTGAATGCCTGAAACAAACCTGTATCTCTTTTTTAGCGACTCTAACTTCTTCTTGACATCTAGTGGAGTCATGTCCACGGAATATTCTTTTAATGTCTCCGCCATCTCGGCATAGACATGAACATTTTTTCGCGTACCACGCAGGTCATCGGCTCTATCGCTACATACTTCAATAAAAATGCTCTCCAAGTTCTCTGACCACCACTTTTTTTTTTGTCCGACACCCACTTGAAACTAAATTGTTTAATTGCAATAATAATAATAATATTTAGTATTTTGAATCATTTTGTGCTTACTTGTACATTTGTTTTGATTTTTAATCAGCTGATTCCTGTTGCCACCAACAGTAATTTGACCAAAAATATCGATTCATCGGTAAAAAAAAGGTCTTTATTTTAGCCGGTAGAATAGCGGCGCTCTAGCAGCGCGAGAAAAAGTCGCTAAATTCAAATTTAACGGACACATTTTGTATGGTAAAGGCAAAAAATATCGAAAACCTTAAGGCGAAATGCTAAAGGCTTTGCTTAAGGCGGCAGTGTAAGTGCACCATAAGCCGATTTTACATGAGATGTACAAGAGGTGAAAAGCATACAATAGATTATTCTCACATTTTGTTTTGGTTAAGAGAGCGCATGAGCTTTTTAATGTGCCAACATACGAGCTTTAAGAGCATGAATTATGATAACATTACGAATATGATAAGAGCAAGCAAACATTTGCGGAAGGCATTTTCATTTAATACTATTTGAATAATAACAGAGTATAATTGAATGTTCTGCTTACGACATACTCCTCCCGTTGGAAGTGATCTACTTCTGACCGATGTGGTCAGACAGGGGCAGAACGGCAAGCTTCTTCACAGCTCGTTTGGCCAAACCACTTGAAGTTAGAAAGGTTGCCACTCTGGGTACGCCATCTTCTCCTGATATTGTAGACTCCACTTTGCCAGGTGGCCACTTTAAGGAGGGAAGGTTTTCGTCTTTAAGCAGCACCAGGGCGCCAGGCTGAAGAGCAGTTTGTGACGTCCTCCATTTGCTGCGCTCTTGTAGAATTGAAAGGTAGTCGGTGCTCCATTTGCGCCAGAAGCTTTGACGCATTTGGCATACGCGTTGCCAACGACCCAAACGACCTTTCTTAAAGTGAGTGATGTCAGGCTCGTCTATGGCGGTGAATGTTGATCCAATAAGAAAGTGCGCTGGGGTGAGAAAGTTTAAGTCTTCAGGGCTTTATGAAATATCATACAAAGGCGAGAATTAAGAATTGCGGAAATTTCATAAACTAAAGTTCGAAGTTCTTCAAGGCTTAGAAGTGCAGAACCAGCAGCTCGATAGAAGTGATATTTGGCAGATTTGACTGCCGCTTCCCATAACCCACCGAAGTGCGGAGACCGAGGGGGTATGAAGTTCCAATCAATTCCATTTGCGAGGCAGTACTCCGATACAGTGCTGTTGTGCGGGTCGCTCAAGAAAAGCTCCTTCAATTCAGCCAATTCGTTTTTAGCAGCGAAAAAGTTAGTGCCATTGTCTGTCCAGATGACGCGTGGTTTGCCTCTTATGCTTATGAAACGCCGCAGAGCAGCAATGAACGATGCAGTTGACAGGTCCCGACGACTTCGAGATGAGTGACTTTTGTGCTGAAGCACAAAAAAACGGCTATATAGCATTTAATAGGCGCTTTGCTCCTGCCGTCAGGCTTATGGTGAAATGGACCGCAGTAATCGATTCCTGTTGAGTGGAACGCTGGGTTTGGACGAACGCGATCTGCAGGCAGCCTACCCATGATATGCTCGGCATATTTTGGTTTTAGTCGAAAACATCGCAAGCACTTGTTGACGACGCTGGCCACCGTTTTGAGCCCCCCAATTGGCCAATATGCTTGTCTAATTGTTGCGAGAAGACTTTTAGGACCAGCAGAAAATTTTGGTGGTAATGCACAATGATTGCACTCGTCACCGGATGTCCTTTGGGTAGGAGGATAGGATGCCTGGCGTCGTATTCCAACTCTTATCAATCCATTTACGTAAATGAACGGATGGAGCGAAAGTAGCTTACTTTTGGCTGGAAGTGACTTCTTTGATGAAAGCATCGCATAGTCCGAAACGAAGGCGACTTCTTGAATGTTTCTAAGAAGAAGATATGTGCCCATGTGTAACTCCTCAATGGTCAGCTTGTTTAAGGGTTGAGTTTTCTTTCTCGATATAAGGAGCCATAATCTGCGAACATAGGCAAAAATACATTGTAGAGAGGCAAAAGAATTTTGGTATTTGCATGGGGTTGATAAATCATATTTTGACGTGGTGATGAACACCTGTCGACGTCGGTCTGGCAGGTTAATTGCAGGCAGCACGTTTGCAGGCCACTCTGAGCTAGACGTGCCCAGAAACCGAGGCCCATATTGCCATTGCTGTTGACCTATAAGCTCTTTTGGCGTACATCCTCGTGATAATATGTCAGCTGGATTGCCGGATGTTGGTACATGATGCCAAGTCATTCCTTGAGTAAGCTCCTGTATTTTTGCCACACGATTAGAGACAAATACGTTGAATTCAGCTGGCGACGCTCGAATCCATGAGAGCGCTATGGTGGAATCGGACCAGCAGTGGTACTCACATTAAAAAGGTACAATCTGAGCAACGTTGGCGACTAGTTCCGCCAGAACTAATGCGGCAGATAATTCCAATTTTGGGATAGTGAGAGTGTTAAGAGGAGCAACTTTAGATTTGGCACATAGAAGATGAGATGAGATTGAATCTTGCGATTCCGAATGAATATAAATCCAAGCACCATATGCCAGGTTACTTGCATCGCAAAATGCGTGAATTTGAAATGAAGCTGCACGAGCTGACAATAGAGAGTTGAGAGGAAAGCTGGCTCCATGCAAACTGTAGCTCTTCTGGCATTGCGTCATCCCAATTAAGCTTTTGTTTCCATAAAGTTTGTATAAATATCTTTGCCTTTGTGACGATAGGAGCAAATAAACCAAGCGAATCATAGGTTCTGGCAACTGTGGATAAAACGATGCGTTTCGTAGATGGTCCATCTGGCAGGATTTTTGAAAAATTGAACAAAAAGTTGTCAGAGCTGTCCTTCGCAATTCCAGTTCCGTCGTCAAATGTTCAGAGCTTCTGCTTGTCCACTTCAGGCTCACCATCTAGTACAGCCGGCTTTGCGTATTGGGAAGTGTCCACGGCTAAGCAGCAGTTTAACATTGCGTTAAATTTCCTCGACTTCTTTGATGCTGTCTCCACCAGACATAAGGTCGTCCACGTAGAAATGGTTTCTTACGATCCTCGATCAAATAGAGAAATTTTCTTCCTCTTCGAGCGCTAGCTGATACATGGTTCTTATTGCCAAGGATGCTGCAGATTTGGTTCCATACGTTAGTGTGTCCAATTTGTACGCCTTTAGTTGGACTGTCACGCCATAAGATTATTTGCAAATATTCATTCGGATGAGAAACTCTGACGCTTCTATACATTTTACAAACATCTCCACACAGAGCTATTCTGAAAAAACGAAATCTGAGCAGTGTTGTAAATAATTGAATCGTAAGACCTGCAAGTAAGAGATCATTTAACGAGTATTCAGAAGTCGAAATTGCAGATCCGTCAAATACTACACGAATTTTTTTAGTTGTGCTGTCAAGCTTTTGGACACAGTGGTCTTTCAAGTAAAATCTTGGTGCTGTGTAGTCCTCCGAAGCGAGAGACATGTGACCTAAACTGAGATATTCGTGAATAAATGCCACATACTGAGTTTTGAGGTTGATGTCCTTGGCAAGTTTTGCCTCTAAGCCTTTGAATGTGCGTAGAGCGCGCTGGTACGAGTTTCCAAGATTGCGAATATCAGATTTGGTAGACGGAAATCATTTTTCTTGTAAAAATCCTCACAAAGCGAGTTTTCTTCTGAGGCCGAGATTGGCGAAAAATAAGAAGTTTCGATTTCCCAAAACCGTCTCACTATGTCGTCGAGCGAATCATCTTGAACTTGATGAGTTGGCGATTTGGCGAGAGAAACCAGTGCTGAGTGTTTGGTGTTGGTATGCGAGATACCTCAAGATACTGTCCAGCCGAGTTGCGTTTCGTATCAACTTGCTGTCCGCTAAACGTATTTGCCCAGAGCAAATTAAATCGAAAAATAGCCCTGCTCCAATGGCAAGTCTGTGCGTTGAGATTTTTGAAATTGTGACGACATTGTCAACCCTATCTGCATCGAGCGACGATTCTCCGATTCCAGATATTGCTATATGCGAGCGACGAGTTTTTAGCTGCAGTTGATTTGCGAAGCGAGTTGTTATAAAATTGATTTGAGATGCAGAGTCTAAAATTGCACGACATTCGCTAAATTCACCAAAACGATTTTGCACCAAGACTATGGCCATGGCAAGCAGGACGTAACCATCAGGCACAACTTTTGAGGCTAGGTGTGGAGGGCTTGAGCTTGTTCGAGAATGAAGTCTCAACACAAAAAAGTTGTTGTTGTAATAAGAGAGTTTCACAAAGTCGCTTATTGCTCATGAACTAATGGATCAATTTTCCTAAAATTAATTTCATTTATTAGTATAAGTGATGTATGCAATAAGTGTGAGCGAGTGCGATAGCATGCGCATATGGATTTGTTTCACTTGCACTATGCGTCTCAGCTCAGCAAACAATCGATGGAACTATCAGACAATACTATCGCTGGCACTATCGAGGGCAGCAGTGGCTATCATATAAAATCATATAAGCTAACGGGAAATAAACTATCGATAGTGTTGACTATAAGAAAGTTCGTCTCCACGGTAGCAGCTTTGATTTGTGCAACTAATGTGTAAACTTACTTCAGAAAATAAATATTAAACAATGCCGGCTGTGAAAAAAATGGAGTAGCAATCTACGCAAAAAGTACCATGTTGACATATTGTACTCCAATTGATGTGTCGAACAGGCAACTGATTGATAGCGATATAGGCGACATTTGTCTATCAGAAATTAAAGTTAATAATCAAATCAAATTTATTCTTGGTTCTGTTTATTTTCATCCAAATGTGTCACAAAATATAAAACAAAAAATGCTTTTTTCTGCCCTAATGAAATATTCTCATCTGATTTCACTCATCGATAAGAATTTCGATAAACAAAAATAATTTAGTTTTAAGAACTATTTTTAATAAAATTTAATTTAATTAATTTAAAAAATTTAATAAAAGATTTGAACAATTTTTATTAACGCTTTTTGCTATGTAAGGCATAAATATGCATTTCAGCTTTTTTAAATGTTTAATATATTTAAATATCAAATCATATAAATACTATTGGGGTGTTCAACAGCTCGTTTCATCGTTTCACGTTTCAAAGTTGAAACGTCACGCAACAACAACATACATAGAAAATTTCTTGAAACGTTGAAACACCCCAGCCTATGTATACAAAAAGTGTTTCAAGTTTCAACAAAGTAAAGATGGGAAGAGCACTATATTTAGTCGATATTTGCTATCGATGTTCAGTACTTTTTAGTATATTTGGTGTACTTTTGTGCAAAATAGTATGAACACATATGATAAATGGCCGCCAAATGTTAAAAGCATGTAATTGAGCAACTAATTCAAACAACGAGCTCTTCTCACACTCAATATCCTCTATTTATCTAATAACTTGCTTTGCTAAAGCATCGCATAGCATATCTTTAGCACTTTTAAATGGCATTTTTTAACAAATAAAGTATAGCCGCAGTAAACAGCAACAGTGACAAAATTTGAAGAATAAGAAACGTAAACAAACAACAGCTGACTGCACAAACATGAAACGCATTGACACCCAAAATGCCGTTCACGAGTTAATCGTTTCAACTTTGTAGCGTCATCAAGGTTTGCCCCACTGTGCGTTGCGCCCGAGAGCGAAATGTAACAGTGGGCTCGGTACCGCTGGGTCAGGAGTAGCATCACTAACCACAGACTCTGGTCGACGGAAATGGCGATTGGGATCCTCTGGTTCCGTAGCTCTTGCGGGTGGGGGGGTTCGTTGCCATGATCGACCAACCTACACAATCATTAAATGAATAGGATCCCTACTAAATCAAAAATAACTAAAACTGAAAGTATAGGAAAGAAAAGTCAAACCTGTATTTAGAACAATACGAAGAAAACAAAAAAAAAAAAGGAAGAACCGAGAATGAAAATAAATTAGCAGCGGATAAAAATGGTTGCTTCGTCTCTTTGTAGTTTTTCGCCCAAGTGCGAGGTCTTAGCTGTTGAGCGACCATCGCTGTCTTTACCCTCCCAACCTGGATCCTCGTTGTACTTTATTGATGAAGATCCCCATTTATTATTTCTCCTACCCTGTTATGTTTTCATGCCCACCTCAGGAAATAACACACCAACTTATCTCTTCATTTTCTTTCTTTCATAGAATATTCGGAACTTTATTAAAATAACTTAATTTTATTTGGACCATGCTGGTCGTACATTCACTTGTACTTCTTCTTCATTTCTTAATAAAATATTTCGCAGCTAAATATTTATGGTCGAACTAATTTTTTTTTTCTTTGCTGAGAAGCAGCGGGGGATTCGGTTAATTTACCAAACGAGTAAAATAAAAATTTAATTAAATTAAATAAAAATAACTAAATGACTAAAATGGCAACCAAGAACAATCAAAATATAATTGGGAAAAATAATAATTATTAATACATGTTAGTGCAGTATTATTGTATATAAGGAAATTAAATAAAAAAATTAGGCCTTATTTGTACCAAACCACAAAACCAACTCTCTATCCAAACAAATAATTTTGATTTTTATTTAATCAGTAACAATTTAAAATTGAGATATATTTTTTTTTGTATAGCTTATTTGAATTTACTGAAAGAATTTACTTTAAAGAATTTGCAATAAATAATTTACAAGGTCTTTATTTATTTTATTTATTTATATTTTTGTTTTTTTTGTTTTGTAATTCGCTTATGTTGGTTAGTGTACGAAAAAATAAGAACCAAATTTTCCACAAAATTTGTCACGCAAAACAACAACAACCATATCAGCGCTTCAACGGTGCAGCATCAAATTGTGTGAGAAAAGCTCAAACACCGATACACGAGTTCATTGCACTTTGAGCGAACAGCTGATTTGGCTGCTGGCGCTATTATATTGTATTTAAAAAAAAAAGAACACAGTTATTACATCACTTTTCTGGAGGAGAACTTACATGTACAATCCTCGCTGAAAGGCCTTTCGGAGAGCTGCACTTATCTTCGGGATGCGGTTTGATTTTTATTTTTTTTTTTTTTTATTAAAATTGTCTTTGTAAAGAATTTTTTTTATTTTTTGTTAAGTTCTGGGCGTGGATTGAATTTGTGGCTTTTTTATCGTTTTCACACACAAGTTTTTGTTTTTATTTTTTATTTTTTATTTTATTTTATTTTATTTTATTTTTTTATTGGTTTGTGTTGGGGTATAGTTCTTAATTTGTTAGCTTTGCACTTGCTTCTTGTTTTTCACCTATATTGTTGATTGTTTTTGCCATTTACAATTATTTCTAGCTAGATTACTCTAAGGAATTGACTTTTCTCTTTTAGAGCGTTTTTGCACAAGAGAGGTATTTGGTGAATTTGGTTTGCCGATTTTTGGCGCTGGGGCTGTTCGATTCCCGCGCAGACGAGGGGTTGAAAAGTGGGGCTCAAAGGCTATCCAGTGGGGAGTCGGTGCTCCTCCAGCGGCGCAGCTTGAACCGATCTCGACTTTATGAGGCTTTTGGGGCTGTCAGCAGCAGCGTGAATATTCCAAATGCCAAACAACAACACTGTCGTCTCCAACCCGAACACGGTACGCTTTAGTAGCAGAGGTAGAACTCGTGCGGGCCCGGATGACGGCGAAATGAGGCTCTTGGGGGACAATTCCAAAGGTATTGGTCGGCCAAAAGTTGTTTTGCCGATCTCAATCCCTGTGTCTAGGCGGTGATGGTGACGGATTGAATTTTTGGCTTTAACTTTTTGCCTTTCCGTACATGTGTAAATTTGTAAGCTCAGTTTTCCCGTCGATTTGGGGCCAATTTGCAGCGGATAGACCAATTTTTGCAGAAGAGGTTATCTTCATGCACGCGTGGTCTTTTATACCCCGGCAGAGCTTTATGCAGCGACTTAAGCAAAGTTAGCTGCGCTGGCAGCGTGGGCGTCGGCGCTTTAGGCAGCGGCAAGAATTTTCGATAATTGCATGCACGCACGAGCCAAAGCTGGCAGCTATGAGAAACCCAAGTTGCTGCGTATGTTCAAATTGAAACTAACGACCGTTACACCACCCGATAATATCACACCGTTAGACGGAATATTAGCGGGAATTAGACACGTATGTCTTTGGCATGAAAAGTTCCAATTTCTTTTCCTTGCAAATTCTCTAAAATGTAAAAACAGTTTCCAACCTTTCTTTTTATACGGCATTTAAGAAACTGGGGAGCGAGTTTCGCGTTTACATTTTTCGTAAAGTTGCTGAGTGCGAAATTACGGCGAAATACTTCTTGACCTTCTTTAAAGACAACCGGTTTGGAACGGAGATTATATTGTTTTACATTGCGTTCGTAAGCGCGATGTATATTTGCCTGGATATCCTTGCGCATTAAGGCTAAGGTATCTTCTCGAGAGAAGGGAACCACAAATTCCTCAAGGAGCTCTAACTCTTTGAGAAGCTTATTATCATCAGCATGAGTAATAATATCAATGCCGAAAAGTGCACGATATGGGGAACATCCGATTGATTGGTGAAGCGCAGATCTTAAAGAACATGAAATGCTTGTTAAATGGACATCCCACTCAGTTTGATCGTTCTTTATATATGATCGCACTGCCGCTAGCAATGATCTATTGACACGTTCAGCCGCGTTACTTTGCGGAGAGTATAATGCGGTATAAATGTGTTTGATACCCAACGTTGTAAGAAATGCATTAAACTCATTGGCTTTAAATTGTGTACCATTATCACTAACAATCGATTCTGGTACGCCATAGCAATGAAAGATATTCTGTAACAGATACTCTTGTATCACTCTCGAAGTAAATTTCTTAAGAGGGTGCAACCAATGAAATTTACTAAAATGATCCAGAACAATTAGCAACCCAACATGACCTTTTTTACTACGCGGATAAGGTCCTAAGAGGTCAACGTACACTCGCTGAAATGGGCGACAGGTAGGACTATGAGCTCCCATTGGTGGGCGTAAATTATAATTAGGGGCTTTCGTCTGTTTACACACTTCACATTTGCGAACATACTCTCTAACATCCTTTGCAAGGCCTGGCCAAAACAAATGACGTCTCAACTTCTCTATGGTTTTATGCATGCCTGCATGAGCAGACGTGAGGCTATCGTGTGCTTGTTTACGGACATCTTTACGAAGCGGTTCGGGAACCCATAACTTCCACGATAGTTGATCCTGTAACGAATCACCAATAGCGTGCTCTGTACGAATGTACAAGAACTGATCTACTATCTTTAAATCCGGGAATTCAGCTGGATTTTGATTACATCTATCTTTGACAGATGTATACTCTTGGTTAGAGAAGGCATCAGACTGAAGGTCAATAATGGGGTTCATGTCCAACTCTAAATCTTCATTTTCACCTAGCCTAGTGCGTCGGGGACTACATGGTCTTTACCCTTTCGGTGAGAAATGGTAAACTTAAATTGTTGTAAGCGGAACACCCATCGAGCTAGACGACCAGACACATTTTGCTGGCGCATAAGCCACAGTAAACTGGAATGGTCAGTAACGACCTCGAAGTCTTGAAGCTCTAAATAGCATCTAAATTTCTCAATGGCTAGAATTACCGCCAAGCACTCACGTTCAGTAACACTATAATTCCGTTGAGCGCGGCTTAATTTCTTCGACATGAAAGCCACTGGTTTTTCTTCATCTTCATCGGACAACTGAACAAGAACGGCTCCTACTCCGTAGTCACTTGCGTCACAATGTAAGTAAAATTTTTTCTCGAAATCAGGGTTCGTAAGGATTGGAGCAGACGTTAAAATGCGTTTAAGCTTTTCCATAGCTTCCTGCGCATCAGGAGTCCAAAAGAACTTTTTTTTTGTTGACAATACTTCTGTTATAGGGCAAGTATGTTCCGCGAAGCCTTGGATAAAACGTCTATACCATCCACACACACCTAGAAACCCACGATCTTGTTTAAGGTTCTTTGGCGGTGGCCAATTCACGATGCAAGAAATTTTTGAAGGGTCTGTGCAAATACCTCTACTATTGATAACATATCCAAGATAGTTGATGCTGGTGACACAGAACTGACTTTTAGACACATTTAACGTCAGGTTGTCTTTGCGAAATTGCTCAGCAAAACGTACTAAAACGGCTAAATGAGAACTGAAATCTTCTGACACGATACACAAGTCGTCAAGGTATCCAAATACGCAGTACTGTAGATCCGCTGGTATAGCTTCGTCCATGAGGCGACACATCGTTGAAGGGGCGTTACAAAGTCCAAACGGCATGACTTTGAACTGATATAACGGACGTCCGGGCACAGTAAATGCTGTGAGAGGCCGTGATTCGGGACTTAACTCGATTTACCAATATGCATCCTTAAGGTCAAGCTTTGTAATAAGATTGGCCTTCGGTAATCTTGAAAAGATACCATCAATGCTGGGTAATGGGTATGCGTCTTTCTTTGTGGCGTCATTCAATTTCCTAGCATCTAAACAAACTCTAACTTTGTTAGGCTTAACTACCAACCGTAATGGCGAACTCCAAGCACTAACAGAAGGCTCGATAACATCTAGTTGTGTCATTCTATCCAGCTCGTTATATAGCAGCTTTTCTACTGCTGGGCTTACTGGGTAGAACCTTTGCTTAACAGGCTTTGAGTCTCCTACATCAATTGAATGTTGTATCAGAGTAGTTCGACCTAGACTATCTGCCACACTAGGAAACAACAGTTTGACCAGCTCAAGTTGTTGACTTTGCTGAGGACTCAAAGGAAATGAATTTTCTGTATCAGCGGCACAGGCTTCGGCTTGGGACTCAAGAGAACTTATGACATTCGGAGCTAGAGCGAATGTTCTCCAAAAGTCATGACCAAGAATAAGTTTTTGTTTGATTGAAGGGATGACAAACAACTTTATCGGCCGCTTCTGAGATTTGTACGTCATCTCTACCTCTAAAAATCCAACAATTTCTTGGCTTGCACCATCCGCAGTTCGGACATATGATTTCAGGGACTTAAATTCCGGGAAACTTGTGAAGTTTTTTTCAGCCAGGGACGAGCCAATGCAGCTTATGTTTGCTCCTGTATCTAACAGACCAAGTTCTGTAGAATCCAGAAACGAAACTTCGGCATAGCTACGCATGTCCTGCTGATCATTAAAAATAGTGGACACAAACAATTTTCTATAATTCTTGACTTCTTGGAAATATTTTCGCAATCTGATTGTGCGATTTGTTTTCTTAGGCTCTAACTTATTAAATATTCGAAATTTAACTTCATTATAGTTCTGCAGTCGTGCAGCATAAGGCTGCTGATGCAAGGGTATATTGTGAGTTACAGACTCACAAGGGCTAACACTAATCAGTTCGTGCTTAGACGAAGCTAGCACAGAGTTAGGTAACTCTAGAATTGACTCACTACTTAGTTGTGCGGGGGCATCCGGTTTTGCACGGGTGCACCCGACTGACGGTTTTCCGATCGTTTACGGATACAATTCTGACATTGGGGCTTATAGATGTTTGGGGCACCACATCCGTAACAGAATATGCGCCTCTCAGCCAAACAATTATCCCAAACATGGCCTGGCTCATCGCAGTTCCAACATTTAATAGCACTACGAATCGCAGCCACTTCCGACGCAACTACAAATTCTTCCTCATTTTCTGAACAAGCTTTGGTCAGGGCATACACTTGTCTTCGAGGAGGAATGACTTTGGGCTTAGCTACGTTCTCAACACGATAATTTAGTTCGTACGACAAATTTTCGCTCATTTGCACCAAACGGCGCAAATGGCCAACAGAATGCACAGGCTGGAAAAGCAGTTTCTGTCGAGTCTCAGGCAACAAATTATTCTTTAGTATCTCAATAAGTTCATCCTCTTCGATCTTCACGGCAGATTTATCCATTAGACCAGCAACAGCGTCGTGAAACGAAGCAAAAGATTCACCTTGTTTCTGCTTTCTAGCTCTAATTAGTTCTTTGCTCATAAAGTCAGATCGATAATCTCGATATTGCTGTCTCAGAGAAACACACAATTCTGACCACATAATTCTATCTACTTGCTTGTGATAGTGCCAGTACCAATCGCGAGCTTTTCCTGCGAAAAGTACATGAATATATTTGCATAGCACTGAGAAGACGCTATCTAAGGTTTCATCTGTGAGAGACTTTACGCGATAGATAAACTCTTCGACTCCTAAACCATCAGCAGATCCATCAAAATACAAATTCCATTTTTGTATAATCTCCGCAGCTCTATGGTTAGACTGCATCGATCTGGTTGGCGATAAAATCGAACAACTGGGGACCGAGGGGGCTTGTGTCTCACTCGGAGCAGAACGACTACTAATATTTAGCGATGATACTACGCGGGAGACCGTTTGTTCTATCATGGTTTGAATCAGGACATAATCTATTGGAACGCTATCCTGATTATTATTACGTACCCTCGTTGGTCTACCTCTCCTTCGATTAACATTTGTGCTAGGGAGAACGGCGACTCCAGGGTTTGTGCTCTGGCTTACATCAAGCGCAGACGAATGTGAAGCACTTACATTAAGCACTGGGGGCTCTAAATTTTGCTGGACAACATGGTTTGGTTGCTGCGCAATGTTGAGGGCTTTGGTAAGTCTTCGAGTAACAGCTCTCTCCGCGACTGGGAGGGCGCGAGGGGCTGCTTGTTCCCTTTGAGGCGAACAATTGCCAACAACGAGTTTGGGCTCGTGGGGAACAATTGGAACCTTACAAATAAAACAAAATACATTTTTTTCAAGCCATCCTTCTAAGCAAGGCTTGTGAAAGATATGCTTACAAGTAGTCAACAGGCATTGCTGAGTATTTTCCATCTCCTGGCTACAAATAGCACAGCGATTAATATTTTGAGCCAGTTCCGGATCATTTCGTGTTGGAGTGCGACTAACTGACATTTTTCTATTTATATACTTAATTCCTGGGCTTGGGCATGAATTTTTCCTACAAGGTAGAAGGATTTAAGGCGATTTAAACTTGACAAAGGACGAAACAGTAGGGTCTATTGAAACTTGTGAATAGAATTTACTTCAGCTAATCTTGGATTCTGTAGTTTAACCAAACGGCAAGGATACGCTAGGCAGCATGATCGCAAGTTCTCGTCCAGTCTCACTACAAATTCTCAACCCAGCTACGAACTTTCTATTCAATTAATATATACTTTCGACACTGTTCAATTCTAGAAGAAAAAGAATTAAAATATATCCCAAAGCAATCAGTATTGGTATCCTATCAGAATAAACAATATTCTGGAATCGCATGTGACAATTCTACAACTCATTCTCTATGCATGGCAAGTGCCAAAGGCATCTTAACTAAGCGAGCATAATTTTTGTGCAGAATTTAATTTAAAAAAAATAAAAATTTTCGATAACAGATGTTATTTGCTATTGCTTTTACTATTGGTTGTATTTAATCAAAACATTAACATCGCGGCTTAGCATCCTGTCCGAATAACTAGCTTCGCAGACATTAATAATTGTAAAAATATGCTAAATCTCCACTTGCGGTAGTTAGACTTAAAAAAATCTAATTAACATCAGCATGCGTAATATAGCCAAACGAATTCAAATATGTTCTACACTATCGGGATGTGTGACCACTTAACCAGTTTTCTTGCATATAAATACAAGCAAAACCTGGTTTCGTTAGCCCCACGGGTTGGGCGCCAAAAATAAATATGTAGCGTCATCAAGGTTTGCGCCACTGTGCGTTGCGCCCGAGAGCGAAATGTAACAGTGGGCTCGGTACCGCTGGGTCAGGAGTAGCATCACTAACCACAGACTCTGGTCGACGGAAATGGCGATTGGGATCCTCTGGTTCCGTAGCTCTTGCGGGTGGGGGGGGGGGTTCGTTGCCATGATCGACCAACCTACACAATCATTAAATGAATAGGATCCCTACTAAATCAAAAATAACTAAAACTGAAAGTATAGGAAAGAAAAGTCAAACCTGTATTTAGAACAATACGAAGAAAACAAAAAAAAAAAAGGAAGAACCGAGAATGAAAATAAATTAGCAGCGGATAAAAATGGTTGCTTCGTCTCTTTGTAGTTTTTCGCCCAAGTGCGAGGTCTTAGATGTTGAGCGACCATCGCTGTCTTTACCCTCCCAACCTGGATCCTCGTTGTACTTTATTGATGAAGATCCCCATTTATTATTTCTCCTACCCTGTTATGTTTTCATGCCCACCTCAGGAAATAACACACCAACTTATCTCTTCATTTTCTTTCTTTCATAGAATATTCGGAACTTTATTAAAATAACTTAATTTTATTTGGACCATGCTGGTCGTACATTCACTTGTACTTCTTCTACATTTCTTAATAAAATATTTCGCAGCTAAATATTTATGGTCGAACTAATTTTTTTTTTCTTTGCTGAGAAGCAGCGGGGGATTCGGTTAATTTACCAAACGAGTAAAATAAAAATTTTAATTAAATTAAATAAAAATAACTAAATGACTAAAATGGCAACCAAGAACAATCAAAAATATAATTGGGAAAAATAATAATTATTAATACATGTTAGTGCAGTATTATTGTATATAAGGAAATTAAATAAAAAAATTAGGCCTTATTTGTACCAAACCACAAAACCAACTCTCTATCCAAACAAATAATTTTGATTTTTATTTAATCAGTAACAATTTAAAATTGAGATATATTTTTTTTTGTATAGCTTATTTGAATTTACTGAAAGAATTTACTTTAAAGAATTTGCAATAAATAATTTACATGGTCTTTATTTTATTTTATTTATTTATATTTTTTGTTTTTTTTTGTTTTGTAATTCGCTTATGTTGGTTAGTGTACGAAAAAATAAGAACCAAATTTTCCACAAAATTTGTCACGCAAAACAACAACAACCATATCAGCGCTTCAACGGTGCAGCATCAAATTGTGTGAGAAAAGCTCAAACACCGATACACGAGTTCATTGCACTTTGAGCGAACAGCTGATTTGGCTGCTGGCGCTATTATATTGTATTTAAAAAAAAAAGAACACAGTTATTACATCACTTTTCTGGAGGAGAACTTACATGTACAATCCTCGCTGAAAGGCCTTTCGGAGAGCTGCACTTATCTTCGGGATGCGGTTTGATTTTTAATTTTTTTTTTTTTTATTAAAATTGTCTTTGTAAAGAATTTTTTTTATTTTTTGTTAAGTTCTGGGCGTGGATTGAATTTGTGGCTTTTTTATCGTTTTCACACACAAGTTTTTGTTTTTATTTTTTATTTTATTTTATTTTATTTTATTTTTTTATTGGTTTGTGTTGGGGTATAGTTCTTAATTTGTTAGCTTTGCACTTGCTTCTTGTTTTCACCTATATTGTTGATTGTTTTTGCCATTTACAATTATTTCTAGCTAGATTACTCTAAGGAATTGACTTTTCTCTTTTGGAGCGTTTTTGCACAAGAGAGGTATTTGGTGAATTTGGTTTGCCGATTTTTGGCGCTGGGGCTGTTCGATTCCCGCGCAGACGAGGGGTTGAAAAGTGGGGCTCAAAGGCTATCCAGTGGGGAGTCGGTGCTCCTCCAGCGGCGCAGCTTGAACCGATCTCGACTTTATGAGGCTTTTGGGGCTGTCAGCAGCAGCGTGAATATTCCAAATGCCAAACAACAACACTGTCGTCTCCAACCCGAACACGGTACGCTTTAGTAGCAGAGGTAGAACTCGTGCGGGCCCGGATGACGGCGAAATGAGGCTCTTGGGGGACAATTCCAAAGGTATTGGTCGGCCAAAAGTTGTTTTGCCGATCTCAATCCCTGTGTCTAGGCGGTGATGGTGACGGATTGAATTTTTGGCTTTAACTTTTTGCCTTTCCGTACATGTGTAAATTTGTAAGCTCAGTTTTCCCGTCGATTTGGGGCCAATTTGCAGCGGATAGACCAATTTTTGCAGAAGAGGTTATCTTCATGCACGCGTGGTCTTTTATACCCCGGCAGAGCTTTATGCAGCGACTTAAGCAAAGTTAGCTGCGCTGGCAGCGTGGGCGTCGGCGCTTTTGCATGCACGCACGAGCCAAAGCTGGCAGCTATGAGAAACCCAAGTTGCTGCGTATGTTCAAATTGAAACTAACGACCGTTACAACTTTGAAACATGAAACGATGAAACGGAGCTGTTGAAAACCCCATATGTTTACTTTCATAATTTTTGTTGCACAAACAGACGTATTCTACGGTTAACCTATGCGCCCGTGTGATCTAACAAAGGCCGAAATTTTTTTTTTTAGAGTCTTTATAACGCAACTGTGGGGAGATATTGAGAAACCGGGCACATTTCGAGACAAAGTGCTCTCCGGAATCACAAAATACGCACGATGAATTTGCAATTGACGACGAATGTGCGTTTGAAGCAATAAGTGAATTTTTGTTAAATTTATGCGATACTTTTCCATTTGGTTGCTATGTTCTGACGTTACATTAGCATTATCCACATTTTCCATAGTCCTGCACCTCCTTTCCAGAACCGTTGCCATTTTTGTCCACGTTGGCGATTCGTTGGTTGAAAATGGCTCCTCCCATTGCTCAGGTGTGCGTTGATCCAGTTTCTGGGCCACGATGTGAATTAAGAATCCATCCGGATTTCGCTTGGATCGGCCAACGAGCTTATAGCCCTCAGATGCGAGTTCATTTTGTCACTGAGTGCCCGCAAGCCAGTAGCTGAGCCATTTTTCACACCATTAAGTCCGAAAATAGCCTTTACATGTGCCTGGAAATGAAGTAATTTGTTATCAAACCTATTACAAAGCAGTTTTATTGCTATATAAAAATTCTTCTGTGTAGGCTCTAGGCACGAATCGTTTCCAATGCGACTCCCTCCAAACTGAACAGTACATGCATGATGTTTTTCCACTTTTGTTAACTCAGCGTCATTTTCAACAACAGTGCTGAAAATAGAGTAGAAGTTTGGCCAATCTATATAAGACCCGCCAAACTTTGGCAATTGTAGTTGAGGTAGCCTGGATGTTTTGAAGGTGAGATTGCTGGATGTTGCTGTGTCTCCCAATAAATGGCGCACTGAGGTGGAGTTAGCATCGTTGCTCTTGCGTTGTATAGCCATAAGTTCGCGAGAGAGCTTTGCCATAACCTGAACAAACACTTCATCAAAAAGATTGCGCGCATCGGATGCCAGTTCCGACAAATCAATTTTTTCCAAACTAGTCTGCGCCGTGTTGAAATCAGCCTTCATGTTATTCACCATTTCAGCGCGCACCAAGAGATCAGCTTCATCAAAGGCGGCGACTGTCTCATCATCATCAACAGCCTCAGCCTTTGTTTTGTAAAAGTCACGTTCACTGGAACTTGTCTCAGACATATTTAAGCGTTTTGATGTGTCCTTAGTTCACAAAATATATGGTTGGTGAATTATTAAAAATCACCCTGTTGCTACACAAAAGCAACTGTGTTGCTCAGCGAATGCGCTTGTTGTAATGCACAGCAATTGTCTCGCACGAATTAACACAAAGCAAAGTTGAAAACGAATTGTCACTTATGCATGTATATTTTTCGTTACCAACATATGAAAGTTTCAATAGCTACGAAAAAGAGTATATATTTGTTACCGATTTGTAACAAATATCCACGAGAAAGCGTTACACACCAAATTGTGTATCAAAAGTTTCACAGGAACACCCTGTTTGTGCAGCGGTTAAAGTTTATTGCAGCGGTTTTGAGTGACAATTATGCTTAGCGCCTGTACTTTTTGCACTGTACAGTAATTATTCCGACGCACGAAAAAGCACACAGCACAGAGTGTAAAACGTATTGTCAAATGTATGTTTGTATGTATGTATTTTTTACCGAATTATTATTGGACGTAGATGTACTAACGAACAGTACAGTCAAGTGGCCCAACGATACCAAGCACCGGCTTGTTAACGCGCGGACCCACGCACAAAGCGACCAACCTCCCGCCCATCCGACCGAGGGGCGCTCCGCTTATCGTGCGGTTACGATGATCGCGAACATGTAGACAAATGACACAAAACTAACTTTTTAAAAGAGCAAGTAGGAGTGGCACTGTGTATTAAGTGGGAAAGATCGTTATAAATAGAACACAGAATACGAAAAGGGTTATGAAGAGCATAATTAGAATTACAAGTTTAAAGAGCTATAGGTACAAAATTTCTAGTATTTCTAATAGGAACAGCAAAGTTAATTTGGTTAATTAATTCAGAAGAATCAATTTCACCATTAATTAATTTGTGAAAAAAGGAAAATGAAAGCATTATTCTACGATCACTCAGAGAAGGAAGATCTATTAGTAAAAGTCTACTACGATAAGAGGGCAAATTATTGTTAGTGTCCCAGTTAAGACCTCTAAGTGCGAAGAGCAGAAATTGTTTTTGTACCGATTCTATTTTATTCTGATGAATTTCGTATTTCGGAAACCATATACAAGATCCATATTCCAGAATCGGTCGTACAAGAGAAGTATACAGAGTTTTTGTTAAGTAGGGATCGTTAAACTCCTTCGACCAGCGCTTAATGAACCCCAAGACACCAGATGCTCGATTGGAAATTGAAGAAATATGCTTGTCAAACTTAAGCTTTGGGTCGATAACGATGCCCAAATCGTCAACCCATTCAATTCTATCAAGTGGTTTGTTGTCAAGAAAATAAATATTAAAAAAGGGCAAACATCTCAAAAATGACATTACTTTACATTTACTGTAATTAAGATTTAAAAAATTTACTTTACACCACATTTGAAAGTTGTCTAAATCTCTTTGAAGCTGTTGAGCAGCTAGGGGAGTTGCAGCTGACGTGCATAACTTTACATCATCAGCGTACATCAAAACCCGAGAGAACTTTATAACCGATGGAAGATCGTTTATAAACAAAATAAATAATAAAGGACCAAGCTGACTACCCTGAGGAACGCCTGAAGTGACCTGAACCGTCTTGGAAACGGACCCTTTGAATAAAACCCTCTGAGTTCTAAGAGTTAGGTAGTCTTTAATCCAAAGAACTAGAATATTTGAAAAGCCCAAGAGTTCTAGTTTATGTATTAGGAGATGATGATCTACAGAGTCGAAAGCCTTACTAAAATCAGTATAAATAACATCAGTCTGCAATTTGTCCTGAAAACCCTTGATAACAAACGAAGTAAATTCTAACAAGTTAGTGGTAGTAGATCTTTGTTTCATAAATCCGTGCTGGCACGGTGAAATAATAGATTTACAAAGGTGTTGAAGATGGGAGGTTATTAATTTTTCAAAAATCTTAGGAATAGCAGACAACTTGGAAATACCCCTATAATTTTGAACATTAGATTTGTTTCCTTTTTTATGGAATTATAAATGACTCTTTCCAAATTTTGGAAAGGAGCCTAACTCCAGGGACAAGTTAAACACTTTAAGCAACGGCTTTAAAAGACCATGAGCGCAGTGTCTAAGCACACAGCTTGGCACTCCGTCAGGTCCTGGGGAAAATATAGGTTTCAAAACATGAAGATTATTTAAAAGTGAGTTTTCAGTGATTTTCAGTCCAAAGATGCTATTCGAGCCATTAACCCGATAAGGGTAAGGCAAACCGACTTGAGATTGACATGAGCTATAAGTCGTTTGAAAAAATTGGGCAAATATATTTGCAATCTCCTGATCAGAATTGGCCTTCGTTTCCTCAAAGAATACTTCCGTTGGGAGTGTCGATGACCTACGCTTCGCATTAACAAAATCAAAAAATCGCTTTGGATCCTGCTGAAACTGTAATCTACACCGAGTCAGGTAATTCTTATAACATAAGTTATTTAAGATATCAAAACTGGCACGAGCAATCAAGTATGCAGAATAGGCCACCGAAGAGCCGTTTTTTCTAAATCTCTTGTAGAGTTTAGATTTTCGAGAATTGTCAACTCTCGGGTAAACCACACAGGTTTGTTAGACCTGTTTAGCTCACCAACCGGGACACATAAATCAAATAAAGAATATAAGGTATTATAAAAAATACTGATTGCCACGTCCAAGTCGTCAGACTCGTAGAGGGGAGACCAGTCAGTTTGGGATAAATGCAGAGCGAGTCCCTCAAAATCAGTTTTTCGAAAATGACGAACTCGACTCAAAGGCATCCTGAAATTGCAACGCGTTCGGGAAGGTAAATTAATCAACAGCTCCAACGTAGGATGGTATAAGTCTTCGGGATAAGATATAGGCTGGGAACGGGAAACGGATGAAGATGATGAATCCAAAACAAAAATCAGATCAAGCATTTTATTGAGAGAATTTGGGATAGCATTCATTTGACTCAATGACATCCCAAGTAGGTCGATTAAAAATTCATTCGGGGCCGTGGGAGTCAGGGCACCAGAGTCAGGACAAGAAATCCAAGTAGCTTCAGCAATGTTGAAATCACCAAGAACTACAAGAAAATCACGATCAGAAAGCAAGGCAGAGACAGAATGAATAGCAGATAGATGTGTCTCATAGATAGAGAGATCAGAAGAAGGAGGTATATACGAACAAGTGATAAAAATGTTAATACCGCAAATGTTTAGCTTTACAGCAATAAACTCTATATCAAAAGAACTATCTAATACGACTGTTTCAGAAGGAAAGTCTACATTCCCAGCAATAAGCACTCCACCACCACGCCGAAGAGTACGGTCCTTTCTGTAAATAGAATATGTACTACATAGAATTTCGGAATTGAGAATGTCTTGCCTTAACCACGTTTCAGTAAAGGCAATGACATGGAAGGGGAAAGAAAGACTATTAAGGTATAAACTAGTGAGTTTACTACAAAGACCTCTTACATTCTGATAGCCAAGTAAGAAGGAGGATGTTAGTTTTTTGAACTATCAGTTATTGGGAGAGTTACCTTAGAACCAACCACCGGAAGGGTAGATACAATCGGGGGCCGATTTTTTTTCCTTGCAGTATACTCTTTCACAATTATGTGTTCTGGCCAAAATTCTTTGCAGCATATAGTGCAAAAATCTTGATTCGGAACACTGATTTTACAAGACGAAATGTTCCGATCATAAGCAAATTTGAATTTCTCCACCGTGAAATTGGCATTCGATTTGGCCTTGATATAGACCTTGACATCATCTGATGTTAAATCAGGGGGAAGCCTTGAAACAAATATTTGTTTTTTAGGTGGAACAGCAACAAATTTTTTAATTATATCCTCCACTGAGGCTGGTTTGGAAGACTCAGTCTCGGATAACTGAATATTTGGCTCTTTAAGTTTGATAGAGTTTTTTTGTTGATTAACATCAACACTACTAACCACCAAAGAAACCGAAGGATCGGGATCAGATAACACAATATCCATGGGAGTTATTGGTATATCATCTAAGTTCTCGATAATTTTAGTTGGAGGGACATGAAGATTTTTATTTACTTTATTTACTTTACCCTGCGGTATCGGAGCGTTTGGAGTATTTTCCGACATCACAGAGCCCGATAACTGCCCAACGTTGGCCTTTTTACGCTTTGGAGAATCCATTACGAGATTTTTCTCGTTAAGGTTTCTTTGAACCGATGAGAACTTTTCACACAGTTTATTCAACTGGCAGAAAATGCCCTCTAAGCCAAGTTGAGTATTTATAAAGCTTACAATGTCTTTTTTTTTCTCCAAACATGACCAACACGGCCACTCTAAATTAGTATCCTTCATGAGGTCTGAGACACGGCCAGTAATGCCGGCACATTGCTCATGAGCAACATTTGTGCACATCCAGCAGCAGACAAAACCCATTTTTGAGTTTGCGCGGACTTGACAATTCGCATAGCAGCAGACAGACATTTTTATTTAATTTATTAAAAGGGAAGAAAAGTACAAATAAAAAAAAAAAAAAAAAAAATATCGCTGCAGAAAATTGTTATGTTTAAAATACAGGTCCACCCTAAAGTGCAAATAGTAAAGCTACAAACAAAACTTACTTCACAGCTTCACAAACAAAAACGGCGCGAGCGCGACCACCGAAAGCAACAAGCAACGGAGAAGAGTTTGACCGCGACCAACACCAACACAAAAGAGCGCGTTAGAGTAAACGATCAAGAAACGGTTTAATGCACTGGGAGCGAAGCGCTTGAAAAAAAGAGAGAGAGAGAGTGAGCGTAAAAACACAAAAAGAAAACAAAAGCAGGCGGCAGCAAGTTGAGCAAATTTTTCAGTATGCTGGACTGCAGTTTGTTGTTGTGTTTGGAATCACTTTAAAACAAATGCAAATTAAATTGTTAATTTACTGTCCACTTTGGGTTTAGGCAAACCGGCAAAACACAAAGTCACAAAACTATTAGTTTACACAAAGACGCGAAATTAATAGCAGAAATAAAACGCACAATAGTAAAAAAGCGAAGCGCATAAAAAAACACGTCCGTTGCGATGCAAAGCGAATTACGAATTGTAACAAATAACCACTAAATGTTTGCAAATTTGCTACCGAATTGTAACAAATCAAACCACCAAATTGTAACAAATAAACACGAAAAAATTCAACTTTGATTTTAATAAGAAAGTAAAACAACCACGTCGGGGTCACCAAGTTTTAGAGGAAGAACTATATCCACCTTCACACGATACAAAAATATTGTTTGTTTGTTTTAACTAAACTTTATTAATTAGTTGCACGGGCTGTTTATGCGTCTGTTTGCATGTGATAATCGCACGAGAGTGATCAAAGCCGATTTTACATGAGACGTAAAAGAGGTGTAGAGCATACAATAGATTATTCTCACATTTTGTTTTGGTTAAGAGAGCGCATGAGCTTTTAAATGTGCCAACATACGAGAATTATGATAACATTACGAATATGATAAGAGCAAGCAAACATTTGCGGAAGGCATTTACATTTAATATTATTTGAAAAATAACAGAGTATAATTGAATGTTCTGCTCCCGACAAATGGAAAACGATAGAAGTTTTCGGAAAATTTCGTCCAAATCGGCTAAGCAACACCGGAGATATCGAATTTAATCGATTAAAGTTAAGTCAGTATACCAAAGTCTTATATAAATTTAATTTATTTATTGCAACTGGGTTCAGGGTATCTTCTAGTCGGGCTCTCCCGACTAGAGCCTTCTTACTTGTTTTTCATAGAAAGTGAAGATTGCAGAAAGCTTGGTTTCCAATAAAATTTTATGTCGCAATGGTAAATATTTTTCAAGATGGCATTATTTATTAATAAATAATAAACACAATGAGTAACCGTTAACTTGCAGCGTACACTGTACTGATCACACTTTAAAGCAAGGTATACTAACTAGGTAGCTCTAATTGTTCTGAAGTGCTGCCAGAATTTCCAAAGCAAAATTTGCTAGATTTGGAAAAACAAGTCGCTAAAATTTCTAAAAACGTTGTGAAAATTGTCAAAAAAAAAAAAAAAAAAAAAGCTAAACCATTAAAATGTTTGTTTTCAACAAAATAATATATGTAAGTATTAAGAAAAAATGAATCACAATTAAAAATACTTAAAAAAGGAACAAAATTTCATTATATTATATTTTAATTCAACTAATTAATACTTAAAGTTCTATCCAACTCTACAGCTTCCATTAAATCGGTGTACTTTTCGTTGCCACTTATTTGAGTCAAATACTCATACGGCAAAACATAGTTATGTCAACATTTTCCGTGTCTTTGTATTCCGTACCTGTAAAAATATTTTAAGTGTAATGCGCTAAATATTTTTTCTATTAATAAATCAAAATTAAATATTTACCTTATTGATAGTATCGCATTTAATGTTTTAAGGCCCATGGCCTTGCGTGATTTGCTTTTTATTAAATTCATCTGAGAGAATACACGCTCAATCTCAGCATTTGACCATGGTAGCGAAAGAATTTCATTGGCAAATTCCGCTAAACCACTAAGTGGGTTGGTGTTGCTAGCGTCTCTGTACTTGAGGACTTCCGCCAAAACTTGCCGGTGTCCTCCACAAACGCCCACTTAATAAAATTGATTTTATCGATTTGAATTTTAATGTCATCAATATTTTGACATTCAAAATAGTCTAAAACATTGAGGATGTCCCAACTCATTGCTTTGAACAGAAAATAAATTAACATGTTCCATAATTTCAACGTTTCCGGGCAATCAAAAATAATATAAAAAAAATTTGTTATATGTTTATCGAGATCAAAAGCACCCTATTACTATTCGCGGAGTTGGATTATAATTAATATATTCTTTTGTAAACTCCATGCAAATTTTTATATTTTCAAACTCGTACGATCGGAATAGAGCAGTGATGGGCAGACGTCGACGTCCATATTATTTCTAACTCACACTCTAACTCACACTCGTGTGAGTTGGGTTTTTCGCTGCCGACTGCACGAAATCACACGTACGCTATAAGCATTGAAATCTATTTTTAGAACACGTTTGTTCGTTCGTCGTCGGTTGTCGTGCCGAAGCAAGCATTAGACTTAACATTGTACTTTTAGTTGAAGGCTAACTATTGACAGGCAGGCACCACGCAGCGCATTAGCAAGAAAACTAATTTTTTACAGTGCGCTCCAAAATGTTTATGCCCGAATGGGAGAATGAATTTTTTTTCATAGAAAATAAAGATTGCAGAGCAAAATGCTTGATTTGCAATAACATTGTTTTTCGAAATGTTAAATATTTTTCAAGATGGCATTATTTATTAATTAATAATAAGCACAATGAGTAACCGTTAACTTGCAGCGTGCACTGTACTGATCACACTTCGTTTTTTCTCTGCAGCGCACGCAAATTGTGCTTGTATGCGTGTGAAAACTGTGACAATATTTGTGTGTGCCCACCACTGGAATAGAGTTTCTTTTACTTTTTTTTTCAAAAGCATAGCCAAAAACAAATTTGACATTGCATCGATTTCCAAATCATATTTTAAAATATTGATTTCATAATCAGGTGGTATTATTTTAGCTTTAAGAGCATTGATGGCAACTATTACATCTGAAAGTAATTGGGTTGGGTTTCTATTCCGGCTTTGAAAATTTGTCTTTAGCCTTTGCATATCCTTTAATATGGGACTTAAAAACACCAAATAAAGATAATTTATATCGTCTTTATATAGCCCGTTGAGAATATGTGCCTTGTGGCACTTCTCCGACGTAGCTGCTATATCGCAATGGAGCTTCAACTCAATCCACTGATACACGACACGAGAAACCGCACTCTCTATCGACAACCATCTTGTGTCACTCTCGGTATTTTTAAAGGATTCGAATGTAATGTATTAAACATAATTAATAAGTTTAAATCAAGAAAATCTAAGAAAATAAACATATCGCCTGGTCTATAGAACTTGTGGGATAGTTCGGAGGGGGCTAAGCTGTAGCCACCAGGCGGGTAGCGGGTTGCGGATATCGAACGGCCTCTTTATGAGGTTAGCTACGAATAAGCGAGAATCCTTGCAAACAAGCAGTCCCGGACAAACAGCGGGTACGGTACCGTTCACCGTACCGACAAGACGCTTCTGTCGCCGTCTTTTAAAGCATAGCCTCACACACTCCCAACTCTCTCACACTTACCCATCTTCATCCCTTCCCCAATATCTCACTCCGGGCTGGACTAAGGTCTCATTCAAACCGTGCCGAAAGTCAACCTGGCCTGGGGCCCGGATTAAAAACTAGCCCAGTCGCTAACGGTGAGCTCAGGCAGTTGGCGACCGCCTGTTCTAATTAGCCTTACCCGGGTACTGCGGATCTTTGCCCGGGTGGACCCCATATTTCTCCGCAACTCGTTAGAACATGAAAGAATCAAAAAATAATAAAAAGAATTTAGGTGTGCAGCAGGATACCCCTGCTGCCAGTGTCGCGAGACACTTTGAGGATGTGGGACCACCCCCACGGCGCAGCCAAGAAGAAGGCCGCAGGCGGCAATAAACACAACGCGCGCACAAACGACGACGAGGGAACCCCCACGTCACCGTGTCGCCCCAGCTGCAGGAGGAGGAAGCAAGGCTGTACCATCCCAGCCGATGCGACCGAGGCTTAGCGCGGTTAGGCGACATGGCGTGCAGCACCAGCAGCCAAAAGCGCAGTTGCCGGAATTGGGAGAGCCGGGCGGTTTGGATGACCCAAACCGAAAAACGCTGAACGGCTCCAAAATCAAATGGTACCTCAGGTACCTTCAGCAGGGATACCACCTGCTGAGGCACTGCGCATGGCAACGGATAGAAAGGACACGGCGAGCCAGGTACGGGAACCAGCCCCCAAACGCCTGAGCAGTAATTTGACGCCACCCACTGCCACCCCCAAGAGGGCGTGCCCAAAGGAGCGTCCCAGCACGTCGGCATCCGCCGTAGCAACAGCAGTGAGGTCTTCCTCTCCAGTGTCCACTGAGACTCGCATATCGTATGCAGCGATTGCAAAAAAAGTCAAGGTGGCCGTGTTACCTGTGGAATGCTCAGCCATGGGGACTTGTCCGCATTGGAGGAGGCCATCCTAGATGAGGTTATCCTCACAGGATGGGACACCGCGGTCGCGTTTGAGGGCATTCATTTTCGGGTTGGCTACCTGGTCATTGAATGTTCCGACGATCACTCAGCGGAGTGGCTGAGGACCGTGGCGTCAAGACTGCAGTCGTGGAAAGGGGCTCCACTGCACTGCAAGGTGGGTGATGATATGCCATCACCCCACAACATCACCATCTTCTGCCCAACAAGCGCGGATCTGTCAACTGAATCCTTGTTGGTTCTGCTGAGGAACCAGATCAAGATCGAGACCGACTCGTGGAAGGTGTTGTCTAGGAAGACGGAAGGCGGAGGTGCGCTATTTGTGATAGGCATCGATGAGGCATCCAAGGGACCATCCCCGTTAGCAGCCTGAAGAAGAAGAGTGTTGGCACGAGGACTGCCCCCGCCAAAACGACAGCCCCGGGAGCAGCAGGCTTGGCCAACACACCACTGTTCCGAGTGATTTATCGGAGGATCTGGCCGAGGATGAGGACCTGGCGGAGAAAACGCTCGGTCCAGCTGGAAGGGATGGATGATGAGATGCCAATGTCCTCGCAAGAGCTCGCTGAGGATCTTCAAACGGCAGAAACTGACGTCACCATGATGGGAAGCGGTGATGTTGGTAGCTCCTGAACCTGCATCATCAGGAGCTGGAGCGGTGGATGAATGATGGTGACGTCGAATCTCACCGTCACTGGGCTAGCCCAGATAAACCTCCATCGGGCTAAGGCAGCCTCTGCTGTCTTGGCCAGGATGTTTATCACCCAACATCGTGGGCTAGCGCTGGTACAGGAGCCATGGGTAAACAGTGGCATAAAAGGCCTGTACACCGCTGACTCGAAGGTAATCTGGGATCAAAGAGATCCTACACCTAGAGCATGCATTATGGTAAGGAAATGTTTTAATTTTACTATTCTTTCAGAATTCCTCACTAGGGACTGCGTACCGATTGCCGTAAGGGCAATAGGAAACGCCAACCCTATTGTGGTGGTATCTGCCTTTTTTGCTGGTAATGTGGAGTGCCCGCCATCGGAAATAGAAAAGCTGATGGACCACTGCAGGAGAGAGAAGCTGCTGGTTATAATCGGCTGCGATGCCAACGCGCACCACTCCATATGGGGCAGCACGGACATCAACAAAAGGGGTGAGTGTCTTACCAACTTTATATTCAAGTATAACGTAGAAATTGGTAATGTCGGATCGACACCGACATTTGTAACTAGAGTTAAAGAAGATGTATATATAACACGAGTGAAGGTGCCCGGTTCCATAGAGCATTAACAAAGCGGGCACCGGAGGCTAATTTAGCCTTGAAGCGTAAAGATAATACATATACGAGCACCGATATGCAAAGGTTAGAGCTTCTGTTTAAGACGCACTTCCCAGGAAGTATCCCCTGGAAACAGTGCGAATCGCTTGAAAAAGAGGGTCAACACAGACCAACGGCCATTGACTGGGTACTGCCAAGTCGGTGGTCACAGTGGAGAAAATAAAATGGGCAATTGGAACCTTCCAGCCTTATAAATCTCCTGGTCTGGATTGCATATCAGCGGTATTTCTTCAGCAGGGACAAAGAATACTCCTACGCATTCTAAGGAAAATCCTGGTCAGTAGCCTAGAACTTGGTCATATACCAAGCACTTGGAGTAGAGCTAGGGTGGTCTTCATCCCCAAGATAGGGAAGACAGATACAACCAACCCAAAGTCCTTCAGACCCATAAGCTTAACATCATTTTTGTTGAAAACGTTGGAAAAGCTGGTGGATTATAACATTCGGAGTACTCTGCTTACACAGAGTCACCTGCAGGCAACGCAGCATGCATACAGAACAGACAGGTCTACGGATACAGCCCTGTACAGCCCGGCAGTAGTAAACAAAGAAGTAGCAGTTTGTGCATTTTAAGACATTTAAGGTGCTTTCGACAACACATCACATGATGCTGTCAAAGCTACCTTGAATAGAAGGGGGCTCGACAGTACAACTAGTAGATGGATTTAATCTTACTGGGGTCCAGACAGTAACAGTAACAACCACAAGGGGCTGTCCTCAAGGGGGGGTTTTATCACCCCTCTTATGGAGTATACTAGTAGACGAACTATTAAGTATACTTGTGAGCAGGGGTATTCAATGTCAAGGCTATGCAGATGACATTGTGATAATAGCTCGGGGCAGGTATGAAGAAACTCTTTGTGATAATGTTCAACTGGGACTTAGGATTACGCATGATTGGTGTAAGGAGGTTTGTCTCAACTTAAACCCTAATAAAAACAATCATTTTTCCGTTCACCAGAAGATACAAGCTACAAAGGATGAGCGCGTTTAGGCTCGCAGGGAGCCCAATAGAAACAAGCAAGGAAGTTAAGTACTTTAAGGCCAATTTTTTTTTTTTTAAATTGCTGGTGTTATTTATTGAATCTTTTCTAGTGAATTAGAAAACTAACAATAAGTATACAAATCTTATTAATAAATCTTAGCTAACAGTTCATTTTATTTTTTGACTGTATTCTGAGTGCGCGTCCCTAAAAATCATCGCTGGGTTGGTAAGTCGTTACGACGAAGACGGGATCGGCTGCGCAGCCTTGTGAGTCCTCTCGCGAGATGATTTGTGTGCGATGAGAGCTTACTACGATATTTTACTTTTTGTTCCGCTATTTCCTCCTTGACTGTTAAGATGTTTAGGTCTTTATGAATGTTTTCGTTTCGAACATACCACGGTGCCCCGGTTATGGTTCTCAATATTTTTGACTGGGCTCTCTGGACAATGTCAATGCTGCTGTTGCTAGCGTTCCCCCATAACTGAGAACCATAGGTCCAGATTGGTTTTAGAACAGAGTTGTAAAGCAGGACCTTGTAGTCCAAACTAATGGAAGAGCGAGCATTGATGAGCCAGTGGAGGCTATTGGCTTTCAGTTTGAGATGTGCTCTTTTAGCTTCAATGTGTCGCCGCCATGTTAGTCTTCTGTCTAAGTGTACGCCCAGATACGTTACATCGTTTGCTTTTGGAAGTGTGGTGTTGTTTAACGTGAGCGGTGGACAATCTTGCCTGTTAAGGGTGAAAGTTACTTGCTTACATTTTCAAGCCGGAAGGTAGGCAGCGGCATCTGTAGCTCCCCACCTGAAGCTTGCATAAAAGCTCGCACTCTCTCCGTTCATTTCATGCTTTTAATGTTAACATAATGTTATTAGCTTGCTGAGCATGCCCAGTAGGCTTGTAAGTTAGTACTGATTTTCAACTAAATAAAAGAAGTTCTACGCCCACGCGCAAACAACCCGAAAATTTTAAGTGTCATTTTATTTAACTCATTTGCGTTTGCAAATATTTTTCTTGTCGTGTGTGCGCCATACAAAGACTCCACCCCCCGACGTTTACATGGTCCTTCGAGCCGGATTTTAAAGGATTAATAATTATCGCTCGCCCCAGCAAGCTACGGTGGACTTTCATCGGCGCAAACACTACTAATCTACAAGCATTTGTCCACTTGTTTTAAACCAGATAAGTAATATAAATTCCTATTTTATATTATTTATATATATGTGCAAGTATTTTTATTAAGTCTTTATCGCAGCCCGTTTAAGCTTTCCTAATAAAAATAATTCTTGCGCATTTTCCTTTCGTCCGTTGCCTCTATATATGTATGTATGTTTATTTTACATACATTTTTATACCCTTCACAGGGTATATTGACTTTGTCATGAATCTGTCCGTCTGTCTGTCTGTTTCAACACGATTTCCGGCCAAACTGCAGAACCGATCTTGATGAAACTTTCACAGATTGCTTAGATCATGTCGGGTTTGTTCACTATGAAATTTCATCCCGATCGGAGCATTCTACGACATAGCAACCATATAAATTTACCATATCAACACGATTTCCGGCCAAACTGCTGAACCGATCTTGATGAAAATTTCACAGATTGCTTAGATCATGTCGGGTTTGTTCACTATGAAATTTCATCCCGATCGGAGCATTCTACGATATAGCCACCATATAAATTTACCATATCAACACGATTTCCGGCCAAACTGCTGAACCGATCTTGATGAAAATTTCACAGATTGCTTAGGTCATGTCGGGTTTGTTCACTATGAAATTTCATCCCGATCGGATACAAAAAATCTATTAAAAAAACAAAATTGGACTAAAACACTAAAATACCAAAATTACTACACGGGGATTCGAACCCGCACCTACCGGATGAGAGTCTGGCATACTTACCACTAGACTATATAAGAGTTTAACAGAATAGCTGTATATCTATTGGTAAAATTAACATAGTTAATTCGATACACCGAATATTAATAATTTAATGCCTTATAGTCTTTCGAGATTTTCACGCAATAAAAAAATAAAAATACAAATTAATCCACGTGTGAAGGGTATCATAGTCTTGGCATAGCCAAAATTAACTATGCGGCACTATGTTTTTTATATGCATATAACTCCATTTCTTTTTTTTTCTCGCCAAGAATATAACGAAAACTAACAAGTGTTTCCATTTGCCTCTATCCGCCACCACTTGTTGTTTTCCATACGTGCATATAAAAGAATAATTGGTTGAAAAAATCATCCACCAAATAAGTGAATACATACAGACATAAATCAACGGTGACAATCCGCACAGACAAACATACTTATATATATGTTGGTCACTGACTCCAAGCCGTTCCGATTCTGCTCATTCCGCAGCATATGCCAGTAACCAACGGTTTGACATACCCTGCTTTTTTCCACCAAGTGGGGTATATACTTTTTTCGAATAAGCTTGCGACATATATCTAAAAAATACCCTTTCCGCAAGAAGGCACATCCGACTAACCATATACTACCTAAATATTATTATACACTTTTTTTTGGTTTATAAAAAAAAATGCTTTACATTATATACATAAAAAATACAAAAAAAAAACTTTTTTTTTGTGTCATTTATACACTACAAAAAATATAATAAATTTAAAATAAAATTCAAAATATAAAATGTTTTGAATATTTTTCCATACGCAACAAAAACCCTTTATACAAAAAAAAAAAAAACTTTTTACCTTTTTTACATTCATACACTGAAAAAAAATTATTAAAAAAAAAATATATACATATTATTATTTATACACACAAAATAAATAAATAAAAATTATTTGTACACAAAAAAAAAACATTTATACAAAAAAAATAAATAAAATTATAAAAATAAAACATTTGTTTTTATATGTTGGTAATTTATTTTTTATTCCATCATCTCTATATATAAAAGAGTTTGTCCTAAGTGATTGTGGACATTGCCACAGCCTAAACGAAAAGAGCTACAAGGCTGAAATTTTCACACAATATTTCATGCAGGTTGAAAGTGAGCACTAAGAAAGGAATTTTTATTTGGACAACTCCTTCAAGTACCTCCCATACGATTTGGAGCACTTTTTACCCATTTTAAAAATCAAATTACAATTACAACAATTACCCATTCCACTACTGTCGCCTGATTGTCGGACAAGCTGAGAGCTCGATCGCGAGCGAGAATACAAAAATAAAACAATGGGCAATGACGCCTTTGAGTCCCGCAAGCAAAGTGTCATAAAAAAAAGGTTCGTACACTTGCAAGAAGCGTTTGTTGTTGTTGTTGTTGGGCCCGCACTGCTACCTTTTGTTGGTGTGATTGATTTAAAAAAACAAAAACAACAAAACAAAACTTGGTGCGTCTAGAAAAATTACCCACACCAGAATATTTTATGGGGGTGGATTTGCCTACTTGCTGCTTATATAACTTAGACAAAACTAACTAACATTATTAATATGTTATTGATATGCAATTTCGAACAAGCATAGGGCGTTCACATAAGTGCGCGTGTTGCTCTTAAGATAATAAAATAATTACAACAATTACCCATTCCACTACTGTCGCCTGATTGTCGGACAAGCTGAGAGCTCGATCGCGAGCGAGAATACAAAAACAAAACAATGGGCAATGACGCCTTTGAGTCCCGCAAGCAAAGTGTCATAAAAAAAAGGTTCGTACACTTGCAAGAAGCGTTTGTTGTTGTTGTTGTTGGGCTCGCACTGCTACTTTTTGTTGGTGTGATTGATTTAAAAAAACAAAAACAACAAAACAAAACTTGGTGCGTCTAGAAAAATTACCCACACCAGAATATTTTATGGGGGTGGATTTGCCTACTTGCTGCTTATATAACTTAGGCAAAACTAACTAACATTATTAATATGTTATTGATATGCAATTTCGAACAAGCATAGGGCGTTGACATATGTAAGTGCGCGTGTTGCTCTTTAGATAATCAGGTAATTACAAATCTCGCTCCGATCATGTTCCTTTGATGTTGCTCATTTACGTTCACTCTCTATTTTATGTGCGCGCTTTGCATGTCAATCATAAAGTTTAATAACCCTAACTCCTCCGCACAAACTAAATTAAAGCTAACGGCAATATGCAATTCACTTAGCTGCAGCCTCTTAGATATGTTTTGCGTTAATTCAGTGCGTGCGAAGAAGGTAGCGTTACTACGCTCTTTGTTAGACTTGCAGAGCGCGCGCATACATTTTAAATGCATGCATACATTGTTGACTTCTGAAGCAAGCTAAAAGAAAGCAAAAAAATTTTCACCAAATATATACCGTGCAAAAACAAACACACTAACAAATAGAAACTTAAGAAAATGTAATCTACATCAGCAGCAGTAGCATGCATTGCAAATAAAATCTTACAAAATTGATTGACTGAACTTCCCGCATATACATATAATATATACATACATATAATTGGGTCAGAAATACTTCCATCTACCTGTTACATACATTTGCACAAAAGCAATATACCCTCTGGTCTGTAGATCAAATGGTCATTCGCCAAGCAATAGCGTTCTGTGTACACATCGAGAATAGGCAAATGCAAAGAAAATACAAGCTAAACACTTGCAAGTTGCTTCGAAATACAAAGCACAAAATTTTAATACCCTATGTTTTAAAATTTCATGAATAGCCATTGCTAGCAATTTGTTTTCGGTATTTAATTAACAAAATAATTTTATTTTTATACAGATTGTTTTTATCAATTATTTAATGCCAATAAGAAAGGTAATATGTATTATGAGTAATAAATTTTTATATATTGCATTTATTAATTAATAAGTCAATTAAGTATATACCACCCTTTTTTACTAAGCAGCCGCAGCAACAGCAAGAGCAAAAGCATCATAAACGGCAGCAAGCGAATGCAATGCAAAGTGCGGTACAACTAATCTTTGGCTGCGTTCAGGGAACTAAGCCGTTATAAAGCTGCTTACTAAGCGCTTAGTGCTAATCGCTGAAAACTTGTGAACGCACTGCTTAGTTGATCAGCTGATTATCACTATCGATATGTTAAAACGAAAATTATTTATCTTATTATTACTAGTTTATTATACTCGATACCGAAGGTAACTAGTATATTGGTTTTGTGCAATGTCCGTCATGGTGTCTGTCCGTCTGTCCGTCTGTCCGTCCGTATGTATGCAAGTTTTTTCCACACCCTTCAAGCTAGAGACTTGAAACTTTCCAATTCTCTTTATCTATGGGATAGTAAATTAAAGTGTCAAGATGGGGGTTCTACGATAACTGGGGGGCTGGCAAATCGATAAATTCGATAACTCAAAACCGATAAATCCTCATATTTCGCACATCCTTACAGCTAGAACTACCAAATTTGGTAAGAAGATAGCTACTAGCAACCCCCAAAAAACTGCATCAATAATTTTGGAGCCACGCCCCCCCATTCCGCCCCAGCCCCCTCGAATTTTAAAGTCAAAAAAGCATATATCTCCCTCAGTTTTTGAGCTATAGCCACCAAATTTGGTGCCAAGATAGGTGACGATGACCCCCTAAAAACTGCATCAAAAGTTTGGATGCCACGCCCACCGACACTGCCCTAGCTACCCCCATCCACCCCAACGCTTCGTCAAAAACGGGAATGCGTGTATCTTCCAGAGTTGTGGAGCTAGAGCTTCCAAATTTGGTGGGAAGATAGCTAGTAGCGATCCCCAAAAAACTGCATCAAAGTTTTGGAGCCGCGCCCACCCATTCCGCCCCCAGCCCCCCCGCATTTTGAAATCAGAAATGGCTATATCTCCCAAAGTTTTTGAGCTAGAGCCACCAAATTTGGTGCCAAGATAGGTGATGATGACCCCCTAAAAACTGCATCAAAAGTTTGGATGCCACGCCCACCGATCCTACCCTAGCCGCCCCCATCCACCCCAACGCTTCGTCAAAAACGGGAATGCGTGTATCTTCCAGAGTTGTGGAGCTAGAGCCACCAAATTTGGTAGGAAGATAGCTGGCAGTGACCCTCAAAAATCTGCATCAAAGTTTTGGAGCCAAGCCCACCCATTCCGCCCCCCTTTCCCCACTATTTACAAACTTTGAGCTAGAGTCACCAAATTTGGTATGAAGGTAACATTTGACATTCCACAAGGATCTGCACCAAAAATTTGGATGCCACGCCCAAACATACCGCCCCCAGCCCCCATTTCCCCACTTTATACAAACTTTGAGCTAGAGTCACCAAATTTGGTATGAAGGTAGCATTTGACATTCCACAAGGATCTGCAGCAAAAATTTGGATGCCACGCCCAACCATACCGCCCCCAGCCCCCCTTTCCCCACTTTATACAAACTTTGAGCTAGAGTCACCAAATTTGGTATGAAGGTAGCATTTGACATTCCACAAGGATCTGCAGCAAAAATTTGGATGCCACGCCCAACCATACCACCCCCCGCCCCCCTTTCCCCACTTTATACAAACTTTGAGCTAGAGTCACCAAATTTGGTATGAAGGTAGCATTTGACATTCCACAAGGATCTGCAGCAAAAATTTGGATGCCACGCCCAACCATACCGCCCCCAGCCCCCCTTTCCCCACTTTATACAAACTTTGAGCTAGAGTCACCAAATTTGGTATGAAGGTAGCATTTGACATTCCACAAGGATCTGCAGCAAAAATTTGGATGCCACGCCCAACCATACCGCCCCCAGCCCCCACTTTATACAAACTTCGAGCTAGAGTTAACAAATTCGGTATGAAGATAGCAATTGACATCCCACATAGATCTGCGCAAAAATTTGAATGCCACGCCCAACCATACCGCCCCCAGCCCCCCTTTCCCCACTTTATACAAACTTCGAGCTAGAGCAATTGACATCCCACATGGATGGGCATCAAAATTTTTAATACTGGTATCGAGTATACCGCAGTCGGTTGCGTCCGACTGCAACGTTTCCACTTGTTTTATTTTTCATTAATTTCATATTTTTATATTTATTTAAATGAAGTCTTGAAATACATGTCGTATTAAAATAAACCATTTGCACAAAACAATTAACAGCGGTTCAATCACTAAGCGCAAAAGCAAACAAATTTTACGCTTACAAAGATGGCGGGTGCTGACTAAACACGTTTAAAGAGCGCTTACTAAGCAGAACGTTCAGCGAACGATTACTAAACATGTATTGTAAGCGCTTAGTTCCCTGAACGCAGCCTTTGTCACGCACTTCGCACACTTTGCGAAAAAAAAAAAAATTCGCGACTCCGTTATTTCGTCATTTCTCTACCAGCTGTTTGTTTTTAAATGCTCTTTGTGCGCACGCTCTGCATGTCAAACATAAGTCCTAATATCCCTTCCTCCTCCGCACTCTCTAAGCTAAGTTAAGCATAACTAAGAGTTTGCATTTAAGGGAATGACATTGCCTAATTTGTACCACCTACACCTAGCTCTTAAATACAAGCTCGGTGTGTGTTGTGTAGAGGAATAACTGTAATACTCTTTCCCACTTTATGTTTTTACATACAATGGTTAGGGAATTGGTTATGCATTTTAGTTTATATTTATTTTGAAGATAGAAAGTTACGTTTCGTTTCAGTTCATTTTTTAAATATAGTTTGTATTAAAGGATAACATCGAAAGTTACTTTTTGGATCAGTGAGTTATTTATTTTTCTGATTTTCGTATTATTTATATACAATTCAGATAAAATACGTATTTTAATGATAAGTTATAAAAAATATTTAATTTAAAACATTAACGATCAACGTATTTTAATTTCATTTGTGGTTTTTTAAACACAAGAAAAATAAGTCGATTTTAGACTTAATAATTGAAGCAACATTATATATAGTTGTCTTCTATTTTGCATATTATATAATAGTTATATAGACGCTGCTTAAGTGCATTTAAAAATCAAATAAAACTAAGCAGTCTGAATATTCTATTAAAATAATATAAGTTGGCATATTCAATTTTATTGAATTTTATACTTACCTATAGACACTGTAACGTTGTAACAATCGTTTTACAGTGAAGTCAATTGTCTCACAGCCAAATTAAAAGATGTCTATTGAAACTTTAGATATAAGTGGTGTTTTGGTGCCGCATTCAGTTGTTCGCATATTTGGTGATGGAGCCTGCCTTTTTAGATCTATTTCCTACCTTTTATATGGTAGGCAAGGCTTCCATGGCACCATACGCCAACATATTGTAACCCATGTCGTTACCAACTGGAAAACTTTTGCTTGCTTCAGCATGAACATAAATGGAGAGTGTTATAGCTCTTCTGAACAATATGAGTGCACTATGTCAAATTCATATACTTATGGTACTGCATGTGAGCTTCAAGCAGCAGCAGAAATTTATGCTGTAAATTTTCAAGTTTTTCTAAATGGAAACTTATATCTATCATTAGGAAATGATATGCATCCTGTGAAAAAATTGCGTTTTACCGGCGAATTAATGAATGGACATTTTGATGTTTATATTCCTTTAGAGGAAGTATTAACTCAAGATACCGATACGTCAAGTGAATGTATAACTGAAAATGTTAAAACGCCTGTTAAAAGACGTAGTCGATTTACCGACAAAACAAAATAAAAGGGTAAAATCACACAGTTTTGAAAAAAATCGTGATATTAATAGGGGTAAGCGCATAGAAGCATCAAAAAGATATCGTGTTAATAATCCTGATGTTTATAGAGATATAATGAGAAGACATCGTGCTAATAATCCTGAAGCTCATAGAGCTCCAGAGAGAAGACATCAGGCTAATAATCCTGATGCACGTCAAGAAAGGCGTTTGCGTGTATGGAGTGTTAAACCCATGTCTGGCTTAAACTATGATTTTGAAATAGCTTACAAGTCAGATAAAATAACTCAACTTGGTAGTATGAATTTGATATGCAAACATTGTAATGCTTTAAAATGGAAAAATGAGCCTCTGGGTATCTGTTGCAAGGCAGGAAAAGTTAAGCTTTCACAAAATGAAAGTTTGCCTGATCCACTTAAGAGCTTAATAATTGGTGGACATCCCAAGCATGATCATTTCATTGATCGTATAAGAAAGTATAACAGCTGCTTTCAAATGACTTCTTTTGGGAGTACAGAAATTATAAATGAAAGTTGGTCAACCTTTAAAGTCTAAGGACAAGTGTATCACCTAATTGGTTGTGTTCGACCTTTGCCAAATGAAGAAATGCAGTTTCCTCAAATTTATTTTGTTGGTGATGATGAAAAGGAAGCTCAACTACGTTGCAAAAATATTCCAAATGTTGATTTAAGCGTAGTAAAGGATCTTCAATGTATGTTTCATCATCATAATCGTTATGTTAAAGATCTAAAAATGGCTCTCAATAAAATACCAATAAGTACTAAAGATTATAAATTGGTTATACATGCTGATCGAACACCCGCTGGTGCACACAAAGGGCTTTACAATGCACCTCTATTAAGCGAAGTAGCTATAGTTATTGTTGGTCAGCAATTTGCAAAGCGCGATATTATTATTGAAAGCCATAATAATAAATTACATCGCATTAGTGAGGTGCATCGATCATACGATGCCTTACAGTACCCTTTGCTATTTCCTTATGGCGAAGATAGCTATTCAGTGGATATACCACAATGGAATCCATTATTAAAAAAGGAGGAACCAAAAAAAATGATATCTGCGTTAAGCTTTTACAGCGATAAAATAATGATTCGTCAATCTGAGATAAATCATTTAATTTATTTTCGTTCCCTTTTTAGTCAGTTTTTGGTTGGTATGTATGATAAAATTAAAACAGAAAGGTTAAATTATATTCGCTACAATCAAGCGAAACTCAGAGCAGATAGCTATATACATCTACAAGATGCAAACTTGGTCAGATGGTAATTTTACCATCTTCTTTTACAAGCTCTGCACGATATATGCATGAAAAGACTCAAGATGCTATGACATATGTTCGCCATTATGGGCGACCAGATCTTTTCATAACATTCACCTGCAATCCACAATGGAATGACATCAGAAGTGTTTTGATACCGGGTCAAAAGCCACATGATCGTCACGATATTATAGCTCGAGTTTTTCATTTAAAAGTTAAAGCTTTAATGTCACTATTGATAAAAGGTTCTTTGTTTGGAAGCGTGCAATGTTTCATGTACTCTGTGGAATGGCAAAAGCGGGGCTTACCACATATTCATATTTTACTTTGGTTAGAAAATAAAATAAGACCAGATAAAATCGATAAGATTATCTGTGCCGAAATACCAAACGCAGATGAGGATCCTTTGTTATTTAACATTGTTAAGTCAAATATGATTCATGGTCCTTGCGGTGCATTTAATAATAAATCGCCATGCATGAAAAATGGAAAGTGTACCAAAAGGTTTCCTCGACAACTACTTAAAGAAACTGTGACTGGAAAAGATAGTTACCCTCTATATCGTAGAAGAGCGATAAAAGATGGAGGTAATGCAATTAATATAAATGGTAATTGCATAGATAATCGTTGGGTTGTGCCTTACAACTGTGTACTTTTGAGAACATTTGAAGCTCACATAAATGTTGAGTATTGTAGTTCTGTAAAGTCTATTAAATACATCTGTAAATATGTTAACAAGGGCAGTGATCAAGCATCATTTACTCTTGAAGACCAACGTAATGAAATTAATATGTACGAAAGTGGCCGTTATATAAGTAGCTCAGAAGCGGTATGGAGAATCTTTGCATTTCCCATACATGAACTTTTCCGGCTATTACACACTTAGCTGTTCATCTAGAAAATGGTCAACGAATATATTTTAACCCCAATAATCCGCAACAATTACTTGACAGATTAAGCATTACACCCAAAACCACTTTGCTAGCCTTCTTTGAGCCATGCACACGTGATGAGTTTGCAAGAACGCTTCTATATTGTGAAGTTCCATCGTATTTTACATGGAACAATAAAGAATTTCAAAAAAGAAAGCGAGGGCATGATGTGCCAAATTTTCCTGGAGCTAAAAGAGATTCAGCTTTGGGAAGAGTTTACACTATTCATCCCAATAATACAGAATGTTTTTATACCCTTAACCCATAAAATGGGTAAATAAGGGTATAATGGTTTTGTGCAAAAGTATGTAACAGGCAGAAGGAAGCATCTCCGACCCTATAAAGTATATATATTCTTGATCAGCATCAATAGCCGAGTCGATTTAGCCATGTCCGTCTGTCCGTCTGTCTGTCCGTCTGTCCGTCTGTATGAACGCGTGGATCTCAGAGACTACAAAAGCTAGAGACTTCAGATTTTGTATATAAGTTTTCCTATACCATGAGCAGAACAAGTTTGCTTCAAATTATCGATAACTATTCTGGTTTCCGATATACACATAATATCGACAACAATAAAATATCGAATTTGGAAAATCTAAAAATGAGGGTTGAAAGAATCGGTAACGATAGAGCTTTTCTGAAAATTTCGTCCAAATCGGTTAAGAAACACCGGAGATATCTATATATCTATATATATCTATATATATTTTATCGATTGAAGTTAAGTCAGTATACCAAAGGCTTATATAAATTTAATATATTTATTGCAACTGGGTTCAGGGTATCTTCTAGTCGGGCTCTCCCGACTAGAGCCTTCTTACTTGTTATTTAAGACTTTTACTACATTTTGTAAGAGGGCCAACTTCATTTTCAAATTTAAAAACCGTTAATGGTATAGCATACGCCTCATTTCAATTGGCGTGTAAAGCTCTAGGATTACTAAAAGATGATAAGCACTGGGATTCAACTATAGCCGAAGCTGTCATGTGTCAAAATCCTACAAAACTGAACAATATGAGTGCACTATGTCAAATTCATATACTTATGGTACTGCATGTGAGCTTCAAGCAGCAGCAGAAATTTATGCTGTAAATTTTCAAGTTTTTCTAAATGGAAACTTATATCTATCATTAGGAAATGATATGCATCCTGTGAAAAAATTGCGTTTTACCGGCGAATTAATGAATGGACATTTTGATGTTTATATTCCTTTAGAGGAAGTATTAACTCAAGATACCGATACGTCAAGTGAATGTATAACTGAAAATGTTAAAACGCCTGTTAAAAGACGTAGTCGATTTACCGACAAAACAAAATAAAAGGGTAAAATCACACAGTTTTGAAAAAAATCGTGATATTAATAGGGGTAAGCGCATAGAAGCATCAAAAAGATATCGTGTTAATAATCCTGATGTTTATAGAGATATAATGAGAAGACATCGTGCTAATAATCCTGAAGCTCATAGAGCTCCAGAGAGAAGACATCAGGCTAATAATCCTGATGCACGTCAAGAAAGGCGTTTGCGTGTATGGAGTGTTAAACCCATGTCTGGCTTAAACTATGATTTTGAAATAGCTTACAAGTCAGATAAAATAACTCAACTTGGTAGTATGAATTTGATATGCAAACATTGTAATGCTTTAAAATGGAAAAATGAGCCTCTGGGTATCTGTTGCAAGGCAGGAAAAGTTAAGCTTTCACAAAATGAAAGTTTGCCTGATCCACTTAAGAGCTTAATAATTGGTGGACATCCCAAGCATGATCATTTCATTGATCGTATAAGAAAGTATAACAGCTGCTTTCAAATGACTTCTTTTGGGAGTACAGAAATTATAAATGAAAGTTGGTCAACCTTTAAAGTCTAAGGACAAGTGTATCACCTAATTGGTTGTGTTCGACCTTTGCCAAATGAAGAAATGCAGTTTCCTCAAATTTATTTTGTTGGTGATGATGAAAAGGAAGCTCAACTACGTTGCAAAAATATTCCAAATGTTGATTTAAGCGTAGTAAAGGATCTTCAATGTATGTTTCATCATCATAATCGTTATGTTAAAGATCTAAAAATGGCTCTCAATAAAATACCAATAAGTACTAAAGATTATAAATTGGTTATACATGCTGATCGAACACCCGCTGGTGCACACAAAGGGCTTTACAATGCACCTCTATTAAGCGAAGTAGCTATAGTTATTGTTGGTCAGCAATTTGCAAAGCGCGATATTATTATTGAAAGCCATAATAATAAATTACATCGCATTAGTGAGGTGCATCGATCATACGATGCCTTACAGTACCCTTTGCTATTTCCTTATGGCGAAGATAGCTATTCAGTGGATATACCACAATGGAATCCATTATTAAAAAAGGAGGAACCAAAAAAAATGATATCTGCGTTAAGCTTTTACAGCGATAAAATAATGATTCGTCAATCTGAGATAAATCATTTAATTTATTTTCGTTCCCTTTTTAGTCAGTTTTTGGTTGGTATGTATGATAAAATTAAAACAGAAAGGTTAAATTATATTCGCTACAATCAAGCGAAACTCAGAGCAGATAGCTATATACATCTACAAGATGCAAACTTGGTCAGATGGTAATTTTACCATCTTCTTTTACAAGCTCTGCACGATATATGCATGAAAAGACTCAAGATGCTATGACATATGTTCGCCATTATGGGCGACCAGATCTTTTCATAACATTCACCTGCAATCCACAATGGAATGACATCAGAAGTGTTTTGATACCGGGTCAAAAGCCACATGATCGTCACGATATTATAGCTCGAGTTTTTCATTTAAAAGTTAAAGCTTTAATGTCACTATTGATAAAAGGTTCTTTGTTTGGAAGCGTGCAATGTTTCATGTACTCTGTGGAATGGCAAAAGCGGGGCTTACCACATATTCATATTTTACTTTGGTTAGAAAATAAAATAAGACCAGATAAAATCGATAAGATTATCTGTGCCGAAATACCAAACGCAGATGAGGATCCTTTGTTATTTAACATTGTTAAGTCAAATATGATTCATGGTCCTTGCGGTGCATTTAATAATAAATCGCCATGCATGAAAAATGGAAAGTGTACCAAAAGGTTTCCTCGACAACTACTTAAAGAAACTGTGACTGGAAAAGATAGTTACCCTCTATATCGTAGAAGAGCGATAGAAGATGGAGGTAATGCAATTAATATAAATGGTAATTGCATAGATAATCGTTGGGTTGTGCCTTACAACTGTGTACTTTTGAGAACATTTGAAGCTCACATAAATGTTGAGTATTGTAGTTCTGTAAAGTCTATTAAATACATCTGTAAATATGTTAACAAGGGCAGTGATCAAGCATCATTTACTCTTGAAGACCAACGTAATGAAATTAATATGTACGAAAGTGGCCGTTATATAAGTAGCTCAGAAGCGGTATGGAGAATCTTTGCATTTCCCATACATGAACTTTTCCGGCTATTACACACTTAGCTGTTCATCTAGAAAATGGTCAACGAATATATTTTAACCCCAATAATCCGCAACAATTACTTGACAGATTAAGCATTACACCCAAAACCACTTTGCTAGCCTTCTTTGAGCTATGCACACGTGATGAGTTTGCAAGAACGCTTCTATATTGTGAAGTTCCATCGTATTTTACATGGAACAATAAAGAATTTCAAAAAAGAAAACGAGGGCATGATGTGCCAAATTTTCCTGGAGCTAAAAGAGATTCAGCTTTGGGAAGAGTTTACACTATTCATCCCAATAATACAGAATGTTTTTATACCCTTAACCCATAAAATGGGTAAATAAGGGTATAATGGTTTTGTGCAAAAGTATGTAACAGGCAGAAGGAAGCATCTCCGACCCTATAAAGTATATATATTCTTGATCAGCATCAATAGCCGAGTCGATTTAGCCATGTCCGTCTGACCGTCTGTCTGTCCGTCTGTCCGTCTGTATGAACGCGTGGATCTCAGAGACTACAAAAGCTAGAGACTTCAGATTTTGTATATAAGTTTTCCTATACCATGAGCAGAACAAGTTTGCTTCAAATTATCGATAACTATTCTGGTTTCCGATATACACATAATATCGACAACAATAAAATATCGAATTTGGAAAATCTAAAAATGAGGGTTGAAAGAATCGGTAACGATAGAGCTTTTCTGAAAATTTCGTCCAAATCGGTTAAGAAACACCGGAGATATCTATATATCTATATATATCTATATATATTTTATCGATTGAAGTTAAGTCAGTATACCAAAGGCTTATATAAATTTAATATATTTATTGCAACTGGGTTCAGGGTATCTTCTAGTCGGGCTCTCCCGACTAGAGCCTTCTTACTTGTTATTTAAGACTTTTACTACATTTTGTAAGAGGGCCAACTTCATTTTCAAATTTAAAAACCGTTAATGGTATAGCATACGCCTCATTTCAATTGGCGTGTAAAGCTCTAGGATTACTAGAAGATGATAAGCACTGGGATTCAACTATAGCCGAAGCTGTCATGTGTCAAAATCCTACAAAACTGAGAAAACCTTTTGCAATAATGTTAGTATTTTGTGAAATTTCGGATGCTCTTAAACTTTGGAATATTTATAAAGAGAGTTTCTCAGAAGATATTTTAAGAGTCTTTCATATTTCACAAGACAGAAATATTGATCAAAGTATTCTGAATAATGTATTTAATAAATGTCTTTTGTACATTGAAGATATAGTACTGTCTATTGGTGGTCAAAACTTGACTAACTATGGACTTCCACTACCAATCAGATCCGAGGAAATTGTTCAAAATAATGAATATCATAGAGAAACAAATTATGAAAATTGCGATAATTTTGTTGTTAATAATGAGCTACTCCTTACTGCTGAGCAAAAACAAGTATACGAAAAGTTACTGCATAGCCTTGAAGCAGAAAAAGGAGAAATCTATTTTTTAGATGCACCTGGTGGAACAGGTAAAACGTTTCTTTTAAATTTATTATTGGCAAAGGTACGGCAAAGTAAAAACATTGCATTGGCCGTAGCTTCTTCCGGTATCGCAGCCACTTTACTAAATGGTGGTCGCACAGCGCATTCTACTCTAAAGATTCCATTTAATTTGTTTCATTTAGAAACACCACATTGCTCAATTTCAAAGCAATCTAATATGGCTGCTGTGCTCAAAGATTGCAAGCTTATTGTTTGGGATGAGTGTACTGTGGGCCATAAAGGTGCTTTTGAAGCTGTAGATCGATCTTTGAAAGACATTCGAGATAGTGAATACCTAATGGGTGGCATAACTGTTCTCTTAGCTGGTGATTTTCGACAAACTCTTCCAGTGATCCCCAGAGGAACAAGAGCAGATGAAATAAATGCGTGCTTAAAGTCTTCAATTTTGTGGCCCAAAATACAGAAAATTGCATTAACGAAGAATATGCGAGTGCACTTAAAAGGTGATAGCATAGCTGGTGAATTTGCAGAAATGCTTTTTAAAATAGGAAATGGATTATTTCTTACCCATGATGGCAAAATAACTTTACCATCAACTTTGTGTCATGTTGTGAAAAGTATTGAAGAACTAACTCTCAAAATATTTCCGGATATTACAAATATCTCTGAAAAATCACTCGAATGGTTTTCAGAACGTGCTATTTTGACTGCGAGAAATGACAATACATTGGAAATAAACGAGTTTTTATTAGAATCATTTCTATTGATTCTGTGACTGAAATCGAAGATGCAGTTTATTACCCCGTCGAGTTTCTTAATTCATTAAATCCGGCTGGCCTGCCTCAACATAAATTAACTTTAAAGATTGGTTCACCTGTAATGTTGATTCGCAACTTGAAGCCGCCAAAACTGTGCAATGGTACAAGATTGCAAGTTAAAGCCCTTCATAAGAATGTTGTCGAAGCAATGATCTTTACTGGCAGTGGTATAGGGGAAACGGTTTTTATACCGAGAATTCCATTAATACCTTCTGACTCTGAATTGCCATTTCAATTTAAAAGATTGCAATTTCCTTTAAAAGTTTGCTTTGCCTTAACAATCAATAAATCACAGGGACAAACTCTCAAATTAGCCGGACTAGATTTAAGACACGATTGCTTCTCTCATGGCCAATTTAATGTAGCCTGCTCAAGAGTCAGTTCACCAAAAAGTTTAGTTGTATTAGCACCTGACGGAAAAACAACCAATGTCGTTTATCAAGAAGCTCTTAACAGTTGTTAATAATTGCAAATTAAATTCAACAAGTGGATAAGGCCTACTGGGGAAACCACAATAAAAATTACGCACCTGATTCTCTACCTCAATGGTGGCGTGGAAAAGAGAATATTAAATACTTTGCTTTAATTTGTTGTTAAATATTTTCTAATTTATTTATTTTACATCTATCTTTTATTGCTAAAATAATATAAACTATCTGCGCAGCGAAGTAAGCGGGGCACTTACTATGTCGTATAAACGGAAATGTAGGATTTCATCAGATGTGCAAGTGAATACACAGGGGCTTCAACACACGGTTATTTTCAAACGTTATAATTGCTTGCATTCGAAAATTGAGCGCGCAGCGCGAGTGGGGTTGGCGAGCGAAGCAAGCAGGGGGGGACCCCCTAGTCTATTATATAATATATGTAAAAATAAATTAAATTCAATACACAAAAAGATGTTTTGAATTGTTCTCCGTAAAAATAAATACTCTGTAAAGACATATTCCTTCCAAACAATACATTGTCTTTGGCAGTTTTTTCTGTTGTCAAGATAACAGTTTTTTTTTTTTTTTTTGCTTCTCACTGCATAAGTCTCCAGCTCCATAGAGAGCTTATTATGTCAAAGGCACAGAAGGAAAAACCGAAACCGCGTCCTTCATTGTCTAACGTTCGTCGTTCATCCTTGTCAAGTGTTCGCAGCTTGTCCGCGTCATCCGTGCCCAGACAAAAATCGTCTGTTACCATATCCGAACCCAAGTCCGAGAGTTTGGCAATTTCGCAAGAAACCGCACGCGTAACCAGACAAACATCCCAAAAAGTTGTGACTGAATCAGACATGGCCCTCAAGGATTTTATCGCTGTGTTGGACAGTTTGAGGCAAGATTTGCTGGCTCGGAAGGCGCATCCCTGTTTACACTTCAAGTGCGTCGGGACCAGATCCGATCCATATGGGAGAAAGTAGAGTTAGCTTTCGAGCACGGGTCCCAAGGCGCCGGTTCCAGCGGTGATTTTGAAATCATGCTATTCCGTTTATGAACGCTGTGTCGCTCAATTGAGTGAAAGTATTGACGCTGCTTCGACCAAAACGCAAGCACAGGCCATGGTCCAGTCTGTATCCAGGGGCTATAGTCTCCCCCCAATTGAAACTGAGGTTTTCGATGGAGACTATCTGCGCTGGCCGACCTTCCGTGATCTTTTCACTGCAATTTATATCGATAATCCGCGATTGACCCAAGTCGAGAAACTGTTCCACCTCAACGCTGAGACAAGCGGCGAGGCAAATGGTATCGTTTCGAAATCCCCACTGACACATGACGGTTTTCAGTCTGCGTGGCAGAATCTTTCAGAAAGATTCGAAAATAAGCGGCTGTTGGTGAACAGCCAGCTTAAAATTCTATTTAATCTGCCATCTGTTTCCCAAGAGTCCGGGAGTGCTTTAAAAGAGCTCCAGAGTACAATCCAGGGATGTTTGACAGCTTTCAAGTTGGCCAAGGTCAGCATTGAAAACTGGGATTGTTTACTCGTTTTCCTCTGCTCGTCCAGACTGCCGAAGCTTACCCTATCCTTATGGGAACAGTCACCCCACAATAAATCCGATATCCCGACTTGGGTCGAATTCGACAGTTTCCTTAGCGAGCGTCATCGCACGCTGGAGGCGATAGAAGACATAAGGCCTAACACGGGAGTCCAAGCTCAATTTCATCGTAAAGAGGCAGCCCAGAAAAAAATTAACTCTTTTGAAGCAAAGGTCAAAGTGAATGAAGTGAAAGGTCAAAGTTTCTGCAAATGGCAGTAACCGATAGGGCCTCCTACATAAGGCAGCTTCAACTTTGTTTAAATTGCTTCGCCAGAGGGCATCAGCTTAAAGACTGCACAAGTAGCTTTAACTGTTACACATGCAAAGGTCGCCACAACACTCTGTTGCATCGTGGCGACCCTCCTTCCCAAGTTGTTTCCGGAGCATCCTTAAGCTCGGCTGCTACTCCATACATTCCAACTACAGATATACAGTCCACTTCAAATCAAAGTCCGGCTAATATCCACAATTATTTCACGTCCAACACGCAAGGTGTTTTGCTCGGCACGGCCATAATTAACATATGCCACCTAGGCACGTGTTATAAGGCTCGTGCGTTGATTGATTCTGGCTCCGAAGCAACATTCATTTCAGAGCAAATGTTTAGAATCATCAAGCTTCCTTATAAACGTGTGACAGCCCAAGAGGCCAGACTAAATCAAGTAGTGGCAGCCAATCCTGAGAAGTTATGTCACTTCAATATAGGATCCCCTACAAGGCCGCGAGTTCGCATTGAAGCGTCGGCGTTTGTACTTTCAAGTGTGGCAGGGACTCTACCATCACATCCGGTCCCCGAGAGTTCCGTGAGAGACCTGCCCAATATTCCACTGGCTGACCCTTTTTTCTATAGGAGTTCGCAAATATATGTGCTGTTAGGCGCATATATCCTTCCATCCATTCTTCTTGGTGGCTCCATTCCAAACATCTGTGGTGCGTTATTGGGTCAAGAAACCATTTTCGGTTATATCCTTACTGTCCCAATAACTACATGCGCTGCATCCTCTATCTCGGCATTTTCCACTCGTGTCACGGTCAAGGCTGACCAACGGTTGGAAAACCTCCTCACAAAGTTTTGGGAGGTGGATGATCTTCCAGTAAAGCCAGTGAAGGAGTCTGATGCCATATGCGAGGACAACTTTATCCGCACCACGTCTAGGGATAAAAGTGGCAAATACAGTGTCACTCTTCCATTCAAACATCCTGATCACATCAATTTAGGACATTCAAGGTCAATCGCACTAGCTCAGTTTCTTAAAAACGAGATTCGTTTAAATAGAAACTTTCCTCTAAAGGAGCAGTACGACTCTGTGATCCAGGAATACTTGGACTTAGGTCATATGCGACAAGTCCCCCCTTCTTCCAGTACTTTGAACTTTTATCTTCCACATCATGCTGTTTTTAAACCTGACAGCACTACAACAAAAGTTCGCGCAGTATTTAACGCTTCCAGTCAATCCACTAACGGAAAGAGCTTGAATGATGTCCTTCATACAGGCCCAGTTCTCCAATCTGATCTGACTATTCAGATTTTGATGTGGCGTTTTTTTCGTTATGGTTTTAACACTGTTATCACCAAGATGTATCGGCAAATCCTTGTGAGGCCAGATCACACTCCTTTCCAAAAGATCCTCTATCGGAATAAGGATCAAGAGCTCTGTGACTATGAGCTCAACACTGTCACGTTTGGGGTCAATTGCGCACCGTTCCTGGCAATTCGAGTTTTGCAACAGCTCGCTCAAGATGTGCTAGCTCAATTTCCGAGGGCTAGTGACATAATTTCCAACTACATGTATGTCGACGATGTGTTTGCTGGAGCTCATACGAAGCAGTGTGCAATCGCTAGCATCAAGGAGCTTCAAGGAGCTATGGACTCAGCAGGCTTTCCGCTACGGAAGTGGACCTCAAATGAGAAGGAAGTCCTCCGCGGTATTACTATGGACCACCTTTTACGCGAGGATTTCCTGGAATTCAAAGAAGCTAGCGTTGCTAAAACTTTGGGGATCCGGTGGCAAGCTGACACAGGCGAGCTCTTCTTCGCACCTTCCGATATTTCTTTAAAGGAGACAGTCACCAAACGTGAAGTCCTGTCCGAGATAGCTTAGCTTTTTGATCCAGCAGGATGGCTAGCTCCCGTCATCGTTCGCGCAAAGATTTTCATGCAGGAAATCTGGCTCTATGAGCTTGGCTGGGACGACCCGATGCCTTCCCAACTTGTTCAGCGTTGGGAAGATTTTACTGCCAATCATCCCCGTCTTGGAGACATTCGAGTTCCTAGGTGGATTTCTTTTCAGCCGAAAGCGTCCATTCAGATTCATGGCTTCTGCGATGCCTCCCAAAAGGCGTATGGAGCAGCGTTGTATGTTCGCGTAGAAGTAGGCTGCGAGGTCTCAGTCCACCTACTGACGTCCAAGACGAGAGTAGCTCCAGTCAAGACAGTGTCGCTGCCGAGACTCGAGCTGTGTGGGGCTTTCCTTCTAGCTGAGTTATCTTTAGCTATCATTCCTCAGATGCCCATAGCGAAGCCCGAAACCTTCTACTGGACAGACTCAACAATCGTTTTGGCCTGGCTCCGCTGATCACCCTTCTCCTGGACAAGATCGGCCAGCTTACTGACTGTCAAGCGTGTTCGCACGTGCGGTCGGAGGACAATCCTGCGGACTTAGCTAGTCGTGGGGTGTCACCACAAGAGCTAAAAGACAGCCATCTGTGGTGGAACGGTCCTGACTGGTTACGTCTCCCTCGAGAACAATGGCCAATTCTATCGGATTCCAATCTTGAGACTGAATTGGAGCAGCGTCCAGTTAAGGCCCACATTGCAGAACTAGTTCCGTCGTTCGATCCACTAGAACGTTTCTCGAATTTTGGCCGGGCTTTAAGAGTTACCGCATACGTGTTCAGATTCGCTAAGCGATGTCGCCAATCCTCGCTGATGTTTCCAACACACCAACTCCAAAAAAGTGAGCTTCTAGAAGCTCAAGAGCGACTCGTTCTCATTACTCAACGGAATTCCTTTCCAAAGGAATATGATTGCCTTCGTGACAAGCGCAACTTGCCAGCATCTAGCAACATTCGTAAATTCAATCCGTTTCTTGATCCAAAGGGCATTATGCGTGCATCCGGTCGCATCTGCAAATCCAGCAACCTGAACTAAGACGAGCGGCACCCTGTTATACTCCCATACTCGTGTTCGTTCAGCCGTCTCCTTGTCAAGTTCACTCATCAGACTTCGCTGCATGGTGGAAATCAATTAATGATGCGTCTCATTCGTTCAAGGTTCTGGATCCCTAAGCTCAAGACTCTGATCACATCCGTGACCAACTCCTGTCGAGCCTGTGTAGTGTTCAAGAAAAAACTCCAGACTCAGCTTATGGGTAGCCTACCGGAGGAAAGATCGACATTTTCACGTCCTTTTACACACACTGGCATCGACTTTGCTGAACCGTTCGAAATAAAAAAACTACACTGGTCGTGCTTGCCTCATAACCAAAGGCTATGTGTGTGTCTTTGTGTGCTTCAGCACGAAGGCAATCCATCTTGAAGCCACTTCCGACAGGACTACGGACAAATTCCTGGCAGCGTTTGCTCGCTTCATAGCAAGACGCGGGTGTCCGTCCAAAGTCTACTCCGACAATGGGAAAAAGTTTGTTGGAGCCTCCAGAGTAATCACTCGTGACTTCTTGGCGGCTACAAAAGCGCGCGTCGAGACGTCATACAGTCACCACTGTCTTTCGTGGCACTTCAATCCACCAAGTGCGCCACATATGGGCGGCTTGTGGGAGGCTGGTGTCAAAAGCTTCAAAGCGCTATTTTACAAGTCGACCGCAACCTTCAAACATACCTTTGAAGAACTCTCCACCCTCCTTTCAAAGATCAAAGCCTGCCTGAATTCAAGACCAATTTCCCCACTATCCGAGGATGTGACAGACTTGCTGGCGCTAACTCCAGGGCACTTCCTGGTAGGAGGCCCACTCCTCACCGATAGTGAGCCAGAAATCGAGGGAAATGCTGCGTCAATTCTAAATAGGTGGCAACGGCTCAAGGCTCTTAACCAACACTTTTGTTTCCGTTGGAATGAAGAGTACTTGAAGGAGCTCCACAAAAGGACAAAGTGGCAACTACCCGAGAGGAACCTGCAACAAGGCGACATGGTAGTTGTCAAGGAGGATAACCTTCCATCCAACGAATGGCGTTTGGGTCGCGTCCAGGAAACTCATGCGGGGCAGGATGACCGGGTTCGAGTGGTCGATGTACTCACAACCCGAGGGATTATAAGAAGGCCAGTGGCCAAGCTTATCCTCCTTCCAATCCATCCCGAACCCAAACCTCCAATGTCATAACTAACTATTTATGTCAATAAGAGTTTGTTGTCTAATTCCTTTTTTGTTTATATTTTCTCAGACAACATTCGAAGAGCCATGGCACCCACATCCAAGACGCAAAAACAGGCTTGTCGTCCACGCGGTGTCGCGTCTTTCCGCTGCCGAGTCTGCCGGGGTGTCCATGCCCTTAAGAAATGCCAGCGTTTTATGCACCTCGACGCTGAGAAGCGTCTGCGGGCAGTACTTTTCAACAAGTACTGCCCCAACTGCCTGGCGCATCAGCACTCCGGGCGAACGTGTCGCAGTGGAGCGAGGTGCCGCGTCTGCGATGGGGAGCACCACACCTTGCTCCACCTGGAGCTAGCAGTCTTGCCGACAGTGATAGTCCTTGTCACTGTCAGTGAGAAAACCTTCGAGATGCGGGCACTGGTCGACCCGTGCAGTCCACACAGCCGCATCGATGCCTCCTGGGCAAAGGCTCTAGGCCTCTCCGCCACCAGGGCCGATGACAAGGTCAGTGCTCGCATCAAATCCAAGAACAGCACTTTCGAGAGGGACTGTCACATGGAGGTTATCCAGAACCTCAACTTCCAAACACCAAAGGTGCCGGTTGACGAAAGTTTCAGGGAAAGCGTTCCTAACATTGTGTTGGCTGAATCAAGATGGTTTCTGCCGTCTACACTGAGTTTGGTGTTGGGTGCCGATGTATACGGCTACATTATTCAGCCAGGAGTGCTTCCGAGCGAACATGGGCCAGTGGCTCAGAACACAACGTTTGGGTGGATCCTGTCTGGAGTCTGCAGCCATAAGGTCCGCTCCCCAAGTCCTATTCCATTCATTTGCAACTAAATTGCAAGGGGGGCGGAATGTTCAAGCCGGAAAGTAGGCAGCGGCATCTGTAGCTCCCCGCCTGAAGCTTGCATAAAAGCTCGCACTCTCTCCGTTCATTTCATGCTTTTAATGTTAACATAATGTTATTAGCTTGCTGAGCATGCCCAGTTAGAAGTTATACGCCCACGCGCAAACAACCCGAAAAATTTAAGTGTCATTTTATTTAACTCATTTGCGTTTGCAAATATTTTTCTTGTCGTATGTGTGCCATACAAAGACTCCACCCCCCGACGTTTACAGTTTACCTTAATTCGCCAATCTGATAACCAGTTTTCCACGTTGACCAGATGAAGGGCTAGTTGCGCTGTTGCTTGTATTGGGCACCTGGAGCGGCTGAGAATAGCTGTATCATCAGCAAAGGTAGATGTTGTCAATCGGCTGCTTATTGGGATGTCTGCTGTGAAAAGCACGTACAGTGTTGGTCCAAGTACGCTGCCCTGTGGAACACCAGCTTCGATACTGTGTTCGTCAGACATTGCAGTGTTACATCTTACTGCGAACTTCCTGTCGTAGAGGTACGACTTAAGCAGCTTATGTGTGTTGTTTGGGAGCATTGTTTTGATCTTATGCATTAGACCTTCAAACCAAACTTTGTCGAATGCCTGAGAAACATCCAGAAATATTGCAGTGCAGTATTCTCTATTTTCGAACGCGCTTCGTATCTCTGATGTTATTCTGTTAACCTGCTCAATTGTTCCGTGCTTTTCACGAAAGCCAAATTGGTGTGACAGGATTATGTTATGAAGATTCAGGAATGGATTTATCCGGGACAGCAAACATTTTTCAAAAAGTTTTGATAGACACGGTAATAAGCTTATAGGTCTATACGACGTGGGAACTGTGTGATCTTTTCCAGGCTTTGGTATCATAATGATGATTGAATTTTTCAATCTGTCTGGATAGTGGCCAAGTTTGGTGATAGTATTGAAGAGCTGGGCAATTATGCAGATCGCACAGTAAGGAAGCTCAATAATCATCTTTGGGGTTATTTGGTCACCTCCTGGAGATTTTTTTGGGTTCAGTTGCTCTTTAATGATTCTTACGATTTCATTCGGGCAAAACTTGATTGGATCATGTTGAAGCTGAGAGCCATTTAAAGCAGTCGGTCGTGCAAACGTATTTGTTGCAGGGTTAGGTTGGAACACTTTTTGGAGATGAGTAGCAAATGTGTTAGCTCTTTCTTCATCGCTGCGAGACCAGCCGCCTGCGAAGTTTCTTATAGGCCTTACTGTTTCTGTTGGTGAGCTCTCCACAATGAGTTTTTCGTACTGGTGGTTGATAATAGCTCGATTTTTAACGCTTTGGTGAATTTACGAGTGGCGTCTTTTAGTTTTCGCTTTGCCGATGGCGATCTGTTCGATTGCCAGTCACGTCGTAAGCGCCGCTTTTCAAGAACGAGCTGTTGAATTTGTAGATTTGTTGTCCTTTGGTTGTGTATTGTTTTTGGTATTTGAGGCGTAGCGGTGCGAGCTGAGGCGATGAAGACCGTATCCAGAGTGTTAACAAAACTATCCATGTCAGCTACATCAACGAGACGTGGCTTCAGCTCAATGTGTGAGCTTATATATTTTTATACCCTTAACCCATAAAATGGGTAAATAAGGGTATAATGGTTTTGTGCAAAAGTATGTAACAGGCAGAAGGAAGCATCTCCGACCCTATAAAGTATATATATTCTTGATCAGCATCAACAGCCGAGACGATATAGCCATGTCCGTCTGTCCGTCTGTCTGTCCGTCTGTCCGTCTGTATGAACGCGTGGATCTCAGAGACTACAAGAGCTAGAGACTTCAGATTTTGGATTTAAGTTCTCCTATACCATGAGCAGAACAAGTTTGCTTCAAATTATCGATAACTATTCTGGTTTCCGATATACACATAATATCGACAACAATAAAATATCGAATTTGGAAAATCTAAAAATGAGGGTTGAAGTAATGGATAATGATAGAATTTTTCTGAAAGTTTCGTCCAAATCGGTTGAGAAACACCGGAGATATTGAACTTAATCGATGGAAGCTAAGCCAGTATACAAAAGTCTTATATAAATTAAATATATTTATTGCAACTGGGTTCAGGGTATCTTCTAGTCGGGCTCTCCCGACTAGAGCCTTCTTACTTGTTTGTATCTGAGCCAGTTAGTTTTATGTGAAGTTAACACCGGGTCGATTTATGAATTCAGGGTGTCGTTGCAGATTTATTAGGACTGGCAAGTGATCGGATGATAGATCCGAAAGGCACTCTGCACTTATCAGTCTGCGCGAAATGTTTTTGGTAACTGCATAGTCAATCAAATCGGGTAATTTTTTGGGATATGTCGGCCAGTATGTTGGTTTGCCAGGAGAAACGTGGTCGAGCCTGTTGTTAGCTTTTATAATTGCATTGTAGAGCTGCTTTCCTTTTGGATTCACTAGACGAGATCCCCAGTGTGTGTGCTTGGTATTGTAGTCTCCTTCTGCTATAAAGCATTCTCCTAGTAAGTTAAAAAATTCCCTGAATTGGTCTTCAGATATGATATAACGCGGAGCGCAGTATACAGCGGCAAGAGTAAGTTGGTTCCCAATGTCCAAATGTATTTTTAGAGATGTGACCTGTAGAAAGTTTTCAGCCAACTCTTTATAGTAGTGGTGCTTGAGGCGGCTTCTGATCAAAATACCAGTTCCACCGTGTGCTTTACCATCGGGATGATTTGTACCATAGAATAAGTATCCACTTATGTTAAAGTTATATTTGTTTGTAAGGTGTGTTTCGGAAAGTAGCATTACGTCGATGTGCTTATCGAGTAGGAATTGAGCTAATTCAAGTTTATGCTGTGCGACGCCATTAGCGTTCCACGTAGATATTCGTATCTCAGCCATTGATTATTTTGACTGTTGTGATACAAGCATTTGTATCAAGAGATTTTGATTACTCATTAGTTCCTGCATAGTTGTTTTCATGAATGACATAAACTCGTTCATGCTCTGCTGCAGGGTACATACGAGTGCTTCGAGGTTACTTTGTTGATGCTCCTGTGCAGCGTTTGTGCTCACTTGTTTTGGTTGTAAGTACGGTGTGTCAGAGGCAGGAAGAGCCAGTTCAGATCTTAGGGCGCTTGCATAAGTTGCGTTATTGGTTGAGAACTCGGGGCCAAGTGAGGATCTGGCTGCAGATGAAGTTGTTGCAGAATTTTTTGCTAGAGTCTTCTTTGCTTACTGGTCAACTTGCGGAGCTATGCAGTTCCCCACAGTATACGCATACCGAGCGCAGTGTACAGTAGGTTTTTGTATGGCCGTACTCTTGGCAGTTCATACATTGTACCGGACCGTTTCGTTTGTGCAGTTCTTCTACGGTGATTCTTCGGTGAAGTAAAAGCTGAAGTTTGTAATTGAGTGCACCTCGTTTTTTTTAAGCATCTTCGTTTCTGGTTCAAGTTCTATTTTAAAAAGTGGTTGCGGAATCCTGTTCCTGTTTAAGATGTTAATGATGGTTTTTGCTCGAAATCCTTTCTCCTGCAGCGCCTGTTTTATTTGTTCTGGTGTTACATCAGGTTCTATGCCTTGTATTACGACCTGCAGGCCCTTGCAGCTTTTTAATTGATACGTATAATAATTCATTTTTTTTTCGTTTAGATACTTTATGAGAACTCTGTAATTATCTTCCGACCTTGTCTGGATTTTAATTTCTTGAATTTTACCCTGTACGAGAGGAACTATGTAGAAACTATCTTTGCCTATGAGCTCGATAACTTTGTTAACAAAAGCACTGGAGCTTTTCTCGCGTATATATATTGGGGGTGGCTTCGGCTTTTTCGTGACAACCCCAACGGCTTCAGAAGGCAGATCATCTGTGTTTTCTGCCAAGATGTGAAATCTATTGCTATTGTATGTAGTATCATTCGAGGGTATATTTAAATTGCTACAGGTCATTTTTGGTTTATTCGTAGCATTTTGCGGACTTAGCTTTCTTTTGATATAAATGTAGCGATCCATACCAGTCTGCGTAGCCGGCTTAACATTTTTGCTGTTTGCAGTTTGATTTGCTGACGGCGCAGCAGTCGTTGTGCTTGTTGAACGGGAAGTAGGAATCGGTGCAGTTGTGGTTGTAGTCGCTGTTGCGGTACCTAGAGAGGGCGCAGCACTTGCAGTCGTTGCTAAGAGAGACGGGGAGTACGAAAACTTTCGGTCGTGTGCAGTGTGCAAGAATTCATTTGTCGGGTTGGGTGTTGCCGACCGCGCGCGGTCGGATTGCGTTGACTCGATAGATAACAGGGACGGAAACGGTGAGCAAGAACGTTCTCTGGCACGCGCTGTGTAAGAGAGTTCGATTTGCGGGTTGGGGGTAATTGACCACTCGGGCTGCTCTGAAACTACGCAAAAGTTAGCGTTGCTCAGCCGACGACGCTCGTCTTGCTCGCGTTGTCGCTGGCCACAATTCTCGCGTTGACTCATTGTCTTAAGCGAGGTGAAGCATTTGTTAGTGCCTTTTGTTTTATATGTTATTATTTGTTAAAAGTCAATTGTTTTGTTTGAATTGCAGATTTTTAAAAAGCAATTTGTGCGGATACATTGCACTTAGCGTCTTTTCGCATAAAATATATATTTTATAAGCTTCTATATCATTGCACTTTTGCGTTAGGGAATTAATTAACCGGACCACGATGAGAAAACACGTCTGCATTCGACGACAGTTGACACTCGATCAGGGGTCAATTTCGACAATAAATTAAACTTCGGCAGCCATGTTCAGAATACGATCGCTAAGTGCTGTAGAGCGCTGTATACGTGTAGTAGCATAGCCGGGAAGTCATGGGGAACATCGCCAAAGATATAAGATGGCTATACCTTATGGTAGTAAGGCAATTGCTCACGTATGGAGTGATTGCATGGGGGCATAAGGCACAGCAAATAACTGTGCAGAAGCAGCTTCAGAAGCTACAAGGAATGGCATGTGTAGGAATCACGGGAGCGACGAGGACCTGGCCCACATCAGCGCTTGAGGTTCTATTGGAGATAACGCCACTCCATCACACAGTTAGGCTGCAACAGAAGGCAACCCTCTTAAGAATGTCCGTTGAAGGAGTTGGGAGAGGACACATTCTTAGTCGAGTAGAGGCAGATATGCTATCGGGTGAACTTCCCCTACTGGAACAGCCAAGGGACGAAATGATCAGTCAAAAGTTTCAAATTCACTTATGTAATAAAAAGGAGTGGACATCTCTGGAAGAGGTCCACAACATGAAGCCACACACCATAAAATGGTACACCGATGGATCCCTAACGCAACAAGGCTCCAGTCTTGGTGTGGTAGGCCCTCGGCTAATGTACCACGAGCCCCTAGGTATCCAGCATTTTCTAAGCTGAGGTATGTGCAATCGGGAGGTGTGTTGACTTTAATCTAAAGCGTAACTTTAGGAAAAGGGATATAGCCATCTTACCCGATAGTCAAGCAGCAATAATGGCACTTAGTAAGACCGAAATCAGGTCAAAGGTAGTTCGTGAGGTACTAACCAAGCTAGACACTCTGGGATCACAAAATAGGCTTGCCCTAAGATGAGTACCGGGACATGTCGATATAGCGGGGTACGAAGAGGCAGACAAGAAAGCAAGACTGGGGGAATCGGCACCCCTAATAGGACCCGAGCCGTACTGTGGTATAGGAAGAAGCACAATACGGCAAGAGCTTAGGAACAAAGAGAGACTTCTGCGAAGAACGAGCTGGGCAAGGACACCAGGACTCAGACAAGCAAAGCTTCTCTTGGGTAGCTCTAAACTCAAACGGTTTAAGCAAGTAATATCAATGGGTAAAAATAGACTCAGGATATTCACCGGTCTCTTGACAGGACATTGTAGACTACGAGGTCACCTGGCAAAGCTAGGTATAGTATGCATCGAGATTTGCAGATTCTGCGAAATGGAAGGAAAATCCTCCTTGCACATTATAGCAGAATGCGTAGCCTTAGTAAGGAAAAGAAGTAGTTTTCTAGGAAAACATATTGTGCAACTTCGCGATTTAGAAACCATCGACCCAACAAAGGTACTTGCTTTTATGCAACACCTGGGCCTGATGAAAGAGCTATAGGCCAAGAAGGGGGCACATTAGATCTATTTGGTCGCAGTGTATTTACCCACAATATAATAATAATAATAACATATTGCTGTTACACACCCACAACAACTGGTTGTTTCACCATATCTATAAAACGTTAATATATTAGTAATGGACAATCACAATTCGCATTTCTTTTATTGTTAATGCATACATTTGTGTGTATACCTCTTCATCATTTATACAACGATAAATTTTTCTATAGTTCATTTATCGACTTGAACTTTTTGAAAACCATGGGTAAGTCTCATGCACAAGAAATTCTAAGCTCTCCGGTAACACTTTTGTGCAAGATTTTGTTACTGCTATTACTACTGCTGTTTCAGAGAGGGGACTTATTTCTTCAACTCCGTGTCAGCACTCTTTTTTGAGCCAGTCATAACGCCGGCGTTGGCTGTTCCTATTCCATTCATATTAGCTATGTTTTATATATATTTTTTATGATCAATTTTTTTAAAGCATCTGCTGTTGAAACAGCATCTTCAGTTTTTGTACATCCAGGCTTTTGTACATAAATAGGCGTTTATTTTAATCTATGCTACTTAAGATAAAAAGCTTACCAAGAATTTTGTTAATCTCAATGTCAGTAGACTCGTCCAACAAAAGACTAAAAGCGGCGTTCCCAATATCGGTGCGTTAGTCGTCCACGAAATGCTTAGCAAGAACATTGTTATGCATGTGCACTTTGTTCTACACAATTTCAGTTTTGCAGCAGCTTTGCAAGCTGAAAAATGCTTCACACACAACTGTGACAAATGATCAGTTGTCGCAATAGCCGTGTGCTTGGCAATGTGGAGACAAAGTGCCGCTTCCTGTTCCTCCGTTTTTGTTGATTTCCGAACAAAGAGCAACTTATTTTTTTGGGCAAATGCACTCATTGCAGAAACATGTTTTTTTTGTCAGCTTCCCGAAACCAATCAATGTTTTTCTGCCAAAGTTCTATTGGAGCTTTTGTGGCGGCAGTCGACCACAAAAATCTCTTGTCATAGCCTGTAATTAAGCTAAAATGTTGTTTAACCCATTTACATATAATATTTAAAAAAACAATTGCTTACCATTTTGTTGCGACATCTTAACAATGAATTATTATTATACCCTTCACAGGATATATTGACTTTGTCATGAATCTGTAACGCCTTAAAGGAATGATGGGAGACCCCATAAACTATGTATCAAAATGATCAGGACGAGCTCAGAAATTGATTTCCGTCTGTCCGTCTGTCTGTCTCTGTCGTGCACTTTCAAGTACCTACATGTCAATATTTTGTTTTTGTCGAAAACGAACAAGTAAATGACAACAACTGCACAGAAACATAAGAGGGAGGAGTATTGATTTGGCGGTGTGAAGGGTATCATAGTCTTGGCATAGCCAAAATTAACTATGCGCCACTATGATTATATATGATTTGATTACATTTTCTATTAAAAAGTGGAAAAAATATGTATATTTTTGCTTCATTTCGAAGACTTTAAATTGCTCTAGCAATCTCAAAAATTCATCAATTGCGCCAATTTTTTGAAAAATAAGTTGAGATGAATTAAACAATCGTTCCAACATTCAAACTTTATATGCTTTTGCCAAAAATATAACTTTTTAAGGTAAAAAATCAATGCAAAAATGATGACTTTTTATACCCTTCACATGTGAAACAGGGTATATTGAGTTTGTCATGAATCTGTAACGCCTTTAAGGAATGATGGGAGACTCCATAAACTATATATCAAAATGATCAGGACGAGCTCAGGAATTGATTTCCGCGTGTCCGTCCGTCCCTCCGTCTGTCCGTCTGTCTGTTTCAACACGATTTCCGGCCAAACTGCTGAACCGATCTTGATGAAACTTTCACAGATTGCTTGGATCATGTCGGGTTTGTTCACTATGAAATTTCATATCGATTGGAGCATTCTACGACATAGCCACCATACAAATTTACCATATCGTCCTATCAATATTTGTCTGTGTCGTGCATTTTCAAGTACCTACATGTCAAATTGTTGTTGTTGTCGCACACGAAAAAGTAGCATAATGCTCAAGAGTAAAAATATTAGCGAAAAATTACCAACAACTGTTCAGAAACATTAATAAGAGGGGGGAGCATTGATTTGGCTGTGTGAAGGGTATCATAGTCTTGGCATAGCCAAAATTAACTATGCGCCACTATGTTTTTTTGTTTATGTTTGCCGGCAAACTGCTAAATTGAATTAGTGGTGATAGTTGAAAACGATACACGAAAGTCGGCAGTTCCTTTTAGTCAATCGAATGTATTAGTTACGTAAATTGAATACACGCAACTAAATCCAAACTAAACTCAACTTTTTGTCACCACTATGCCTGTATGTTATTTGTATGGCCAAGAAGCTGCTTGTTGCCATATCAATCTCGAGCCGAGCGTTGTATGCGAAGCACCTAGGCAGACTATTTTTTGTGTTCTGCTTTGCACTTTTTAACAGAACTGCATTTCTTTTGTTACATTTATTCAATCATTCTGGTTTAAGTTGCAGGAAAAAAATTGCTTCACATATGTATATACAGTGAACCCTCGGTTAACCTACACCCCGCATTACGCACATTTTTAATTTATTTATTTATTTGTTTATTGTCAACTAAGATCAGCTGACATAAAATCCAAATTAATTTAAATTTAAATAAAATTAAAAATTGAAATTAAAATTAAGTAAAATAAAATTATATTTAAATCTGAAAGTAAATTAGGGAAAAAATTTTATAAAGTTAACGTTAAGGCTCTGCGAAATTCAACAATAAAATTAGTGTTCCAACATTTTGCATGGATTGGGGAAAACTTAGAAAAACCCAATCAGACCAGCGTTAGATTAGAAATTAGAGGTGACAATTAGATACAGAAATAAATATAGGTCGTTTTAGTACTGGAATTGAGGTTTACAAGGAGGCAAGAGAATAAAGTGTGTTATAGTCAGAACATATAACACGAAATGGCTCAGGTATTAAATAGTTGTTCGAGCAACGATCAAGGCTAAAGGGCAAAAAGTTACGTGAAGATCTAGTCGGAACAGTTAATTTAATTCGACTTAAAAGAAAAGATGAGTCAATTTCACCATTAAGAAGGTTAGTAATAAATAATACTCCATGCATAGTTCTACTGTTTAACAGGGGGGAAGATTTATCAAAAGGAGTCTAATTGAATACGGGGGTAAGTCAACTCCAGGAACCCAGTAAAAACTTCTAAGGGCAAATATAAGAATTTTATTCTGAACAGATTTAATTCTATCCTGGTGAATTGAGTATTGTGGGGACCACACACAAGATCCATACTCCAGGATGGGACGAACTAGGGATGCATAAAACGTTTTAGTGCTGTAGGGATCATTAAACTCTTTCGACCACCTCCTGATGAAGTCAATGAAGTAAATGGCCTTATTGACCACAGACAATATATGAGAGTCAAACCTTAATTAAGGATCAAGAATAATGCCTAAATCTTTAATTTCAAACACGCGGTCAAATGACGAAGCATCAAGCCAGCATTGAGCAGTATGAGGGGTACTTCTACAAAATGACATGACTTTACAATTGGAACATATTAAATTTAGTAAAATAAAACGACACCAGGCCGAAAAAGCATCCAAATCCGACTGTAGCAAGTTACAATGAGAAGCATCATTATAGGTGAAACATAGGAGTTAGTAATAACAGATGGAAGGTCGTTAATAAACAGATTAAATTACAAAGGTCCAAGATGACTCCCCTAGGGAACACCAAAGGTAACAAAAAAAAGTTAAGATACAGATGATTTAAATCAACTTTGTGTGTTCGGTCACACAAGCCACATTAAAAATTTGCTGGAAATCCAATAATATTAAATTTTTGAAGGAACCGAGAATGACTTACATAATAAAATCGGTGTGAACTAAGTCAGCTTGCACTTTTTCCTGAAACCTTTGATAACAAGCGAAGTGAATTCAAGAAGGTTAGTGGTAGTAGATCTACGTCTAACAAAACCTTGTTGATAAAGCGATCTAATTGAACTACATGTGTGTTGCAGTTGAGAACATATAATTTTTTCAAAGACTTTAGGAATGGCGGACAATTTGGATATACCCCTATATTTTTAACGTTAAGCTTAGAAGAATTTTTATGGAGTGGAATTATAAAAGATTCCATATATCAGTCAACCGACAAGTTAAATAATTTATGCAAGGGTTTACAAAGTAAATCCGCACATTATCTAAGAATACAACCTGGCACTCCATCAGGACCAGGCAAGTAGCCAGGTTTGATAGAGTTAAATTCACTCAGGAGCGTGGACTCAGTAACTACTGGGATAAATATGCAATTTGACGTTTGAGCTTGAAAAGGATAGGAATTACTACTTTTATATAAATTCGATGAGTTTACTGATTGAAAATACTCAGCAAATAGATCTGTTATTGCCTGATCAGAACTTGCTTTTGTATCATCAAGGTATACTGAGGACGGCAAGCAAGAATACTTACTTTTAGAGATAACAAATTTATAAAACTGTTTAGTGTCACGTGATAGGTTTAGTCTTCAACGATTAAGATAATTAGTATAACAAGATGTGTTAACAGAAAGAAAACTAGATTTTGCAACTAAATACGAAGAGAAATCTAAAGTGGTTCCCGATTTTTTAAATTTTTTATGAGTTTTTGTCTTTGCGTTTTACAATTTTAATAGTTCCCTCGTAAACCAAGGTGGCTTATTATCACTTGAAGAACAAGTGAGGGGAACACACAAATCCAAAAGCGAATTCAAGGTCCTATAAAATATGGCAATGGCAGTTTCTTTATCACTACAAAAATAAAGACGCGTTTATCGATAGTTCCCTCGTAAACCAAGGTGGCTTATTATCACTTGAAGAACAAGTGAGGGGAACACAAATATCCATAAGCGAATTCAAGGTTCCATAAAATGGCAGTTTCTATATCACTACAAGAATAAAAACGAGACCAATTAGTATTTTGAAGAAGATAATTTAATTTAGTAAAGTTAGTTTTACGAAAGCAACGGGTTTTTAAAATATTGTTAGATACTGCACTAGGGCTAAGAATTTCGATGGATTGTTCTAAGGTTGGATGGTAGGTATCTTCCGGAAGCACTTGAGGGGGTATTCTACTAGCATTGCTGCAATCTTAGTCCGAAACAAATATGAAGTTCAAAATTCTACCACTACAGTTATGCACCCTCTTAATCATCAGAAGTGACTGGTAATACCGCCGAAGATGTGTCATTCACAGACCATACAACATGTGGCAGATTAAAATCACCAACCACTATCAGATTGTCCATATCTGTCAACAATGACGAAACAAGTTGCAGGGTACTAAGATGGGATGAGGAAATGTTAGTATCAGAATGAGGAGAAATATAAGAACAAGTAACATAAAGTGAACGGCCGTTTAGTAATATTTTAACACATAAAAACTCTATGTCCGGAAGATCATGAGAATGAAACTGTTCTTAGGAAATACAAGAGTCAAACGAATCTGTACAAGTTATATTTAGAAGAAAAAACGAAATAATCAGAAATATCGGGTTTTAACCAGGTGAACCAAATGATAAGCTGTTAACATATAATTTAGAAAGTTTAGTGTTAAGGCCTCTAACGTTTTGATAGGCCAAACTAGGTAGTTTTTTTTAGTTTTTTGCCACCGAGGTGGAGGCAACTGGGTGGCTAACAGGCGGTGCACTACTAATCCTAATGCCTTTATTATTATTTATTCAACTATTCTCAAGCTTCTGCAGCCAGAACTTTTTCGAACAAATTGTCGAAAAAAGTTAAGGCGGCACGCTCAACTTGAAAGAAGATATTCTTCGGGCGTGTTCAAATTTAAAGAGGAGGATCAATTTTACTTTTAGCATTAGCTGAAACATTATCCAATGAAGTATCGGATGCCAGCCTGGACACAAATATAAATTTATTAAATGGCACAACAACAAAAGGCACACAAGCTGTCGAACCAGAGGGCTCATTTATTGAAGTAACGGTGGTTAGGCTATTAGTGGGATTTCTACCCGGCAAGCTAAATACCATTAATGGTCTAGCAATAAGAGTTATGGAATTAATGCTAGACACCAAAAGTGATCGTCTTGCCATTTTTAAAATTGTTCTCAAGCTTTTTAAATGCTGTATGCAGATTGTTGAAGGCAACATGCATAGACTTGAAATTTTTATGAGCCTTCCTAATACATTGGGAAGTTTCCTTCTCCACTACAATGCAGCTCTCACAAAACCATTTATGGCCTGTGTCTGCAACTAAGTAGTCCCTTGTTTTGGCCATAAAGCCAGCACATTTCATGTGGATCATGTTGTCACACAATCTACATAATATGAAATCTTGGTTGGTTGTTCCAACCGTTATGTAATTTTGGCTGCACCAAACAAGCATATTGAATGAATTATATAACTTAGTTTAAGATGACAATTGATATGTTATACCAGAACAAAGGGTGCAGGTATGTACGTATGTATGTGTCGATGCAATGAGCACGATACAACGGTAAAAATCAAAAGAGCGCTTGAAGGAGAGAGCGTGAGAACAAAGGCAGATACAACCGCAAGTACAACGGATAAAACTGGGTGAAAACGGGAGAGGACGGATGCTGAAAAGCGAGAGTAATAAAATTGACAAGCTGTTTGTTGTTAGTAGGCACAGAATATGCAAAAGCAATTATATGTATATATGTATAATAGTATGTTTTCTTTATGTAAGGCACAGCAGCGTCAGTTCAACTGCAAATTAAAGTCAGTATAAACTTGGCAAAACTCTTTTTTTTGCAATCGTAAATATACATATACACGTATATTTGTAGTCACTGCTAGAATTATTTACCAGATTAAACAGAGTAACACACCGTTCACAAACACAAGAGAACAACAAGTGGAAACGTTGCAGTCGGACGCAACCGACTGCGGCACACTCGAAACCAGTATTAAAACCGGTAAAAAGAGGCCTGATGGCAAAGGGGTACGGATGCGGCATTGGTTTACGCTGCCTTGAAGATTTTCCGATGCAGATGGGGATGACACCAGCTATCTTCCTTCCAATTTTGATGACTCTAGCTCAAAGTTAGTAAAAGCTGCGGAGAGGGGGGCTGGGTGCGGTATGGGTGGGCGTGGCTTCCATATTTTTGATGCGGATCTTTGTGGCATGTCAGTTGCTATCTTCCTTCCAAACTTGGTGACTCTAGTTCGAAGTTTGTAAGAGGTGTGGAAAGGGGGGTGGAATTGGTGGGCGTGGCTCCAAAACTTTGAAGAAGTATTCTACTGAAGAAAAAAGACCGTTAACGATGAGTCTTTCGTTTTTTCGCTCTTCTGCTAACCCTCAATAAGCGAGCGTTCAGTTGGATCGCTCTCTCTAAGTTGTTGTTGAGTGAGCATAACAAGAACCACGCAACTGAGAACAGTAAACCGAAAACCAAAAACAAAGAAAAACGAAAAGTTCTGTTCAGAGCGAGAGCACACGCGCATCGTCTTTTTCGTTTGTGTTAGATCGCAGACCGCAAAACGAAAAACGGTTGAGAGTTATTTGCGAGCTATGGTTTCCTGTGTTAGGATTTTAGGGTGTAATGTGATATTTTATTGTTAGGCTGTGTGCTATGTTTAACATACTTTGAGATATGAATATGTGTGCATATTGGATATCTTACTATATATATAAGTACTATATAAATATATATATATATACATATATATATTTGGGGTGTACATTGTATATATATATTGTATATATATATATATATATATATATATATATATGGGGAGTACATTGTTGATCCCAATGGGCTCCCACGCGATCAAATGCCTTTTCGAAATCAGTTGCTAATAGCGTGACATGATTTTTTGATGAAAGGGCATCTGACACGAAGTGCTGCAGGTGCAGAAGAGAGTCAGTCCATCGTACTGTGTTTGGGCTTAAAGCCCACTTGGTTTGGGCTGATCAGTTTATTTATGGCGGCGTACCATAACAGTCTACGGGCAATCATTTTTTCAAGAGTTTTACCGATACACGGAAGTAATAAAATGGGTCGGTAGCTAGAAATTTCGTCAGAAGGATTGTTGGGTTTTGGGATGGCTACAATTACGGCAGATGTACACACATGGTGGTACTGACCAACAGAGAATATGTTGTTGTACAGCTCTAAAAGGTCTGTTTTGACTGAGGCGGGCAATTGCTTGAGCATCGGGTACGAAACTCTGTCGTGTCCTGGTGTTTTCCCCTTGGCCTTCGTAAGAAAAGTTTCTAGCTCTATTTCTGTAAAATCGTATTCCAGTTGTTTAGCAGGTAGACTTAGTCTACCAGGGGCATGTACATACTCAAGGGATATTGACTTTTGTTGCCTGTAGCTATTGCTGAAGTTGCAGTCATCTGAATACTCTGACCAAGTTGAGGCAAATTTGTTAGATATTTCTAAAGGTAGAGTTAATAATGTGTTATGAGATCTGATAAACTTAATCTGTGGAGGAGGGACTCCCACCAGAGATTTGTCTTGAGGATATTTGGGGTGATATTTTAGCTGTGAAGGTACCGGAGCTTTCCTGTTTTGCATCATTCACTGCACGCTAAAAGTAGGCATTTGCTCTTTTGTAAGCTATAAAGGGGTGCACAAAAAACACCGGGGAATATCAAGATATTGAAATTGTTAAGAAAATGGTTTACAGTTATTTCGTCTCAGTGTTCCGCTATCAGAAATAATCTGTGCAACGAATGCGAGGGAGCGCGATAGCGTTTTTGTTTCAGTTGCCTATGCACTTAGCGGCCCGTCAAGTGTACGACAAGCGGCAGACCGGCGGCAGACCGGCGGCAAGCAAGAACGGTAAACATTTGTCATTTGTTCGTGAAGAATCTTTTTTTCTGCAGCAATTGCCACACTAACATTTACATATATATGTATATTTATATGCATAGATGTCGACAAACAGTCAAATTTCAGTTTAGCAATTGCTGGTCATTCATACTCTTTCCCTTTTTGTTAATTCTACGACACTAGACACAAATTATGCCATCGCGATTCGCGAAAGTGTATTCAGAAAAAACCAAAATATGAAAAATATCAAAATTTTAGTCAGCAGGCCCAGCAAGATGTGAAACATACGCACACTACAGTGACAAATTTTTACCGTTCTTGGTTGCCGCTGGCCTGCCGCTTGTCGTACACTTGAAGGGCCGCCGAGTGCAGGTGCAACTGAAAAAGAAAACAAGTAAGAAGGCTCTAGTCGGGAGAGCCCGCCTAGAAGATACCCTGAATTTGCAATAAATAAATTAAATTTATAATTGACTTAGGTATACTTACTTAACTCCAATCGATTAAACTCGATATCTCCGGTGTTTCTTAACCGATTTGGACGAAATTTTCAGAAAAGTTCTATCATTACCCATTACTTCAACCCTTCTGAAGTCTCTAGCTCTTGTAGTCTCTGAGATCCACGCGTTCATACAGGCAGACAGACAGACAGACGGACGGACAGACGGACATGGCTATATCGTCTCGGCTGTTGATGCTGATCAAGTATATATATATACTTTTGGGGTCGGAGGTGCTTCCTTCTGCCTGTTACATACTTTTGCACAAAACCATTATACCCTTATTTACCCATTTTATGGGTTAAGGGTATAAATACGACTGCGCATGCTATCCGCTATCGCGCTCACTCACACTTATGGCTTACTGCATATGATATTCTGTATACCATTTTTAATATAGTTTTAACAATTGCAACACCTTGATATTCCATGGTCTTTGCTAGAAGGAATTCCGCCTAAAAATTTTCGCGGTGCCACAGAACTCCGAGTGATTTCATATTTTTAGAGTGCACCAACCTAGTCGGACTTGGATGCTGAGGGCTGACACCTTGTCAAGTGTTTGTTTAGCAACTTTCTTAATTTTAACATAGCAGAATAAGGGGTTTCTAATTTTTTTTTTATTTAAATTATTTAATATCTTAATGTTCTATTTGACTGTTTTTAGCTTATTCAAATACAAACAAAACATTTAAATTTTTGTGGGAAAACAATAAAAATTATTTGGCAACTCTAGCAGCTATCTGCCAACTATTTTTGTCTGGCAGTAATAAGCTGTTCAAAAATCATCCACAAATTGTTTTAACTGAAATTTCAAAAGAATGCCGTTAGTGAGAATATTTTCCAACGAAGAGCTGCGGCGGCAAAAAAATAAAAAGCTCGCAAAACTGCATCTGATCCGTTTTCGCAATCTGACGATACGTATGTAGTTTTTCTGCTATTCTTTATTTTCTAATGCTAATTAATGTAATTTAAAAATAGTTTCCGGTATAACTAACGTATTAAAAATTTTCCCAACAACTTCTCTAATTCGAGACGATATAGCAGCTTCTTTAAGAAGATGTTAACGTTTTTTTTATGCTATTTTTGACTAATAAATATACATTTGTTAAGTTTTTAATTTTTTTTCTTTTAAATTTTATAGCTTATACTAAGTGTTCTAAAATCAAGTTTGTCTTTTTCCGGTCTTCTAACATCTCCTGATTCATTTTATTTAGCGCCACCAGCTCGTTTTTAATACCGCGGAGCACCATGTTTTCATCGGCCACCATTGCAGCCAGCCTGTTCTCGCCTGGCGCTTTATCCTTGTTTCCATCCAACTTCTGCTTTTTAGAGGAAGGTTCTAAAAGTGCCATTCAAATTAATTGGATGACTTTTTAATAAACAATTTATGACGTACGTACCATCATCTTTGTCTTCAATTTTACCTTCCGTGGGCTGCAGGATGCCAAATGTCAAGGCGCCGGTGAACCTTCAACCGCTTCATATAAATCAAAGTGAGCTGCATGTGATTGAATGGCCCGCCGCCTGTTGCCCTGGTCTCCTTTTTTTTATGGGCTAATTTTTTTTTTTATTGCAACTTTCCAGTCTTTCTAAATTTGTAATAAATATTAAAATATTACATTTAGTAAAATAAAACGACACCAGGCCGAAAAAGCATCCAAATCCGACTGTAGCAAGTTACAATGAGAAGCATCATTATAGGTGAAACATAGGAGTTAGTAATAACAGATGGAAGGTCGTTAATAAACAGATTAAATTACAAAGGTCCAAGATGACTCCCCTAGGGAACACCAAAGGTAACAAAAAAAAGTTAAGATACAGATGATTTAAATCAACTTTGTGTGTTCGGTCACACAAGCCACAATAAAAATTTGCTGGAAATCCAATAATATTAAATTTTTGAAGGAACCGAGAATGACTTACATAATAAAATCGGTGTGAACTAAGTCAGCTTGCACTTTTTCCTGAAACCTTTGATAACAAGCGAAGTGAATTCAAGAAGGTAAGTGGTAGTAGATCTACGTCTAACAAAACCTTGTTGATACAGCGATCTAATTGAACTACATGTGTGTTGCAGTTGAGAACATATAATTTTTTCAAAGACTTTAGGAATGGCGGACAATTTGGATATACCCCTATATTTTTAACGTTAAGCTTAGAAGAATTTTTATGGAGTGGAATTATAAAAGATTCCATATATCAGTCAACCGACAAGTTAAATAATTTATGCAAGGGTTTACAAAGTAAATCCGCACATTATCTAAGAATACAACCTGGCACTCCATCAGGACCAGGCAAGTAGCCAGGTTTGATAGAGTTAAATTCACTCAGGAGCGTGGACTCAGTAACTACTGGGATAAATATGCAATTTGACGTTTGAGCTTGAAAAGGATAGGAATTACTACTTTTATATAAATTCGATGAGTTTACTGATTGAAAATACTCAGCAAATAGATCTGTTATTGCCTGATCAGAACTTGCTTTTGTATCATCAAGGTATACTGAGGACGGCAAGCAAGAATACTTACTTTTAGAGATAACAAATTTATAAAACTGTTTAGTGTCACGTGATAGGTTTAGTCTTCAACGATTAAGATAATTAGTATAACAAGATGTGTTAACAGAAAGAAAACTAGATTTTGCAACTAAATACGAAGAGAAATCTAAAGTGGTTCCCGATTTTTTAAATTTTTTATGAGTTTTTGTCTTTGCGTTTTACAATTTTAATAGTTCCCTCGTAAACCAAGGTGGCTTATTATCACTTGAAGAACAAGTGAGGGGAACACACAAATCCAAAAGCGAATTCAAGGTCCTATAAAATATGGCAATGGCAGTTTCTTTATCACTACAAAAATAAAGACGCGTTTATCGATAGTTCCCTCGTAAACCAAGGTGGCTTATTATCACTTGAAGAACAAGTGAGGGGAACACAAATATCCATAAGCGAATTCAAGGTTCCATAAAATGGCAGTTTCTATATCACTACAAGAATAAAAACGAGACCAATTAGTATTTTGAAGAAGATAATTTAATTTAGTAAAGTTAGTTTTACGAAAGCAACGGGTTTTTAAAATATTGTTAGATACTGCACTAGGGCTAAGAATTTCGATGGATTGTTCTAAGGTTGGATGGTAGGTATCTTCCGGAAGCACTTGAGGGGGTATTCTACTAGCATTGCTGCAATCTTAGTCCGAAACAAATATGAAGTTCAAAATTCTACCACTACAGTTATGCACCCTCTTAATCATCAGAAGTGACTGGTAATACCGCCGAAGATGTGTCATTCACAGACCATACAACATGTGGCAGATTAAAATCACCAACCACTATCAGATTGTCCATATCTGTCAACAATGACGAAACAAGTTGCAGGGTACTAAGATGGGATGAGGAAATGTTAGTATCAGAATGAGGAGAAATATAAGAACAAGTAACATAAAGTGAACGGCCGTTTAGTAATATTTTAACACATAAAAACTCTATGTCCGGAAGATCATGAGAATGAAACTGTTCTTAGGAAATACAAGAGTCAACCGAATCTGTACAAGTTATATTTAGAAGAAAAAACGAAATAATCAGAAATATCGGGTTTTAACCAGGTGAACCAAATGATAAGCTGTTAACATATAATTTAGAAAGTTTAGTGTTAAGGCCTCTAACGTTTTGATAGGCCAAACTAGGTAGTTTTTTTTAGTTTTTTGCCACCGAGGTGGAGGCAACTGGGTGGCTAACAGGCGGTGCACTACTAATCCTAATGCCTTTATTATTATTTATTCAACTATTCTCAAGCTTCTGCAGCCAGAACTTTTTCGAACAAATTGTCGAAAAAAGTTAAGGCGGCACGCTCAACTTGAAAGAAGATATTCTTCGGGCGTGTTCAAATTTAAAGAGGAGGATCAATTTTACTTTTAGCATTAGCTGAAACATTATCCAATGAAGTATCGGATGCCAGCCTGGACACAAATATAAATTTATTAAATGGCACAACAACAAAAGGCACACAAGCTGTCGAACCAGAGGGCTCATTTATTGAAGTAACGGTGGTTAGGCTATTAGTGGGATTTCTACCCGGCGAGCTAAATACGATTAATGGTCTAGCAATAAGAGTTATGGAATTAATGCTAGACACCAAAAGTGATCGTCTTGCCATTTTTATACCCTTAACCCATAAAATGGGTAAATAAGGGTATAATGGTTTTGTGCAAAAGTGTGTAACAGGCAGAAGGAAGCATCTCCGACCCTATAAAGTGTATATATTCTTGATCAGCATCAACAGCCGAGACGATATAGCCATGTCCGTCTGTCCGTCTGTCTGTCCGTCTGTCCGTCTGACCGTCTGTCCGGCTGTATGAACGCGTGGATCTCAGAGACTACAAGAGCTAGAGACTTCTGATTTTGTATTTAAGTTCTCCTATACCATGAGCAGAACAAGTTTGCTTCAAATTATCGATAACTATTCTGGTTTCCGATATACACATAACATCGATAACAATAAAATATCGAATTTGGAAAATCTAAAAATGAGGGTTGAAGTAATGGATAATGATAGAACTTTTCTGAAAATTTCGTCCAAATCGGTTGAGAAACACCGGAGATATTGAACTTAATCGATGGAAGCTAAGCCAGTATACCAAAGTCTTATATAAATTAAATATATTTATTGCAACTGGGTTCAGGGTATCTTCTAGTTGGGCTCTCCCGACTAGAGCCTTCTTACTTGATAATATTTATTTTTGTTGGATGAATGCACTACAGTTTTTATCTGAAGCAGAATGGTTTTGAGTGCAATTGACAAATTTTGGTGAACAGTTACCAGAGGGGGTGTGAGTCCGCAGTTAGCACACGCTAGCTCGTTTTTAAAATTTTTTTGGGTATGTCCGAGTTTTTTTAACATCATCGAAAACAGTATTCCAACAAGGACGAGCTAATCAAGGTTATTCAGGAAGCATGGGCGCAAATTTCCTTTGATTATATTAAAAAGCTTTATGATTCCTTGCCAAATAGGATATATGAAGTCATTTTAAACAAGGGAGGTTCTACCCATTATTAAAACTGATTAATTAATTAATAATTTATATAATTAACCCAAAAAAATTTGTTTAAGATGAATAAAATCATATTTACTATAGTTTAATACAAAGTGTGCTATTCAAATGAAACAATTTTTACGCACTATTTTTTGGCTATTTAGTTTTTAAGCCGTGTAAACTGAAAAATTTTCAATAATTTTTTTTTCGCTTATTAAAAAAAAAAAAACTGATTACTTTAACTATAAATTAAGATAGTCAAGCAATCACTTACCTCTACTGTTGTTGTCCGTGCTGCCCCACGCTACGCTATGCGCGTTTGCGTCGCATCCCAGCAGCAATGGGAGTCCATTGCTGCTGCAGTGTGCCACCAGATACTGAACCTCTGTTGGGGGGCTTCCGAATTATCTCCCGGGAAGTAGCCTGACGCCACCACCATACTCCCGAACACGCCAGTGATTAGCACTGCTACAAGATCCCTGCTGAGAAATTTGGAGAGACAAAGAAAGTTAGTGTTCTTTCGGACCAAGATGCATGCTCTTGGGGATGTCTCCCTAATATCTACAACAAGTTGCGAACTTACTTGATCAAGGCCGCAGATCCTACCTCTGACGACCCATAACCTGCTTATGACAGCCGAAGCTGACCTCGCGTGATGCAGGTTGATCTGTGCCACGCTGGTGGCCAGCATCCTTAGAGCTCAGGTTCCCCTTCCGAGAGCGTCAGAGGTCCCAGGCACTTCGTCTGCTTGCACCTTCACAGCCGTCTCTTTCGCGGCTTGCTTTTTGTGCAGCCGGCACCTCAGCTGACCAAATCTGAAGCTCACCATCATTCCCCTATTGCTGAGAAGTGATAGAGCTTCATCCTCCAAACCTTCCGCCCTTGGTTTCAAGGCGCCTGAGAATGCGCCACGTCTCGGTGAGAAGACCCTTATTTTGCTCAATGAGCAGTCCAAGTGATTTCTCCACCGTCTCACCTGCCATTCGTGGCAGGACGATGTTAGTCTCCGGTATCTCTCCTTGCGGGCATGTGCGGAGTTCCACACCCACTGCGGCACTGATGCTGGGCACCTTCAGCTCCAGCCACTTCCTGGCATCCTTGTCCAGAAAGTCCACTAAGACCAGACCATCCCGGAATTGGATGCCATTAAAGTTTAGGCTGGCGGTCCAGCCCTTCCTCATATCATCTACCAGGGCTGACTCCACAGCCGACAACTCCTCCTTGGTCAGCCACATCCTCGGGAATTCACGAGCCAGTATAGCAAGGTTCGTGCCCTTAGCTACACTGGCATACGTGGCCGCCTTCGGTCGCTTCGAACCGCTTGAGGTACCTTGGCCCTCCGGAGTTGCGTTACCTCTACTTTTCGGCCTCTTGGGGTCGATGGGGATTTCAGTAGGCGACGTGTGCTGAAGAGGTCGCTTCTTCCCCGCGCTCTCTTGCGAGCCTCTTCCGGCTTCAAGCCACGCTCGAGGTACCGGAGGTACCATTTGCGGCTCCGCTGAGGCCTTGCCTTAGTGGGTCGCCAGAGCCGCCAGGCTGACCCGGTGCCGGTAGAGGCGGCTTCTTTTGCAGCCTCTTCTGTGGAACAGAAGAGGATGTTGCGGCGTCTCCCCCGCTTGCTGCATTAGCCCGCAGGGCAGCCGCCGGCGCAGTGTCGGGCACTGCAGACCCACCCCCTACGTCTGTCCGTGTAGTGGCCTGCTTGTCCGTGCTTTTTGGGGCCTGGCCACCGCGTGGCGTCAGCTTGCCGCCTTTGTCCAGAGCCACCTCTTCCATCCGCTCTGCTGTTTGGGTTGCGGTTAAGCCCCGCATGTTATTCAAAAATTTATTAGTGTCCATAAAGATCCCAAGAGTGTAGGGAAGAGTAGTCCCGGCGTGTCATAGCCCCCACTAACACGCCGGGGCCACGTATACTCACCGAGGCGGCATCGGTATCGGTGAGGCTCCGTTTAAATACAGTCGGTTACCCCTGACTGCAAACCAGCCAATGAGCACGGACCACATAACACTCTGGCTTAGGGGGGTGAAATGGCACCCGTGCCCCAGGACGTCACCACTGCCCGTTGTGAGATGTGGGGGGTAGGAATTGGGTAAGAAAACATGTGTAGGAGAAGGGTGTGTGTAAGACTATGTTAAGAAGGCGGTCAGACAAACACCTTGTCGGTCCCACAGAACGGTGTGGTACCCGCTGTTGTCCGGGACTGCTTATTCACGACAAGTCGCTATTCGCAGCTAACCTCTACTAGAGGCCTTGCGCTTTCCGCAACCTGCGACCCGTCCGGTGGCCTCAGCTTGCCCACCTCAGAACCATCTCACTAGTTCATCGGCACCAGAGAACGACCTTATGGTGTTCAATATGGGGGCTGAACCCACTTTTATCAACAAAAATAGAGCCGAAGTACTTGATATTACTTTTGGCAATGGGGGTGCCTCTGGGCTGGTTTACAACTGGAGGGTCTCAACAGAACCGTCAATGTCGGATCACAGGATCATCCTCTTCGACATTAGTAGTAATTTCAGGATTAGTAAAGTCATTAGAAATCCCGGGCGGACTGACTGGCCGCTCTACCAGTCACACCTGGGGTTAAATCTGAGCAGACTAAACAATAGTAGGAGGGTCTCTTCTCAGGAAGAGCTAGAGCAACTCTCGACAGAAGTTGGCGAGACGATTATGCATGCCTATCATGCAAGTTGTCTAACCAACTCCATAGAGTCCAACAGGGATAATCCTTGGTGGAATAAAAAGCTTGGGATGCTTCGAGCAGAGGTCAGGAGACTGTTTAATACAGCCAAAAAGAATAGTGACAGATGGGACTTATACACCAAGAAACTAACAGAATATAATAAAGAAATCCGGTACAGCAAACGTGCTCATTTCCGGAGATTTTGCTCCAACCTAGAGCAGGCCACACCTGCTGTGAGAGTCTTTAAGTCGATCTCGATAGGCAAAGTGTTGTCCGAACTGTGCTTAAAGAGGCCAGATGGTTCCTTCACGGAAAATGAGGTGGAAAAGGCAGAACTTCTCCTGCAAACTCACTTTCCACTTTGTAAAACCATCACCAACACCGACAGCTGTTACGAAACGGTTCCCATCAGGAGACCGGACTGGAGCCTGGCTGCAGCCATAGTAACAGAGCAAAGAATAAGATGGGCCATTGGTACGCTTAGTCCCTACAAGGCTCCAGGTAAGGACGGTATCCTCCCCGTCCATCTACAGAAAGGGATGGAACAGCTTATGGTGTTCCTCATTCGTATTTTCCGGGGTAGCCTAGCTATGGGCTACATACCAAGGGCATGGAGGACGGCCAGGGTGATCTTTATCCCGATAGTGGGGAAAAAGGACCCCTTTCACCCCAAACCTTTCAGGCCGATCAGCCTAAAACCCTTGAATAGATAGTTGAAAATCACATCAGGATCTCGTACCTAGTGTCCAGTCCCCTGCATGATCACCAACATGCCTATAGAGAAGGAAAGTCGACAGAATCGGCTCTCCTTGACCTAGCAAACAGTCTTCAATGCTCAGTGAAGGCCAAAAGCGTTGCTCTTTGTGCTTTCATGGACGTAGAGGGTGCTTTTGATAACACAGCACATGATGTTGTGGTTAGGGCGCTTCAGGGAAAAGGGGTTGAGCCAGGACTTACTCTCTGGCTAGGCAAGCTCCTTGACACTGGAATTGCGGAAGTCACTGTGAACAATTTGACGGTAAGGGCCCAAACCACCAGAGGTTGTCCACAGGGGGGTGTCCTATCACCTCTCCTCTGGAGTCTCGTGGTGGACGAGCTACTAGTTAGTTACAGATTATGGATTTGAATGCCAAGGCTACGCTGATGACATTACCATTGTCTGTAAAGGCAACTTTGAGAACACGCTTTGTGATTGAATAACTCTGGGTCTTAAACTTTGCTTGGACTGGTGCAAAGACGTGGGGCTGAATATCAATCAAGCAAACACCACAATTGTCGCCTTCACCAATCGTTACAAGTTAAAGTCCATAAGACCCTTATCTCTTGGGGGTACGGTAATTCCACTCTCTACGGAGATAAAGTATCTGGGGGTAATCTAAGACATGAGACTACTGTGGAAACAGCATATTGAGCATGCGGTACGCAAGGCTACAATAGCCCTAATGTGCTGTAGATCTCTCGCAGGGAAATACTGGGGTGTGTCCCCAAAAATCCTTCTGTGGATGTACACAGCAATGGTGAGGCCCATAGTCAGCTACGGCGCTGTGGTATGGGCGGGACGTGTTGACCTGGATGTCACTAAACGGCAACTGGGCAAACTCCAGAGACTTGCCTGCACGTGCATCTCGGGCGCAATGCGTACGTGCCCATCCTCAGCACTGGACGTACTGCTAGGACTTCCGCCTTTGCATGTCTACATCAAACACAGTGCGAACAGATCTATTATGAGATTGACAGGAGCGAACGCAATCACCTCTGTCACTTGTGCAACTGGCACACTGTTGGCCTTTCCGCAAGATGCGCAAATGGCCTTTTTAGTTTTGAGAAGCTTTTAAAACGGAGCTTAGCAATAATGCAGAATGGACTAGTCTGTCGACCACCTATAATGTGAAACCACATGCTATTAGATGGTACACGGACGGATCATTAACAGATGAGGGTGCTGGAGCTGGAGTCTGCGGACCCCGACTCAAGTATCATGAGCCCCTGGGCAAATTCGCCAGCATTTTCCAAGCGGAAGTGCACGCGATTCAAAGATGTGCAACATTTAACTTCGAGAGGGGATACGTTCATAAAGACATAGCCATTTTCTCCGACAGCCAGGCAGCGATCAAAGCACTTAGTGCTTATAAACTTAGTATAATAAACTATAAATTAAAGCTTTGAAATAATCTTTACTTGCATTTGTTTAAGAGTTGTTGTGAAATGAAATGCACCTTGCCATGTGTGCTATTTAAGTGAAACGGAGTGCATATGAGGTAAGCATTATTGGTTGATGGCAGTTCGGAAAAGTCATTTAAAGATTTTGTATTTAGTCTATGTTTTTTAGTTGGGGAACTGTCGGCCAGAGTGCTGAACCGATTTTGTCCCAGATTTGGGAGCTCCGGGCTATGGTTTTTTGATGTGTAAACATCTTTGCTTTCGGTGCAGTGAAATGCTCGAAAAGTGATACACTATTGGTGTGAGCTCTATGAGAGTGTATTGGAGCAAATGTTTTATTTGTATGTGTAAACTAGACAATCAGAACATCGATGTTTTCGTCAGCGATGTTTTGAAACATCGATGTTTTCGAAGTTTTCATTCAAATAATTAAAAGCATCATTCTTTAATTGAAACCGAATGTTTTATGTTAGTTTATGTCCCATTTTCTTCTTATAATTAAACTAACAGAAACAATATCTTCGTTTTATCACTTCACGACTAATTTAACACAAAAATTTAGTGTTAATAAAGAAAATTATAAAAATAACAAAAATAATTATATAGTCTTTCAGTTTTCTTAACTTTAAAATTTTTAAAGCTTTTTTCCTGTTTCAAACTTAAAACTAATAACATCTAGATCTTTCTGGATCTAGATACGGGATCTATGAGAGATCCATTGATTTTTGATGTGTAAACATCTTTGCTTTCGGGGCAGTGAAATGCTCGAAAAGTAATACACTATTGGTGTGAGCTCTATGAGAGTGTATTGATGCATATGTTTTATATGTATGTGTTAACATCTGTACCTGTAAAAGGTGTGTATGTATTGTTAGCATCCAGTACAAACTGACTGCTTAATTGTTGTCGCAACTGGCACTTGTAACCAGGTGGACTGCGGAGAATAATGAATGTATCTTTGTAGGTTGTACTAAGAACACTGATTTTATTAACGAAAAGTAACAATATTTATAGGAAATAATAGCTTAGTTTTACAGTTTTGTGGTGTCAATTAAAATTAGGTTATTGTGTACTCAGCAGTTGCTTGCAATGCAGAATAGCATATTTAGCGACTACCGGGTTGGCTGACCGCTACTGTTGCGACATATTGCATGCATTGTGCAGTCAGCGATATTCTGTGTGTTCAGCATAATTTGGTGTTGCTTAAAGTTTTATTGGGTTAATAAATGTAGCGCATTGTATAGGGTCTTGACCTATGTGTTAATAATTTGTGTGTCATTCTTACATAGCTATGTGCAGTTATTTGATATCTTATAATATAAATATGTGCTAACTTGTTTATGACTTAACATTCTCCCGGCCGTTGAAACGATTTTCAACCATCCTCTAAATCCAGTGTAAATCGTCTTGGGGATGCTGAAGGTTCGGACGGGTTGACTGCTTCGTTCCTAGTGGCTGTGGGTGGACAAGTCCATCGTCGTTGCGTCCGCATTGCTTATGCACATAATATTATGACAGATATCACAAGTGCAATGTAAGCGGTTATGTGATGATGTTGGAACGAGCTTATTTGGTTGGGCAGCTCTTCTTTGTTGAGTGTTGCCAATTTTACCTGCAGGTCATCTAGATCCTTGTCGTCTTGTGCGTTGTAATCCGAGATGTTGAGAGTTGTCTCTGGTACCTTTGTTATGTTTGGTTGGATAATGTCACCAAAGCGGGCGTAGCCTTGTCTTATTTGACTCGTGACAGTGCCAAAGGTATTGATGCTAATGTCTGTGTTGCGTGCAGTACAGCCAGGTGATAGCGACAGTAGTCCACTGTTTTGTAGTTGGATAGTTGACGGTGTTCCGTTGCAAACTGCTTGAAGTTCCACTTTCGAATGTGTTGCGAAGATCCAGTTGTTCTGCTGTTGTGTTTTTTCCCATACCATTTTGGTTGTTCGGTAAGTTACGTGACACGTCGTTGGTGTCTTGTTGGTAAACAGTTGAAACTCACATCGGTTGTTTACATCAAACACAGCTTGATGATCTAAGCATATGTATTTTTCGATGTGTATTGTACGGCAGCGGTGTAGATCATCTTGTGTAAGTCCCATGTATTGATCTCTGTGGTTGTTGACACCTATAATAGGTGTTTTTAGCTCGAACAATCTCCAACTAGTTGTGTTCCACACTGGAATTGGCACCATATTAAATAGCTCGAGTATCGATGTTGACACTAGGGGTAATATTACTCTGAATATCACATGAGTGTCGGTGGCTGTGCCTTCGGCTCGCATAATTCTGTATAGTTGAATTACATTGGATGATGTCACGGGTACCATTTGATCTGGTGGCAAATGATCCCGTATTTGATCCAACTGATCCCTTAATTGTTTAGGGGAGATCAACATTGGGCTTATTGTATGGTGGTGAACTCCAGTTAGTACGTCCACTATTTCGGATTGCATGCGCTGAAGAGATGCTGCTAGCAATGTCAATTGAGTTGTCAATGCCACGTAGTTTTCTGTAAGACGTGCGCCAGTGTACTTTTCTCTGCTTTGGCTAATGGCGGCTACTTGTTGTTCAAGTAGTTTTAGACGTTTGTCCGGTGTTGTCCTTGTTTTCTTAACAACGTTAATGGTTGAGTCAAGTACTGAGGTTTGGTTTCTCAGCAGTGTCAGTAGAAATTCCTCGTTCTTTTGCACCTTCTCTATGACCTTAGTCATTTTATTGGCATAGTCTGAGTCTAAGACTCCAAACAGACTGTTCGCAATATTACCCACTGCATCAAACGGGGAGCGGCGTTTCCGAGTTTGTTGCATTAGACCGTTTGCCATTTGTAACTCATCATACAAGTGTCGATAGTGCTGTGATATTGCGTCACATGTGTGATTGTTGTTTAATTCTGGGCATATGTACTGGAACTCCTTGATGCCTGAATTAAACGTGTTCATTTCTCTCCAGTATGGATCCAATTCGTAGTAAATAACTAGTCGGATATTGCTCTCATCGTTGTACCAATTTTTTCATAATATACTCCTGGTTTCGTGTCGAACCTTGTCACCGATACTGACTGTGTCAGTACCAGAGGTAGCATAAGAAGCAGAATTAGCAAGGAGGAAGTTATGGTTGGTGACATTAGCCGTCTCCGTTGAGCAGCCGGCGTATCCCTTTTATCCGTATCCTCTTCTTCCATAATAGGTCGCTTTTTGGCCGCTTCTTCCGGAAAGATCGGCGCCAGCCTGTTGATGGCGCGCTTGTAAATGCCTGAGGCCGTCTTTACGTCAGCCACTCGTACATGGTTATCCATTCCTGGATATGTCTTTATAATGCGTCCCATAGGCCAGCTCATCACCGGAATGTTGTCTTCCTTGATAAGGACCAGCATGCCTTCCTTGATATTGGGATTAACGGTTTTCCACTTGTGCCTCGCTTGTAACTCTTGCAAGTATTCCTCTGACCATTGCTTCCAGAATCCTTGCTTAATTCTGGATACTAATTCCCAACGTTTCAGTAGGGATTTCTCTTCGCGATCGGCGTTGACATCGGGTGGAGCCGTTAGTGTTTCGCCAATCAGGAAATGCGCTGGGGTGAGAGCTGTGGTGTCCGTAGGATCATTTGACATCGGGGTTATTGGGCGTGAATTTAAGATAGCTTCGATTTCGACGATCACCGTGTTAAGTTCTTCAAATGTAAGGGTCGCCGTGTTGGTTGTCGTTACCAACAGTCGCTTTGCCGACTCGACTGCAGCTTCCCATAGGCCTCCAAAGGATGGCGCTCGTGGCGGGATTAATTTGAAGGCAACTTGTTTCTTGTTGCAGTGATTAATGATCTCCGCTTGTGCCTTCTCCCCAAAAATTGTTGATTCCAGTTCCTTCAGCTGGTTGTGTGCTCCGACGAAGTTGGTTGCATTGTCACAATGAATTGTTTGACATTTGCCACGGCGACTTAAGAAGCGTCGCAACGCTCCCAAAAAGGCGTTTGTGGTCAGATCGCTTACCAGTTCAAGGTGAACCGCCTTTGTTGAGAAACAGCAGAATACGGCTATGTATGCCTTGTCTGGTCTTTTTCCTCGAAGTTTGTGCTGAATCCAGATTGGCCCGCAGTAATCTACGCCTGTTGTAAGAAATGGGCGTGTTGGTGCTACTCGATCGGCTGGCAAATTACCCATAATTTGGTTCATTAACTTGGGCCTTGCCTTGTTGCATGTCACGCAGCTGTGAATAATATTCCTTGACATTGTTTTGTCGTTAAGGATCCAATATTGTTGTCTAGCGGTTGCTCGTAAGGCTTGGGCACCGCAATGCATATTGTCCTCATGGAGATCTTTCAACAGCATTTTTACTATTGGATCATTGTAGGGCAGCAGAATCTGGTGCCTTGCATTGTAAGGGAGTGGGGCTTGATCCAATCTGCCACCAACTCGTATAAGTCCATCGGATCCTTGCAAGGGGGACAGCGATGAAATGGAGCAGCAAATACTACTTGTTGTATTGTCCGCAAAATTACGTTTCGAGCGTGATTCAACTCCTCGACACTTAGAGTGACAGTTGCTGGTCTGTATTTTTTGTAGCAGAAGCGTAACATGTAAGCCACAATGCGTTGTAACTTGTGAAATGAATGGCTGAATCTACAAGTGTACAATTCTTCACCTATTGTAGATGGAGATATTGCGAGACTTATATGTATCGTTTTCCTTTCCAGGTTGCTGGGGGTGATACTGGGTAAGGCTGACCATTTGTCTGGAGAGCCATGCAGAAATAGTGGTCCATACAACCATAAGTTGTGCTCAGTTTTCGTGCCGATATTCCTCTTGAGAGTACATATGCCACATTGTTGGCCGATGATACATGCCGCCATTGAGTCTGGCTTGTCAAGGCCTGAATTTTCGCTATTCGGTTTGCCACAAATGTATGATATGTGGCGGCGGCTGCGTTGATCCATGAAAGGACAACCGTAGAATCTGACCAAAAGTATCCTGGCACTGTGTTGCTGTCGAGGCTTAGATCGCGTCGAACCCTTACAGCAAGCTCTGCACCCAATAGTGCAGCACATAGCTCTAGTCGAGGGAGTGACTGTTTTGCTGTTGGAGCCACTCGAGACTTTGAACATAGTAGCCGATCAGATATTTGTTTGTTTCTGTACGTTGCACGTACGTAAACTGCAGCGCCATATGCACGTTCTGACGCATCAACAAAGACGTGTAATTCTTTTGTTATCGGGGTCTTACCATCATAAACGTGCCTTGGGATTCGCATTGAGTTGAGGCTTTGCAACTCGTCTCGATACTCCTTCCAATCATTCTGAAGACTTGTAGGTAACTCATCGTCCCAATCGAGCTTTAATTCCCAGAGGCGTTGCATGAAGATTTTTGCCTTAACTACGACTGGAGCGAACAAGCCTAGTGGGTCGAAGATCTGTGCCAGCTCCGAGTAGACTGCACGTTTTGTAATGACTGTTGCTGCACTGCTGTGAGTTCGACCGCCAAGTTGATCCGTTTTGGGCGTCCAAATAAGGCCTAATATTTCTACACTGTACTGTTCCAGTGTTTCTCCGAGCTGTACGTCGTTAACTGTGTTTTCTTTTGGAATTCCCTCCAATATTTGTTCATTGTTTGTACACCATTTTCGTAGCTTGAATCCCGATGGCTGAAGAATTTTGTTTAGTTCTTGTTGAACTTGTTTCGCTTCTGCGATTGTGTCGGTGCCGGTCAGGCAATCGTCTACATAGAAGTCACGTTGTAGTGCCTTTGCACCCATCTGTAGCCTTTCCATATGCTTATTAGTCAGAGTATCCAAACATTTTATTGCTAAAAATGGTGCGGATTTTGTGCCATATGTGACTGTTTTCAATCGGTAGTATTTTATTTCTTCCGACGAGTTGTTGCGCCATACAATCAGTTGATGAAACTGATTGTCCGGATTGATCCATACCTGACGATACATTTTTTCAATGTCAGCCGTAAACACATATCTATGTGTTCTGAATCGTAGTAGAATAGACATAAGATCGCTTTGAACCGTGGGGCCTGCATGCAGTATGTCATTCAGCGATTTTCCAGAAGATGTTTTGCACGATGCGTCGAAGATAACTCGTAATTTTGTTGTTGTGCTGTCAGGCTTCAACACGCAATGATGCGGAATCACGTAGTGATTTTTAGGAATCTGTTGCGGTGACACTTGTTTCATGTGTCCCAGCTTCTCATACTCCGCCATGAACGCTGCGTACTGCTTCCACGTGTCAGCGGAGGTTCTGCGCTCTAACGATAGAAACCGTTTGGTCGCAATCTCCATGGACTCTCCCAGGGCTGAATAGTGTTCAGAAAATGGTAGTTAAACGATGAATCTGCCGTCCACCGCCACTTGTAAATGTTCTAAGAAGTGCCTTTCACAATGCGCTTCAATTGGTGTTCGGTGTTTTTCTGTTGTATCCAAGCTATCTAATGTCCAGAATCGTTCCATTAATGCATTTGTTTCCTCACTTGTTGCAACTGCGCAGATGGCTGACGACTTACTTGCAGCATTTACCTTTCCAGCAATGATCCACCCGAACTCGGTTTTTTGCATCATTGGACCAGACTGGAACATTTTGTGTTGTTGTGGGAGCAATATTGAAAAACAGTGCTCTGCTCCAATCAACATGTCGATTTTGCCTGGTCTGTTGAAGTTTGGATCCGCCAGTGGTAACTTGCTCGGCATGCCCCAATCGGCCGTGTTGATCGACTGGGCAGGTTGATCCGAAATTATATGCGGTAATACGAATGCTTCCAATCGCATCGTAAAATTGCTGTGTAGTGATTTAACTAGGACATTCACTCGAGCCTTGCTGACTCTTGGCTGTCCTCCGATGCCTTCAATCCGTAGTGTTGTGTCATGACGCTTAAGTCCCAACATTGTCACAAGTCTTTCGGAAACAACGTTGATTTGTGATCCAGAGTCCAGTAGAGCCTTGAATGATGCTTGTTGTCCGTTAGTTGCTTGAACAGCTACCTTTGCTGTTGCAAGTAAGTTATAGTTGTGGTTGTTTGCGGATGCCACAACTTGTGATAATGGCTCTGCTGCTGCTGATGAGACAACATTTTCCAAATGCACTAGAGTGTGGTGCTTTTTGTTGCACTTAAAACAGCTGAAGTTGCTTGTGCATGCCTTTGTTTTATGGTCATTTTTAAAGCAGTTGACGCATAACCTTTGTCTTTGCACCCAATTTAAGCGCTCGCTGACAGATTTTGCGCGAAATTCGTCACATTTTGATAAATAATGACTTGCCTTTTTACAGAAAAGACATCCCTTTTGTGCACCTGAAGATGTTGCACATGTCGCGTTCTTTGACTCCTTTTTAAAGATTTCAGGTGCCTTTTTTCCAGTAGCCATGACTCGAACTCGCTGTTGGAGGAACTGGAGCATGGTGTCCAGTGGCTGGATTTCCTTTGTGTTACCCAATGATTGTTCAAATAGAGTTTTGTTTGTGCCATCCAATTTGTTCCTTAGGATGGCAATAATGATTGGATCCCATGTTGAGATGTCAATCCCGAGTCTTTTCAACGAAGCTAATGACTCAACTGTTGTGATGTGCAGTTCTTTTAAAGACTTCACATCGTCGCTGCAGGTTTGTTGCAGCAGAAGTCGATTCAATATCCTAGAAGCAATATCTCTAGGATTATTGTACGCATCAACTAAGATTTCAAATGCGAAGAGGTAATTTTCCTCTTTGAGATCAATGTGACGGATTAGCCTTTCCGCCTCTCCGATTAGGCTGGTCTTGAGGTACCACATTTTACGTATGGTTGGCATTCTAGTTTCATGTATCATACATGAGAACATATCAAAGAACTGAGACCACTTGAGTATATCACCATCAAATTTTGGAATGGAGATGCGTTTCAAGTTCATGTTATCGGACACCGTACTATTTGACTTGTCTGTCAGTACGTTCCTAACCTCAGCTTCTGCTTTGAGATAGTCAGTGGCGTCATAGCCTGCTTCCTCAGGGTCCTCAAGCTCCTCGTATATTTGGAAGTGGACCTCTTGAAGTTTTGCCCATAATGAGTTTACAATTTCTGCATTAAGGGGCTTGTGTTGAATGGCGCGATTTAATGACTCAATCATCGCCTTTTGCCGACGGTACAATGCAACTAGCTTGGCATTTGTGTTTGCTTTGGCATCAACAATTCCTGCAGCAATGGCGGTCCTTGGCTCCGTCCTATTGCTGCTAGACTGATCTGCAATATCAGCTTGTTCTTTGAAGTAAGTTCTGGTTTTTTGAACCAAATCGTGAACCTCTTCGGAGAACTTGTGGTATGGGTGAGACTCCTCTAACTTAGAGTTTTTTATCAAGACATTGTTGTTCTTGAAAATAGTCCACTTTTCTTCAAGGATTTTGGCCTTGGCTTGGTAGTAGCCAGGTTTTGCCTTCCGCTCTGCTGGGTCCTTTTTGTGTTCTTTATAAGCCTTGATACCTCCTGGCTTATTTCTTCCTGAGCATCTAGGACATCTTCCAATACGAGTGATTTCTCTGTGCTCATTTTGTCGCCTTGTTGACAATGACTAAGCTACCAGAATCACGGTTGTTAGTTGTTTTATATAGCTCTTTGATTACTAAAGAAGAAGACAGGATCCTTCCTAGGAGTCCTGTGTCGGGGTCACCAAAATGTACCTGTAAAAGGTGTGTATGTATTGTTAGCATCCAGTACAAACTGACTGCTTAATTGTTGTCGCAACTGGCACTTGTAACCAGGTGGACTACGGAGAATAATGAATGTATCTTTGTAGGTTGTACTAAGAACACTGATTTTATTAACGAAAAGTAACAATATTTATAGGAAATAATAGCTTAGTTTTACAGTTTTGTGGTGTCAATTAAAATTAGGTTATTGTGTACTCAGCAGTTGCTTGCAATGCAGAATAGCATATTTAGCGACTACCGGGTTGGCTGACCGCTACTGTTGCGACATATTGCATGCATTGTGCAGTCAGCGATATTCTGTGTGTTCAGCATAATTTGGTGTTGCTTAAAGTTTTATTGGGTTAATAAATGTAGCGCATTGTGTATTGTCTTGACCTAGTTTTACATATGTTAATAATTTGTGTGTCATTCTTACATAGCTATGTGCAGTTATTTGATATCTTATAATATAAATATGTGCTAACTTGTTTATGACTTAACAACATCTATAGACGAGGGTTGAGCGAACAACAACATTCTGACATCCGAACCTGTAAATCTCTGTCGGTGTGTTTCACAGTCAGTAGAACGGCGTTCTTGTATTGAAATAATATGTTGTTGTTGTACAACAATATCTCTGCCTGCAAATGAGTATTGGTGCAGTGGCAGAGAAGCGGCCGACCGAGACAGTCGAGCCACACAGTTCTTCTGTTTAGCAACAAGAATGCTAATGTAGAACACCCCTTTGAAATAGATGCATATTTTGATAGGTATAAATAAGTTCGCGCATAGCAAACAAATGAGATATTACTAAAATAGTTTAATTATTAATAGCAATAAGCTAGTTAGGGTATCAAAACCAACACTCATCATTCGTCTGTTACTTCTCTTATTGAAGAAGTCTATATTAGTCTGTAAGTGTGTGTGTGTGTGTCTGTGCATTTACGAAGAAGCAGAACATAATGCGTTCATATATTTTATGCGTGCATGTACGCGCCTTTTTGCTATTTTAATGTTTTTGATGTGTAAACATTTTGCGCTCGGGCAGTAAAAATCGAATACATTCTAAAACAAAGTAATTTATATACGAGTTGTGCTGAATAAAACTAGTTGCGCTTAATAAAGTTAACTAAAACATATAGCCTGTAAGATGAATTTGGTGTATCTTTGTAACAAACACCCAAACAACACTGTGTCTCAATTTTGTGCGTAAGAAATATTTCTTTAATTTTAAACAAAACTCATTCACATAAAGAAAAATGTTCTCTTTGATGTGTTTTTAATTAAAGACAAATATCGTTTGCTACAAATTAAAAAAAACTATTTGGCGTAAAGGCATTTTGAGTGATATCAACAAGAATTCACTAAATAGAGCCGCCAAACAGCAAAATTCCAACATTCAATTGGAAGTCGTAACGTAACTAAGCGTAGCTAACACTCGCTCTGAGAGCGCACTTCGGGTTTCTCTCAGGCTTCGTGTGTCATTCGCCAGCCATTTCGATTCCTAACTTTGCTACAACATTTTTGTTGATAGCACAAACAGCCAGCCATACTGTGTGTATGCGCCGCTAGCCAGCGATTTTCTAGCGCGCAGTCGCTTGTTCAATTGCTGTACCCCCATTTTTATACTCGATACCGAAGGTAACTAGTATATTGGTTTTGTGCAATGTCCGTCATGGTGTCTGTCCGTCTGTCCGTCTGTCCGTCTGTCCGTCCGTATGTATGCAAGTTTTTTCCACACCCTTCAAGCTAGAGACTTGAAACTTTCCAATTCTCTTTATCTATGGGATAGTAAATTAAAGTGTCAAGATGGGGGTTCTACGATAACTGGGGGGCTGGCAAATCGATAAATTCGATAACTCAAAACCGATAAATCCACATATTTCGCACATCCTTACAGCTAGAACTACCAAATTTGGTAAAAAGATAGCTACTAGCAACCCCCAAAAAACTGCATCAATAATTTTGGAGCCACGCCCCCCATTCCGCCCCCAGCCCCCCCGAATTTTAAAGTCAAAAAAGCATATATCTCCCTCAGTTTTTGAGCTATAGCCACCAAATTTGGTGCCAAGATAGGTGATGATGACCCCCTAAAAACTGCATCAAAAATTTGGATGCCACGCCCACCGACACTGCTCTAGCTACCCCCATCCACCCCAACGCTTCGTCAAAAACGGGAATGGGTGTATCTTCCAGAGTTGTGGAGCTAGAGCTTCCAAATTTGGTGGGAAGATAGCTAGTAGCGATCCCCAAAAAACTGCATCAAAGTTTTGGAGCCGCGCCCACCCATTCCGCCCCCAGCCCCCCCGCGTTTTGAAATCAGAAATGGCTATATCTCCCAAAGTTTTTGAGCTAGAGCCACCAAATTTGGTGCCAAGATAGGTGATGATGACCCCCTAAAAACTGCATCAAAAGTTTGGATGCCACGCCCAACCATACCGCCCCCAGCCCCCCTTTCCCCACTTTATACAAACTTTGAGCTTGAGTCACCAAATTTGTTATGAAGATAGCAATTGACATTCCACAAAGATCTGCATCAAAAATTTGGATGCCACGCCCAACCATACCGCCCCCAGCCCCTCTTTCCCCACTTTTACAAACTTTGAGCTAGAGTCACCAAATTTGGAAGGAAGGTAGCAATTGACATTCCACATAGATCTGCAGCAAAAATTTGAATGCCATTCCCACCCATATCGCCCCCAGCCCCCCTTTCCCCACTTTTTACAAACTTCGAGCTAGAGTCACCAAATTTGGAAGGAAGGTAGCAATTGACATTCCACATAGATCTGCAGAAAAACTTTGGATGCCACGCCCACCCATACCGGCCCCAGCCCCCCTTTCCCCACATTTAACAAACTTCGAGCTAGAGTCACCAAATTTGGTATGAAGATAGCAATTGACATTCCACAAAGATCTGCAGCAAAAATTTGGAGGCCACGCTCAACCATACCGCCCCCAGCCCCCCTTTCCCCACTTTATACAAACTTTGAGCTAGAGTCACCAAATTTGGTATGAAGGTAGCATTTGACATTCCACAAGGATCTGCAGCAAAAATTTGGATGCCACGCCCAACCATACCGCCCCCAGCCCCCCTTTCCCCACTTTATACAAACTTTGAGCTAGAGTCACCAAATTTGGTATGAAGGTAGCATTTGACATTCCACAAGGATCTGCAGCAAAAATTTGGATGCCACGCCCAACCATACCGCCCCCAGCCCCCCTTTCCCCACTTTATACAAACTTTGAGCTAGAGTCACCAAATTTGGTATGAAGGTAGCATTTGACATTCCACAAGGATCTGCAGCAAAAATTTGGATGCCACGCCCAACCATACCGCCCCCAGCCCCACTTTATACAAACTTTGAGCTAGAGTCACCAAATTTGGTATGAAGGTAGCATTTGACATTCCACAAGGATCTGCAGCAAAAATTTGGATGCCACGCCCAACCATACCGCCCCCAGCCCCCCTTTCCCCACTTTATACAAACTTTGAGCTAAAGTCACCAACTTTGGTATGAAGGTAGCATTTGACATTCCACAAGGATCTGCAGCAAAAATTTGGATGCCACGCCCAACCATACCGCCCCCAGCCCCCCTTTCCCCACTTTATACAAACTTCGAGCTAGAGTCAACAAATTCGGTATGAAGATAGCAATTGACATCCCACATAGATCTGCGCAAAAATTTGAATGCCACGCCCAACCATACCGCCCCCAGCCCCCCTTTCCCCACTTTATACAAACTTCGAGCTAGAGTCACCAAATTTGGTATGAAGATAGCAATTGACATCCCACATGGATGGGCATCAAAATTTTTAATACTGGTATCGAGTATACCGCAGTCGGTTGCGTCCGACTGCAACGTTTCCACTTGTTTCCCTTGTATTCCTTATGTGCGCTTATTTTATTGCTTATCTTGTTGCGTCGACCTAGCACCAGCAAAGCAAATGAGCGAATTAATAAAAACATACATATAATATATATGTATGCAGTTTTGGTGGTAGCCAGGCATTGATTTTTGATTTTTGCTATCATAAGCATGTGTGTGTCCCTGTCTCTATGCATGTCCATATTTTAATGTATGCTTACCATTTGCCAGGCAATTCATTGACCTTTCTCAACTAATATGAATTTCGGCAAACGCTAAACAGAAAAATTATACCCTTCACAGGGTATATTGACTTTGTCATGAATCTGTAACGCCTTAAAGGAATGATGGGAGACCCCATAAACTTAATATCAAAATGATCAGGACGAGCTCAGGAATTGATTTCCGTCTGTCCGTCCGTCTGTCTGTATCAACACGATTTCCGGCCAAACTGCTGAACCGATCTTGATGAAACTTTCACAGATTGCTTAGATCATGTCGGGTTTGTTCACTATGAAATTTCATCCCGATCGGAGCATTCTACGACATAGCCACCATACAAATTTACCATATCGTACTATCAATTGTTGTCTCTGTCGTGCACTTTCAAGTACCTACATGTCAAATTGTTGTTTTTGTCGCACACAAACAAGTAAATGACGCTCAAGAGTAAAAATATTAGCGAAAAATTACCAACAACTGCTCAGAAAAACAAGTGGAAACGTTGCAGTCGGACGCAACCGACTGCGGTATACTCGATACCAGTATTAAAAATTTTGATGCCCATCCATGTGGGATGTCAATTGCTATCTTCATACCAAATTTGGTGACTCTAGCTCAAAGTTTGTATAAAGTGGGGAAAGGGGGGCTGGGGGCGGTATGGGTGGAATTGCATCCAAATTTTTGATGCAGATCTTTGTGGAATGTCAATTGCTACCTTCATACCAAATTTGGTGACTCTAGCTCAAAGTTTGTATAAAGTGGGGAAATGAGGGGCTGGGGGCGGTATGTTTGGGCGTGGCATCCAAATTTTTGGTGCAGATCTATGTGGGATGTCAATGCTATCTTCATACCAAATTTGGTGACTCTAGCTCGAAGTTTGTATAAAGTGGGGAAAGGGGGGCTGGGGGCGGTATGGTTGGGCGTGGCATCCAAATTTTTGCTGCAGATCCTTGTGGAATGTCAAATGCTACCTTCATACCAAATTTGGTGACTCTAGCTCAAAGTTTGTATAAGGTGGGGAAAGGGGGGCGGAATGGATGGGCTAGGCTCCAAAACTTTGATGCAGATTGTTGGGGGTCGTTGCCAGCTATCTTCCTACCAAATTTGGTGGCTCTAGCTCCACTACTCTGGAATATACACGCATTCCCGTTTTTGACGAAGCGTTGGGGCAGATATGGGTGGCTAGGGCGGTATTGGTGGGCGTGGCATCCAAACTTTTGATGCAGTTTTTTGGGGGTCATCATCAGCTAAATTGGCACCAAATTTGGTGGCTCTAGCTCAAAAACTGTGGGAGATATAGGCTTATTTGACTTTAAAATGCGGGGGGTCTGGGGGCGGAATGGGGGGGCGTGGCTCCAAAACTTTGATACAGTTCTTTTGGGGTCGTTACCAGCTATCTTCCTACCAAATTTGGTGGCTCCAGCTCCACTACTCTGGAAGATACACGCATTCCCGTTTTTTACGAAGCGTTGGGGCATCTGGGGGCGGCTACGGCGGTATTGGTGGGCGTGGCATCCAAACTTTTGGTGCAGTTTTTGGGGGGTCGTCATCAGCTAAATTGGCACCAAATTTGGTGGCTCTAGCTCAAAAACTGTGGGAGATATAGGCTTATTTGACTTTAAAATTCGGGGGGTCTGGGGGCGGAATGGGGGGGCGTGGCTCCAAAATTATTGATGCAGTTTTTTGGGGGTTGCTAGTAGCTATCTTCTTACCAAATTTGGTAGTTCTAGCTGTAAGGGTGAGTGAAATATGCGGATTTATCGTTTTTGAGTTATCGAATTTATCGATTTGCCAGCACCCCAGTTATCGTAGAACCCCCATCTTGACACTTTAATTTACTATCCCATAGATAAAGAGAATTGGAAAGTTTCAAGTCTCTAGCTTGAAGGGTGTGGAAAAAACTTGCATACATACGGACGGACAGACGGACAGACGGACAGACACCATGACGGACATTGCACAAAACCAATATACTCTTTACCTTCGGTATCGAGTATAATAAGAGGGGGAGTATTGATTTGGCTGTGTGAAGGGTATCATAGTCTTGGCATAGCCAAAATTAACTATGCGCCACTATGTTTATACCCTTCACATGTGAATCAGGGTATATTGAGTTTGTCATGAATCTGTAACGCCTTAAAGGAATGATGGGAGACCCCATAAACTATATATCAAAATGATCAGGACAAGCTCAGGAATTGATTTCCGTCCGTCCGTCCGTCTGTCCGTCTGTCCGTCTGTCCGTCTGTCCGTCTGTCTGTTTCAACACGATTTCCGGCCAAACTGCTGAACCGATCTTGATGAAACTTTCACAGATTGCTTAGATCATGTCGGGTTTGTTCACTATGAAATTTCATCCCGATCGGAGCATTCTACGATATAGCCACCATATAAATTTACCATATCAACACGATTTCCGGCCAAACTGCTGAACCGATCTTGATGAAACTTTCACAGATTGCTTAGAAGTCTTTGCCCACTCAAGAAAACGCACGCATACAGAATGACGACGATGCAAAAGATTCAGAAAAGTCCAACCGTTTTGCCCAAGGCATGCGGATTTTGCACAACATCGCAAAGAACAGTTCTAAACGACATAAACGCTAGCCTAGCAAATTTGCTCGGCCCCGTGTTCATGAAATATTACATGTTGTCACCAATGCATGCGTGCCGTTAGCACTCTGCACTTAAATGCACGAGCGTTTGCTTGTGTTGCTTCTGCTTTAGAATTAGGCAATGACTTGGGCAAAGGACGTGTAATTCACTTTCCTAATTTGTATGCACCAGCGTATTAGCCTGTATGGTGACACGATGACACAGCTGGTGTCAGCACAGATGGTAGCTGTGCGAAGTAGTGGATGTTTCTATAGACAAACGACTGAAAAGGAAACGATTCCAATTGTGCACGAGACCACCGCAGAATGCGAAACCAAAACTGGAGACACTAAAAGCAAAGTAGGCAGCTAGCTTTTATTAACTGTGACTGCTGCTAGTAAATAATGCTTGGCTGTCTGCTACCTGATCATCAAATGTTTGGATAAGCACCAAAACTGCCTTGGAAGTATGGTTCTTCTGGTTTTTCTTGGATTTTTTGTAAAAAACTGCATTTAAGAAATTACATTTAAATGAAATCCGATTTTTGGTCATATGCATGTTAAAATATTATAAACAAAAATTGACTTGGGTATTGGTAAAATCTTTCGACTTCCATAACTTCGTCAAATGTGACCCGATTTTCAAAAGCAAAAGCTTAAAAGTCATGGTTTGACCACTTAATTAAAACTGCATTTAAGAAATTACATTTAAATGAAATTCGGTTTTTGGTCATATATCATGTCATATGCATGTTAAAATTTTATAAACAAAAATTGACTTGGGCATTGGTTAAATATTTCGACTTCCATAACTTCGTCAAATGTGACCCGATTTTCAAAAGCAAAAGCTTAAAAGTCATGGTGTGACCCCTTAAATAAAACTGCATTTAAGAAATTACATTTAAATGAAATTCGATTTTTGGTCATATATCATGTCATATGCATGTTAAGATTTTATAAACAAAAATTGACTTGGGCATTGGTAAAATCTTTCGACTTCCATAACTTCGTCAAATGTGACCCGATTTTCAAAAGCAAAAGCTTAAAAGTCATGGTTTGACCCCTTAAATAAAACTGCATTTAAGAAATTACATTTAAATGAAATTCGATTTTTGGTCATATATCATGTCATATGCATGTTAAAATTTTATAAACAAAAATTGACTTGGGCATTGGTAAAATCTTTCGACTTCCATAACTTCGTCAAATGTTACCCGATTTTCAAAAGCAAAAGCTTAAAATTCATGGTTTGACCACTTAATTAAAACTGCATTTAAGAAATTACATTTAAATGAAATTCAATTTTTGCGCATATATATTATGTCATATATATTATGTCAATTCGCCAGCATTTTCCAATGGAAGTGCACGCGATTGAAAGATGTGCAACTTTTAACTTCGAGAGGGGATACGTTCATAAAGACATAGCCATTTTCTCCGACAGCCAGGCAGCGATCAAAGCACTTAGTGCTTATAAACTTAGTATAATAAACTATAAATTAAAGCTTTGAAATAATCTTCACTTGCATTTGTTTAAGAGTTGTTGTGAAATGAAATGCACCTTGCCATGTGTGCTATTTAAGTGAAACGGAGTGCATATGAGGTAAGCATTATTGGTTGATGGCAGTTCGGAAAAGTCATTTAAAGATTTTGTATTTAGTCTATGTTTTTTAGTTGGGGAACTGTCGGCCAGAGTGCTGAACCGATTTTGTCCCAGATTTGGGAGCTCCGGGCTATGGTTTTTTGATGTGTAAACATCTTTGCTTTCGATGCAATGAAATGCTCGAAAAGTGATACACTATTGGTGTGAGCTCTATGAGAGTGTATTGGAGCAAATGTTTTATTTGTATGTGTAAACTAGACAATCAGAACATCGATGTTTTCGTCAGCGATGTTTTGAAACATCGATGTTTTCGAAGTTTTCATTCAAATAATTAAAAGCATCATTCTTTAATTGAAACCGACTAATTTAACACAAAAATTTAGTGTTAATAAAGAAAATTATAAAAATAACAAAAATAATTATATAGTCTTTCAGTTTTCTTAACTTTAAAATTTTTAAAGCTTTTTTCCTGTTTCAAACTTAAAACTAATAACATCTAGATCTTTCTGGATCTAGATACGGGATCTATGAGAGATCCATTGATTTTTGATGTGTAAACATCTTTGCTTTCGGGGCAGTGAAATGCTCGAAAAGTAATACACTATTGGTGTGAGCTCTATGAGAGTGTATTGATGCATATGTTTTATATGTATGTTTTAACATCTGTACCTGTAAAAGGTGTGTATGTATTGTTAGCATCCAGTACAAACTGACTGCTTAATTGTTGTCGCAACTGGCACTTGTAACCAGGTGGACTGCGGAGAATAATGAATGTATCTTTGTAGGTTGTACTAAGAACACTGATTTTATTAACGAAAAGTAACAATATTTATAGGAAATAATAGCTTAGTTTTACAGTTTTGTGGTGTCAATTAAAATTAGGTTATTGTGTACTCAGCAGTTGCTTGCAATGCAGAATAGCATATTTAGCGACTACCGGGTTGGCTGACCGCTACTGTTGCGACATATTGCATGCATTGTGCAGTCAGCGATATTCTGTGTGTTCAGCATAATTTGGTGTTGCTTAAAGTTTTATTGGGTTAATAAATGTAGCGCATTGTGTATTGTCTTGACCTAGTTTTACATATGTTAATAATTTGTGTGTCATTCTTACATAGCTATGTGCAGTTATTTGATATCTTATAATATAAATATGTGCTAACTTGTTAATGACTTAACATTCTCCCGGCCGTTGAAACGGTTTTCAACCATCCTCTAAATCCAGTGTAAATTGTCTTGGGGATGCTGAAGGTTCGGACGGGTTGACTGCTTCGTTCCTAGTGGCTGTGGGTGGACAAGTCCATCGTCGTTGCGTCCGCATTGCATGTGCACATAATATTATGACAGATATCACAAGTGCAATGAAAGCGGCTATGTGATGATGTTGGAACGAGCTTATTTGGTTGGGCAGCTCTTCTTTGTTGAGTGTTGCCAATTTTACCTGCAGGTCATCAAGATCCAGTTGTTCTGCTGTTGTGTTTTTTCCCATACCATTTTGGTTGTTCGGTAAGTTACGTGACACGTCGTTGGTGTCTTGTTGGTAAACAGTTGAAACTCACATCGGTTGTTTACATCAAACACAGCTTGATGATCTAAGCATATGTATTTTTCGATGTGTATTGTACGGCAGCGGTGTAGATCATCTTGTGTAAGTCCCATGAATTGATCTCTGTGGTTGTTGACACCTATAATAGGTGTTTTTAGCTCGAACAATCTCCAACTAGTTGTGTTCCACACTGGAATTGGCACCATATTAAATAGCTCGAGTATCGATGTTGACACTAGGGGTAATATTACTCTGAATATCACATGAGTGTCGGTGGCTGTGCCTTCGGCTCGCATAATTCTGTATAGTTAAATTACATTGGATGATGTCACGGGTACCATTTGATCTGGTGGCAAATGATCCCGTATTTGATCCAACTGATCCCTTAATTGTTTAGGGGAGATCAACATTGGGCTTATTGTATGGTGGTGAACTCCAGTTAGTACGTCCACTATTTCGGATTGCATGCGCTGAAGAGATGCTGCTAGCAATGTCAATTGAGTTGTCAATGCCACGTAGTTTTCTGTAAGACGTGCGCCAGTGTACTTTTCTCTGCTTTGGCTAATGGCGGCTACTTGTTGTTCAAGTAGTTTTAGACGTTTGTCCGGTGTTGTCCTTGTTTTCTTAACAACGTTAATGGTTGAGTCAAGTACTGAGGTTTGGTTTCTCAGCAGTGTCAGTAGAAATTCCTCGTTCTTTTGCACCTTCTCTATGACCTTAGTCATTTTATTGGCATAGTCTGAGTCTAAGACTCCAAACAGACTGTTCGCAATATTACCCACTGCATCAAACGGGGAGCGGCGTTTCCGAGTATGTTGCATTAGACCGTTTGCCATTTGTAACTCATCATACAAGTGTCGATAGTGCTGTGATATTGCGTCACATGTGTGATTGTTGTTTAATTCTGGGCATATGTACTGGAACTCCTTGATGCCTGAATTAAACGTGTTCATTTCTCTCCAGTATGGATCCAATTCGTAGTAAATAACTAGTCGGATATTGCTCTCATCGTTGTACCAATCTTTTCATAATATACTCCTGGTTTCGTGTCGAACCTTGTCACCGATACTGACTGTGTCAGTACCAGAGGTAGCATAAGAAGCAGAATTAGCAAGGAGGAAGTTATGGTTGGTGACATTAGCCGTCTCCGTTGAGCAGCCGGCGTATCCCTTTTATCCGTATCCTCTTCTTCCATAATAGGTCGCTTTTTGGCCGCTTCTTCCGGAAAGATCGGCGCCAGCCTGTTGATGGCGCGCTTGTAAATGCCTGAGGCCGTCTTTACGTCAGCCACTCGTACATGGTTATCCATTCCTGGATATGTCTTTATAATGCGTCCCATAGGCCAGCTCATCACCGGAATGTTGTCTTCCTTGATAAGGACCAGCATGCCTTCCTTGATATTGGGATTAACGGTTTTCCACTTGTGCCTCGCTTGTAACTCTTGCAAGTATTCCTCTGACCATTGCTTCCAGAATCCTTGCTTAATTCTGGATACTAATTCCCAACGTTTCAGTAGGGATTTCTCTTCGCGATCGGCGTTGACATCGGGTGGAGCCGTTAGTGTTTCGCCAATCAGGAAATGCGCTGGGGTGAGAGCTGTGGTGTCCGTAGGATCATTTGACATCGGGGTTATTGGGCGTGAATTTAAGATAGCTTCGATTTCGACGATCACCATGTTAAGTTCTTCAAATGTAAGGGTCGCCGTGTTAGTTGTCGTTACCAACAGTCGCTTTGCCGACTCGACTGCAGCTTCCCATAGGCCTCCAAAGGATGGCGCTCGTGGCGGGATTAATTTGAAGGCAACTTGTTTCTTGTTGCAGTGATTAATGATCTCCGCTTGTGCCTTCTCCCCAAAAATTGTTGATTCCAGTTCCTTCAGCTGGTTGTGTGCTCCGACGAAGTTGGTTGCATTGTCACAATGAATTGTTTGACATTTGCCACGGCGACTTAAGAAGCGTCGCAACGCTCCCAAAAAGGCGTTTGTGGTCAGATCGCTTACCAGTTCAAGGTGAACCGCCTTTGTTGAGAAACAGCAGAATACGGCTATGTATGCCTTGTCTGGTCTTTTTCCTCGAAGTTTGTGCTGAATCCAGATTGGCCCGCAGTAATCTACGCCTGTTGTAAGAAATGGGCGTGTTGGTGTTACTCGATCGGCTGGCAAATTACCCATAATTTGGTTCATTAACTTGGGCCTTGCCTTGTTGCATGTCACGCAGCTGTGAATAATATTCCTTGACATTGTTTTGTCGTTAAGGATCCAATATTGTTGTCTAGCGGTTGCTCGTAAGGCTTGGGCACCGCAATGCATATTGTCCTCATGGAGATCTTTCAACATCATTTTTACTATTGGATCATTGTAGGGCAGCAGAATCTGGTGCCTTGCATTGTAAGGGAGTGGGGCTTGATCCAATCTGCCACCAACTCGTATAAGTCCATCGGATCCTTGCAGGGGGGACAGCGATGAAATGGAACAACAAATACTACTTGTTGTATTGTCCGCAAAATTACGTTTCGAGCGTGATTCAACTCCTCGACGCTTAGAGTGACAGTTGCTGGTCTGTATTTTTTGTAGCAGAAGCGTAACATGTAAGCCACAATGCGTTGTAACTTGTGAAATGAATGGCTGTGTCTACAAGTGTACAATTCTTCACCTATTGTAGATGGAGACATTGCGAGACTTATATGTATCGTTTTCCTTTCCAGGTTGCTGGGGGTGATACTGGGTAAGGCTGACGATTTGTCTGGAGAGCCATGCAGAAATAGTGGTCCATACAATCATAAGTTGTGCTCATGTAGTTTTCGTGCCGATATTCCTCTTGAGAGTACATCTGCCGCATTGTTGGCCGATGATACATGCCGCCATTGAGTCTGGCTTGTCAAGGCCTGAATTTTCGCTATTCGGTTTGCCACAAATGTATGATATGTGGCGGCAGCTGCGTTGATCCATGAAAGGACAACCGTAGAATCTGACCAAAAGTATCCTGGCACTGTGTTGCTGTCGAGGCTTAGATCGCGTCGAACCCTTTCAGAAAGCTCTGCACCCAATTGTGCAGCACATAGCTCTAGTCGAGGGAGTGACTGTTTTGCTGTTGGAGCCACTCGAGACTTTGAACATAGTAGCCGAACAGATATTTGTTTGTTTCTGTACGTTGCACGTACGTAAACTGCAGCGCCATATGCACGTTCTGACGCATCAACAAAGACGTGTAATTCTTTTGTTATCGGGGTCTTACCATCATAAACGTGCCTTGGGATTCGCATTGAGTTGAGGCTTTGCAACTCGTCTCGATACTCCTTCCAATCATTCTGAAGACTTGTAGGTAACTCATCGTCCCAATCGAGCTTTAATTCCCAGAGGCGTTGCATGAAGATTTTTGCCTTAACTACGACTGGAGCGAACAAGCCTAGTGGGTCGAAGATCTGTGCCAGCTCCGAGTAGACTGCACGTTTTGTAATGACTGTTGCTGCACTGCTGTGAGTTCGACCGCCAATTTGATCCGTTTTGGGCGTCCAAATAAGGCCTAATGTTTATACTCGATACCGAAAGTAACTAGTTATACTCGATACCGAAGGTAACTAGTATATTGGTTTTGTGCAATGTCCGTCATGGTGTCTGTCCGTCTGTCCGTCTGTCCGTCCGTATGTATGCAAGTTTTTTCCACACCCTTCAAGCTAGAGACTTGAAACTTTCCAATTCTCTTTATCTATGGGATAGTAAATTAAAGTGTCAAGATGGGGGTTCTACGATAACTGGGGGGCTGGCAAATCGATAAATTCGATAACTCAAAACCGATAAATCCACATATTTCGCACATCCTTACAGCTAGAACTACCAAATTTGGTAAGAAGATAGCTACTAGCAACCCCCAAAAAACTGCATCAATAATTTTGGAGCCACGCCCCCCCATTCCGCCCCCAGCCCCCCCGAATTTTGAAATCAGAAAGGCTATATCTCCCACAGTTTTTGAGCTAGAGCCACCAAATTTGGTGCCAAGATAGGTGATGATGACCCCCTAAAAACTGCATCAAAAGTTTGGATGCCACGCCCACCGATCCTACCCTAGCCGCCCCCATCCACCCCAACGCTTCGTCAAAAACGGGAATGCGTGTATCTTCCAGAGTTGTGGAGCTAGAGCCACCAAATTTGGCAGGAAGATAGCTTGCAACGACCCCAAAAAACTGCATCAAAGTTTTGGAGCCACGCGCCACCCCTTCCACCCCCCCTTTCCCCACCTTTTACAAACTTTGAGCTAGAGTCACCAAATTTGTATGAAGATAGCAATTGACATTCCACATAAATCTGCATCAAAAGTTTGGATGCCACGCCCACCCATACCGCCCCCAGCCCCCCGCTTCGTCCACAACTTTATACCAACTGTCGAGCTAGAGTCACCAAATTTGGTATGAAGATAGCATTGACGATCCCACATGGATCGGCAGCAAAATTTTGAATGCCACGCCCACCCATACCGCCCCAAGCCCCATAGCCCCCTTTCACCACCTTTTACATGCTTCGAGCTAGAGTCACCAAATTTGGTATGAAGGTAGCATTTGACATTCCACAAGGATCTGCAGCAAAAATTTGGATGCCACGCCCAACCATACCGCCCCCAGCCCCCTAGCCCCCCTCTCCCCACTTTATACAAACTTTGAGCTAGAGTCACCAAATTTGGTATCAAGGTAGCATTGACATTCCACAAGGATCTGCAGCAAAACTTTGATGCCACGCCCACCCATACCGCCCCCAGCCCCACCCTCCTACCCCACCTTATACAAACTTCGAGCTAGAGTCACCAAATTTGGTATGAAGGAGCAATTGACATCCCACATGGATCGGCAGCAAAAATTTGGATGCCACGCCCAACCATACCGCCCCAGCCCATGCCCCCCTTTCACCACCTTTTACATGCTTCGAACTAGAGTCACCAAATTTGGTATGAAGGTAGCGTTTGACATTCCACAAGGATCTGCAGCAAAAATTTGGATGCCACGCCCAACCATACCGCCCCCAGCCCCCCTTTCCCCACTTTATACAAACTTTGAGCTAGAGTCACCAAATTTGGTATGAAGGTAGCATTTGACATTCCACAAGGATCTGCAGCAAAAATTTGGATGCCACGCCCAACCATACCGCCCCCAGCCCCCCTTTCCCCACTTTATACAAACTGCGAGCTAGAGTCAACAAATTCGGTATGAAGATAGCAATTGACATCCCACATAGATCTGCGCAAAAATTTGAATGCCACGCCCAACCATACCGCCCCCAGCCCCCCTTTCCCCACTTTATACAAACTTCGAGCTAGAGTCACCAAATTTGGTATGAAGATAGCAATTGACATCCCACATGGATGGGCATCAAAATTTTTAATACTGGTATCGAGTATACCGCAGTCGGTTGCGTCCGACTGCAACGTTTCCACTTGTTTTACACTGTACTGTTCCAGTGTTTCTCCGAGCTGTACGTCGTTAACTGTGTCTTCTTTTGGAATTCCCTCCAATATTTGTTCATTGTTTGTACACCATTTTCGTAGCTTGAATCCCGATGGCTGAAGAATTTTGTTTAGTTCTTGTTGAACTTGTTTCGCTTCTGCGATTGTGTCGGTGCCGGTCAGGCAATCGTCTACATAGAAGTCACGTTGTAGTGCCTTTGCACCCATCTGTAGCCTTTCCATATGCTTATTAGTCAGAGTATCCAAACATTTTATTGCTAAAAATGGTGCGGATTTTGTGCCATATGTGACTGTTTTCAATCGGTAGTATTTTATTTCTTCCGACGAGTTGTTGCGCCATACAATCAGTTGATGAAACTGATTGTCCGGATTGATCCATACCTGACGATACATTTTTTCAATGTCAGCCGTAAACACATATCTATGTGTTCTGAATCGTAGTAGAATATACATAAGATCGCTTTGAACCGTGGGGCCTGCATGCAGTATGTCATTCAGCGATTTTCCAGAAGATGTTTTGCACGATGCGTCGAAGACAACTCGTAATTTTGTTGTTGTGCTGTCAGGCTTCAACACGCAATGATGCAGAATCACGTAGTGATTTTTAGGAATCTGTTGCGGTGACACTTGTTTCATGTGTCCCAGCTTCTCATACTCCGCCATGAACGCTGCGTACTGCTTCCACATGTCAGCGGAGGTTCTGCGCTCTAACGATAGAAACCGTTTGGTCGCAATCTCCATGGACTCTCCCAGGGCTGAATAGTGTTCAGAAAATGGTTTTTGAACGATGAATCTGCCGTCCACCGCCACTTGTAAATGTTCTAAGAAGTGCCTTTCACAATGCGCTTCAATTGGTGTTCGGTGTTTTTCTGTTGTATCCAAGCTATCTAATGTCCAGAATCGTTCCATTAATGCATTTGTTTCCTCACTTGTTGCAACTGCGCAGATGGCTGACGACTTACTCGCAGCATTTACCTTTCCAGCAATGATCCACCCGAACTCGGTTTTTTGCATCATTGGACCAGACTGGAACATTTTGTGTTGTTGTGGGAGCAATATTGAAAAACAGTGCTCTGCTCCAATCAACAAGTCGATTTTGCCTGGTCTGTTGAAGTTTGGATCCGCCAGTGGTAACTTGCTCGGCATGCCCCAATCGGCCGTGTTGATCGACTGGGCAGGTTGATCCGATATTATATGCGGTAATACGAATGCTTCCAATCGCATCGTAAAATTGCTGTGTAGTGATTTAACTAGGACATTCACTCGAGCCTTGCTGACTCTTGGCTGTCCTCCGATGCCTTCAATCCGTAGTGTTGTGTCATGACGCTTAAGTCCCAACATTGTCACAAGTCTTTCGGAAACAACGTTGATTTGTGATCCAGAGTCCAGTAGAGCCTTGAATGATGCTTGTTGTCCGTTAGTTGCTTGAACAGCTACCTTTGCTGTTGCAAGTAAGTTATAGTTGTGGTTGTTTGCGGATGCCACAACTTGTGATAATGGCTCTGCTGCTGCTGATGAGACAACATTTTCCAAATGCACTAGAGTGTGGTGCTTTTTGTTGCACTTAAAACAGCTGAAGTTGCTTGTGCATGCCTTTGTTTTATGGTCATTTTTAAAGCAGTTGACGCATAACCTTTGTCTTTGCACCCAATTTAAGCGCTCGCTGACAGATTTTGCGCGAAATTCGTCACATTGAGATAAATAATGACTTGTCTTTTCACAGAAAAGACATCCCTTTTGTGCACCTGAAGATGTTGCACATGTCGCGTTCTTTGACTCCTTTTTAAAGATTCCAGGTGCCTTTTTTCCAGTAGCCATGACTCGAACTCGCTGTTGGAGGAACTGGAGCATGGTGTCCAGTGGCTGGATTTCCTTTGTGTTACCCAATGATTGTTCAAATAGAGTTTTGTTTGTGCCATCCAATTTGTTCCTTAGGATGGCAATAATGATTGGATCCCATGTTGAGATGTCAATCCCGAGTCCTTTCAACGAAGCTAATGACTCAACTGTTGTGATGTGCAGTTCTTTTAAAGACTTCACATCGTCGCTGCAGGTTTGTTGCAGCAGAAGTCGATTCAATATCCTAGAAGCAATATCTCTAGGATTATTGTACGCATCAACTAAGATTTCCCATGCGAAGAGGTAATTTTCCTCCTTGAGATCAATGTGACGGATTAGTCTTTCCGCCTCTCCGATTACGCTGGTCTTGAGGTACCACATTTTACGTATGGTTGGCATTCTAGTTTCATGTATCATACATGAGAACATATCAAAGAACTGAGACCACTTGAGTATACCTTTTAAGTAAGTTCTGGTTTTTGAACCAAATCGTGAACCTCTTCGGAGAACTTGTGGTATGGGTGAGACTCCTCTAACTTAGAGTTTTTTATCAAGACATTGTTGTTCTTGAAAATAGTCCACTTTTCTTCAAGGATTTTGGCCTTGGCTTGGTAGTAGCCAGGTTTTGCCTTCCGCTCTGCTGGGTCCTTTTTTGTGTTCTTTATAAGCCTTGATACCTCCTGGCTTATTTCTTCCTGAGCATCAAGGACATCTTCCGATACGAGTGATTTCTCTGTGCTCATTTTGTCGCCTTGTTGACAATGACTAAGCTACCAGAATCACGGTTGTTAGTTGTTTTATATAGCTCTTTGATTACCAAAGAAGAAGACAGGATCCTTCCTAGGAGTCCTGTGTCGGGGTCACCAAAATGTACCTGTAAAAGGTGTGTATGTATTGTTAGCATCCAGTACAAACTGACTGCTTAATTGTTGTCGCAACTGGCACTTGTAACCAGGTGGACTACGGAGAATAATGAATGTATCTTTGTAGGTTGTACTAAGAACACTGATTTTATTAACGAAAAGTAACAATATTTATAGGAAATAATAGCTTAGTTTTACAGTTTTGTGGTGTCAATTAAAATTAGGTTATTGTGTACTCAGCAGTTGCTTGCAATGCAGAATAGCATATTTAGCGACTACCGGGTTGGCTGACCGCTACTGTTGCGACATATTGCATGCATTGTGCAGTCAGCGATATTCTGTGTGTTCAGCATAATTTGGTGTTGCTTAAAGTTTTATTGGGTTAATAAATGTAGCGCATTGTGTATTGTCTTGACCTAGTTTTACATATGTTAATAATTTGTGTGTCATTCTTACATAGCTATGTGCAGTTATTTGATATCTTATAATATAAATATGTGCTAACTTGTTTATGACTTAACAACATCTATAGACGAGGGTTGAGCGAACAACAACATTCTGACATCCGAACCTGTAAATCTCTGTCGGTGTGTTTCACAGTCAGTAGAACGGCGTTCTTGTATTGAAATAATATGTTGTTGTTGTACAACAATATCTCTGCCTGCAAATGAGTATTGGTGCAGTGGCAGAGAAGCGGCCGACCGAGACAGTCGAGCCACACAGTTCTGCTGTTTAGCAACAAGAATGCTAATGTAGAACACCCCTTTGAAATAGATGCATATTTTGATAGGTATAAATAAGTTCGCGCATAGCAAACAAATGAGATATTACTAAAATAGTTTAATTTATTAATATAGCAAATAAGCTAGTTAGGGTATCAAAAACCAACACTCATCATTCGTCTGTTACTTCTCTTATTGAAGAAGTCTATATTAGTCTGTAAGTGTGTGTGTGTGTGTCTGTGCATTTACGAAGAAGCAGAACATAATGCGTTCATATATTTTATGCGTGCATGTACGCGCCTTTTTGCTATTTTAATGTTTTTGATGTGTAAACATTTTGCGCTCGGGCAGTAAAAATCGAATACATTCTAAAACAAAGTAATTTATATACGAGTTGTGCTGAATAAAACTAGTTGCGCTTAATAAAGTTAACTAAAACATATAGCCTGTAAGATGAATTTGGTGTATCTTTGTAACAAACACCCAAACAACACTGTGTCTCAATTTTGTGCGTAAGAAATATTTCTTTAATTTTAAACAAAACTCATTCACATAAAGAAAAATGTTCTCTTTGATGTGTTTTTAATTAAAGACAAATATCGTTTGCTACAAATTAAAACAAGTGGAAACGTTGCAGTCGGACGCAACCGACTGCGGCATACTCGATACCAGTATTAAAACCGCTTAAAAAGAGGCCTGATTGCAAAGGGGTACGGATGGGGCAGGGGTTTACGCTGCCTTCAATATTCTCCGATGCAGATGGGAATGCCACCAACTATCTTCTTTCCAAATTTGGTGACTCTAGCTCGAAGTTTGTAAAAGGTGGGGAAAGGGGGCTGGGGGCGGTATGGGTGGGTGTGGCATCCAAATTTTTACTGCAGATCATTGTGGAATGTCAATTGCTATATTCATACCAAATTTAGTGACTCAAGCTCGAAAATTGTAAAGAGTGGGGAAAGGGGGTCTGGGGGCGGTATGGGTGGGCGTGGCATCCAAAGTTTTGATGCAGATCCTTGTGGAATGTCAAATGCTACCTTCATACCAAATTTGGTGACTCTAGCTCAAAGTTTGTATAAAGTGGGGAAAGGGGGGCTGGGGGCGGTATGGTTGGGCGTGGCATCCAAATTTTTGCTGCAGATCCTTGTGGAATGTCAAATGCTACCTTCATACCAAATTTGGTGACTCTAGCTCAAAGTTTGTATAAGGTGGGGTTAGGAGGGCTATGGGGCTTGGGGCGGTATGGGTGGGCGTGGCATTCAAATTTTTGCTGCCGATCCATGAGGAATGTCAATTGCTATCTTCATACCAAATTTGGTGACTCTAGCTCGAAGTTTGTAAAAAGTGAGAAATGGGGGGGGGGGGGGGGGCTGGGGGCGTTATGGGTAGGCATGGCATCCAAATTTTTGATGCAGATCTTTGTGGAATGTCAATTGCTATCTTCATACCAAATTTGGTGACTCTAGCTGAAAGTTTGTAAATGGTGGGGAAAGGGGGGCGGAATGGGTGGGCTTGGCTCCAAAACTTTGATGCAGATTTTTGGGGATCGCTACTAGCTATCTTCCCACCAAATTTGGTGGCTCTAGCTCCACAACTCTGGAAGATACACGCATTCCCGTTTTTGACGAAGCGTTGGGGTGGATGGGGGCGGCTAGGGTAGGATCGGTGGGCGTGGCATCCAAACTTTTGATGCAGTTTTTAGGGGGTCATCATCACCTATCTTGGCACCAAATTTGGTGGCTCTAGCTCAAAAACTTTGGGAGATATAGCCATTTCTGATTTCGAAATGCGGGGGGGCTGGGGGCGGAATGGGTGGGCGCGGCTCCAAAACTTTGATGCAGTTTTTTGGGGATCGCTACTAGCTATCTTCCCACCAAATTTGGAAGCTCTAGCTCCACAACTCTGGAAGATACACGCATTCCCGTTTTTGACGAAGCGTTGGGGTGGATGGGGGTAGCTAGGGCAGTGTCGGTGGGCGTGGCATCCAAACTTTTGATGCAGTTTTTAGGGGGTCATCATCACCTATCTTGGCACCAAATTTGGTGGCTATAGCTCAAAAACTGAGGGAGATATATGCTTTTTTGACTTTAAAATTCGGGGGGGCTGGGGGCGGAATGGGGGGGCGTGGCTCCAAAATTATTGATGCAGTTGTTTGGGGGTTGCTAGTAGCTATCTTCTTACCAAATTTGGTAGTTCTAGCTGTAAGGATGTGCGAAATATGTGGATTTATCGGTTTTGAGTTATCGAATTTATCGATTTGCCAGCCCCCCAGTTATCGTAGAACCCCCATCTTGACACTTTAATTTACTATCCCATAGATAAAGAGAATTGGAAAGTTTCAAGTCTCTAGCTTGAAGGGTGTGGAAAAAACTTGCATACATACGGACGGACAGACGGACAGACGGACTGGGGGGGGGCTGGACAGACGGACAGACACCATGACGGACATTGCACAAAACCAATATACTAGTTACCTTCGGTATCGAGTATAACTAGTTACCTTCGGTATCGAGTATAAAAAACTATTTGGCGTAAAGGCATTTTGAGTGATATCAACAAGAATTCACTAAATAGAGCCGCCAAACAGCAAAATTCCAACATTCAATTGGAAGTCGTAACGTAACTAAGCGTAGCTAACACTCGCTCTGAGAGCGCACTTCGGGTTTCTCTCAGGCTTCGTGTGTCATTCGCCAGCCATTTCGATTCCTAACTTTGCTACAACATTTTTGTTGATAGCACAAACAGCCAGCCATACTGTGTGTATGCGCCGCTAGCCAGCGATTTTCTAGCGCGCAGTCGCTTGTTCAATTGCTGTACCCCCATTTTTATACTCGATACCGAAGGTAACTAGTATATTGGTTTTGTGCAATTTCCGTCATGGTGTCTGTCCGTCTGTCCGTCTCTCCGTCTGTCCGTCCGTATGTATGCAAGTTTTTTCCACACCCTTCAAGCTAGAGACATGAAACTTTCCAATTCTCTTTATCTATGGGATAGTAAATTAAAGTGTCAAGATGGGGGTTCTACGATAACTGGGGGGCTGGCAAATCGATAAATTCGATAACTCAAAAACGATAAATCCGCATATTTCACTCACCCTTACAGCTAGAACTACCAAATTTGGTAAGAAGATAGCTACTAGCAACCCCCAAAAAACTGCATCAATAATTTTGGAGCCACGCCCTCCCATTCCGCCCCCAGCCCCCCGAATTTTAAAGTCAAATAAGCCTATATCTCCCACAGTTTTTGAGCTAGAGCCACCAAATTTGGTGCCAATTTAGCTGATGATGACCCCCCAAAAACTGCACCAAAAGTTTGGATGCCACGCCCACCAATACCGCCGTAGCCGCCCCCAGATGCCCCAACGCTTCGTCAAAAACGGGAATGCGTGTATATTCCAGAGTAGTGGAGCTAGAGCCACCAAATTTGGTAGGAAGATAGCTGGCAACGACCCCCAACAATCTGCATCAAAGTTTTGGAGCCTAGCCCATCCATTCCGCCCCCCTTTCCCCACCTTATACAAACTTTGAGCTAGAGTCACCAAATTTGGTATGAAGGTAGCATTTGACAATCCACAAGGATCTGCAGCAAAAATTTGGATGCCACGCCCAAACATACCGCCCCCAGCCCCCATTTCCCCACTTTATACAAACTTTGAGCTAGAGTCACCAAATTTGGTATGAAGGTAGCATTTGACATTCCACAAAGATCTGCAGCAAAAATTTGGATGCCACGCCCAACCATACCGCCCCCAGCCCCCCTTTCCCCACTTTATACAAACTTCGAGCTAGAGTCACCAAATTTGGTATGAAGATAGCAATTGACATCCCACATAGATCTGCACCAAAAATTTGGATGCCACGTCCAAACATACCGCCCCCAGCCCCCATTTCCCCACTTTATACAAACTTTGAGCTAGAGTCACCAAATTTGGTATGAAGGTAGCAATTGACATTCCACAAAGATCTGCATCAAAAATTTGGATGCAATTCCACCCATACCGCCCCCAGCCCCCCTTTCCCCACTTTATACAAACTTTGAGCTAGAGTCACCAAATTTGGTATGAAGATAGCAATTGACATCCCACATGGATGGGCATCAAAATTTTTAATACTGGTATCGAGTATACCGCAGTCGGTTGCGTCCGACTGCAACGTTTCCACTTGTTTTTCCTTGTATTGCTTATGTGCGCTTATTTTATTGCTTATCTTGTTGCGTCGACCTAGCACCAGCAAAGCAAATGAGCGAATTAATAAAAACATACATATATAATATATATGTATGCAGTTTTGGCGGTAGCCAGGCATTGATTTTTGATTTTTGCTATCATAAGCATGTGTGTGTCCCTGTCTCCTTGCATGTCCATATTTTAATGTATGCGTACCATTTGCCAGGCAATTCATTGACCTTTCTCAACTAATATGAATTTCGAAAAACGCTAAACAGAAAAATTATACCCTTCACAGGGTATATTGACTTTGTCATGAATCTGTAACGCCTTAAAGGAATGATGGGAGACCCCATAAACTTAATATCAAAATGATCAGGACGAGCTCAGGAATTGATTTCCGTCTGTCCGTCCGTCTGTCTGTATCAACACGATTTCCGGCCAAACTGCTGAACCGATCTTGATGAAACTTTCACAGATTGCTTAGATCATGTCGGGTTTGTTCACTATGAAATTTCATTTCGATCGGAGCATTCTACGACATAGCCACCATACAAATTTACCATATCGTACTATCAATTGTTGTCTCTGTCTTGCACTTTCAAGTACCTACATGTCAAATTGTTGTTTTTGTCGCACACAAACAAGTAAATGACGCTCAAGAGTAAAAATATTAGCGAAAAATTACCAACAACTGCACAGAAAAATAAGAGGGGGAGTATTGATTTGGCTGTGTGAAGGGTATCATAGTCTTGGCATAGCCAAAATTAACTATGCGCCACTATGTTTTATAATAAATTTGTATTATTTGCCTACAAAAAATCCAAGAAAAACCAGAAGAACAATACTTCCAAGGCAGTTTTGGTGCCATCGAACATTTGCTGATCAGGCGAACAGCAACATTAATAAGCGTCTAGTAAAATAAGCAGGCAATTATCAGTTTTGCATTGCTGGTCATACATACTCTTTCATGTTTTCAGCTCTATGACTCTTTCCCAATCATTTTGTCATCGCAACCACCATACAGCTATGCTGCGATGCATACAAATTGCGAAAGTGTATTCCAACCGTCCATTTGCCCAAGTCATTTGCCTAAATTCTAAAGAAAACGCTCGGCATAGCCAAATTTAACAAGTGCAAAAGAGATTCAAGAAAACGTCCACGCTGTGTGTGTCCCCAAGGCTATGCAGAAGCAGAAGCAACACGCAAAAAACGAACGAACAGAAACGACATAGAAAAATGACTTAGACACTAAGTCTAAATTTTTGCTTCGCCCAGCGATGTTGCACACACATTGAAATATTTACATGTATGCTAAACACAATGCAGTGCGTGGCCGTTTTCTTATTTCTCTTTTGCACTTGTTAAATTTGGCTATGCCGAGCGTTTTCTTGTGTTGCTTCTGCTTTAGAATTTAGGCAAATGACTTGGGCAAATGGACGTGTGGAATACACTTTCCTAATTTGTATGCACCGCAGCATAGCTGTATGGTGGTTGCGATGACAAAATGGTTGGGAAAGAGTCATAGAGCTGAAAACATGAAAGAGTATGTATGACCAGCAATGCAAAACTGATAACTGCCTGCTTATTTTATTAGACGCTTGCAAATTTTGCTGTTCGCCTGATCATCAAATGTTGGATAAGCACCAAAACTGCCTTGGAAGTATTGTTCTTCTGGTTTTTCTTGGATTTTTTGTAAAAAACTGCATTTAAGAAATTACATTTAAATGAAATCCGATTTTTGGTCATATGCATGTTAAAATATTATAAACAAAAATTGACTTGGGTATTGGTAAAATCTTTCGACTTCCATAACTTCGTCAAACGTGACCCGATTTTCAAAAGCAAAAGCTTAAAAGTCATGGTTTGACCACTTAATTAAAACTGCATTTAAGAAATTACATTTAAATGAAATTCGGTTTTTGGTCATATATCATGTCATATGCATGTTAAAATTTTATAAACAAAAATTGACTTTGGCATTGGTTAAATATTTCGACTTCCATAACTTCGTCAAATGTGACCCGATTTTCAAAAGCAAAAGCTTAAAAGTCATGGTGTGACCCCTTAAATAAAACTGCATTTAAGAAATTACATTTAAATGAAATTCGATTTTTGGTCATATATCATGTCATATGCATGTTAAGATTTTATAAACAAAAATTGACTTGGGCATTGGTAAAATCTTTCGACTTCCATAACTTCGTCAAATGTGACCCGATTTTCAAAAGCAAAAGCTTAAAAGTCATGGTTTGACCCCTTAAATAAAACTGCATTTAAGAAATTACATTTAAATGAAATTCGATTTTTGGTCATATATCATGTCATATGCATGTTAAAATTTTATAAACAAAAATTGACTTGGGCATTGGTAAAATCTTTCGACTTCCATAACTTCGTCAAATGTTACCCGATTTTCAAAAGCAAAAGCTTAAAATTCATGGTTTGACCACTTAATTAAAACTGCATTTAAGAAATTACATTTAAATGAAATTCAATTTTTGCGCATATATATTATGTCATATATATTATGTCAATTCGCCAGCATTTTCCAATGGAAGTGCACGCGATTGAAAGATGTGCAACTTTTAACTTCGAGAGGGGATACGTTCATAAAGACATAGCCATTTTCTCCGACAGCCAGGCAGCGATCAAAGCACTTAGTGCTTATAAACTTAGTATAATAAACTATAAATTAAAGCTTTGAAATAATCTTTACTTGCATTTGCTTAAGAGTTGTTGTGAAATGAAATGAACCTTGCCATGTGTGCTATTTAAGTGAAACGGAGTGCATATGAGGTAAGCATTATTGGTTGATGGCAGTTCGGAAAAGTCATTTAAAGATTTTGTATTTAGTCTATGTTTTTTAGTTGGGGAACTGTCGGCCAGAGTGCTGAACCGATTTTGTCCCAGATTTGGGAGCTCCGGGCTATGGTTTTTTGATGTGTAAACATCTTTGCTTTCGATGCAATGAAATGCTCGAAAAGTGATACACTATTGGTGTGAGCTCTATGAGAGTGTATTGGAGCAAATGTTTTATTTGTATGTGTAAACTAGACAATCAGAACATCGATGTTTTCGTCAGCGATGTTTTGAAACATCGATGTTTTCGAAGTTTTCATTCAAATAATTAAAAGCATCATTCTTTAATTGAAACCGAATGTTTTATGTTAGTTTATGTCCCATTTTCTTCTTATAATTAAACTAACAGAAACAATATCTTCGTTTTATCACTTCACGACTAATTTAACACAAAAATTTAGTGTTAATAAAGAAAATTATAAAAATAACAAAAATAATTATATAGTCTTTCAGTTTTCTTAACTTTAAAATTTTAAAGCTTTTTTCCTGTTTCAAACTTAAAACTAATAACATCTAGATCTTTCTGGATCTAGATACGGGATCTATGAGAGATCCATTGATTTTTGATGTGTAAACATCTTTGCTTTCGGGGCAGTGAAATGCTCGAAAAGTAATACACTATTGGTGTGAGCTCTATGAGAGTGTATTGATGCATATGTTTTATATGTATGTTTTAACATCTGTACCTGTAAAAGGTGTGTATGTATTGTTAGCATCCAGTACAAACTGACTGCTTAATTGTTGTCGCAACTGGCACTTGTAACCAGGTGGACTGCGGAGAATAATGAATGTATCTTTGTAGGTTGTACTAAGAACACTGATTTTATTAACGAAAAGTAACAATATTTATAGGAAATAATAGCTTAGTTTTACAGTTTTGTGGTGTCAATTAAAATTAGGTTATTGTGTACTCAGCAGTTGCTTGCAATGCAGAATAGCATATTTAGCGACTACCGGGTTGGCTGACCGCTACTGTTGCGACATATTGCATGCATTGTGCAGTCAGCGATATTCTGTGTGTTCAGCATAATTTGGTGTTGCTTAAAGTTTTATTGGGTTAATAAATGTAGCGCATTGTGTATTGTCTTGACCTAGTTTTACATATGTTAATAATTTGTGTGTCATTCTTACATAGCTATGTGCAGTTATTTGATATCTTATAATATAAATATGTGCTAACTTGTTAATGACTTAACATTCTCCCGGCCGTTGAAACGGTTTTCAACCATCCTCTAAATCCAGTGTAAATTGTCTTGGGGATGCTGAAGGTTCGGACGGGTTGACTGCTTCGTTCCTAGTGGCTGTGGGTGGACAAGTCCATCGTCGTTGCGTCCGCATTGCATGTGCACATAATATTATGACAGATATCACAAGTGCAATGAAAGCGGCTATGTGATGATGTTGGAACGAGCTTATTTGGTTGGGCAGCTCTTTTTTGTTGAGTGTTGCCAATTTTATCTGCAGGTCATCTAGATCCTTGTCGTCTTGTGCGTTGTAATCCGAGATGTGGAGAGTTGTCTCTGGTACCTTTGTTATGTTTGGTTGGATAATGTCACCAAAGCGGGCGTAGCCTTGTCTTATTTGACTCGTGACAGTGCCAAAGGTATTGATGCTAATGTCTGTGTTGCGTGCAGTACAGCCAGGTGATAGCGACAGTAGTCCACTGTTTTGTAGTTGGATAGTTGACGGTGTTCCGTTGCAAACTGCTTGAAGTTCCACTTTCGAATGTGTTGCGAAGATCCAGTTGTTCTGCTGTTGTGTTTTTTCCCATACCATTTTGGTTGTTCGGTAAGTTACGTGACACGTCGTTGGTGTCTTGTTGGTAAACAGTTGAAACTCACATCGGTTGTTTACATCAAACACAGCTTGATGATCTAAGCATATGTATTTTTCGATGTGTATTGTACGGCAGCGGTGTAGATCATCTTGTGTAAGTCCCATGAATTGATCTCTGTGGTTGTTGACACCTATAATAGGTGTTTTTAGCTCGAACAATCTCCAACTAGTTGTGTTCCACACTGGAATTGGCACCATATTAAATAGCTCGAGTATCGATGTTGACACTAGGGGTAATATTACTCTGAATATCACATGAGTGTCGGTGGCTGTGCCTTCGGCTCGCATAATTCTGTATAGTTGAATTACATTGGATGATGTCACGGGTACCATTTGATCTGGTGGCAAATGATCCCGTATTTGATCCAACTGATCCCTTAATTGTTTAGGGGAGATCAACATTGGGCTTATTGTATGGTGGTGAACTCCAGTTAGTACGTCCACTATTTCGGATTGCATGCGCTGAAGAGATGCTGCTAGCAATGTCAATTGAGTTGTCAATGCCACGTAGTTTTCTGTAAGACGTGCGCCAGTGTACTTTTCTCTGCTTTGGCTAATGGCGGCTACTTGTTGTTCAAGTAGTTTTAGACGTTTGTCCGGTGTTGTCCTTGTTTTCTTAACAACGTTAATGGTTGAGTCAAGTACTGAGGTTTGGTTTCTCAGCAGTGTCAGTAGAAATTCCTCGTTCTTTTGCACCTTCTCTATGACCTTAGTCATTTTATTGGCATAGTCTGAGTCTAAGACTCCAAACAGACTGTTCGCAATATTACCCACTGCATCAAACGGGGAGCGGCGTTTCCGAGTATGTTGCATTAGACCGTTTGCCATTTGTAACTCATCATACAAGTGTCGATAGTGCTGTGATATTGCGTCACATGTGTGATTGTTGTTTAATTCTGGGCATATGTACTGGAACTCCTTGATGCCTGAATTAAACGTGTTCATTTCTCTCCAGTATGGATCCAATTCGTAGTAAATAACTAGTCGGATATTGCTCTCATCGTTGTACCAATTTTTTCATAGTATACTCCTGGTTTCGTGTCGAACCTTGTCACCGATACTGACTGTGTCAGTACCAGAGGTAGCATAAGAAGCAGAATTAGCAAGGAGGAAGTTATGGTTGGTGACATTAGTCGTCTCCGTTGAGCAGCCGGCGTATCCCTTTTATCCGTATCCTCTTCTTCCATAATAGGTCGCTTTTTGGCCGCTTCTTCCGGAAAGATCGGCGCCAGCCTGTTGATGGCGCGCTTGTAAATGCCTGAGGCCGTCTTTACGTCAGCCACTCGTACATGGTTATCCATTCCTGGATATGTCTTTATAATGCGTCCCATAGGCCAGCTCATCACTGGAATGTTGTCTTCCTTGATAAGGACCAGCATGCCTTCCTTGATATTGGGATTAACGGTTTTCCACTTGTGCCTCGCTTGTAACTCTTGCAAGTATTCCTCTGACCATTGCTTCCAGAATCCTTGCTTAATTCTGGATACTAATTCCCAACGTTTCAGTAGTGATTTCTCTTCGCGATCGGCGTTGACATCGGGTGGAGCCGTTAGTGTTTCGCCAATCAGGAAATGCGCTGGGGTGAGAGCTGTGGTGTCCGTAGGATCATTTGACATCGGGGTTATTGGGCGTGAATTTAAGATAGCTTCGATTTCGACGATCACCGTGTTAAGTTCTTCAAATGTAAGGGTCGCCGTGTTGGTTGTCGTTACCAACAGTCGCTTTGCCGACTCGACTGCAGCTTCCCATAGGCCTCCAAAGGATGGCGCTCGTGGCGGGATGAATTTGAAGGCAACTTGTTTCTTGTTGCAGTGATTAATGATCTCCGCTTGTGCCTTCTCCCCAAAAATTGTTGATTCCAGTTTCTTCAGCTGGTTGTGTGCTCCGACGAAGTTGGTTGCATTGTCACAATGAATTGTTTGACATTTGCCACGGCGACTTAAGAAGCGTCGCAACGCTCCCAAAAAGGCGTTTGTGGTCAGATCGCTTACCAGTTCAAGGTGAACCGCCTTTGTTGAGAAACAGCAGAATACGGCTATGTATGCCTTGTCTGGTCTTTTTCCTCGAAGTTTGTGCTGAATCCAGATTGGCCCGCAGTAATCTACGCCTGTTGTAAGAAATGGGCGTGTTGGTGTTACTCGATCGGCTGGCAAATTACCCATAATTTGGTTCATTAACTTGGGCCTTGCCTTGTTGCATGTCACGCAGCTGTGAATAATATTCCTTGACATTGTTTTGTCGTTAAGGATCCAATATTGTTGTCTAGCGGTTGCTCGTAAGGCTTGGGCACCGCAATGCATATTGTCCTCATGGAGATCTTTCAACATCATTTTTACTATTGGATCATTGTAGGGCAGCAGAATCTGGTGCCTTGCATTGTAAGGGAGTGGGGCTTGATCCAATCTGCCACCAACTCGTATAAGTCCATCGGATCCTTGCAGGGGGGACAGCGATGAAATGGAACAACAAATACTACTTGTTGTATTGTCCGCAAAATTACGTTTCGAGCGTGATTCAACTCCTCGACGCTTAGAGTGACAGTTGCTGGTCTGTATTTTTTGTAGCAGAAGCGTAACATGTAAGCCACAATGCGTTGTAACTTGTGAAATGAATGGCTGTGTCTACAAGTGTACAATTCTTCACCTATTGTAGATGGAGACATTGCGAGACTTATATGTATCGTTTTCCTTTCCAGGTTGCTGGGGGTGATACTGGGTAAGGCTGACGATTTGTCTGGAGAGCCATGCAGAAATAGTGGTCCATACAATCATAAGTTGTGCTCATGTAGTTTTCGTGCCGATATTCCTCTTGAGAGTACATCTGCCGCATTGTTGGCCGATGATACATGCCGCCATTGAGTCTGGCTTGTCAAGGCCTGAATTTTCGCTATTCGGTTTGCCACAAATGTATGATATGTGGCGGCAGCTGCGTTGATCCATGAAAGGACAACCGTAGAATCTGACCAAAAGTATCCTGGCACTGTGTTGCTGTCGAGGCTTAGATCGCGTCGAACCCTTTCAGCAAGCTCTGCACCCAATAGTGCAGCACATAGCTCTAGTCGAGGGAGTGACTGTTTTGCTGTTGGAGCCACTCGAGACTTTGAACATAGTAGCCGAACAGATATTTGTTTGTTTCTGTACGTTGCACGTACGTAAACTGCAGCGCCATATGCACGTTCTGACGCATCAACAAAGACGTGTAATTCTTTTGTTATCGGGGTCTTACCATCATAAACGTGCCTTGGGATTCGCATTGAGTTGAGGCTTTGCAACTCGTCTCGATACTCCTTCCAATCATTCTGAAGACTTGTAGGTAACTCATCGTCCCAATCGAGCTTTAATTCCCAGAGGCGTTGCATGAAGATTTTTGCCTTAACTACGACTGGAGCGAACAAGCCTAGTGGGTCGAAGATCTGTGCCAGCTCCGAGTAGACTGCACGTTTTGTAATGACTGTTGCTGCACTGCTGTGAGTTCGACCGCCAAGTTGATCCGTTTTGGGCGTCCAAATAAGGCCTAATGTTTTTACACTGTACTGTTCCAGTGTTTCTCCGAGCTGTACGTCGTTAACTGTGTCTTCTTTTGGAATTCCCTCCAATATTTGTTCATTGTTTGTACACCATTTTCGTAGCTTGAATCCCGATGGCTGAAGAATTTTGTTTAGTTCTTGTTGAACTTGTTTCGCTTCTGCGATTGTGTCGGTGCCGGTCAGGCAATCGTCTACATAAAAGTCACGTTGTAGTGCCTTTGCAACCATCTGTAGCCTTTCCATATGCTTATTAGTCAGAGTATCCAAACATTTTATTGCTAAAAATGGTGCGGATTTTGTGCCATATGTGGCTGTTTTCAATCGGTAGTATTTTATTTCTTCCGACGAGTTGTTGCGCCATACAATCAGTTGATGAAACTGATTGTCCGGATTGATCCATACCTGACGATACATTTTTTCAATGTCAGCCGTAAACACATATCTATGTGTTCTGAATCGTAGTAGAATAGACATAAGATCGCTTTGAACCGTGGGGCCTGCATGCAGTATGTCATTCAGCGATTTTCCAGAAGATGTTTTGCACGATGCGTCGAAGACAACTCGTAATTTTGTTGTTGTGCTGTCTGGCTTCAACACGCAATGATGCAGAATCACGTAGTGATTTTTAGGAATCTGTTGCGGTGACACTTGTTTCATGTGTCCCAGCTTCTCATACTCCGCCATGAACGCTGCGTACTGCTTCCACATGTCAGCGGAGGTTCTGCGCTCTAACGATAGAAACCGTTTGGTCGCAATCTCCATGGACTCTCCCAGGGCTGAATAGTGTTCAGAAAATGGTTTTTGAACGATGAATCTGCCGTCCACCGCCACTTGTAAATGTTCTAAGAAGTGCCTTTCACAATGCGCTTCAATTGGTGTTCGGTGTTTTTCTGTTGTATCCAAGCTATCTAATGTCCAGAATCGTTCCATTAATGCATTTGTTTCCTCACTTGTTGCAACTGCGCAGATGGCTGACGACTTACTCGCAGCATTTACCTTTCCAGCAATGATCCACCCGAACTCGGTTTTTTGCATCATTGGACCAGACTGGAACATTTTGTGTTGTTGTGGGAGCAATATTGAAAAACAGTGCTCTGCTCCAATCAACAAGTCGATTTTGCCTGGTCTGTTGAAGTTTGGATCCGCCAGTGGTAACTTGCTCGGCATGCCCCAATCGGCCGTGTTGATCGACTGGGCAGGTTGATCCGAAATTATATGCGGTAATACGAATGCTTCCAATCGCATCGTAAAATTGCTGTGTAGTGATTTAACTAGGACATTCACTCGAGCCTTGCTGACTCTTGGCTGTCCTCCGATGCCTTCAATCCGTAGTGTTGTGTCATGACGCTTAAGTCCCAACATTGTCACAAGTCTTTCGGAAACAACGTTGATTTGTGATCCAGAGTCCAGTAGAGCCTTGAATGATGCTTGTTGTCCGTTAGTTGCTTGAACAGCTACCTTTGCTGTTGCAAGTAAGTTATAGTTGTGGTTGTTTGCGGATGCCACAACTTGTGATAATGGCTCTGCTGCTGCTGATGAGACAACATTTTCCAAATGCACTAGAGTGTGGTGCTTTTTGTTGCACTTAAAACAGCTGAAGTTGCTTGTGCATGCCTTTGTTTTATGGTCATTTTTAAAGCAGTTGACGCATAACCTTTGTCTTTGCACCCAATTTAAGCGCTCGCTGACAGATTTTGCGCGAAATTCGTCACATTGAGATAAATAATGACTTGTCTTTTCACAGAAAAGACATCCCTTTTGTGCACCTGAAGATGTTGCACATGTCGCGTTCTTTGACTCCTTTTTAAAGATTCCAGGTGCCTTTTTTCCAGTAGCCATGACTCGAACTCGCTGTTGGAGGAACTGGAGCATGGTGTCCAGTGGCTGGATTTCCTTTGTGTTACCCAATGATTGTTCAAATAGAGTTTTGTTTGTGCCATCCAATTTGTTCCTTAGGATGGCAATAATGATTGGATCCCATGTTGAGATGTCAATCCCGAGTCCTTTCAACGAAGCTAATGACTCAACTGTTGTGATGTGCAGTTCTTTTAAAGACTTCACATCGTCGCTGCAGGTTTGTTGCAGCAGAAGTCGATTCAATATCCTAGAAGCAATATCTCTAGGATTATTGTACGCATCAACTAAGATTTCCCATGCGAAGAGGTAATTTTCCTCCTTGAGATAAATGTGACGGATTAGTCTTTCCGCCTCTCCGATTACGCTGGACTTGAGGTACCACATTTTACGTATGGTTGGCATTCTAGTTTCATGTATCATACATGAGAACATATCAAAGAACTGAGACCACTTGAGTATACCTTTTAAGTAAGTTCTGGTTTTTGAACCAAATCGTGAACCTCTTCGGAGAACTTGTGGTATGGGTGAGACTCCTCTAACTTAGAGTTTTTTATCAAGACATTGTTGTTCTTGAAAATAGTCCACTTTTCTTCAAGGATTTTGGCCTTGGCTTGGTAGTAGCCAGGTTTTGCCTTCCGCTCTGCTGGGTCCTTTTTTGTGTTCTTTATAAGCCTTGATACCTCCTGGCTTATTTCTTCCTGAGCATCAAGGACATCTTCCGATACGAGTGATTTCTCTGTGCTCATTTTGTCGCCTTGTTGACAATGACTAAGCTACCAGAATCACGGTTGTTAGTTGTTTTATATAGCTCTTTGATTACCAAAGAAGAAGACAGGATCCTTCCTAGGAGTCCTGTGTCGGGGTCACCAAAATGTACCTGTAAAAGGTGTGTATGTATTGTTAGCATCCAGTACAAACTGACTGCTTAATTGTTGTCGCAACTGGCACTTGTAACCAGGTGGACTGCGGAGAATAATGAATGTATCTTTGTAGGTTGTACTAAGAACACTGATTTTATTAACGAAAAGTAACAATATTTATAGGAAATAATAGCTTAGTTTTACAGTTTTGTGGTGTCAATTAAAATTAGGTTATTGTGTACTCAGCAGTTGCTTGCAATGCAGAATAGCATATTTAGCGACTACCGGGTTGGCTGACCGCTACTGTTGCGACATATTGCATGCATTGTGCAGTCAGCGATATTCTGTGTGTTCAGCATAATTTGGTGTTGCTTAAAGTTTTATTGGGTTAATAAATGTAGCGCATTGTGTATTGTCTTGACCTAGTTTTAATTTGTGTGTCATTCTTACATAGCTATGTGCAGTTATTTGATATCTTATAATATAAATATGTGCTAACTTGTTTATGACTTAACAACATCTATAGACGAGGGTTGAGCGAACAACAACATTCTGACATCCGAACCTGTAAATCTCTGTCGGTGTGTTTCACAGTCAGTAGAACGGCGTTCTTGTATTGAAATAATATGTTGTTGTTGTACAACAATATCTCTGCCTGCAAATGAGTATTGGTGCAGTGGCAGAGAAGCGGCCGACCGAGACAGTCGAGCCACACAGTTCTGCTGTTTAGCAACAAGAATGCTAATGTAGAACACCCCTTTGAAATAGATGCATATTTTGATAGGTATAAATAAGTTCGCGCATAGCAAACAAATGAGATATTACTAAAATAGTTTAATTTATTAATATAGCAAATAAGCTAGTTAGGGTATCAACAACCAACACTCATCATTCGTCTGTTACTTCTCTTATTGAAGAAGTCTATATTAGTCTGTAAGTGTGTGTGTGTGTGTCTGTGCATTTACGAAGAAGCAGAACATAATGCATTCATATATTTTATGCGTGCATGTACGCGCCTTTTTGCTATTTTAATGTTTTTGATGTGTAAACATTTTGCGCTCGGGCAGTAAAAATCGAATACATTCTAAAACAAAGTAATTTATATACGAGTTGTGCTGAATAAAACTAGTTGCGCTTAATAAAGTTAACTAAAACATATAGCCTGTAAGATGAATTTGGTGTATCTTTGTAACAAACACCCAAACAACACTGTGTCTCAATTTTGTGCGTAAGAAATATTTCTTTAATTTTAGACAAAACTCATTCACATAAAGAAAAATGTTCTCTTTGATGTGTTTTTAATTAAAGACAAATATCGTTTGCTACAAATTAAAAAAAACTATTTGGCGTAAAGGCATTTTGAGTGATATCAACAAGAATTCACTAAATAGAGCCGCCAAACAGCAAAATTCCAACATTCAATTGGAAGTCGTAACGTAACTAAGCGTAGCTAACACTCGCTCTGAGAGCGCACTTCGGGTTTCTCTCAGGCTTCGTGTGTCATTCGCCAGCCATTTCGATTCCTAACTTTGCTACAACATTTTTGTTGATAGCACAACCAACCAGCCATACTGTGTGTATGCGCCGCTAGCCAGCGATTTTCTAGCGCGCAGTCGCTTGTTCAATTGCTGTACCCCCATTTTTTCCCTTGTATTCCTTATGTGCGCTTATTTTATTGCTTATCTTGTTGCGTCGACCTAGCACCAGCAAAGCAAATGAGCGAATTAATAAAAACATACATATATAATATATATGTATGCAGTTTTGGTGGTAGCCAGGCATTGATTTTTGATTTTTGCTATCATAAGCATGTGTGTGTCCCTGTCTCTATGCATGTCCATATTTTAATGTATGCTTACCATTTGCCAGGCAATTCATTGACCTTTCTCAACTAATATGAATTTCGGCAAACGCTAAACAGAAAAATTATACCCTTCACAGGGTATATTGACTTTGTCATGAATCTGTAACGCCTTAAAGGAATGATGGGAGACCCCATAAACTTAATATCAAAATGATCAGGACGAGCTCAGGAATTGATTTCCGTCTGTCCGTCCGTCTGTCTGTATCAACACGATTTCCGGCCAAACTGCTGAACCGATCTTGATGAAACTTTCACAGATTGCTTAGATCATGTCGGGTTTGTTCACTATGAAATTTCATTTCGATCGGAGCATTCTACGACATAGCCACCATACAAATTTACCATATCGTACTATCAATTGTTGTCTCTGTCGTGCACTTTCAAGTACCTACATGTCAAATTGTTGTTTTTGTCGCACACAAACAAGTAAATGACGCTCAAGAGTAAAAATATTAGCGAAAAATTACCAACAACTGCACAGAAAAATAAGAGGGGGAGTATTGATTTGGCTGTGTGAAGGGTATCATAGTCTTGGCATAGCCAAAATTAACTATGCGCCACTATGTTTTATAATAAATTTGTATTATTTGCCTACAAAAAATCCAAGAAAAACCAGAAGAACAATACTTCCAAGGCAGTTTTGGTGCCATCGAACATTTGCTGATCAGGCGAACAGCAACATTAATAAGCGTCTAGTAAAATAAGCAGGCAATTATCAGTTTTGCATTGCTGGTCATACATACTCTTTCATGTTTTCAGCTCTATGACTCTTTCCCAATCATTTTTTCATCGCAACCACCATACAGCTATGCTGCGATGCATACAAATTGCGAAAGTGTATTCCAACCGTCCATTTGCCCAAGTCATTTGCCTAAATTCTAAAGAAAACGCTCGGCATAGCCAAATTTAACAAGTGCAAAAGAGATTCAAGAAAACGTCCACGCTGTGTGTGTCCCCAAGGCTATGCAGAAGCAGAAGCAACACGCAAAAAACGAACGAACAGAAACGACATAGAAAAATGACTTAGACACTAAGTCTAAATTTTTGCTTCGCCCAGCGATGTTGCACACACATTGAAATATTTACATGTATGCTAAACACAATGCAGTGCGTGGCCGTTTTCTTATTTCTCTTTTGCACTTGTTAAATTTGGCTATGCCGAGCGTTTTCTTGTGTTGCTTCTGCTTTAGAATTTAGGCAAATGACTTGGGCAAATGGACGTGTGGAATACACTTTCCTAATTTGTATGCACCGCAGCATAGCCGTATGGTGGTTGCGATGACAAAATGGTTGGGAAAGAGTCATAGAGCTGAAAACATGAAAGAGTATGTATGACCAGCAATGCAAAACTGATAACTGCCTGCTTATTTTATTAGACGCTTGTAAATTTTGCTGTTCGCCTGATCATCAAATGTTTGATAAGCACCAAAACTGCCTTGGAAGTATTGTTCTTCTGGTTTTTCTTGGATTTTTTGTAAAAAACTGCATTTAAGAAATTACATTTAAATGAAATCCGATTTTTGGTCATATATCATGTCATATGCATGTTAAGATTTTATAAACAAAAATTGACTTGGGCATTGGTAAAATCTTTCGACTTCCATAACTTCGTCAAACGTGACCCGATTTTCAAAAGCAAAAGCTTAAAAGTCATGGTTTGACCACTTAATTAAAACTGCATTTAAGAAATTACATTTAAATGAAATTCGGTTTTTGGTCATATATCATGTCATATGCATGTTAAAATTTTATAAACAAAAATTGACTTGGGCATTGGTTAAATATTTCGACTTCCATAACTTCGTCAAATGTGACCCGATTTTCAAAAGCAAAAGCTTAAAAGTCATGGTTTGACCCCTTAAATAAAACTGCATTTAAGAAATTACATTTAAATGAAATTCGATTTTTGGTCATATATCATGTCATATGCATGTTAAGATTTTATAAACAAAAATTGACTTGGGCATTGGTAAAATCTTTCGACTTCCATAACTTCGTCAAATGTAACCCGATTTTCAAAAGCAAAAGCTTAAAAGTCATGGTTTGACCCCTTAATTAAAACTGCATTTAAGAAATTACATTTAAATGAAATTCAATTTTTGCTCATACATCATGTCATATGCATGTTAAAATTTTATAAACAAAAATTGACTTGGGCGTTGGTAAAATCTTTCGACTTCCATAACTTCGTCAAATGTAACCCGATTTTCAAAAGCAAAGGCTTAAGAGTCATGGTTTGACCCCTTAAATAAAACTGCATTTAAGAAATTACATTTAAATGAAATTCGATTTTTGGTCATATATCATGTCATATGCATGTTAAAATTTTATAAACAAAAATTGACTTGGGCATTGGTTAAATATTTCGACTTCCATAACTTCGTCAAATGTGACCCGATTTTCAAAAGCAAAAGCTTAAAAGTCATGGTGTGACCCCTTAAATAAATCTGCATTTAAGAAATTACATTTAAATGAAATTCGATTTTTGGTCATATATCATGTCATATGCATGTTAAAATTTTATAAACAAAAATTGACTTGGGCATTGGTAAAATCTTTCGACTTCCATAACTTCGTCAAATGTGACCCGATTTTCAAAAGCAAAAGCTTAAAAGTCATGGTTTGTCCCTTAAATAAAACTGCATTTAAGAAATTACATTTAAATGAAATTCAATTTTTGCTCATATATCATGTCATATGCATGTTAAGATTTTATAAACAAAAATTGACTTGGGCATTGGTAAAATCTTTCGACTTCCATAACTTCGTCAAATGTTACCCGATTTTCAAAAGCAAAAGCTTAAGAGTCATGGTTTGACCCCTTAAATAAAACTGCATTTAAGAAATTACATTTAAATGAAATTCGATTTTTGGTCATATATCATGCCATATGCATGTTAAAATTTTATAAACAAGAATTGAGTTGGGCATTGGTAAAATCTTTCGACTTCCATAACTTCGTCAAATGTAACCCGATTTTCAAAGACAAAAGCTTAAAAGTCATGGTTTGACCCCTTAATTAAAACTGCATTTAAGAAATTACATTTAAATGAAATTCAATTTTTGCGCATATATATTATGTCATATGCATGTTAAAATTTTATAAACAAAAATTGACTTGGGCATTGGTAAATCTTTCGACTTCCACAACTTCGTCAAATGTGACCCGATTTTCAAAAGCAAAAGCTTAAAAGTCATGGTTTGACCCCTTAAATAAAACTGCATTTATGAAATTACATTTAAATGAAATTCGATTTTTGGTCATATATCAAGTCATATGCATGTTAAAATTTTATAAACAAAAATTGACTTGGGCATTGGTAAAATCTTTCGACTTCCATAACTTCGTCAAAAGTGACCCGATTTTCAAAAGCAAAAGCTTAAAAGTCATGGTTTGACCCCTTAATTAAAACTGCATTTCAGAAGTTACATTTAAATTAAATTTGCCGAAATTCATATTAGTTGAGAAAGGTCAATTAATTGCCTGGAAAATGGTACGCATACATTAAAATATGGACATGCATAGAGACACACACATGCTTATGGTAGTCAGCCTTTCGGCTAGCAAAAATCAAAAATCAATGCCTGGCTACCACCAAAACTGCATACATATATATTATGTATGTATGTTTTTATTAATTCGCTCATTTGCTTTGCTGGTGCTAGGTCGACGCAACAAGATAAGCAATAAAATAAGCGCACATAAGGAATACAAGGGAAAAAATGGGGGTACAGCAATTGAACAAGCGACTGCGCGCTAGAAAATCGCTGGCTAGCGGCGCATACACACAGTATGGCTGGCTGGTTGTGCTATCAACAAAAATGTTGTAGCAAAGTTAGGAATTGAAATGACTGGCGAATGACACACGAAGCACGAGAGAAACCCGAAGTGCGCTCTCAGAGCGAGTGGTAGCTACGCTTAGTTACGTTACGACTTCCAATTGAATGTTGGAATTTTGCTGTTTGGCGGCTCTATTTAGTGAATTCTTGTTGATACCACCCGCTCTGAGAGCGCATTTCGTGCTGTTAGCGTGTTTTGTGTGTCATTCGCCAGCAACTTCGCTTGCTAACTTTGCTACGAAATATTTGTCCATAGGACAACCAGCCAGCAATATTGTGTGTATGTACCGCTAGCCTGCGATTTTCTAGCGCAGTGGCTTGTTCGATTGCTGTGCCCTAATTTTTTTCCTTGTATTCTTTAAGTGCGCGTATTTTATTGCTTATCCTATTGCGTCAACCCAGCACCAGCAAAGCAAATGAGCGAATTAATAACAACTTATATATAATACTAGTAAGTGGCCCGCTTACTTCTCTGCGCGGATAGTTTTTTACGACATTGATTGTTTTTCCGTCAGGTGCTAATACAACTTATCTCTTTGGTGAACTGACTCTTGTGCAGGCTACATAAAATTGGCCATGAGAAAAACAATCGTGTCTTAAGTCTAGTCCGGGTAATTTAAGAGTTTGTCCCTGTGATTTATTAATTGTTTAGGCAAAGCAAACTTTTAATGGAAACCACAATGTTGAGGCAGGCCAGCCGGATTTAATGAATTAAGAAACTCGACGGGGTAATGAACTGCATCTTCGATTTCAGTCACAGAATCAATAGAGTTATGTGTCATTTCTTCACTTTGAAATGATTTATCGTTTATTTCCAATGCATTGTCATTTCTCGCAGTCAAAATAGCACGTTCTGAAAACCATTTGAGTGATTTTTGAAAGATGTTTGTAGTATCCGTAAATATTTTTAGAGTTAGCTCTTCAATGCTTTTCATAACATGATACAAAGTTGATGGTAAAGTTATTTTGCCATCATGGGTTGGAAATAATCCATTTCCTATTTGAAGAAGCATTTCTGCAAATTCACCAGCTATGCTATCACCTTTTAAGTGCACTCGCATATTCTTCGTTAATGCAATTTTCTGTATTTTGGGCCACAAAATTGAAGACTTTAAGCACGCATTTATTTCATCTGCTCTTGTTCCTCTGGGGATCACTGGAACAGTTTGTCGAAAATCACCAGCTAAGAGAACAGTTATGCCACCCATTAAGTAATCACTATCTCGAATGTCTTTCAAAGATCAATCTACAGCTTCAAAAGCACCTTTATGGCCCATAGTACACTCATCCCAAACAATAAGCTTGCAATTTTTGAGCACAGCATCAATATTAGATAGCTTTGAAATTGAGCAATGTGGTGTTTCTTAATGAATCAAATTAATGGAATCTTAAGTGTAGAATGCGCTGTGCGACCACGATTAAGTGCAGTGGCTGCGATACCGGAAGAAGCAACGGCCAATGCAATTTTTTTACTATGCTGTACCTTTGCCAATAATAAATTTAAAAGATACGTTTTACCTGTTCCACCAGGTGCATCTAAAAAATATATTTCTCCCTTTTCTGCTTCAACGCTATGTAGTATCTTTTCGTATACTTGTTTTTGCTCATCAGTAAAGTGTAGCTCATTATTAACAATAAAATTAATTTCTTTCTCTATGATATTCAATATTTTGAACGATTTCCTCGGATCTGATTGGTAGTGGAAGTCCATAATAAGTCAAGTTTTGACACTAATAGACAGTACAATATCTTCAATGTACATAAGGCATTTATTAAATACATTATTCACAATACTTTCATCAAAATTTCTGGCTTGTGAAATAAGGCTCTTAAAATATCTTCTGAGAAACTCTCTTTATAAGTATTCCAAAGTTTAGGAGCATCTGAAATTTGAGAAAATACTAACATTATTTCAAAAATTTTGACATATGACAGCTTCGGCTATAGTTGAATCTCAGTTCTAGTAATCCTAGAGCTTTAAACGCCAATTGAAATGATGCGTATGCTTTACCATTAACGGTTTTTAAATTTAAAAATGAAGTTGGGCCCTATACAAAATGTAATAAAAGTCTTAAATAAAAACATTCTTTATTATTAGGATGAATAGTGTAAACTCTTCCCAAACCTGAATCTCTTTTAACTCCAGGAAAATTTGGCACATCATGCCCCCGTTTTCTTCTTTGAAATTTTTTATTGTTCCATGTAAAATACGATGGAACTTCACAATATAGAAGCGTTCTTGCAAAGTCATCACGTGTGCATAGCTCAAAGAAGGCTTGCAAAGTGGTTTTGGGCGGCCACTGGTTTTTTTAAATCATAGTTTAAGCCAGACTTGGCTTTAACGCTCCATGCACGCAAACGCCTTTCTTGACGTGCATTAGGATTATTAGCCTGATGTCTTCTCACTGCAACTCTATGAGCTTCGGCGAACCGACGAAGTCTTTTATCGGAATTTTTAACATTTTCAGTTTTACATTCACTTGACGTATCAGAATCTTGAGTTAATACTTCCTCTAAAGGAATATAAACATCAAAATGTCCATTCATTAATGGACCGGTAAAACGAAACAGGATGCATATTATTTCCAAATGCTTGTACCAGTACCATAAGTATGACATAGCGCACTCATATTGTTTAGAAGAGCTTTAAAAATTCAGGTTCAATCACCAATTATGGCTATTTCGGCTAACTCTCTTATGTATGCGCGCGCTCCGCAAGTCAAACAAAGAGTTTAGCATCGCTACCTTCTTCGCATGCACTGAATCAATGTAAAACATATCTAAGAGGCTGCTGTTAAGTGAATTGCATATTGCCTTTATCTTTAATTTAGTGTGTGTGCGGAGGAGCTAGGGTTATCAAACTTTATGATTCACATGCAAAGCGCGCACATAAAATAAAGAGTGAACGTAAATGAGCAACAGCTAAGGAGCATGATCGGAGCGAGATTTCAAATTATCTGATTATCATAAGAGCAACACGCGCGCTTATGTGAACGCCCTTTGCTTATTCGAAATTGTATATCAATAATATATCAATAATGTTAGTGTGTTACGTTTTGTCTAAGTTATATAAGCAGCAAGTAGGCGAATCCACCCCCATAACATATTCTGGTGTGGTAAATTTTTCTAGACGCACCAAGTTTTGTTATGTTGTTGTTGTTTTTTAAAATCAATGACACCAACAAAAGTAGCAGTGCGAGCCCAACAACAAACGCTTCTTGGGTCGTAAATCAAATATTTTAATTCGCTTTGCATCGCAACGGACGTGTTTTTTTTTATGCGCTTCGCTTTTTTACTATTGTGCGTTTTATTTCAAAGTGGACAGTAAATTAACAATTTAATTTGCATTTGTTTTAAAGTGATTCCAAACACAACAACAAACTGCAGTCCAGCATACTGAAAAATTTGCTCAACTTGCTGCCGCCTGCTTTTGTTTTGTTTTTGTGTTTTTACGCTCACTCTCTCTCTCTCTTTTTTTCAAGCGCTTCGCTCCCAGTGCATTAAACCGTTTCTTGATCGTTTACTCTAACGCGCTCTTTTGTGTTGGTGTTGGTCGCGGTCAAACTCTTCTCCGTTGCTTGTTGCTTTCGGTGGTCGCGCTCGCGCCGTTTTTGTTTGTGAAGCTGTGAAGTAAGTTTTGTTTGTAGCTTTACTATTTGCACTTTAGGGTGGACCTGTATTTAATCATAACAATTTTCTGCAGCGATATTTTTTTATTTTATTTTTTATTTGTACTTTTCTTCCCTTTTAATAAATTAAATAAAAATGTCTGTCTGCTGCTATGCGAATTGTCAAGTCCGCGCAAACTCAAAAATGGGTTTTGTCTGCTGCTGGATGTGCACAAATGTTGCTCATGAGCAATGTGCCGGCATTACTGGCCGTGTCTCAGACCTCATGAAGGATACTAATTTAGAGTGGCCGTGTTGGTCATGTTTGGAGAAAAAAAAAGACATTGTAAGCTTTATAAATACTCAACTTGGCTTAGAGGGCATTTTCTGCCAGTTGAATAAACTGTGTGAAAAGTTCTCATCGGTTCAAAGAAACCTTAACGAGAAAAATCTCGTAATGGATTCTCCAAAGCGTAAAAAGGCCAACGTTGGGCAGTTATCGGGCTCTGTGATGTCGGAAAATACTCCAAACGCTCCGATACCGCAGGGTAAAGTAAATAAAGTAAATAAAAATCTTCATGTCCCTCCAACTAAAATTATCGAGAACTTAGATGATATACCAATAACTCCCATGGATATTGTGTTATCTGATCCCGATCCTTCGGTTTCTTTGGTGGTTAGTAGTGTTGATGTTAATCAACAAAAAAACTCTATCAAACTTAAAGAGCCAAATATTCAGTTATCCGAGACTGAGTCTTCCAAACCAGCCTCAGTGGAGGATATAATTAAAAAATTTGTTGCTGTTCCACCTAAAAAACAAATATTTGTTTCAAGGCTTCCCCCTGATTTAACATCAGATGATGTCAAGGTCTATATCAAGGCCAAATCGAATGCCAATTTCACGGTGGAGAAATTCAAATTTGCTTATGATCGGAACATTTCGTCTTTTAAAATCAGTGTTCCGAATCAAGATTTTTGCACTATATGCTGCAAAGAATTTTGGCCAGAACACATAATTGTGAAAGAGTATACTGCAAGGAAAAAAAATCGGCCCCCGATTGTATCTACCCTTCCGGTGGTTGGTTCTAAGGTAACTCTCCCAATAACTGATAGTTCAAAAAACTAACATCCTCCTTCTTACTTGGCTATCAGAATGTAAGAGGTCTTTGTAGTAAACTCACTAGTTTATACCTTAATAGTCTTTCTTTCCCCTTCCATGTCATTGCCTTTACTGAAACGTGGTTAAGGCAAGACATTCTCAATTCCGAAATTCTATGTAGTACATATTCTATTTACAGAAAGGACCGTACTCTTCGGCGTGGTGGTGGAGTGCTTATTGCTGTGAATGTAGACTTTCCTTCTGAAACAGTCGTATTAGATAGTTCTTTTTATATAGAGTTTATTGCTGTAAAGCTAAACATTTGCGGTATTAACATTTTTATCACTTGTTCGTATATACCTCCTTCTTCTGATCTCTCTATCTATGAGACACATCTATCTGCTATTCATTCTGTCTCTGCCTTGCTTTCTGATCGTGATTTTCTTGTAGTTCTTGGTGATTTCAACATTGCTGAAGCTACTTGGATTTCTTGTCCTGACTCTGGTGCCCTGACTCCCACGGCCCCGAATGAATTTTTAATCGACCTACTTGGGATGTCATTGAGTCAAATTAATGCTATCCCAAATTCTCTCAATAAAGTGCTTGATCTGATTTTTGTTTTGGATTCATCATCTTCATCCGTTTCCCGTTCCCAGCCTATATCTTATCCCGAAGACTTATACCATCCTACGTTGGAGCTGTTGATTAATTTACCTTCCCGAACGCGTTGCAATTTCAGGATGCCTTTGAGTCGAGTTCGTCATTTTCGAAAAACTGATTTTGAGGGACTCGCTCTGCTTTTATCCCAAACTGACTGGTCTCCCCTCTACGAGTCTGACGACTTGGACGTGGCAATCAGTATTTTTTATAATACCTTATATTCTTTATTTGATTTATGTGTCCCGGTTGGTGAGCTAAACAGGTCTAACAAACCTGTGTGGTTTACCCGAGAGTTGACAATTCTCAAAAATCGAAAATCTAAACTCTACAAGAGATTTAGAAAAAACGGCTCATCGGTGGCCTATTCTGCATACTTGATTGCTCGTGCCAGTTTTGATATCTTAAATAACCTATGTTATAAGAATTACCTGACTCGGTGTAGATTACAGTTTCAGCAGGATCCAAAGCGATTTTTTGATTTTGTTAATGCGAAGCGTAGGTCATCAACACTCCCAACGGAGGTATTCTTTGAGGAAACGAAGGCCAATTCTGATCAGGAGATTGCAAATATATTTGCCCAATTTTTTCAAACGACTTATAGCTCATGTCAATCTCAAGTCGGTTTGCCTTACCCTTATCGGGTTAATGGCTCGAATCGCATCTTTGGACTGAAAATCACTGAAAACTCACTTTTAAATAATCTTCATGTTTTGAAACCTATATTTTCCCCAGGACCTGACGGAGTGCCAAGCTGTGTGCTTAGACACTGCGCTCATGGTCTTTTAAAGCCGTTGCTTAAAGTGTTTAACTTGTCCCTGGAGTTAGGCTCCTTTCCAAAAATTTGGAAAGAGTCATTTATAATTCCTCTCCATAAAAAAGGAAACAAATCTAATGTTCAAAATTATAGGGGTATTTCCAAGTTGTCTGCTATTCCTAAGATTTTTGAAAAATTAATAACCTCCCATCTTCAACACCTTTGTAAATCTATTATTTCACCGTGCCAGCACGGATTTATGAAACAAAGATCTACTACCACTAACTTGTTAGAATTTACTTCGTTTGTTATCAAGGGTTTTCAGGACAAATTGCAGACTGATGTTATTTATACTGATTTTAGTAAGGCTTTCGACTCTGTAGATCATCATCTCCTAATACATAAACTTGAACTCTTGGGCTTTTCAAATATTCTAGTTCTTTGGATTAAAGACTACCTAACTCTTAGAACTCAGAGGGTTTTATTCAAAGGGTCCGTTTCCAAGACGGTTCAGGTCACTTCAGGCGTTCCTCAGGGTAGTCATCTTGGTCCTTTATTATTTATTTTGTTTATAAACGATCTTCCATCGGTTATAAAGTTCTCTCGGGTTTTGATGTACGCTGATGATGTAAAGTTATGCACGTCAGCTGCAACTCCCCTAGCTGCTCAACAGCTTCAAAGAGATTTAGACAACTTTCAAATGTGGTGTAAAGTAAATTTTTTAAATCTTAATTACAGTAAATGTAAAGTAATGTCATTTTTTAGATGTTTGCCCTTTTTTAATATTTATTTTCTTGACAACAAACCACTAGATAGAATTGAATGGGTTGACGATTTGGGCATCCTTATGGACCCAAAGCTTAAGTTTGACAAGCATATTTCTTCAATTTCCAATCGAGCATCTGGTGTCTTGGGGTTCATTAAGCGCTGGTCGAAGGAGTTTAACGATCCCTACTTAACAAAAACTCTGTATACTTCTCTTGTACGACCGATTCTGGAATATGGATCTTGTATATGGTTTCCGAAATACGAAATTCATCAGAATAAAATAGAATCGGTACAAAAACAATTTCTGCTCTTCGCACTTAGAGGTCTTAACTGGGACACTAACAATAATTTGCCGTCTTATCGTAGTAGACTTTTACTAATAGATCTTCCTTCTCTGAGTGATCGTAGAATAATGCTTTCATTTTCCTTTTTTCACAAATTAATTAATGGTGAAATTGATTCTTCTGAATTAATTAACCAAATTAACTTTGCTGTTCCTATTAGAAATACTAGAAATTTTGTACCTATAGCTCTTCAAACTTGTAATTCTAATTATGCTCTTCATAACCCTTTTCGTATTCTGTGTTCTATTTATAACGATCTTTCCCACTTAATACACAGTGCCACTCCTACTTGCTCTTTTAAAAAGTTAGTTTTGTGTCATTTGTCTACATGTTCGCGATCATCGTAACCGCACGATAAGCGGAGCGCCCCTCGGTCGGATGGGCGGGAGGTGGGTCGCTTTGTGCGTGGGTCCGCGCGTTAACAAGCCGGTGCTTGGTATCGTTGGGCCACTTGACTGTACTGTTCGTTAGTACATCTACGTCCAATATAATAAATCAATCAAAAAAGTGGAAACGTTGCAGTCGGACGCAACCGACTGCGGTATACACGATACTAGTATCAAAACCTGTAAAAACAGGCCTGATTGCAAAGGGTAGCGGGTGCGGCTGGGGTGTACGCTGCCTCAAAGATTTTCTGATGCAGATGGGCATGCAACCAGCTATCTTCATACCAAATTTGGTGACTCTAGCTCAAAGTTTTAAAAGCTGTGGAGAGGGGGGCTGGGGGCAGATTGGGTGAATGTGGCATCCAAATTTGTGATGCAGATCTTTGTGGAATGTCAATTGCTATCTTCATACCAAATTTGGTGACTGTAGCTCGAATTTTGTAAAAGGTGTGGAAAGGGGGGTCTGGGGGCGGTATGGGGGAGTGTGGCATCCACATTTTTGCTGGCGATCTTTGTGGAATGTCAATGGCTATCTTCATACCAAATTTTGTGACTCTAGCTCAAAGTTTGTAAAAAGTGGGAAAAAGGGGGGGGAGGCTGGGGGCGTTATGAGCAGGCGTGGCACCCAAATTATTGATGCAGATCTTGGTCAAATGTCAATTTCTATCTTAATACCAAATTTGGTGACTCTAGCTCAAAGTTTGTAAATGGTGGGGAAAGGGGGGCGAAAGAAGGGGGCGTGGCTCCAAAACTTTGATGCAGATATCTGGGGGTCGTTACCAGCTATCTTCCTACCAAATTTGGTGGCTCTAGCTCCACTACTCTGGAAGATACACGCATTCCCAATTTTTACGAAGCGTTGGAGCGGATGGGGGCGGCTAGGGCGGTATTGGTGGGCGTGGCTTCCAAACTTTTGATTTTGTTTTTGGGGGGTCATCATCAGCTAAATTGGCACCAAATTTGGTGGCTATAGCTCAAAAACTGTGGGAGATATAGGCTTATTTGACTTTAAAATGCGGGGGGGCTGGGGGCGGAATGGGGGGGCGTGGCTCCAAAATTATTGATGCAGTTTTTTGGGGGTTGCTAGTAGCTATCTTCTTACCAAATTTGGTAGTTCTAGCTGTAAGGATGTGCGAAATATGTGGATTTATCGGTTTTGAGTTATCGAATTTATCGATTTTCCAGCCCCCCAGTAATCGTAGAACCCCCATCTTGACACTTTAATTTACTATCCCTTAGATAAAGAGAATTGGAAAGTTTCAAGTCCCTAGCTTGAAGGGTGTGGAAAAAACTTGCACACATACGGACGGACAGACGGACAAACACCATGATGGACATTGCACAAAACCAATATACTCTTTACCTTCGGTATCGAGTATAAAAAAAATATAAAAAAAAAATGTGCACAGTGCGAAGTGATACATGTACATAAAATTATGAAAATTATTTTCAAGCGCATTGTTCACTTAATTGTGTATGCACTTATTCATTAAGAAGCGGAAATCCGTTTCTATTTTGCAAGTGTACGAACCTTTTCTTATGACTTTGCTTGTCACTGCGCATTTGTTTTGTTTCGTAATTCTCGCTCGCGATCAAATCCTCACCTTGCGCGACAATCAGGCGACAGTAGTGGAATGGGTACTTGTTGTAATTGTAATTTGTTTTTTTAAAATGGTTAAAAAGTGCTCCAAATCGTATGGGAGGTAGTTGAAGGAGTAGTCTAAAGAAAAATTCACTTCTTAGTGCTCATTTACTACCTACATGGAAAATTGTGCGAAAATTTCAGCCTTCTAGCTCTTTTCGTTTAGGCTGTGGCTCTTCCATTCTCATCAGGACAAACTCTTTTATATATACTTATATATATTCTTGATCAGCATCAACAGCCGAGACGATATAGCCATGTCCGTCTGTCCGTCTGTCTGTCTTTCTGTCTGTCTGTCTGAACGCGTGGATCTCAGAGACTACAAGAGCTTGAGACTTCAGACTTTGGATATAAGTTCTCCTATACCATGAGCAGAACAAGTTTGCTTCAAATTATCGATAACTATTCTGGTTTCCGATATACACATGGAATCGATAACAAAAAATATCGAATTTGGAAAATCTAAAAATTAGGTTTGAAGTAATGGGTAACTATAGAACTTTTTTGAAAATTTCGTCCAAATCGGTTGAGAAACACCGGAGATATCGAATTTAATCGATTGAAGATAAGTCAGTATACCAAAGTCTTACATAAATTTAATTTATTTATTGCAACTGGGTTCAGGGTATCTTCAGTCGGGCTCTCCCGACTAGAGCCTTCTTAATTGTTTTATTTTACTCTTGACTCTGTTAAGGAGTTGTTTTGTTAGTGAGACAGAGTTAGGTATACACTGCTCATTTTTTTGAAAACGTTTTGTTATGAAGTGATAAAAAATGAAAATTAGAAAGTATAGAACGTTACCTAACACTATTACACAAAGGCAAATATAGGCAAAAATTTAATAAAATGTCAATAATAGATACTGGAGGACTACCGTACGAACTAGTCTTTGTCATAAACAAAACATATCTGATTACTGCCAACATTGACGTATCTGATGGTTTAGCTAACGGAGCAGTTGGTGTGTTGACTTTTATTGAATTTTGCAATAACGACTCTGAAATGTCGCATAGTAACTGCACGGTTATGCGGTTGTGAATGAAATTTGCTGGAAACAAAATTGGCGAAAAAGCAAAAAGAAAGAGTGCTTTTTATGCTTCAAGAATGAACATTGCCTCTGATTTAATTCCAATCAACCATAGGAATTCAACAACAGATCTTAATAGCAGTAAGATCATTAATGTCAAGCGATCTTATTATACTCGATACCGAAGGTAAAGAGTATATTGGTTTTGTGCAATGTCCGTCATGGTGTCTGTCCGTCTGTCCGTCCGTATGGTTGCAAGTTTTTTCCACACCCTTCAAGCTAGAGACTTGAAACTTTCCAATTCTCTTTATCTATGGGATAGTAAATTAAAGTGTCAAGATGGGGGTTCTACGATTACTGGGGGGCTGGCAAATCGATAAATTCGATAACTCAAAACCGATAAATCCACATATTTCGCACATCCTTACAGCTAGAACTACCAAATTTGGTTAGAAGATAGCTACTAGCAACCCCCAAAAAACTGCATCAATAAATTTGGAGCCACGCCCCCCCATTCCGCCCCCAGCCCCCCGCATTTTAAAGTCAAAAACGCCTATATCTCCCACAGTTTTTGAGCTATAGCCACCAAATTTGGTGCCAAGATAGGTGATGAGGACCCCCCAAAAACTGCATCAAAAGTTTGGATGCCACGCCCACCAATACTGCCCTAGCCACCCCCATCCGCTCCAACGCTTCGTCAAAAACGGGAATGCGTGTATCTTCCAGAGTTGTGGAGCTAGAGCCAGCGAATTTGGTAGGAAGATAGCTGGTAACGACCCCCAAAAAACTGCATCAAAGTTTTGGAGCCACGCCCACCAATTACGCCCCCAGCCCCCCCACATTTTGAAATCAGAAATGGCTATATCTCCCACAGTTTTTGAGCTAGAGCCACCAAATTTGGTGCCAAGATAAGTGATAATGACCCCCTAAAAACTGCATCAAAAATTTGGATGCCACGCCCACCAATACTGCCCTAGCCGCCCTCATCCACCCCAACGCTTCGTCAAAAACGGGAATGCGTGTATCTTCCAGAGTTGTGGAGCTAGAGCCAGCGAATTTAATAGGAAGATAGCTGGTAACGACCCCCAAAAATCTGCATCAAAGTTTTGGAGCCATGCCCACCCACTTCGCTCCCCTTTCCCCACTTTTTACAATTTTCGAGCTAGAGTCACCAAATTTGGTATGAAAATAGCAATTGACATTTCAAAAAGATCTGCAGCAAAAATTTGAATGCCACGCCCACCCATACCGCCCCAAGCCCCATAGCCCTCCTTTCACCACCTTTTACATGCTTCGAGCTAGAGTCACCAAATTTGGTATGAAGGTAGCATTTGACATTCCACAAGGATCTGCAGCAAAAATTTGGATGCCACGCCCAACCATACCGCCCCCAGCTTCTTAGCCCCCTTACCCCGCCTTATACAAACTTTGAGCTTGAGTCACCAAATTTGGTATGAAGGTAGCATTTGACGTTCCACAAGGATCTGCAGCAAAAATTTGGATGCCACGCCCAACCATACTGCCCCCAGCCCCCCTTTCCCCACTTTATACAAACTGCGAGCTAGAGTCACCAAATTTGGTATGAAGATAGCAATTGACATCCCACATAGATCTGCACCAAAAATTTGAATGCCACGCCCAACCATACCGCCCCCAGCCCCCCTCTCCCCACTTTTACAAACTTTGAGCTAGAGTCACCAAATTTGGTATGAAGATAGCAATTGACATTCCACAAAGATCTGCATCAAAAATTTGGATGCAATTCCACCCATACCGCCCCCAGCCCCCCTTTCCCCACTTTATACAAACTTCGAGCTAGAGTCACCAAATTTGGTATGAAGATAGCAATTGACATCCCACATGGATGGGCATCAAAATTTTTAATACTGGTATCGAGTATACCGCAGTCGGTTGCGTCCGACTGCAACGTTTCCACTTGTTTTTCGCTTACACCAGCTTGTGCATCAACAATACATGAGTCGCAAGGTGCAACTTACGAACATGTCGTCTATAAATATGACAAAACACATGACCAGCAGTTTGTGTTTTGTTCTATCACAAGTAACATCATTAGAAGGACTGTTCATTGTTGTTCCACAAGGCGAACACGTGTTCCATCACGGAAAACGTCCCAACAAAAGGTTGGATTCTCTACGAGTCGAATTTGCACGGCTTTTGTCCAACTCATTGAAGACTGTGCAAGATGATGCGTTGGAATTTTTGGAAGCAACAGGCTCAACCACATTTATGATATTCAATTGTCAAAGTTTAAGAGCCCACTTTATGGATTTTAACGACATAGTGGTCAAACGTTGCCATATCTTATTGCTAAATGAAACATGGCTTCCGAACGAGGAAAATATTTTAATAGATGACTTCGACTGCGTGTCAAAATTTAAAAGAGGTGATATTCGATTTGGTGGGGTTGCAATACATAAAAATAAAAATTCAACTCATATACAACAGCAACTATTGAACTTCAAAACTCAACAAAGCTCAACAAATTCCTCTTCGATTGGGGACATTAGTTGCATTCAATTGGATCTACCAAGAGGGCAAACATTAATTTGTTTAGTAAATATCACCCAACCAGACTGTTTAAAATGTTATAAAATTTATTCATTTTGCTTTGCTGCCTTACACAGAAAACGGATCACGCGAGCTGAAAACTGATTATTTTTCAATGCCGATGATAATGAGGGGTGACTTTAATGTAAATTTTTCAACCGCAGAAGCACTCCCTCTTATTGAATTCCTGAACGAAAAATTTAAACTTTCTATTAAAACTGCAATAGACTCACCAACTACAGTACAAGGCACTACAATTCATTCTGTTTTTACACGTTATTTAGAGGAAAAATTTGAGTCGAAAGCTTATGTCTCGTTCTTTACTTATCACAGATCTATATTATCTGTGTTAAATAAATAACATAAAAAAATAATAAAAATAAAATTTAATAATAAAAGTAATACCAAATCCAATAAACTATGATTTTTCAAGCAAACGTGCTCATAGCAATAATACAGGTACAAACAAGTGTTAACACATCCACCGTGAGTTCCAACACTCATTGATTTTTTTTTAAACTCATTATATAAATGAAATACCTAACATATTTATTTATTTTATTGTTTAATAAATATGTAATACCTTACATATTTATTTCTACTATTTATATATATGTAATACCTTACATATTTATTTATATTATTGTTTAATACATATGAAATAACTTACATATTTATTTTAACTATTTATATATATGTAATACCTTACATATTTATTTTTGTTATTGTTTAATAAATATGTAATACCATACATTTTTATTACTAATATTTATATATATATTAAGGGTGGCTGCAATAGCGCCCGCGGTAATAACGCCCGCGGGCGTTATTTCACTCAAAAAATGCAATAACTCCCGCGGGTGTTATTACAAAAAAAAAAAATGAAATAAGGCCCGCGAATCTTATTTCACAATTTTCGCGGGCGTTATTTCACTCAAAAAAGTGTTAGAACGCCCGCGGGCGTTATTACAAAAAAAAAAACAAGTAAGAAGGCTCTAGTCGGGAGAGCCCGACTAGAAGATACCCTGAACCCAGTTGCAATAAATATATTTAATTTATATAAGACTTTGGTATACTGGCTTAGCTTCCATCGATTAAGTTCAATATCTCCGGTGTTTCTCAACCGATTTGGACGAAATTTTCAGAAAAGTTCTATCATTATCCATTACTTCAACCCTCATTTTTAGATTTTCCAAATTCGATATTTTATTGTTATCGATTCCATGTGTATATCGGAATCCAGAATAGTTATCGATAATTTGAAGCAAACTTGTTCTGCTCATGGTATAGCAGAACTTAAATACAAAATCAGAAGTCTCTAGCTCTTGTAGTCTCTGAGATCCACGCGTTCATACAGACGGACAGACGGACAGACGGTCAGACGGACAGACGGACAGACAGACGGACAGACGGACATGGCTATATCGTCTCGGCTGTTGATGCTGATCAAGAATATATATACTTTATAGGGTCGGAGATGCTTCCTTCTGCCTGTTACATACATTTGCACAAAACCATTATACCCTTATTTACCCATTTTATGGGTTAGGGGTATAAAAATGAAATGAGGCCCACGAAAATTGTGAAATAAAGTCCGCGTATGTTATTACACAAAAAGAGTGCAATAACGCCCGCAATATATATAAAAAATGAGTGTATGCAATAACACTTTTTAACTTATTTCATTTTTAATTGTTTTACTTTTATAACCATTTAAAAAATTTTTTTTTTTTTATTTTGTCAATATATGTACATAATTCATAATACCTATTAAATACAATATTAAACTCTGTATGTAGATCGTGGCACGTCTACGATTACTCCGGCGCCAAGATCTGAAGATTGGTTCTTGTAGAACTCGAAAAAATAAGACGAAAATATTAAGAACTAATTTATCGATAACTCGCTTGGCTATCGAGATATAGCATTATTTGCGAACCATAGGCCTTACATTTTTCTAAACAATTACGTGGGTAGAAAAAGAGTGCCAATATTGTTGGTTTTTTTTTTAACAACTTGTTTTGATTCACGAAATCATTAATGGTGTTTTCCAAGAATGTGTATGTAGGAAAAAAATGAGCGCGGAGAAGAATGAGACGTGGTAGAAAAAAAGCGCCGCAGGCAAAAAATTTTTTTTAAACAAAAAATTTTCTTTCGTTGCTGGTTTTCGAAAAACCTCAAAATTATTATTTTTGACTGATGAAAATCAATTATTTAAGTTAAAAGGTGGTGTAACAAAAAGTGGTACACGTTATATATGTTATATAGAAAAGTGTAGTGTGACAGTTAATCTGTTAAACAATGTATGCAGCCAACTCAGTTTAAACCACTATCACAACCATGCGCCACCAGACGACCTTATTAAAAGGCTTAAGCTTTTAAATGATGTCAATTCAGGGCACGTTCCATATTAGGATCATTTTTTAAGAAATTTGCAGCTAAAAGAAACACAAAAATGTTAAGTAGCACATACAATTTTTTATTTGCCAAGTGTGGTAAAAACAAACAAAAAAAAATGATGAAAATTTTTTTTTTCAACCGTGTAACTTCAAAACCGTGTAAAAAAAAACTGTGTAAAAAAAAACCGTGTAAAAAAAGAGTTGGGTGTATTAGAAAAGAGAAAATGCCTAAAAATCCAACAACACCTGTCGAAACCAAAGAGTTTTTTGACAATAAGATTTATCTGGCGGAATATGGCTTATCCAAGCACAACAACCAACCTTTCTATAAACACACAATTGTGGAAGATGATTTTGCCTACTCTGTATTTGCATCGCCAAGTATATTGAAAATCATACCGAAATTAAGGGCGAACGGTGTTATTTGATTGATGGAACTTTTGATATAGTGCCATCGTGCGGATATAAGCAATTGCTTATAATTCATTTTCAATTTCTTCACCAGGTAAGTAAATATAAATTGCGTTTTTAACATCATATAACATTTTGAAACTTTTTAAGACTTTTCCATTCATCTTTATTCTGATGTCCAACAAATCCGCAAGAGCTTATCAACACCTTTTTGGTTTCATTAATCAAAATATTTTAAAATTGGAGCCGCACAGTTTTATGACTGACTACGAGTTGGGTCTCCGAAAGGCATTGAAAACAGTATTCCCATCTGTGATTCTAAAGGGCTGCTGGTTCCATTATTGCCAAGCTTTAAGAATAAAGATTTTAAAAATAAAAGGATTTGGAAAATTGTTAAAAAAGAATCAGGAATGCTACATCTGGTTCCGGTCTTTTCAAATTTTGCCATTGATTAAACCAAACCAAATTGAAGAAATGGTTTTGAAACTCAAAAATGATTTTCAAAATCTACCCAAGGTCTGCCAAAGTGATCTAAAAAAATTCATAAAATATTATGAAAAGGAATGGATGATTAAGGTAAGAAAAAAGTTTTAAATATAACATAAAATATAACATTAAATTTTTATAGATTACACCTTCCGCATTTTCGGTTTATGGAGAAAATTTGAAAACTACCAGCTCTTTGGAGTCTTTTAACTCCATATTAGCCAGAAAAGTAAAAAAACATGGAAATTTTTTTGAATTTCTATAAGCTTTGCAGGATACCGATTTTTGTACAGCAGAAAAACTGAAGAACGCAACAGATGGGGTAATGGATGCGCTACCTAAAAAGCGAAAAATGCAACAGACCCGGGAAAACCGCTTACAAAGTTTAACAGCAGATCTAATGGTGGGAAAAATATCACTTGAATATTTTTTTAAGTGCATGACCAACAGGCAAAACGATATTTTGGAGTGGGACTTAAAACTACCTAAAGAAAACGAAGAAGTCGATGCGAGTGAAGTCGTCGAACAGGACGACTTGGAGGATCCGGACGATAATTTTGGACTCAGTCAAATGATTGATGTCTTGATGTGCATTATTTGCACCGAACACCCAAGAGATATCTTGCTCTCCCCATGCAACCATTTTAAAATTTGTGAGCAATGTTGCACATCTTTAATTGAGAAATCTAAAAAAAATAAGTCCGAGCTGCTGTGCCCATATTGCAGGCAAATCGTAGAAAATAATTTAAAATTTTTCAATAGTTTTGTTAATTGATTTGGAAGGCAATTATCCTATAATTCTTTGAATAATTTTTCAATGCCACTTTCAGAATTCACTTATTATAGATACATAATTAATAATCTCGAAAGGCAAGAAGCCCTATTAATAAATTTCATCCTTAAAAATTTTTCATTAACTAATTTGGCCTTTTTAATTTTTTTTAGAAATTTGTCATTCATGCATATAGTGTGATCTGCTCCGGAACATAGCAAACAGTGCCTTAGCAGTGGCGTGAGCCACTGCTTTTACGGCGTTTGAAAGTTTTACGGCATTTTAAACTTCTTAATGCCATAAAAGCAGTGGCTCACGCCACTGCTAAGACACTGTTTGCTATGTTCCGGAGCAAATCACAATTTATTTTTTATGGGGGTGTGCAATAACGCCTAGTGCAATAACGCCTGCAGGCGTTTGAGTTTACGATCTAGGGAATTCTACGATTAATTCGGCAACAAGGTCTGAAGATTGATTCTTGAAGAACTCGAAATAATAAGAAATATAGTGTGATCTGCTCCGGAACATAGCAAACAGTGTCTTAGCAGTGGCGTGAGCCACTGCTTTTATGGCATTAAGAAGTTTAAAATGCCGTAAAAACTTTCAAACGCCGTAAAAGCAGTGGCTCACGCCACTGCTAAGGCACTGTTTGCTATGTTCCGGAGCAGATCACACTATATGCATGAATGACAAATTTCTAAAAAAAACTAAAAAGGCCAAATTAGTTAATGAAAAATTTTTAAGGATGAAATTTATTAATTGGGCTTCTTGCCTTTCGAGATTATTACTTATGTATCTATAATAAGTGAATTCTGAAAGTGGCATTGAAAAATTATTCAAAGAATTATAGGATAATTGCCTTCCAAATCAATTAACAAAACTATTGAAAAATTTTAAATTATTTTCTACGATTTGCCTGCAATATGGGCACAGCAGCTCGGACTTATTTTTTTAGATTTCTCAATTAAAGATGTGCAACATTGCTCACAAATTTTAAAATGGTTGCATGGGGAGAGCAAGATATCTCTTGGGTGTTCGGTGCAAATAATGCACATCAAGACATCAATCATTTGACTGAGTCCAAAATTATCGTCCGGATCCTCCAAGTCGTCCTGTTCGACGACTTCACTCGCATCGACTTCTTCGTTTTCTTTAGGTAGTTTTAAGTCCCACTCCAAAATATCGTTTTGCCTGTTGGTCATGCACTTAAAAAAATATTCAAGTGATATTTTTCCCACCATTAGATCTGCTGTTAAACTTTGTAAGCGGTTTTCCCGGGTCTGTTGCATTTTTCGCTTTTTAGGTAGCGCATCCATTACCCCATCTGTTGCGTTCTTCAGTTTTTCTGCTGTACAAAAATCGGTATCCTGCAAAGCTTATAGAAATTCAAAAAAATTTCCATGTTTTTTTACTTTTCTGGCTAATATGGAGTTAAAAGACTCCAAAGAGCTGGTAGTTTTCAAATTTTCTCCATAAACCGAAAATGCGGAAGGTGTAATCTATAAAAATTTAATGTTATATTTAATGTTATATTTAAAACTTTTTTCTTACCTTAATCATCCATTTCTTTTCATAATATTTTATGAATTTTTTTAGATCACTGTGGCAGACCTTGGGTAGATTTTGAAAATCATTTTTGAGTTTCAAAACCATTTCTTCAATTTGGTTTGGTTTAATCAATGGCAAAATTTGAAAAGACCGGAACCAGATGTAGCATTCCTGATTCTTTTTTAACAATTTTCCAAATCCTTTTATTTTTAAAATCTTTCTTCTTAAAGCTTGGCAATAATGGAAACAGCAGCCCTTTAGAATCCCAGATGGGAATACGGTTTTCAATGCCTTTCGGAGACCCAACTCGTAGTCAGTCATAAAACTGTGCGGCTCCAATTTTAAAATATTTTGATTAATGAAACCAAAAGGTGTTGATAAGCTCTTGCGGATTTGTTGGACATCAGAATAAAGATGAATGGAAAAGTCTTAAAAAATTTCAAAATGTTATATGATGTTAAAAACGCAATTTATATTTACTTACCTGGTGAAGAAATTGAAAATGAATTATAAGCAATTGCTTATATCCGCACGATGGCACTATATCAAAAGTTCCATCAATCAAATAACACCGTTCGCCCTTAATTTCGGTATGATTTTCAATATACTTGGCGATGCAAATACAGAGTAGGCAAAATCATCTTCCACAATTGTGTGTTTATAGAAAGGTTGGTTGTTGTGCTTGGATAAGCCATATTCCGCCAGATAAATCTTATTGTCAAAAAACTCTTTGGTTTCGACAGGTGTTGTTGGATTTTTAGGCATTTTCTCTTTTCTAATATTATAAAGTTGCCTTCGAACTTTAGGGAAGTGCACCCAAGATGAAGCTTCTCTAGAATTCTGGCATGCTTCGTCAAATATTTCTTTAACACTTTCTCTTATTAGGCTTTTTGCTTCACATTGGGATTTGACATCATTTAAAAGCTTAAGCCTTTTAATAAGGTCTTCTGGTGGCGCATGGTTATGATAGTGGTTTAAACTGAGTTGGCTGCATACATTGTTTAACAGATTAACTGTCACACCACACTTTTCTATATAACATATATAACGTGTACCACTTTTTGTTACTCCACCTTTTAACTTAAATAATTGATTTTCATCAGTCAAAAATAATAATTTTGAGGTTTTTGGAAAACCAGCAACGAAAGAAAATTTTTTGTTTTGCAGCTCCATCACGTGCGACTCAGTTTAAGATCAATTCTAAACTGCCAAATTTATGAACATCATTTCAAAGCAGAGACGAAAATCAGTATGTATTCAATGTAAAACACCGAATAACTGTTAATTTACCGCTACTTGTTATCAGAGATAAGACAAATTTTGCATATTTTAAAATATTGTGGGCGTTATTGCACTTTTTTTGTGTAATAACATACGCGGACTTTATTTCACAATTTTCGTGGGCCTTATTTCATTTTTTTTTTGTAATAACGCCCGCGGGCGTTCTAACACTTTTTTGAGTGAAATAACGCCCGCGGGCGTTATTACCGCGGGCGCTATTGCAGCCACCGATATATTAAATGTGTTGAGCAGAGAAAATATTTAATATGTATTAATACATATTCACCCCTTCTTTTTTTATTATCAAAAAAAAAAAAAAAAATCCAACTAACCTCTTTTTTCTTTTAAATTTATGGGAGGCAATGGAGCTTCAGGTGAGTATATAAGATACGTCATTAACAAGGCCAATGATTAATCGTTCTTTTTCAGATTTTCAACAAACAAAACAAATACTTTTTTATTTTTTTGTCAGGGTCTTAAAATTATTTGTGTCCCCCAAAAAAAAATTGTTTTTTTATTGTCTCACCCGTTGTCTGTTCCACCTCCGTGGGGTTTGACGTCGCCTATGTGTGCGGTCCGTTCTTTTTCACTAGTTTTTCCCAGTAATATACAGATTACAGCTGACACAAAATTTGTTTAAGTATACGGTCCGGCAAATTTAGGAGCAAGCTTCGCAGCGCAGCCTTCCACTGCATTTGACAGCTGGTGCTGTTTCACCCACACCTTGTCTCCTACGGAGGGCTTCCACTGTCATCTCCGTAGGTTGTAATGCCTTGCTTGGTCCTGAGCGGCTTTATCAAAACTCCTGCGCACAAATTCAAAAACTTCTCTAAGTTTTTTTGCATTGCATTTTTGCATACGGTGGTGTTAATGGCCAGTGGCAACTCTGGCAAAAATTCATCCCAGCACCGCTGGTTATCCTTTGTAAATTACGCAATCATCGTTTTTACCGTGTGGTTCGCACGTTCTGTGGGATTCTCTTGTGGTGTGTATGGTGCCGTAAATTGGTGTCGCACTCCCAATTCTCCGAGAAAGCGTTTGAAGGCTTTACTCGTAAATTGTGTTCCATTGTCCGTTATGAGAACTTTTGGCACCCCGAATCGTGCCAAAATTCTCTCTTTGAAACCCTTTTGCAAAGTGGCTGTGGTTGCGCTCCTCAGCGGAACCAACTCAGTCCACTTAGAAAAACGATCGAACATCACCAATAGCATTTTGTTGCCGTGTTTTGACCTTGGCAGTGGGCCAACAAAATCAGCACACACGGTACTCCATGGCTCTTCCGGAATTTGTGTCAACATCTCTCCTGCCGCTGCCATTTGACTTGGCTTGTATTGTTGACAAGTTTCGAATTTGTGAACATATGTACGTACGTCCCTGTATAAGCCTGGCCAGTAGTAGCGTGTCGCTACTCTTGCTATTGTTTTCCGGCTTCCCAAGTGACCGGCTGTGGTAGTGTCGTGATTTTCCTTTAAGACATCCTTCCTCTTACCTTTGGGTACACAAAGCTTCTAAGCTTCCACATCTCCGCCTCCAGCGCGATGTGGGATGTGTCTGTACAGGTTGCCTTGTAGTCCGGATATTTCCTGGGATTTTGCGCGATTTCCTATTAAAAGTTTTGTATCCATTTGCAATTTGCGTTGTCTGCCTCAATCCCTTCTGTTGCGATTTTTACAAGGCACCATGTCTCCGAAAGTGGCTGTGTTGTAGCATCGGCTACGACATTGAGGTTGCGTTAATGGTATTTGACTTCAAAATCGTATTGTTGCAGTTCAAGCGCCCGACGCACTATTCTACCTGATGGACTTTTAATCGAGTTTAGCCACTTCAGCGCCATGTGGTCCGTTATAACCACAAAGTGGTAGCCTTCCAGATATGGCCGCAGCTTCCTGAGTCCCCAGAATATGGCTAGGCACTCCTTTTCGGTTGCCAACTAGTTCCGTTCGGCTTCGTTTAGTGTTCTACTGGCGTACGATATTGCTTTTTCTCCTTGCTCAGCACCCAGGCCATAGTTACTTGCATCCGTCTAAAAGTAAAATGTTTTAGAGAAATCAGGGCATGCCAATACTAAGGACTGGGTCGGCTTCTCTTTGACTTTTTCAAAAGCTACTTGCCGTTCCTCAGTCCACTCCCATTGTGCGCCTTTCTTCATCAGAGTACGAAGCGTCTGTACCATGATGCCACGCCCAAATATTGTCGTAACTCCTTCACGTTGCTAGGAGGCTACAGTTCAGCCATTGCAGCAACTTTCTCCGGGTCTGTGCGGATCCCTTCTTTTGTGACTTTGTGGCCCAAATATTTAACTCCTTTTTTAAAAAATCGCTTTGTCCACATTTTTGCGCAGATTTTCTGCCCGCAAACGCCGAAATACCTCCTTGAGATTTGCCATATGTTCTTCGCGCGTTCTTCCGATGACTATTATGTCATCTAAAACTGTATCGTTCAGATGAAATGAGCAATTTCTATGTTCTCATGGTAGCTTTCAGTAGGATGTGCTGCCTTACTGATGTCCTGCACAACTGTGTTGTGCTCCATTGGAATCTGGAAAACTGCTACTGGCAGTCTCTCCTGCAGATTTTCAACCTTGCGTCGTCGTGCTGGAATGGTGACCACCAGTCCCGCACACTGTAACACAGTGCCCATGACAGTCAGAAAATCCTATCCTAACACCAATTCGTCAATCACGCCGGGCATTATAAGTAGCGCTGTTTCTAAGCTGCGATTTCCAAGTTTTATAACCAGAATCATTTGTACCAAGACTTTGCTGCTGTGTCCGACTGCTAATCGAACTTGTCTGCTTGCGCTGCTTCTTTGGCCTACATTTTCAGTCTACAAGCTAGCTTTTCGCTAATATAGCTGCTTGTAGCCCTTGTGTTAATTATAGCCTTCTGTTGACTGTCGCCGATCCACACGGTGGCAGTCAACTGCGTTCCCTCGTCTTGCAGGTGTCCGATTAGCGTCTTGGGGCAGACCTTGGTGGCTCCCGCTCGCCCCTCGATGGCTGATGCCGCTCTCCGTTTCTCGACTGACAACACAGTACCGTGCGTTGTCCGATGCGGCCGTATACCCAGCAGAATTCCAACATTTGATTTCTGCACTCTATCGCCTAATGTGCTTCTTGTTCACAAACACGACTTGCCCTCCCTGGGTTGCTTATGTGCGTTCTCTCAGGATTTTGCTGGGCCCTAGGTGCTGGACTCGGTCGCACATCCGTCTCTATTCCTCCGGTGTGGTGGCTAATTCCTCCCATTGCCATAAATTGCGTACGATTTGCACTGCATTGGTTGAGGTCGCACCCTTTTTGTTGCGTGTCTCGATGTTGTTGAGGCTGGTGTTGATGTTGCAGGTTTTGATGCTGCTGGTGTTGATGTTGTTGTGGCGTGTGTTGGCTTCCCTGCAACCTCAAGCTCTGGTGGTCCTTTCCTATTCATAGAACTCTTCAGCGAGGTTCATTAGTTCGAAGAGGGTCGAAAATTGGTTCGGGGGTGCGTATCCGCGCAAATCTGGAAAGATGTTATTATAAATCGTTCCAATTTCTTTCGCTGATGAGAAACGCAGAGGTCTCATTAGTGTCTGCATTTCTATTATATAAATTTAAAACGGCTCTCCGGCTTGCCGTCTGCATCGCACTTCGTCTTCTAAGTTCTCAAAATAATCCCTTGGCAGGAAGTATTCTTGAAAACTTATGACGAATGCCACCCACGGCGTCCAGTGCTGGTTGTTTGCAATGCAAGTTGAATCGATCCTCAAGTCGATCGGCGAGGTTTGCCAGATTCTCGCTCCCGATCCGCTTCGCTGGTGGATGAGATGCTTAGCCGCGCTAAATTTTTGCCGGTCAGCTCCTTATCCTTCTCATCCTCCTCTTCAGCCGGCATTGGTTCGAACTCTTTGTTCGGTGACTGACGGCTGTGTAGTTTAGCCAGTTCGCTAATGCGAACGCTGTGTGGAAAGGCATTTTCGTTTTTACTTACCCAGTCTCCGAATTGTCTCCGCATAGCGGCCACCGTGCCGGACAGCTCCAAGCCAAACTCTGCATCGTATTTAAGCACTTTATCCCTTTTTAAATTATATACCCACGCACGCACCATTTTTTAATTTATATGTATGTAACTTGATTAAACTATGCTTTATTGCCGTAGATCCTCAATAGGGTGCCAGTTTTAATGAAGCTAAAGTTGGCACGGGTTTTTGCTGGGCTAACTCTTACGGTGCTGAGGGAACGTGCCAACAAATTTATATTGTGGCGACTACGACAGTAATAACACAGTTTGGTTTGGTATTATACATATATATGTTTGTGCACTTAACTGCTAATCGTGAAATCGTACGGATCTTTAAGGATCTTGTTTCGTGTTTTTATTTCGCAATGCTGGCGCTCCTATCGCACTAAAATATTCAGAAGCAGTGGTTCGCCTACTCAACGAGGTTTTAGCTAGCAACGCCTGATATTCGCCAAGCTCTACTATGGCTTTCTTGTCACCATAAGGATATCGCCAATAGTTGCTTCTACTCTCAGGCTCTGGCTTTAGCTTTACTTTACATTCGCCAGGCTCACTAAGTTTGATATTTGGTTTTTATTAGAGGTTGTTTTGCTAATTCAACACACCACAAGGCTGGTTAATTTCATACGTACTGATTTCTTATTAAACAGCTATAATAATAATTCTCCTTAAGTATACGCTTCGAAAAGTCCTTATACCGATACAAATCCTTGGTTGTTGCTTGTATTTATCACTATTTCAGTATCCTTTCTCTGCTTGCACTTTTATTTCTCGTGGCATTGGTTCACTTTATAATTTCCGACTCGAATTGACTTGCCGCGCTGTCAAAGGTGGCTCCTTTTATATCTTTCTGCTACCTCGCTGGACCGTGGCCTGTCAGCAAATGTCGCGCCAAGGGCAAAGGTTGCGTGATGTTTTCAGAAACATCTGCCCATCAACAACGGTTTCTCGTTGTCACACGACAACGATCGAGGCCGATCACGCCTGTCGTTGGTGTGACGGTGATCACTATTGCCAGTGAGTGTACCGCTTACACACCAACGGCACTTTGTCGCGAAATTTTACGGTACGTGTTTTATGACTATACCAGACACGTACCTTAACACTGATATCCTATGTCATAGCGAGACAGCATGCGAATTCGCCACACAGGTCCGTTTGTGGCTGTCCATTTGTGAGGCGCTAGAACAGAATATGGCTCCTCCTTGTGAACGCGTCATGGAAAACTAACAGCATCGTGTTAACGTGGCAAAGGACCTACGAAATCCACGCTCAGGATGGTCATCGGCTCTGCTACCTGGCGGGTCAAAATTTGCCCGGCTGACTTGAAAAGTGAAAATTTTTTGCAACATTTGACATACCTGGCTGCATCTCGAAACATACCTGGCCAGTAATAACGCTGCGACAGCCTCATAATCGTCTTTCGGATCTGTTGGTGCCACTCGTCAGCACGCCGTGGCATTCCTGTAGCACCATTTTCCTTTGGTCGTTGTCCACACAGAGTTTCCTTTAGATATGGTCTTCGTCATCCGCGCGATAGCTTAGGTGTCGGTACAGTAGTCCACATACTTAGCTGGTTCTTTGGCCATCTTTTCCTGCATATTTCGAATCCATTTTCCTAGGAATGGCTGAACCACAGCTTGCCGGAGCTGCTCCAACGGGTCTCGCGACAACGCACGTTGAACTTGCCCTTCCTGTTCTTAACGCTGAACTGGTACTGCGCGCGGTCCTTCCTGTCGGGCTCTCTATAGAATCTAGCCATTTCAGCGACAAGTGATCCGTGATCACGTTGAAATGGTACGCCTCCAGAAAAAATTTAAACTTTCGAATTGACCACACTATCGCTAAGCGTTCCTTTTCAGTCGCTGTGTGATTCTCCTCCACTTTGGACAATTTTCGGCTCACGTAGGCTATGACTCGCTCCTGCTGGTTGATGTTTTGGGTGAGAACCGCTCCGAAGCCATTATCACTAGCATCCGTTTGCAATGTGAACCTTTCCACCAATACAGGAGTGGTCTTCAGGCTTGCCGCTTGTTGTTCTTCGTTCCACGACCACTTTCGGGCTTTCTTCAACAGAATCTTCATAGGCTGCACCACTGTCGTAAAATTAGGCACGAATCGTCGGTACCATGATGCCATCCCTAGACATCGTCTGAGCTCCTTCAAATTCGTCGGTGCTTTTAGATTTCGTATAGCTCCTACTTTTGACGGGTCTGTTTGAATTCCATCGTCGCTCACCAGATGTCCTAGGTATACCAGCTTTCTTTGAAAGAACGAGCATTTTCTCCGATTCAGCTTCAGATTGGCTGCCCTCAGCCGCCGAAAGACTTTTCTTAGGTTTTCCAGGTGCTGTTCTTTCTTAACAAGCGAATGCGTGGGGTTCCATCTCCGGGCCGATCACGGTGTCTAACGCTCGCCGAAAGGTTACACCCGCGAAGTGCAAGCCGAATGGCATCACTAGTCATTGGTACAATCCGCGCCCGGGCACTGTAAACGCGGTGCATTCCCGACTGCCGGCCGCCATGAGGATCTGCCAATACCCGTTCTTCAAATCCCACGTCGAGATATAGCGGGCATGCCTCAAACTCTCCAGGATGTGATTAATCCGAGACACACAATATGCGTCCGGGATGGAATGCGCGTTTAGCTCTCGGGAGTCTACGCACATGCTCCACTCATTCGACTTCTTGCGGACGAGTACGATAAGTGCGCTATGTGGGCTCCACGATGGCTCTATCGCTCCTGCCTCGATCAACTCGTTAAACTGTTGGTCGATTACGCTCTGCATCGCAGGGTTCTTAGTGTAGTACCTCTGCTTAATTGGTTTGTCATCCTTCATGATAATCAGATGCTGGGTCACGTTTAATACAACCTGGAGTCCCTCGAAGAGTCCAAATCCGTTGGCCATTGCGACTCTCCCTCAGCATCGCCTTGCGATCCTGGGTGTGATTTCCTGTCTTCTCTTTGAGGTAGCTTCACTCCTGTGCTTCTCAACTCAACCAGCGACGACTCCTTGACGACTGATGCTGTGTCTCCGCTTCGTTTCCCTTGCTGCTTTCGATCGAAGCTTCGGCGCTCTGCAAAAATAAAGTTGCTTCCCCGTAATGCATGGTCGTCCCTATCTTGCATAGAAAATCCATCCCCAGGATTAGTGTATCTAACATGGATAGCATTACGAGCAGATCCATTGTCATTTCCTTATCAACCAGCCTCACTTTCGTCCAAAATAACTTCTCTATGGCTATCACCGAACCGTCTGCTAAGCGCGTATTCGTGCTCGCGTCGAACACTACCCCTTTCGTTTCAATCTTGCTGAACAACTTCTCACTCATGAAGCTCCTACTACTATGCGACTCTTTTCGACTTTGAGAGGGTAGTGTAGTTCCGGGACTGATCCGTGCCGACGCCCATCCAATGCCGCTCCGGATGACGCGGCTGCCCGTTTCCAGCTCTCTTCCTACAACATTCTCCGCTACTCACGCCTCGCGTACTACACTGTCTCCAAAAAAAAAAAACACATTTACATTCGGGCATTCCCTGGCGAAGGGTCCCTCTTGTGAAGAATTGTAGCAAATGCGGTCCATTTCGCGTAGTCCCATCAGCTCGTCCCCTATCATACCGTTTGAGATTACATCTCGTCCGCTAATTTGAAAACGGTTTGGCCCATTCCGTGCTATAGGTACCTGGTCTGGCTGGGTCTGGAATGGATTACTCTGTTTAACGGGCACTTCCACATTTCCGAACCTATTTGGGTGTCTGACCCCTGTTGCCTGACTGTACCCTGCTTCCTCGCAGTTTTGACTACGAATGTTTTCAAATTCCGCTGTCATTGTGTCAGTTGAGCTAAGGTTTAGAAATCTTTCCTACGGATGTACAACCGACACTCCGGGCCTGATCCTATCCTCCAACCTGTCAAAATATTGAGGAGGCAAGAAAAATTATATAAATTCCTTCTTGAATATGCCCCATGTCACGTCTCTAAGCCCGTTCGTCGAGAACCAGCTCGCCTCCATGTCTGTCAACGCCTCGCTCATCACCCTGGGCATGCGCCCTAGCTCTACTTCGTACGTCGCCGTGCGTTCCTCAAGTGTATCCACGAACACGAGCGGGTCAGTGTGGCCCTCGAAATGGATTCCCCACTTTCTAACTTGCTCAGGGACGACCATGTACTTTCTGTGGTTTTCAACTCCCCGGTAACCGGCGGCCATGTCTGGTCTGTAGCCCACCTGTCCCACCTGGGTACTAGTCACAGGGGGAATAACAGATGGCACTACATAAATCCCAGATGGCGTCCCAATCTGCCCCCTTACTGGCGAATGTTTCGCTTGCTCGGGTGGTGGAAACGCCCCATTCGATGACCCCGACAAAGTCAGTGAGTCTGACTCGGATTTTTTCCGCTTTCGTAGACCTATATTGAGAGTTTTAGACAAGGCGGACGGATCCAGAACTTTCAAAAATGGTCAACTCCCATTCGGCCAATCGCTTCCAAGTTTCCGTGTGATGACCCCCTTTCCTTATGAACGCACGTACCATAGAGCGAGCAGGGAAACGAGACAAATAAACATCAATGCATGCATGTTGTAACGAACCTAAAGTTGCCACGCGGTTTTAGATGGGCTAACTCTCACGTTTCTGAGGGTACGTGCCAACAAATTGATACCTGTGGCGGTTGCACACAGATTTGTTTTGAATTTTATACATATATTTAAACTGCACTCTTTGCTAGTTTCACATTTGGTTTTAAAATTTATTTGTACACTTAAGTGACAATTATTAGTAGAATTTATGAAATCGTACGAATCTTCAAGGACCTTGTTTCGTGGTTTTATTTGCAATACTGGCGCTCTAGTCGCACCAAATATTCAGAGATAATGTTTTCGCCTACTAAACGAGGTTTTAGCTAGCAACGCCTGAAGTTCGCCAGGCTCTACTATGGCCTTCTTGTCACCACAAGGATTTTCGCCAATAGTTACTTCTACTCTCAGGCTCTCGCTTTAGCTTCACCTGTCCTTCGCCAGGCTCACTAAGTCTGATACTTGGTTTTAACTTGAGGTTGCTTTGCAAATGGAACACACCACAAGGCTTGGTAAATTTACCCGTACTGATTTGTTAGCAAAAGGTTTTATTTATCGTTAAAGACACGATTTGACGTCCTTATTGCGAAATGAGTCTTTGATTTGATTATGTGTCCTTTTAACTGTGAATGCACCGCTCACACACCAACGGCACTTTACCACGACATTTGCGGTACGTATTTCTGTGGCTCCCATGTGCCAGACACGTACCTTAGCGCTGGCATCCTGTGTCGGAGCAAGACATCATATGAATTCGCCGCAACTCAGGTCCGGTTGCGGCTGTTTATACAAACGCCCTTTGTAGGGCGCTATAATTGTATATGGCTCCTCACACTCCCCTCCTTCTCCGGAAGTAGAAGCCTTCCACTTAAATTCAAAGTTTTCCAACTCCATTTTTGAACCTCGGCGCCCGTTAGCAGTTTCACTGTTACGATCAGCTCGTGGTTGGTAATGCCAATTAGCGGTGCGTTGCGCCATAGCAACCAGCTTCACATCGCATGGCGTTGCTCGATATGGCCTGATTGATAGTTGCGATGTGGCCAGATCGATATGCCAACACGCAACTACCCAACACTAGTCGGCCATGACATACAATTTGCACTTTGCAATTGTTTTGTTGTTGCTGAAACGAAACTAAAAAGGAAGGGTAATAAATTTTGAGCCCAGCGCCATCTCCACCATATTCTGAGCCACACTCTCTTTCCAGGCCATGCTGTTTCACGCCGTTCGCGCTGGACCACATAACAACTCAATTTGAGTATTATTCCAGCAACTTCACCCCCCCCCCCCCCCCCCTCTTGCAGTTTAATCCATCTGCTTCCCTTCTTCACCCCATCCTCGCACCATTCTACAACCGTGCTCGACTTGTGGTACCATTTACCATCCGCGTACCTTTTCTCCCTCGAGATGGTCACCGTCGGTGGTTGCGCCTCCTCGGGCTCGGGTGTCGTCTCGTCCTCCGACTCGGACGATATGGTGATGACGTCCTCCTCGTCAGACACCTCCAATCCGGCAGCGGCGGCGTGGTGACCCGCTCCGGGCTGGCTGGACCCACGTGCTCATCCTCGGGTGTCGGCGGTTCCTCCGGGTGGCACATCCGGATCCATTCTGGATTAACGTCAAAAAAATCTCTCGGCGGCGATTCCTCGCGCCTTCCGACCACTAGGATACCGTTGTCCATCTCCCTATCGCTGCAGTGCAAATCCTCGCCGTAAGCCCTGCGCACCCATTCGTGCTCCTCCTCCAACTACTGGCGGCGGCAACGCTCACGCTCGGCCTCCTCCCGCTCCTCTGGGGATTCTAAAATAGGCGATGCCCGCAGCTCTAGCACATCTGGGGACTCGTCTCGTGACTGCCTGCCACGCGCATTGGGCTGCCCTGCCCAGCGCCTTCGACGTGCCACGCTCCTGCACCCTCGACGTGCCACCTTTCTGCGTTTTCCTTAGCTGGCACCTATTGCCGCCGCGTCGACCCCATGCACATCTCCCGCTGGTGTGCGAGGATGCACACGTGGGTCGCGGCCCGACACATGGGCTCCGGTGTTGCTGTTGCTTCCATTCTCCATTTTGTGGGTGAGTACTTTTGTTGTTTGTAAATTTTCACAAAATGGCCGACTGCATGGAAGTTGGCACCTTTTATACCCTTATTCCGCACGCATGTGCAACAGTGAGGGTGCGCATGTTACGGTATCCTTCCCGCATGCGGCCGCCATGTTTAATCAGCGCTCTCTTTGCTATCGCTAACCTTTTTCATTAACCGTTTCTGGCAGCGTTTGCTTCGCACACATTTTCGCCGCGTTCAGGTGCGGCTTGCAATGCCCTGAGTTTGACCGTAACACTTTTTATACCCTTAACCCATAAAAAGGGTAAATAAGGGTATAATGGTGTTGTGCAAAAGTATGTAACAGGCAGAAGGAAGCATCTCCGACCCCATAAAGTATATATATTCTTGATCAGCATCAACAGCCGAGACGATATAGCCATGTCCGTCTGTCCGTCCGTCTGTCTGTCTGTATGAAAGCGTGGATCTCAGAGACTACAAGAGCTAGAGACTTCAGATTTTGGATATAAGTTCTATTATACCATGAGCAGAACAAGTTTGCTTCAAATCATCGATAACTATTCTAGTTTCCGATATACACAGGCTATCGATAGCAAAAAATATCAAATAAGGAAATTCTAAAAATAAGGGTTTAAGTAATGGATAACTATAGAACTTTTCTGAAAATTTCGTCCAAATCGGTTAAGAAACACCGGAGATATCGAATTTAATCGATTGAAGCTAAGTCAGTATACCAAAGTCTTACATAAATTTAATTTATTTATTGCAAATGGGTTCAGGGTATCTTCTAGTCGGGCTCTCCCGACTAGAGCCTTTTTACTTGTTTCTATTTATATATATGTATACCTTACATATTTATATTTGCTATGGTTAATATATATGTAATATCTTACATATTTATTTTTTACTCATTATATAAATTTAATACCTTACATATTTATTTATTTTATTGTTTAATACATATGTAATACCTTACATATTTATTTTTTACTATTTAGATATATGTAATACCTTACATATTTATTTCTATTATTGTTTAATAAATATGAAATACCTTATAAATTTAGTTTTACTATTTATATATATGTAATACCTTACATATTTATTTTTGTTATTGTTTAATAAATATGTAATACCTTACATTTTTATTATAAATATTTATATATATATTGAATGTGTTGAGCAGAGAAAATTTTTGATATGTATTAATAAAAATTCACCCCTTATTTTTTTTATTATCAAAAAAAAAAAAAAACAAATCCAACTAAACTCTTTTTATACCCTTAACCCATACAATGGGTAAATAAGGGTATAATGGTGTTTGTAGTGGAGGAGTTAAAAGCTGTAGTAATGATGCAGTTGTGTGGTGGTAATCAAAATGTTGAAGACGGCACCCTTCTGGTGGTTTGGTTGTAGGTATATGTTACACTTTATTGAATATAAGCACTTCTTGTGCGTAGGAGTTCTTTTCTAAGACTGCAAACGTAACTTGCTTGGATATTAAGCCTATGTTACGTTATATTAACATGAGGAGGGAACATCTCATTATTACAGTTATATCTAAGCTTAAGAACTATTAACATAAGTTAGTTGATAGATCATGGTTCTGGGTCAGTTAGATATTTGGATTCTGGCATCAACATCCTCCCCCCTCGCTTTGCAGTATTGCAAAAGGATTTACTGGCTACATGTCCCGAATAGAATCTAGCCAAATACGGATTGCTGGGCCATTGGATAGTTGTTGGTGCTCGGGAGGACTCCGTTGTGTCTGCTCCGGAACATAGCAAACAGTGTCTTAGCAGTGGCGTGAGCCACTGCTTTTATGGCATTAAGAAGTTTAAAATGCCGTAAAAACTTTCAAACGCCGTAAAAGCAGTGGCTCACGCCACTGCTAAGGCACTGTTTGCTATGTTCCGGAGCAGATCACACTATATGCATGAATGACAAATTTCTAAAAAAAACTAAAAAGGCCAAATTAGTTAATGAAAAATTTTTAAGGATGAAATTTATTAATTGGGCTTCTTGCCTTTCGAGATTATTACTTATGTATCTATAATAAGTGAATTCTGAAAGTGGCATTGAAAAATTATTCAAAGAATTATAGGATAATTGCCTTCCAAATCAATTAACAAAACTATTGAAAAATTTTAAATTATTTTCTACGATTTGCCTGCAATATGGGCACAGCAGCTCGGACTTATTTTTTTTAGATTTCTCAATTAAAGATGTGCAACATTGCTCACAAATTTTAAAATGGTTGCATGGGGAGAGCAAGATATCTCTTGGGTGTTCGGTGCAAATAAAGCACATCAAGACATCAATCATTTGACTGAGTCCAAAATTATCGTCCGGATCCTCCAAGTCGTCCTGTTCGACGACTTCACTCGCATCGACTTCTTCGTTTTCTTTAGGTAGTTTTAAGTCCCACTCCAAAATATCGTTTTGCCTGTTGGTCATGCACTTAAAAAAATATTCAAGTGATATTTTTCCCACCATTAGATCTGCTGTTAAACTTTGTAAGCGGTTTTCCCGGGTCTGTTGCATTTTTCGCTTTTTAGGTAGCGCATCCATTACCCCATCTGTTGCGTTCTTCAGTTTTTCTGCTGTACAAAAATCGGTATCCTGCAAAGCTTATAGAAATTCAAAAAATTTCCATGTTTTTTTACTTTTCTGGCTAATATGGAGTTAAAAGACTCCAAAGAGCTGGTAGTTTTCAAATTTTCTCCATAAACCGAAAATGCGGAAGGTGTAATCTATAAAAATTTAATGTTATATTTTATGTTATATTTAAAACTTTTTTCTTACCTTAATCATCCATTTCTTTTCATAATATTTTATGAATTTTTTTAGATCACTGTGGCAGACCTTGGGTAGATTTTGAAAATCATTTTTGAGTTTCAAAACCATTTCTTCAATTTGGTTTGGTTTAATCAATGGCAAAATTTGAAAAGACCGGAACCAGATGTAGCATTCCTGATTCTTTTTTAACAATTTTCCAAATCCTTTTATTTTTAAAATCTTTCTTCTTAAAGCTTGGCAATAATGGAAACAGCAGCCCTTTAGAATCCCAGATGGGAATACTGTTTTCAATGCCTTTCGGAGACCCAACTCGTAGTCAGTCATAAAACTGTGCGGCTCCAATTTTAAAATATTTTGATTAATGAAACCAAAAAGGTGTTGATAAGCTCTTGCGGATTTGTTGGACATCAGAATAAAGATGAATGGAAAAGTCTTAAAAAATTTCAAAATGTTATATGATGTTAAAAACGCAATTTATATTTACTTACCTGGTGAAGAAATTGAAAATGAATTATAAGCAATTGCTTATATCCGCACGATGGCACTATATCAAAAGTTCCATCAATCAAATAACACCGTTCGCCCTTAATTTCGGTATGATTTTCAATATACTTGGCGATGCAAATACAGAGTAGGCAAAATCATCTTCCACAATTGTGTGTTTATAGAAAGGTTGGTTGTTGTGCTTGGATAAGCCATATTCCGCCAGATAAATCTTATTGTCAAAAAACTCTTTGGTTTCGACAGGTGTTGTTGGATTTTTAGGCATTTTCTCTTTTCTAATATTATAAAGTTGCCTTCGAACTTTAGGGAAGTGCACCCAAGATGAAGCTTCTCTAGAATTCTGGCATGCTTCGTCAAATATTTCTTTAACACTTTCTCTTATTAGGCTTTTTGCTTCACATTGGGATTTGACATCATTTAAAAGCTTAAGCCTTTTAATAAGGTCTTCTGGTGGCGCATGGTTATGATAGTGGTTTAAACTGAGTTGGCTGCATACATTGTTTAACAGATTAACTGTCACACCACACTTTTCTATATAACATATATAACGTGTACCACTTTTTGTTACACCACCTTTTAACTTAAATAATTGATTTTCATCAGTCAAAAATAATAATTTTGAGGTTTTTGGAAAACCAGCAACGAAAGAAAATTTTTTGTTTTGCAGCTCCATCACGTGCGACTCAGTTTAAGATCAATTCTAAACTGCCAAATTTATGAACATCATTTCAAAGCAGAGACGAAAATCAGTATGTATTCAATGTAAAACACCGAATAACTGTTAATTTACCGCTACTTGTTATCAGAGATAAGACAAATTTTGCATATTTTAAAATATTGTGGGCGTTATTGCACTTTTTTTGTGTAATAACATACGCGGACTTTATTTCACAATTTTCGTGGGCCTTATTTCATTTTTTTTTTTGTAATAACGCCCGCGGGCGTTCTAACACTTTTTTGAGTGAAATAACGCCCGCGGGCGTTATTACCGCGGGCGCTATTGCAGCCACCGATATATTAAATGTGTTGAGCAGAGAAAATATTTAATATGTATTAATACATATTCACCCCTTCTTTTTTTATTATCAAAAAAAAAAAAACAAATCCAACTAACCTCTTTTTTCTTTTAAATTTATGGGAGGCAATGGAGCTTCAGGTGAGTATATAAGATACGTCATTAACAAGGCCAATGATTAATCGTTCTTTTTCAGATTTTCAACAAACAAAACAAATACTTTTTTATTTTTTTTGTCAGGGTCTTAAAATTATTTGTGTCCCCCAAAAAAAAATTGTTTTTTATTGTCTCACCCGTTGTCTGTTCCACCTCCGTGGGGTTTGACGTCGCCTATGTGTGCGGTCCGTTCTTTTTCACTAGTTTTTCCCAGTAATATACAGATTACAGCTGACACAAAATTTGTTTAAGTATACGGTCCGGCAAATTTAGGAGCAAGCTTCGCAGCGCAGCCTTCCACTGCATTTGACAGCTGGTGCTGTTTCACCCACACCTTGTCTCCTACGGAGGGCTTCCACTGTCATCTCCGTAGGTTGTAATGCCTTGCTTGGTCCTGAGCGGCTTTATCAAAACTCCTGCGCACAAATTCAAAAACTTCTCTAAGTTTTTTTGCATTGCATTTTTGCATACGGTGGTGTTAATGGCCAGTGGCAACTCTGGCAAAAATTCATCCCAGCACCGCTGGTTATCCTTTGTAAATTACGCAATCATCGTTTTTACCGTGTGGTTCGCACGTTCTGTGGGATTCTCTTGTGGTGTGTATGGTGCCGTAAATTGGTGTCGCACTCCCAATTCTCCGAGAAAGCGTTTGAAGGCTTTACTCGTAAATTGTGTTCCATTGTCCGTTATGAGAACTTTTGGCACCCCGAATCGTGCCAAAATTCTCTCTTTGAAACCCTTTTGCAAAGTGGCTGTGGTTGCGCTCCTCAGCGGAACCAACTCAGTCCACTTAGAAAAACGATCGAACATCACCAATAGCATTTTGTTGCCGTGTTTTGACCTTGGCAGTGGGCCAACAAAATCAGCACACACGGTACTCCATGGCTCTTCCGGAATTTGTGTCAACATCTCTCCTGCCGCTGCCATTTGACTTGGCTTGTATTGTTGACAAGTTTCGAATTTGTGAACATATGTACGTACGTCCCTGTATAAGCCTGGCCAGTAGTAGCGTGTCGCTACTCTTGCTATTGTTTTCCGGCTTCCCAAGTGACCGGCTGTGGTAGTGTCGTGATTTTCCTTTAAGACATCCTTCCTCTTACCTTTGGGTACACAAAGCTTCTAAGCTTCCACATCTCCGCCTCCAGCGCGATGTGGGATGTGTCTGTACAGGTTGCCTTGTAGTCCGGATATTTCCTGGGATTTTGCGCGATTTCCTATTAAAAGTTTTGTATCCATTTGCAATTTGCGTTGTCTGCCTCAATCCCTTCTGTTGCGATTTTTACAAGGCACCATGTCTCCGAAAGTGGCTGTCTTGTAGCATCGGCTACGACATTGAGGTTGCGTTAATGGTATTTGACTTCAAAATCGTATTGTTGCAGTTCAAGCGCCCGACGCACTATTCTACCTGATGGACTTTTAATCGAGTTTAGCCACTTCAGCGCCATGTGGTCCGTTATAACCACAAAGTGGTAGCCTTCCAGATATGGCCGCAGCTTCCTGAGTCCCCAGAATATGGCTAGGCACTTCTTTTCGGTTGCCAACTAGTTCCGTTCGGCTTCGTTTAGTGTTCTACTGGCGTACGATATTGCTTTTTCTCCTTGCTCAGCACCCAGGCCATAGTTACTTGCATCCGTCTAAAAGTAAAATGTTTTAGAGAAATCAGGGCATGCCAATACTAAGGACTGGGTCGGCTTCTCTTTGACTTTTTCAAAAGCTACTTGCCGTTCCTCAGTCCACTCCCATTGTGCGCCTTTCTTCATCAGAGTACGAAGCGTCTGTACCATGATGCCACGCCCAAATATTGTCGTAACTCCTTCACGTTGCTAGGAGGCTACAGTTCAGCCATTGCAGCAACTTTCTCCGGGTCTGTGCGGATCCCTTCTTTTGTGACTTTGTGGCCCAAATATTTTAACTCCTTTTTTAAAAAATCGCTTTGTCCACATTTTTGCGCAGATTTTCTGCCCGCAAACGCCGAAATACCTCCTTGAGATTTGCCATATGTTCTTCGCGCGTTCTTCCGATGACTATTATGTCATCTAAAACTGTATCGTTCAGATGAAATGAGCAATTTCTATGTTCTCATGGTAGCTTTCAGTAGGATGTGCTGCCTTACTGATGTCCTGCACAACTGTGTTGTGCTCCATTGGAATCTGGAAAACTGCTACTGGCAGTCTCTCCTGCAGATTTTCAACCTTGCGTCGTCGTGCTGGAATGGTGACCACCAGTCCCGCACACTGTAACACAGTGCCCATGACAGTCAGAAAATCCTATCCTAACACCAATTCGTCAATCACGCCGGGCATTATAAGTAGCGCTGTTTCTAAGCTGCGATTTCCAAGTTTTATAACCAGAATCATTTGTACCAAGACTTTGCTGCTGTGTCCGACTGCTAATCGAACTTGTCTGCTTGCGCTGCTTCTTTGGCCTACATTTTCAGTCTACAAGCTAGCTTTTCGCTAATATAGCTGCTTGTAGCCCTTGTGTTAATTATAGCCTTCTGTTGACTGTCGCCGATCCACACGGTGGCAGTCAACTGCGTTCCCTCGTCTTGCAGGTGTCCGATTAGCGTCTTGGGGCAGACCTTGGTGGCTCCCGCTCGCCCCTCGATGGCTGATGCCGCTCTCCGTTTCTCGACTGACAACACAGTACCGTGCGTTGTCCGATGCGGCCGTATACCCAGCAGAATTCCAACATTTGATTTCTGCACTCTATCGCCTAATGTGCTTCTTGTTCACAAACACGACTTGCCCTCCCTGGGTTGCTTATGTGCGTTCTCTCAGGATTTTGCTGGGCCCTAGGTGCTGGACTCGGTCGCACATCCGTCTCTATTCCTCCGGTGTGGTGGCTAATTCCTCCCATTGCCATAAATTGCGTACGATTTGCACTGCATTGGTTGAGGTCGCACCCTTTTTGTTGCGTGTCTCGATGTTGTTGAGGCTGGTGTTGATGTTGCAGGTTTTGATGCTGCTGGTGTTGATGTTGTTGTGGCGTGTGTTGGCTTCCCTGCAACCTCAAGCTCTGGTGGTCCTTTCCTATTCATAGAACTCTTCAGCGAGGTTCATTAGTTCGAAGAGGGTCGAAAATTGGTTCGGGGGTGCGTATCCGCGCAAATCTGGAAAGATGTTATTATAAATCGTTCCAATTTCTTTCGCTGATGAGAAACGCAGAGGTCTCATTAGTGTCTGCATTTCTATTATATAAATTTAAAACGGCTCTCCGGCTTGCCGTCTGCATCGCACTTCGTCTTCTAAGTTCTCAAAATAATCCCTTGGCAGGAAGTATTCTTGAAAACTTATGACGAATGCCACCCACGGCGTCCAGTGCTGGTTGTTTGCAATGCAAGTTGAATCGATCCTCAAGTCGATCGGCGAGGTTTGCCAGATTCTCGCTCCCGATCCGCTTCGCTGGTGGATGAGATGCTTAGCCGCGCTAAATTTTTGCCGGTCAGCTCCTTATCCTTCTCATCCTCCTCTTCAGCCGGCATTGGTTCGAACTCTTTGTTCGGTGACTGACGGCTGTGTAGTTTAGCCAGTTCGCTAATGCGAACGCTGTGTGGAAAGGCATTTTCGTTTTTACTTACCCAGTCTCCGAATTGTCTCCGCATAGCGGCCACCGTGCCGGACAGCTCCAAGCCAAACTCTGCATCGTATTTAAGCACTTTATCCCTTTTTAAATTATATACCCACGCACGCACCATTTTTTAATTTATATGTATGTAACTTGATTAAACTATGCTTTATTGCCGTAGATCCTCAATAGGGTGCCAGTTTTAATGAAGCTAAAGTTGGCACGGGTTTTTGCTGGGCTAACTCTTACGGTGCTGAGGGAACGTGCCAACAAATTTATATTGTGGCGACTACGACAGTAATAACACAGTTTGGTTTGGTATTATACATATATATGTTTGTGCACTTAACTGCTAATCGTGAAATCGTACGGATCTTTAAGGATCTTGTTTCGTGTTTTTATTTCGCAATGCTGGCGCTCCTATCGCACTAAAATATTCAGAAGCAGTGGTTCGCCTACTCAACGAGGTTTTAGCTAGCAACGCCTGATATTCGCCAAGCTCTACTATGGCTTTCTTGTCACCATAAGGATATCGCCAATAGTTGCTTCTACTCTCAGGCTCTGGCTTTAGCTTTACTTTACATTCGCCAGGCTCACTAAGTTTGATATTTGGTTTTTATTAGAGGTTGTTTTGCTAATTCAACACACCACAAGGCTGGTTAATTTCATACGTACTGATTTCTTATTAAACAGCTATAATAATAATTCTCCTTAAGTATACGCTTCGAAAAGTCCTTATACCGATACAAATCCTTGGTTGTTGCTTGTATTTATCACTATTTCAGTATCCTTTCTCTGCTTGCACTTTTATTTCTCGTGGCATTGGTTCACTTTATAATTTCCGACTCGAATTGACTTGCCGCGCTGTCAAAGGTGGCTCCTTTTATATCTTTCTGCTACCTCGCTGGACCGTGGCCTGTCAGCAAATGTCGCGCCAAGGGCAAAGTTTGCGTGATGTTTCCAGAAACATCTGCCCATCAACAACGGTTTCTCGTTGTCACACGACAACGATCGAGGCCGATCACGCCTGTCGTTGGTGTGACGGTGATCACTATTGCCAGTGAGTGTACCGCTTACACACCAACGGCACTTTGTCGCGAAATTTTACGGTACGTGTTTTATGACTATACCAGACACGTACCTTAACACTGATATCCTATGTCATAGCGAGACAGCATGCGAATTCGCCACACAGGTCCGTTTGTGGCTGTCCATTTGTGAGGCGCTAGAACAGAATATGGCTCCTCCTTGTGAACGCGTCATGGAAAACTAACAGCATCGTGTTAACGTGGCAAAGGACCTACGAAATCCACGCTCAGGATGGTCATCGGCTCTGCTACCTGGCGGGTCAAAATTTGCCCGGCTGACTTGAAAAGTGAAAATTTTTTGCAACATTTGACATACCTGGCTGCATCTCGAAACATACCTGGCCAGTAATAACGCTGCGACAGCCTCATAATCGTCTTTCGGATCTGTTGGTGCCACTCGTCAGCACGCCGTGGCATTCCTGTAGCACCATTTTCCTTTGGTCGTTGTCCACACAGAGTTTCCTTTAGATATGGTCTTCGTCATCCGCGCGATAGCTTAGGTGTCGGTACAGTAGTCCACATACTTAGCTGGTTCTTTGGCTATCTTTTCCTGCATATTTCGAATCCATTTTCCTAGGAATGGCTGAACCACAGCTTGCTGGAGCTGCTCCAACGGGTCTCGCGACAACGCACGTTGAACTTGCCCTTCCTGTTCTTAACGCTGAACTGGTACTGCGCGCGGTCCTTCCTGTCGGGCTCTCTATAGAATCTAGCCATTTCAGCGACAAGTGATCCGTGATCACGTTGAAATGGTACGCCTCCAGAAAAAATTTAAACTTTCGAATTGACCACACTATCGCTAAGCGTTCCTTTTCAGTCGCTGTGTGATTCTCCTCCACTTTGGACAATTTTCGGCTCACGTAGGCTATGACTCGCTCCTGCTGGTTGATGTTTTGGGTGAGAACCGCTCCGAAGCCATTATCACTAGCATCCGTTTGCAATGTGAACCTTTCCACCAATACAGGAGTGGTCTTCAGGCTTGCCGCTTGTTGTTCTTCGTTCCACGACCACTTTCGGGCTTTCTTCAACAGAATCTTCATAGGCTGCACCACTGTCGTAAAATTAGGCACGAATCGTCGGTACCATGATGCCATCCCTAGACATCGTCTGAGCTCCTTCAAATTCGTCGGTGCTTTTAGATTTCGTATAGCTCCTACTTTTGACGGGTCTGTTTGAATTCCATCGTCGCTCACCAGATGTCCTAGGTATACCAGCTTTCTTTGAAAGAACGAGCATTTTCTCCGATTCAGCTTCAGATTGGCTGCCCTCAGCCGCCGAAAGACTTTTCTTAGGTTTTCCAGGTGCTGTTCTTTCTTAACAAGCGAATGCGTGGGGTTCCATCTCCGGGCCGATCACGGTGTCTAACGCTCGCCGAAAGGTTACACCCGCGAAGTGCAAGCCGAATGGCATCACTAGTCATTGGTACAATCCGCGCCCGGGCACTGTAAACGCGGTGCATTCCCGACTGCCGGCCGCCATGAGGATCTGCCAATACCCGTTCTTCAAATCCCACGTCGAGATATAGCGGGCATGCCTCAAACTCTCCAGGATGTGATTAATCCGAGACACACAATATGCGTCCGGGATGGAATGCGCGTTTAGCTCTCGGGAGTCTACGCACATGCTCCACTCATTCGACTTCTTGCGGACGAGTACGATAAGTGCGCTATGTGGGCTCCACGATGGCTCTATCGCTCCTGCCTCGATCAACTCGTTAAACTGTTGGTCGATTACGCTCTGCATCGCAGGGTTCTTAGTGTAGTACCTCTGCTTAATTGGTTTGTCATCCTTCATGATAATCAGATGCTGGGTCACGTTTAATACAACCTGGAGTCCCTCGAAGAGTCCAAATCCGTTGGCCATTGCGACTCTCCCTCAGCATCGCCTTGCGATCCTGGGTGTGATTTCCTGTCTTCTCTTTGAGGTAGCTTCACTCCTGTGCTTCTCAACTCAACCAGCGACGACTCCTTGACGACTGATGCTGTGTCTCCGCTTCGTTTCCCTTGCTGCTTTCGATCGAAGCTTCGGCGCTCTGCAAAAATAAAGTTGCTTCCCCGTAATGCATGGTCGTCCCTATCTTGCATAGAAAATCCATCCCCAGGATTAGTGTATCTAACATGGATAGCATTACGAGCAGATCCATTGTCATTTCCTTATCAACCAGCCTCACTTTCGTCCAAAATAACTTCTCTATGGCTATCACCGAACCGTCTGCTAAGCGCGTATTCGTGCTCGCGTCGAACACTACCCCTTTCGTTTCAATCTTGCTGAACAACTTCTCACTCATGAAGCTCCTACTACTATGCGACTCTTTTCGACTTTGAGAGGGTAGTCTAGTTCCGGGACTGATCCGTGCCGACGCCCATCCGATGCCGCTCCGGATGACGCGGCTGCCCGTTTCCAGCTCTCTTCCTACAACATTCTCCGCTACTCACGCCTCGCGTACTACACTGTCTCCAAAAAAAAAAAAACACATTTACATTCGGGCATTCCCTGGCGAAGGGTCCCTCTTGTGAAGAATTGTAGCAAATGCGGTCCATTTCGCGTAGTCCCATCAGCTCGTCCCCTATCATACCGTTTGAGATTACATCTCGTCCGCTAATTTGAAAACGGTTTGGCCCATTCCGTGCTATAGGTACCTGGTCTGGCTGGGTCTGGAATGGATTACTCTGTTTAACGGGCACTTCCACATTTCCGAACCTATTTGGGTGTCTGACCCCTGTTGCCTGACTGTACCCTGCTTCCTCGCAGTTTTGACTACGAATGTTTTCAAATTCCGCTGTCATTGTGTCAGTTGAGCTAAGGTTTAGAAATCTTTCCTACGGATGTACAACCGACACTCCGGGCCTGATCCTATCCTCCAACCTGTCAAAATATTGAGGAGGCAAGAAAAATTATATAAATTCCTTCTTGAATATGCCCCATGTCACGTCTCTAAGCCCGTTCGTCGAGAACCAGCTCGCCTCCATGTCTGTCAACGCCTCGCTCATCACCCTGGGCATGCGCCCTAGCTCTACTTCGTACGTCGCCGTGCGTTCCTCAAGTGTATCCACGAACACGAACGGGTCAGTGTGGCCCTCGAAATGGATTCCCCACTTTCTAACTTGCTCAGGGACGACCATGTACTTTCTGTGGTTTTCAACTCCCCGGTAACCGGCGGCCATGTCTGGTCTGTAGCCCACCTGTCCCACCTGGGTACTAGTCACAGGGGGAATAACAGATGGCACTACATAAATCCCAGATGGCGTCCCAATCTGCCCCCTTACTGGCGAATGTTTCGCTTGCTCGGGTGGTGGAAACGCCCCATTCGATGACCCCGACAAAGTCAGTGAGTCTGACTCGGATTTTTTCCGCTTTCGTAGACCTATATTGAGAGTTTTAGACAAGGCGGACGGATCCAGAACTTTCAAAAATGGTCAACTCCCATTCGGCCAATCGCTTCCAAGTTTCCGTGTGATGACCCCCTTTCCTTATAAACGCACGTACCATAGAGCGAGCAGGGAAACGAGACAAATAAACATCAATGCATGCATGTTGTAACGAACCTAAAGTTGCCACGCGGTTTTAGATGGGCTAACTCTCACGTTTCTGAGGGTACGTGCCAACAAATTGATACCTGTGGCGGTTGCACACAGATTTGTTTTGAATTTTATACATATATTTAAACTGCACTCTTTGCTAGTTTCACATTTGGTTTTAAAATTTATTTGTACACTTAAGTGACAATTATTAGTAGAATTTATGAAATCGTACGAATCTTCAAGGACCTTGTTTCGTGGTTTTATTTGCAATACTGGCGCTCTAGTCGCACCAAATATTCAGAGATAATGTTTTCGCCTACTAAACGAGGTTTTAGCTAGCAACGCCTGAAGTTCGCCAGGCTCTACTATGGCCTTCTTGTCACCACAAGGATTTTCGCCAATAGTTACTTCTACTCTCAGGCTCTCGCTTTAGCTTCACCTGTCCTTCGCCAGGCTCACTAAGTCTGATACTTGGTTTTAACTTGAGGTTGCTTTGCAAATGGAACACACCACAAGGCTTGGTAAATTTACCCGTACTGATTTGTTAGCAAAAGGTTTTATTTATCGTTAAAGACACGATTTGACGTCCTTATTGCGAAATGAGTCTTTGATTTGATTATGTGTCCTTTTAACTGTGAATGCACCGCTCACACACCAACGGCACTTTACCACGACATTTGCGGTACGTATTTCTGTGGCTCCCATGTGCCAGACACGTACCTTAGCGCTGGCATCCTGTGTCGGAGCAAGACATCATATGAATTCGCCGCAACTCAGGTCCGGTTGCGGCTGTTTATACAAACGCCCTTTGTAGGGCGCTATAATTGTATATGGCTCCTCACACTCCCCTCCTTCTCCGGAAGTGGAAGCCTTCCACTTAAATTCAAAGTTTTCCAACTCCATTTTTGAACCTCGGCGCCCGTTAGCAGTTTCACTGTTACGATCAGCTCGTGGTTGGTAATGCCAATTAGCGGTGCGTTGCGCCATAGCAACCAGCTTCACATCGCATGGCGTTGCTCGATATGGCCTGATTGATAGTTGCGATGTGGCCAGATCGATATGCCAACACGCAACTACCCAACACTAGTCGGCCATGACATACAATTTGCACTTTGCAATTGTTTTGTTGTTGCTGAAACGAAACTAAAAAGGAAGGGTAATAAATTTTGAGCCCAGCGCCATCTCCACCATATTCTGAGCCACACTCTCTTTCCAGGCCACACTCTTGAAGTGCTGGGCGTCAGCAATGATTGGCCTGGTTGGAGTGCGTATGCCGAAGTCAGGATCCACATGGACTTAAACTACACAGTGGAAGTCAGTCATCCTTGATCGCAGGAGCACCGTGCAGACGCCCTCCGCACCAACACGGGTGACGGATAGCCCGAAAGCCGTTGCCAGTGACGTGGTGATGCGGTTGGTGGTGCTGCACGGGTCAATCATTACCCGGATGTCGAACGTCTTCAGCCCAGTGTCAAGCTTGACGATGGCTGTCTGCAGGACAGTCACAGCATTGTGCTGCAATATCGTTGTCAGCGATGTCTGGATGGACCTGGGATGAGCTGGCGACGGTGGGCGACGAGGAGTGGGAGACTGCTTGAGGGGGGAGCTACTAGCCGAAGCGAAGCTGATCGCTGACGCCTTGTGGATGGGCGAGTGGTTTTGCGGGCCTCGCGAATGTGCAGCAGGGTGTGGTGGTCCTTATGGCAGACCTTGCATGCGCTGGCGATGTGGCAGGATTGCCCGGAATGCTGGTGAGCCAAGCAGTTGGGGCAATACTTATTAATAAGTACTGCCCGGAGTTGCAGGAATGGGTGGCATTTCCTCAATGCCTGTACCCTGTACATCCTGCACCGAAAGGAGTTGGTGGCGATTGGGCGGTTGTACGTAGTGGGCTTATGCGTTGGCATCTTTGAACTAAAATGAGAGTTCCGGATATAACGTTAGTATTAGTGCTGGCCGTAAGGAATTAACATATAACATGGAGGTTAATTGGTCGGCACAGAACAATTGGTCTTTTTTTTTCGATAGAGGAAGACAAAAAAAAAATCGGTTGTGCATTGAGCTTTCCGATGTGGAAGGCTCAGGGCTATTATCCTCCATCGGAAGAAGGATTTATTTCGCGATGGTTCGACGGATGGTGTCACGAGTTGTGAGCACATCTACCACGCGGACCTTATCGTCACTGCCCGGAAAAGTCAGCGTTATTCGACCAAGGCGCCACTCATTTGTTGGTAGATTGTCCACCTTGATGATGACCATATCACCGACTCGCAAGTTTCGTTCGGGTGCTTGCCACTTGGTTCGTTTGTGGAGCTCTTTGAGGTACTCGTCCTTCCAACGGAAACAGAATTGTTGGTGTAGAGCCTTCAGACGCTGACAACTATTCAGGATAGAAGCGGCTCTTTCATTGATTTCTGGTTCGGACACAGAAATGAGAGGCCCACCTATTAGGAAATGGCCTGGAGTGAGGGCCAACAGGTCCGTAGGATCTTCGGACATGGGCGAGATAGGCCTAGAATTGAGGCAGGCTTCAATTTTGGCTAAGAGGGTCGAGAGCTCCTCGAAGGTGTACTTGACCGTGGAGGTGGACTTATAGAAAAGAGCTTTAAAACTCTTTACAACTGCTTCCCATAAGCCTCCCATATGGGGAGCACTTGGAGAGTTAAAATACCAGACGAGGTTCTGGTGGTTATGCTTCGCGATAGCACCAGTCCGTATCGCCTCCAGGAAATCACGCGATAGCGTTTTTTTTGCCCCGACAAAAGTTTTGCCATTGTCTGAATGCATTTTTTGGGGGAAGAGAAGGCTGCCAGGAACTTCTCAGTTGTAAGGTCGGATGTCGCTTCCAGATGTAAAGCCTTAGTGCTGAAACACACAAATACGCAGACGTAGCCCTTCGTGATCAGACATGCACAACCGGTGTAATTCTTGACGTCGAATGGTCCAGCGAAATCCACGCCTGTGTGAGTAAAGGGTCTCGAAAAGGATGAGCGTTCCGCAGGCAGGTCTCCCATCATCTTCGTTTGTTACCGCTTCCGGTATATCACACAGACTTTGCAAGAGTTGATAGTGGATTTGACGAGGACCTTGAGTTTTGGAATCCAAAACTTGGAACGCATGAAACTCATCATCAATTGGTTCCCCCATGCAAGGATTTGCGATCGGTGAATTGAACTAAAAGCTTTGCGAAGGTTGATGAATATGAAATGAATACTGGGTGGCTCTCATCATAGCGTAAAGACTGGAACAAATTCATGCGCCCGCAAGCCCTCAGAATTCCTTTGCTATCTAGGAATGGGCTCAAGTTACGGATGTGACTTGAAACGGTAATCTGCTGCTTTAAGATCAAGGTTTTGCGCTCAGTTGCGAAATCCCTACACTGAGCGAGGACAATAAGTAAGTCTTGCGCTTCGGACAGTTCAATGGAGTTCATCTCCCCTGGACGTGGGGAGGAAGGATCCTTGCAAGCCTTGATAAACCGCAGCATATAGGCAGTTACGCGAAGCGCTTTTCGAAAATCCGAAAAATTGCTTAGAAAATCGGGGGTAGAAGGCAGCTTTGCTAAGCTGCATCTCATAGTGCGCTGTTGTAATGAAATATCAGGAATAGGAATTGACGAAGTGGGCCACTGGCTTGGAGGCAGATTGAGCCATTCCGGCCCATGCCACCATAGAATGCTATGTGCTATGTCTTGCGCTCGGACTCCTCTACTCGCTAGATCAGCCGGATTATGTTCCGATCGGACATGCGTTCATTTTGCAGAATCACTGATCTGGGTGATTTTAGCCAATCTATTGGCCACAAAGGTGGTCCACTTACATGGTGGTCTGTTCATCCAAGACAACACGATTGTGGAATCTGTCCAGTAAAACGTTGAAAAATTGCTGGCTGGAAGGTTAGGAAGAAGGGCTGAGGATAGTTCAGCCAGCAGGACTGCAACGCAAAGCTCTAAACGAGGCACTGAGAGGGATTTAACCGGAGTCACCCTTGTTTTGGCAGTGAGGAGATGGGTGGTGGTTTGGGTGGCAGTTTCGAAGCGGACGTAAATCGCTGCTCCGTAAGCCCGTTCTGACGCGTCGCAAAACCCGTGATACTGCAGCGTCCCCTGTGGGTGGTAATGCAACCACCTTGGAATGCGTATTTCTCGTAAGGCCGTATAACTCTAAATGTAGTCCTGCCATTTATTTCTGAGGTCCAACGGCAAATGTTGATCCCACTCTAGTTCCTTGAGCCAGATTTTTTGCATAAAAATCTAAGCGCGGATGATAAAGGGTGCCAGCCATCCTGCTGGATCAAACAGTTTTGAGATTTGGGAGAGGAACTCCCGCTTCGTATAAGAATCTTGGAAGGCGAAGTCGGAAGGTACTTGAATCGTCAATCTCCAAAAAGTCTTCACACAGCCGGTGCTCCTTAGGTATGCCCTGAAGGACATCCTTAGCGTTAGATGTCCATTTTCTGAGAGGGAAGCCAGCGCTGTCCAAGGCATTTTGTAGCTCCAAAATAGTGGCGATGGCATCCCCTTTTGTGTGATTGCCGGCGAGTATGTCATCGACATACATGGAGTCGGATATGACTTTGCTTGCGAGAGGATACTGCAAACGTACATTATGCGCGAGTTGCTGAAGCACTCTGACCGCCAAAAATGGGGCACAGTGCACACCGAACGTGGCGGTGTTCAGCTCGAAGTCACCAACCTCGCCGTCGGCCTTCCGAAAGAGAATTCGTTGGAACGGAGTGTGGTTGGGGTCGAGAAGGATTTGACGATACATTTTAGTGATGTCAGCATTGAACACATACCGAAAAATCGCCACTTGAGGATCTGCATAGTTAGATCAGATTGGAGAATAGGTCCTGGATGCAAGACATCGTTCAAGCTCTTGCCATTTGAGGATGGACAAAACGCATTGAAAACTACACGCACTTTGGTAGTGGTGCTATCGGGCTTAAACACCGCGTGGTGTGGCAGGTAAAAGGTATGGCTGGCGGATATGCCAAGTGGTGAGACTGCTCTCATGTGGCCCAAGTCGAGATATTCTTGGAGTACGGAGTTGTATTGCTCTTTAAGAACGACGTTTCTGGATAAACGATTCTCGTTTTTGAGAAACTGGGCCAATGCGATTAGTCTAGAATGACCTAAATCGATGTCGTTCGGGTTGCGGAATGGAAGGGTGACAACATATCTGCCATCTTTGTCCCGTGAAGTCGTTTGAACAAAATTGGTCTCACATATGGAGTCGGCTGCCTCGACCAGCGATGCTGGAACATCCTCCACCTCCCAAAATTTGGAAATGAGATGGTCCAGCTTCACCCCCTCGAAGGCCGAAATTCTTGTGGAAAAGGACGAGACGGACTTCTGCATAATCTTTGAAAGTGGACCGGTGAGAATCCTACCAAAAATGGTTTCTAGTCCAAGAAGTGAGCCGCAAATATTAGGAAGTGAGCCGCTGAGAATAACAGACGGAAGGATATCCGCGCCTATAAGCATGTCAATCTGCGAGCTCTGAAAGAAGGTTGGATCGGCCAGCCCGATGGCTGGGAGGTTTCTTAGAACACTTTTAGGAATCGATATGGCGGGCAAGTTTCCGGCCAACTGAGGAAGAACAAACGCCGAAGCTTCTATATGAAGTCTTGGTTTTGTAGGGGAGCCTATATTGAAATGGCATAATTTTTGCGCTTGTGCTGAAACTGTTTGGTTGAGCCCAGAGACTTGAGCTTGCACGGACTGGAAGGGCAGCTTTATTAAATTAAACAGTCGCTCATAGATGAAAGAAGCCTCTGAGCCTGAATCAATTAGGGCTCGAGCGGCATTCGTAGCTCCCCGGTGGCATACATTTATGACCGCCGTGCCGAGTAGGATACTCTGTTCGTTTGCAGCAAAGTACGTTTGAACATTTGTTGCTGGTTGTGGGGAAGTTGGCTGTATACTGGAGTTGGAGTTGGAGGAGTTGCCTTGAACTGTGTCACCTCTATGTAGTAACGTGTTGTGGCGACCCTTGCACGTAAAGCAATTGTGCGCACTACTACACTCTCGTAACTGGTGACCTCTTGCGAAACAGTTCAGGCAGAGTTTCTTCTGTTTTATATACGCTGCCCGCCTATTAACAGGCATTTGGAGGAAGCGTATGCATAGCCTGACCGGATGATTTTCCCTGGAACACAGGTCACACGTCTTGCTCTTAGAGTAAAGTTGCGTCTCGAACGAATTAACCCTCCTCTGGACTTGGGGGGCACGACAATGGGAAGCAGAGGCGCTCTGTGCCATCGCAGCGGGCTTCACATCCTCAATCGCTTCAAGCGTTCGGTAGCGTTCATTGAGGAACGCACTCAAATCTTGCCAAGCTGGAACTTCGCATTTGTCGGACACGGACTGCTCCCATAGGGAAAGCTTGAGCTTAGGCCGCTTTGACGAGCATAAAAACACCACAATGCAATCGGAAAATGGGGAAGAAGTGGAAATTCCTGAGTGTTCTAGAGCGGTCAAACATCGTTAAATGGTGCTCTGAAGGTTCTTGATGGAGGCCCCTGATTCGCTTGTGACCGTGGATATGTTAAACAGAATTTAAAGCTGACTGGTTACCAGAAGCCTCTTATTCTCGAAGCGCTCACAGAGTGCTGCCCAAGCAGACGCAAAGCCGTCATTTGTAAGAGGGAATTTGGTGATTATTTCATTGGCTTCCCCTGCAGTCTTGGAATTGAGATGGAACAATTTCTCAACCGGAGTCAACCTAACATTGTTGACGTAGATTGCAGTGAAAAGGTCCCGGAACTTGGGCCAGCGCAAGTAATCCCCTTGGAATACCTCTGTGTCACACGGAGGGAGGCGACAACCCCCGGAGAAGGGCAAAGGAGTGGGTATTTCGACCCTTTCGGACGCGGTCGCACCCTTTATCGCCCCCTTCAAGCGTGAAAGACACCTTTCATACATGGTGTAGCAGTGTTCATATTTCGCCTCCATGGCAGAAATATCTTCACCGGCACCTTCCTGTCTGAGTACTTTGGAACCCACTTCATACTCTGTCTCAACCTTTTCCCAAAAAACTTGCAGGCGGTCGCGGCGAATTTCGAAGGTAAAAATATTATCTTCGTCGGATGCAGGAGCAATAACACGAGACTCAAACTGGATAAGTTTGTCAGAAGCGGAAATAAAATTGACTAACGACATGGTTGAATTTTCCTTTTCGGATCTGGTTTTTACCGGATTACGTTTAGGATGCACTACCTTTGCTTTGGAAAAAAACCTAAAAAACCTAAGGGAAACTTTGGGTCACCGTGGGATTGCTTGCGAAGCTCTGCTAGGTACCCACTGTTACCAAAATGCCGGATGATCCCTCGCCCTTCGTCCGTAGACTGGCGCTGCCGCGGTCCCCACCGGCATTGCAGCTTAACCTAGCGTCAGCTACGCCTTGCCTAAACGCAGTATTCCCAGCTATGGAGGCAACCTCTCCAGCTGAAGTGGTAGCTGTAGCGGCACCGCCGTATGCCCGAGGAGCTTTAAATTATGCGGGAGCAGGCTGCTCTTCTAAGCCACCTGTCACTCTGAGGTGCATCCTGGAACAGATGGGCGATTGTATAGGAGGTATCAGTGCCCGGTTCGACACCAAAAGGCATATCAACAACATGAAGCGTGAAGAGCTTGCAAAGCTCTTAGAGCTACAAAGGCGAGCCATGAGCTTGGTGACAAATGATGTTCGGGAGAAGGCAATGCAAACAACGCCAACTGTTGCTGGAGGTACCAACAAAGATGCTAGGAGCAAAAATGTTTCAGATGGTCTAGCCAAGGGAGTGGCGGGAACGCCAAAACGTCTTCGCGAGCCATCGAGCTCTCACCGCAATACCCCCCCCCCCCCCCCCCAAAAGAAGCAGGGTATCTCTCAGTGCCCAAAATCAAGGACCTGAACCCCCCCGTGGATCAACACTGACAAAGCAGAATTCCTGGTCCAAGGTAGTTGGCCACAAAGGCAAGACAGCACGCACGCGGGTGGATGCTGTCACCGTATCCGGTCTGGGTGACTGCAGCTTTGCAGACATCCTTAAAGTGGTCAGGAGTGAGCCATCACTTGCGCATCTCCGAGGGGACGTGGAAACAATCCGCAAGACTTCCAAGGGTGATTTGCTGCTACGGCTTGGTAAACAGCCAGCGCACAGCGCAAATGAGCTACAGCTCGCAGTCGGCAAGGTGCTGGTTGGGCGTGCAACCGTTTAAACACTGTCCGACATCAATCAGGTAGAGATCTTTGACCTTGACGAGCTGGTGACGAAGGAAGAGGTCCTGGATGCGGTCAGATCAGCATTAGGAGACCCGAAGATGGATATTGACGTCGTTAAGACGCTGCGTCGTACGAGGGCTGGCCTTCAAACGGCAACCCTGGGCCTACCGGCGGCTAAAGCGATTAGCCTCGTGGAGAAGTCGAAGATTCGCATTGGCTGGGCGGTGTGCCACATTAGGCCTCTAATTCAGCCAAGGCGCTGCTATAAGTGCCTGGAGTATGGACATATAGCTGTCCATGGCAAGAGTGGTGCAGACCATAGTAAGGCTTGCTACAAGTGCGGAGGTTTTGGACACGTTGCGAGAGTCTGCAACCAGCAACCAAAATGTGCCCTATGCATGAGAAAATGAGAGCGAATGACTGACCATGCAACTGGCAGTTGCAGGTGTCCAGCGTACAGGGAGGCTGTCAAACACTCAAAATGGTGAAAGTCTTGCAGCTCAACCTCAACCATTGTGTCGCATCCCAAGCCATACTGGAGCAGACGATCTTGGAGGAAAAAATTGATGTCGCAGTGCTTAGTGAACCGCACCACCGGGCAACCGCTAATGCTAGGTGATGGGCTTCGGATAGATCTGGGAAAGCTGCCGTGTGGAGCTGTGGTGACCTACAGTCCCCCTTTACGAACATTCTAGCCTCCGACTGCTTCGTGCGTGCGAAACCAGGAGATCTCTGGCTTTATAGCTGCTACTTAGCACCAAGTCTCACGATCGGCGAGTTCGAAGCGGACGACTCCAAGGGTCACAGCAACGCTATAATTGCTGGCGACTTTAACGCGTGGTCAACCGACTGGGGCAGCCCGCCTACGAATGCCAGGGGTACCATCCTTGTGGAATCATTTGCGTCCCTCGACCTTATCCTTCTTAACACTGGGTCAGAGAACAACTGCGGGTGCCGGGAAGGCCCAACCCTGGTGTAGATTACCGGGTTGAGTCTCTCAACACGAGGAGTTTTGCAGATGCCATTGCTTATATGGTAGCAGGTGGTCCGGCGCATGATATGGTGGAACAGATGGCTCAGCAGCTAGAAGCTGCGTGTGCTGCGAGCATGCCCCAGAGGAAGGCCTATAGACGCCATCACACCAGCGAGTTTTGGTGGAACGATCAAATAGCTGAGGCTCGGCGAGCCTGCCTGAGATCGAGGAGGCGTTTTCAGCGAGCAGCCACACGAGGGTCGGGGGAAACTCGCTCGATGCAGCTTGAGTTTAAGGCCGCAAGAAAAATGCTAAGGAACACCATCAGAGCCAGCAAAAAGGAGTGTTTCCTTAAGCTGTGTGACTCAGCCGACAAGGACCCGTGGGGAAGAGCCTACAAGACGGTCTTCAAGCGTGTCAGCCAAGGCACCAACGCCACGCCTATGGAGCTAGATCGCATGAAGGAAATAGTGGCGACTCTGTTTCCTCAGTGCGCTAACCCGCTTTCGTCAGCTGGCGCGGCTTCCATGCATGAAGGTGTCTCTCCAGATTCTTTGGAAGAAGTGCAGCTGGCAGCACGGAAGCTATCAGCCAATAAAGCGCATGGTCCCGATGGTGTCCCGAATCGGTGCCTGCATCTAGCAATCATGTTCCAGCCAGAATTGTTTGCCCTGATGTACACCAAATGTCTGCGTGAGGGCATCTTTCCGGACAGGTGGAAGGTGCAGAAACTCGTCCTGCTGCCTAAGCCAGATAAGCCTCCTGATGACCCGTCAGCATACCGGCCTATTTGTCTCATTGACAATAGTGGCAAGGTCTTCGAGACAATCATAGCTGCTAAGCTGGATGACGCCGTGCAGAATGCTGGAGGACTATCACCGCTGCAATTCGGCTTCAGGAGGGCGAGATCTACTACCGATGCCATCAGGTCGGTAGTCAGTATAGCCGCAGAAGCAATCTCAGGCACCCGCTGGCGCTTCGGCAGTAAGCATTACTGTCTCGTTGTGACCGTAGACGTTAAGAACGCTTTTAACTCCGCGAATAAGAGCTTCATTTTGGATGCCCTGGTGAGTTTTTGAGTGCCAGACTACCTTGTAGCAATCGTGAGGAGCTACTTTGACAACCGTAGGCTGCGTTACCAAACAGATGAGGGGGAGAAGGAGTACGCCGTTTCTGCAGGTTTTCCACAAGGATCTGTTCTGGGTCCTCTCCTGTGGAACATCATGTATGACGGGATTCTACAGCTTCAGTTACCGGATGGTGCCAGCGCTATTGGATATACTGACGACGTCGCTCTGGTGCTGTTACCTAAAGACCTACGGCGAGTTACAAAGCTCTGCGATTGGTGCTTAGACGCAGTGACGCGGTGGCTGTCGTCTGTTGGTCTTCAACTAGCTGCCCAAAAGACGGAGGTGGTGCTCATCAGCAGCCGAAAAAAGGTGGAGTATGTGGATTTCACGGTGGGAGGCGTCACAATGCGGTCCTAGGGCTGTATCCGCTATCTTGGTGTGGTCATAGATCGGCGCTTAAACTTTGGCGAGCACCTGGCATTCGTTCATCGGAAGGCAGCTGAATCCGTGCAATCCCTTGCGAGGATGATGCCTAATACGCGAGGTCCCAAACAGCAAACGAGGCTGCTGCTCACGAGCGTCCTGAAATCCATAGTGCTGTATGCTGCTCCAATTTGGGTCGGCGCAACTTCGGTGGCCACCTACATGAAGGGTATCGCGTCATCATACCGGCTCTCTGCCCTTCGCGTCTGCTGCGCCTTCCGCACAGTCTCCTCGGATGCAGCGCTGGTGGTTGCTGGCATGATCCCGATCCACAGCTTAGCAGTAGAAGCCACAGCGGTTCTGGAAGCAGCACCAACGGAGAGAAGAGAAGCTAGGGCTGCAGCCCGCGAGTGGAGCCTAGAGGCCTGGCAGCGGCACTAGAATACTTCCACAAAAGGGCGTTGGACGCACCTATTGATACCCGATGTGCGGCGATGGCTAGAGAGGAAGCACGGGTCAGTCACCTTCTACCACACTCAGCTGCTAACGGGACATGGTTGCTTTAGGAGTTACTTAAAGCGGTTCAAGCACGACTCCAGTTCAGAGTGTAGCTGGTGCGGAGATGGTACGGAGGAGGACGTAAGCCATGTTTTCTTCCAGTGTGGGCGATTCGCCCAGGAACGTCTGCAGGTGGAGACCCTGATTGGTCAGCCCCTTTCGCCAACAAACCTGGTGGAGCTTATGCTAGAGAGGGAGGCGGTATGGCATGCGGTTTGCGGACTCGCAGCTTCTACGATGGCGGAGCTGAGGCGTCTGGAACGCTTAAGGGCGATGGCTTCATAGAAATTGATTTTGCTTCTGCGAAGCAATGCTTCGCGGCGGTCCCGCAGAGGCTGGCAATGTCTATGATTGTATTTATTGTATAGTTTAATGTAGGTTATTATTTATCACCACGACAAAAAAAAAAAAAAAAAAAACCTTTGCTTTGGATTGTAGTGTGCTCGGAAACCGCGATGCCGTTGAAGCTGGCGAAAGAAGAAGTTCCTTTTTAACACGGCTGCTAGGATTAAACTGGTTCTTGTCACTCTGCTGAGGTGCTTTTTTGTAAAGACTAGAAGCTTGTGACCCTGATGAAGCGGACGAAGTAGAATGGCGACGTGCCACTTGGGAGACTGGAGGATTTTGTGTAAGTTTTTTTTGGATGTTTTTGGTCTCTTTGGACCCGGCGGACATGCTATGCTCACAAATTTATAAGAATGAGATTGTGTGCCAAATTAACTGGAACGTTAGGTGGGACAGGACAATATCAAAAGGAAGGGGATTTATGGAAACAAATACTTTGTGTCCCAAAAAACGGTTAGTGGAACACCGGAGAGTGGTACTGACAGATAAACGATATAAAAGTTGGGAGCAAATCTTTATATAAATTATAATGATTTTTTATTTAATATGATAGATAAACCAGACATTCAAAATATTCTTATACTAATAAAAAACAAGTAAGAAGGCTCTAGTCGGGAGAGCCCGACTAGAAGATACCCTGAACCCAGTTGCAATAAATATATTTAATTTATATAAGACTTTGGTATACTGGCTTAGCTTCCATCGATTAAGTTCAATCAACCGATTTGGACGAAATTTTCAGAAAAGTTCTATCATTATCCATTACTTCAACCCTCATTTTTAGATTTTCCAAATTCGATATTTTATTGTTATCGATTCCATGTGTATATCGGAAACCAGAATAGTTATCGATAATTTGAAGCAAACTTGTTCTGCTCATGGTATAGGAGAACTTAAATACAAAATTAGAAGTCTCTAGCTCTTGTAGTCTCTGAGATCCACGCGTTCTAACAGACTAAGTCCGTTAATTTACAATTTTAATTTCTTTGTACCGTTTTCCATTTCGTTCCGAGTGGAATACTCCAGAATAATTTACAAATATTCTTTTGTAAATTATTTTAAGTCTGTTAACGGGTAAAATTGTAAATATTCTTTTACATTTTTATATTTTCTGATCCGATCCAATTTCATTCCAAGTGAGTGGAATATCCGAATAATTTATGAATATTCCTTTACAAATTATTCGTAAGTCCATCTATCGGGGCTATATTTTTGAATATTATGTTAAAAATATTTGCAATAGTATTTTATTGTGGTCAATCCTGACTACAATAAATATTCCCACAAGTCCCAGAATTTGTTTCCTTGCTTGTCACCTGTTCCAACTCACAAAAAATAGTTAATTATTATTTTTGAGGACACATAATGCCGATAGGGCCAGGTCAAGGAGAGAAAAAACAGCTGAACGTTCCGTCCGTGAAGAGCACAAGAAGAAGTTCGCTTTCTTCACCAAATCTCCCGGTGAAGAAAACCTCCGTTACACCCAAAGCCAAGTCCGAGGCCGTCACGCCACTTGCCCAACCCCCCATTTCGAGTTTGAAGCAGATAGCCACTCGGGCCGCTACCAAACTAACCTGCAAGGCAAATATGGCAATGGCCGATTTTATCTTCGCTTCCGATAAGCTGATCCAATTCGAGTCACGAATTAATGGTCCATCAGCTACAGATCCATCCCTCTATACACTACAGGTCCGTCCCGACCATGTAAAGGTTCTGTGGGAGAAAGTTGAAAAAGAGTACGAGACCAGCTCAAGGGCCCTTAGCCAAGGTTGTGGGAGTAGCGATGCTTCGTCGTTAACAACGACATACGGCCATTGCTACTCCGTATACGAGCGGTGTACGGCACAATTATGCGAAGAAATAGAGAGGCTAAACTCCATCAATAGGCAGCCCGCAGTCCCGATAGCGTCTGTTTCTCGCGGCTGTAGTCTCCCACCTGTTGACACAGAAGTGTTCTATGGAGACTACTTAAAATGGCCAACTTTCTGAGACCTATTTACGGCTATCTACATTGACAACCCTCGACTAACTCCAGTCGAAAAATTGTTTCACCTCAATTCAAAAACTGGAGGTGAAGCAAAGGCAATCGTTTCCAAATCCCCACTCACTCATGTCTGTTGCGATTTTTACTAGGCAGCATGTCTCCGGAAGTGGCTGTCTCGTAGCATCGGCAACATCGCACTTCGTCTTCTATGTTCTCAAAATAATCCCTTGGCAGGAAGTATTCTTGAAAACTTATGACGAATGCCACCCACGGCGTCCAGTGCTGGTTGTTTGCAATGCAAGTTGAATCGATCCTCAAGTCGATCGGCGAGGTTTGCCAGATTCTCGCTCCCGATCCGCTTCGCTGGTGGATGAGATGCTTAGCCGCGCTAAATTTTTGCCGGTCAGCTCCTTATCCTTCTCATCCTCCTCTTCAGCCGGCATTGGTTCGAACTCTTTGTTCGGTGACTGACGGCTGTGTAGTTTAGCCAGTTCGCTAATGCGAACGCTGTGTGGAAAGGCATTTTCGTTTTTACTTACCCAGTCTCCGAATTGTCTCCGCATAGCGGCCACCGTGCCGGACAGCTCCAAGCCAAACTCTGCATCGTATTTAAGCACTTTATCCCTTTTTAAATTATATACCCACGCACGCACCATTTTTTAATTTATATGTATGTAACTTGATTAAACTATGCTTTATTGCCGTAGATCCTCAATAGGGTGCCAGTTTTAATGAAGCTAAAGTTGGCACGGGTTTTTGCTGGGCTAACTCTTACGGTGCTGAGGGAACGTGCCAACAAATTTATATTGTGGCGACTACGACAGTAATAACACAGTTTGGTTTGGTGTTATACATATATTTGTTTGTGCACTTAACTGCTAATCGTGAAATCGTACGGATCTTTAAGGATCTTGTTTCGTGTTTTTATTTCGCAATGCTGGCGCTCCAATCGCACTAAAATATTCAGAAGCAGTGGTTCGCCTACTCAACGAGGTTTTAGCTAGCAACGCCTGATATTCGCCAAGCTCTACTATGGCTTTCTTGTCACCATAAGGATATCGCCAATAGTTGCTTCTACTCTCAGGCTCTGGCTTTAGCTTTACTTTACATTCGCCAGGCTCACTAAGTTTGATATTTGGTTTTTATTAGAGGTTGTTTTGCTAATTCAACACACCACAAGGCTGGTTAATTTCATACGTACTGATTTCTTATTAAACAGCTATAATAATAATTCTCCTTAAGTATACGCTTCGAAAAGTCCTTATACCGATACAAATCCTTGGTTGTTGCTTGTATTTATCACTATTTCAGTATCCTTTCTCTGCTTGCACTTTTATTTCTCGTGGCATTGGTTCACTTTATAATTTCCGACTCGAATTGACTTGCCGCGCTGTCAAAGGTGGCTCCTTTTATATTTCTGCTACCTCGCTGGACCGTGGCCTGTCAGCAAATGTCGCGCCAAGGGCAAAGGTTGCGTGATGTTTCCAGAAACATCTGCCCATCAACAACGGTTTCTCGTTGTCACACGACAACGATCGAGGCCGATCACGCCTGTCGTTGGTGTGACGGTGATCACTATTGCCAGTGAGTGTACCGCTTACACACCAACGGCACTTTGTCGCGAAATTTTACGGTACGTGTTTTATGACTATACCAGACACGTACCTTAACACTGATATCCTATGTCATAGCGAGACAGCATGCGAATTCGCCACACAGGTCCGTTTGTGGCTGTCCATTTGTGAGGCGCTAGAACAGAATATGGCTCCTCCTTGTGAACGCGTCATGGAAAACTAACAGCATCGTGTTAACGTGGCAAAGGACCTACGAAATCCACGCTCAGGATGGTCATCGGCTCTGCTACCTGGCGGGTCAAAATTTGCCCGGCTGACTTGAAAAGTGAAAATTTTTTGCAACATTTGACATACCTGGCTGCAGCTCGAAACATACCTGGCCAGTAATAACGCTGCGACAGCCTCATAATCGTCTTTCGGATCTGTTGGTGCCACTCGTCGGCACGCCGTGGCATTCCTGTAGCACCATTTTCCTTTGGTCGTTGTCCACACTGAGTTTCCATGGGATTTGGTCTTCATCATCCGCGCGATAGCCTAGGTGTCGGTACAGTAGTCCACATACTTAGCTGGTTCTTTGGCTATCTTTTCCTGCATATTTCGAATCCATTTTCCTAGGAATGGCTGAACCACAGCTTGCCGGAGCTGCTCCAACGGGTCTCGCGACAACGCATCTGCTACCACGTTGAGCTTGCCCTTCCTGTTCTTAACGCTGAACTGGTACTGCGCGCGGTCCTTCCTGTCGGGCTCTCTATAGAATCTAGCCATTTCAGCGACAAGTGATCCGTGATCACGTTGAAATGGTACGCCTCCAGAAAAAATTTAAACTTTCGAATTGACCACACTTTCGCTAAGCGTTCCTTTTCAGTCGCTGTGTGATTCTCCTCCACTTTGGACAATTTTCGGCTCACGTAGGCTATGACTCGCTCCTGCTGGTTGATGTTTTGGGTGAGAACCGCTCCGAAGCCATTATCACTAGCATCCGTTTGCAATGTGAACCTTTCCACCAATACAGGAGTGGTCTTCAGGCTTGCCGCTTGTTGTTCTTCGTTCCACGACCACTTTCGGGCTTTCTTCAACAGAATCTTCATAGGCTGCACCACTGTCGTAAAATTAGGCACGAATCGTCGGTACCATGATGCCATCCCTAGACATCGTCTGAGCTCCTTCAAATTCGTCGGTGCTTTTAGATTTCGTATAGCTCCTACTTTTGACGGGTCTGTTTGAATTCCATCGTCGCTCACCAGATGTCCTAGGTATACCAGCTTTCTTTGAAAGAACGAGCATTTTCTCCGATTCAGCTTCAGATTGGCTGCCCTCAGCCGCCGAAAGACTTTTCTTAGGTTTTCCAGGTGCTGTTCTTTCTTAACAAGCGAATGCGTGGGGTTCCATCTCCGGGCCGATCACGGTGTCTAACGCTCGCCGAAAGGTTACACCCGCGAAGTGCAAGCCGAATGGCATCACTAGTCATTGGTACAATCCGCGCCCGGGCACTGTAAACGCGGTGCATTCCCGACTGCCGGCCGCCATGAGGATCTGCCAATACCCGTTCTTCAAATCCCACGTCGAGATATAGCGGGCATGCCTCAAACTCTCCAGGATGTGATTAATCCGAGACACACAATATGCGTCCGGGATGGAATGCGCGTTTAGCTCTCGGGAGTCTACGCACATGCTCCACTCATTCGACTTCTTGCGGACGAGTACGATAAGTGCGCTATGTGGGCTCCACGATGGCTCGATCGCTCCTGCCTCGATCAACTCGTTAAACTGTTGGTCGATTACGCTCTGCATCGCAGGGTTTTTAGTGTAGTACCTCTGCTTAATTGGTTTGTCATCCTTCATGATAATCAGATGCTGGGTCACGTTTAATACAACCTGGAGTCCCTCGAAGAGTCCAAATCCGTTGGCCATTGCGACTCTCCCTCAGCATCGCCTTGCGATCCTGGGTGTGATTTCTTGTCTTCTCTTTGAGGTAACTTCACTCCTGTGCTTCTCAACTCAACCAGCGACGACTCCTTAACGACTGATGCTGTGTCTCGGCTGGCAAATCGCCTGGCTAGCGTGGCGTTTTCCTTGCGGGGTGCCCTCAGGGCATTCCTTCGCCCCGAGCCACCAGTACCACGTGTCTCATGTCCCTCTTCAATCAAAGGCTCCGCTTCGTTTCCCTTGCTGCTTTCGATCGAAGCTTCGGCGCTCTGCAAAAATAAAGTTGCTTCCCCGTAATGCATGGTCGTCCCTATCTTGCATAGAAAATCCATCCCCAGGATTAGTGTATCTAACATGGATAGCATTACGAGCAGATCCATTGTCATTTCCTTATCAACCAGCCTCACTTTCGTCCAAAATAACTTCTCTATGGCTATCACCGAACCGTCTGCTAAGCGCGTATTCGTGCTCGCGTCGAACACTACCCCTTTCGTTTCAATCTTGCTGAACAACTTCTCACTCATGAAGCTCCCACTACTATGCGACACTTTTCGACTTTGAGAGGGTAGTCTAGTTCCGGGACTGATCCGTGCCGACGCCCATCCGATGCCGCTCCGGATGACGCGGCTGCCCGTTTCCAGCTCTCTTCCTACAGCATTCTCCGCTACTCACGCCTCGCGTACTTCACTGTCTCCAAAAAAAAAAAACACATTTACATTCGGGCATTACCTGGCGAAGTGTCCCATCAGCTCGTCCCCTATAATACCGTTTGAGATTACATCTCGTCTGCTAATTTGGAAACGGTTTGGCCCGTTCCGCGCTATAGGTACCTGGTCTGGCTGGGTCTGGAATGGATTACTCTGTTTAACGGGCACTTCCACATTTCCGAACCTATTTGGGTGTCTGACCCCTGTCGCCTGACTGTACCCTGCTTCCTCGCAGTTTTGACTACGAATGTTTTCAAATTCCGCTGTCATTGTGTCAGTTGAGCTAAGGTTAAGAAATCTTTCCTACGGATGTACAACCGACACTCCGGGCCTGATCCTATCCTCCAACCTGTCAAAATATTGAGGAGGCAAGAAAAATTATATAAATTCCTTCTTGAATATGCCCCATGTCACGTCTCTAAGCCCGTTCGTCGAGAACCAGCTCGCCTCCATGTCTGTCAACGCCTCGCTCATCACCCTGGGCATGCGGCCTAGCTCTACTTCGTGCGTCGCCGTGCGTTCCTCAAGTGTATCCACGAACACGAGCGGGTCAGTGTGGCCCTCGAAACGGATTCCCCACTTTCTAACTTGCTCAGGGACGACCATGTACTTTCTGTGGTTTTCAACTCCCCGGTAACCGGCGGCCATGTCTGGTCTGTAGCCCATCTGTCCACCTGGATACTAGTCACAGGGGGAATAACAGATGGCACTACATAAATCCCAGATGGCGTCCCAATCTGCCCCCTTACTGGCGAATGTTTCGCTTGCTCGGGTGGTGGAAACGCCCCAATCGATGACCCCGACAAAGTCAGTAAGTCTGACTCGGATTTTTTCCGCTGTCGTAGACCAATATTGAGAGTTTTAGACAAGGCGGACGGATCCAGAACTTTCAAAAATTTGCAACTCCCATTCGGCCAATCGCTTCCAAGTTTCCGTGTGATGACCTCCTTTCCTTATAAACGCACGTACCCTTTCCATCCTACTTTTCCTGTTCGGTCCCATCGTGCACCTACGCCTGGGTTGCCGTGGTCCTCCGGTGATGAAATTTTTAGCTCACTCATCGTTGTTTTAAGTCCGGTTGTGTTAACGCCTTCAATACTTTTTTGGTTTTTTTTTTATAATTTGGTTTTAATTAAAAATTTTCCTTATTTGCCCTTTGTTAAAACTTTTAATTTTCAAATAAAAATTTTCTCACCGTTTCGTTTTTATACCGTTAACCCATAAAATGGATAAATTAGGGTATAATAGTTTTGTGCAAAAGTATGTAACAGGCAGAAGGAAGCATCTCCGACCCCATAAAGTCTATATATTCTTGATCAGCATCAACAGCCGAGATGATATATGTCCGCCTGTCCGTCCGTCTGTATGAACGCCTGGATCTCAAAGACTACATGCGCTGGAGACTTCAGATTTTGAATATAAGTTCTCCTATACCATGAGCAGAACATGTTTGCTTCAAATTATCGATAGCTATTCTGGTTTCCGATATACTTATAGAATCAATAACAAAGAAATATCGAAATTGGAAAATGTAGAATTGAGGGTTTAAGTAATGGTGTACGATAGAACTTTTCTCAAAATTTCATCCAAATCGGTTAAGACTCACCGGAGATATCGAATTTAATCGATTAAAGTTAAGTCAGTATACTAAAGTCAATTATAAGTTTAATTTATTTATGCAACTGGGTTCAGGGTATCTTCTAGTTTGGCTCAGTCGACTAGAGCCTTCTTACTTGTTTGTTGTAAAGTTCGCGTAACAAGAAATATTTATTTTTCAGCGACGCTTTCGTAAATGTGAGGCAAGTGTTATGAAATCGTAGGAGACCGGATCGCGCGGCCGAGAATGGCTGGTTGATTAGGGAATAGCAAGGAAGCCTGCTGCATTAATACCCGCTAATCACACAGGTTATTATCTCGGCAAATACGTGTCGATTGCGAGCCGGCGCGAGTAATTGGTTGACCTTTAGCTATTGCTTTTGCACTCTTGTGTGTTGCGACTTTCGTGCGCGCATATATGTATATATATATATGTGTGTAGGGCGTACGCTGCCAGATCGCGATGGCAGAGAAAACACGAGGGAGGGTTTCAACTTAACCTTTTATTCTTGGCATTCACTGTTCTTTTTACACTTACTTTACAATTAATCGTCTCTAACACTCTTGTATAACTTTTATGTACGTTGTCTATGTATTTGCCTTCACAAGCGTTTCGCTTCTTACATCTTATACTTTCTGATGCACCAAAACTGTGAAGGGCAGCTTGCCCTGAAAAGTAAACAAAGAAGCAATAAACAAACAAGTAAATCAAAAAAAATTTTGAAAACATGCTTTTATACGCAACCGACTGCGGCATACTCGATACCAGTATTAAAACAGGTAAAAAGAGGCCTGATTGCAAAGGGGTACGGATGGAGCAGGGGTGTACGCTGCCTTAAAGATTCTCCGATGCAGATGGGGATGCCACCAACTATCTTCTTTCCAAATTTGGTGACCTTAGCTGAAAGTTAGTTAGAGCTGTTGAAAGGGGGGCTGGGGGCGGTATGGGTGGGTGTGACATCTAAATTTTTACTGCAGATCTTTGCGAAATGTCAATTGCTATCTTCATACCAAATTTGGTGACTCTAGCTCGAAGTTTGTAAAAGGTGGGGAAAGAGGGGCTGAGGGCGGTATGGGTGGGTGTGGCATCTAAATTTTTACTGCAAATCTTTGCGAAATGTCAATTGCTATCTTAATACCAAATTTGGTGACTCTAGCTCGAAAATTGTTAAAAGTTGGAAGGGGGGGTTTTTGGGCGGTATGGGTGGGCGTGGCATCCAAAGTTTTGATGCAGATCTGTGTGGAATGTCAATTGCTATCTTCATACCAAATTTGGTGACTCTAGCTCGAAAATTGTAAAAAGTGGGGAAGGGGGGGCTTGGAGCGGTATGGGTGGGCGTGGCATCCAAAGTTTTGCTGAAGATCTTTGTGAAATGTCAATTGCTATCTTCCTTCCAAATTTGGTGACTCTAGCTCAAAGTTTGTAAAAAGTGGGGAAATGGGGGCTGGGGGCGGTATGGGTGGGCGTGGCATCCAAAGTTTTGCTGCAGATCCTTGTAAAATGTCAATTGCTACCTTCCTTCCAATTGTGACTCAGCTCAAGTTGTAAAAGTGGGACAGGGGCTGGAGGCGGTATGGTGGGCGTGCATCCAAATTTGCTGCGATCTATGGAATTCATTGCTACTTCATACCAAATTTGGTGACTCTAGCTCGAAGTTTGTATAAAGTGGGGAAAGGGGGCTGGGGGCGGAATGGGTGGGCGTGGCTCCAAAACTTTTGATGCAGTTTTTTGGAGGTTGCTAGTAGCCATCTTCTAACCAAATTTGGTAGCTCTAGCTGTAAGGATGTGCGAAATATGTGGATTTATCGGTTTTGAGTTATCGAATGTATCGATTTGCCAGCCCCCCAGTTGTCGTAGAACCCCCATCTTGACACTTTAATTTACTATCCCATAGATAAAGAGACCTGGAAAGTTTCAAGTCTCTAGCTTGAAGGGTGTGGAAAAAACTTGCATACATACGGACGGACAGACGGACAGACACCATGACGGACATTGCACAAAACCAATATACTCTTTACCTTCGGTATCGAGTATAAAAACACAAAAAAGCTATATATTGGTCGGATATCGATCCCACGAACTTCGGCCTGTGAAGTGGCAGTCTCCTCTCTATGCCACCAGAGCTCGTCAATTTTACCAGTCAAATTAGTAATTTAAGCATAAGAGAAAACTGGTTTTCAAGGTTTTACATGATATTACATATTTTATCGTGTTACAATCTTTAAAAACATGTGTTGTCATCTAAAACGCATCTTTGGTGAAAATTTCAGAGCCCTAGCTAGTAGGGAACTTTGTGAAATTTTGATTACAAGAATCCGGTACAAACAAACAAACAGACAAGTCAAGTTAAATAAAAGCATGTAAGTTTATGCAGCTGTCCGCTCTCATTACTTTAGACTTCCTAATGCTGCATTCACACTTGTTGACACAGCGTCAATTATCGATACGTCAACAATAGTAATGCATTATCAACGCATTACTTGTGTTTAAACTAGGTTCATATTCGACAGATTAAACTTTCATCGTTAAATTAAGAGAACGTAGATATTCGTATAGCAAGTGCATAATTTTAAACTCGTTACCGAAGTTAATGATTTCCCCACTTTTACAAACTTTGAGCTAGAGTCACCAAATTTGGTATGAAGATAGCTATTGACATCCAACATGGATCTGCAGCAAAAATTTGGATGCCACGCCTACCCATACCGCCCCCAGCCCCCCTGTTCTCACTTTTACAAACTTTGAGCTAGAGTCGCCAAATTTGGTATAAAGATACAAATTGACATCCAACATGGATCTGCAGCAAAAATTTGAATGCCACGCCTAGCCATAACGCTCTCAGCGCCCTGTTCCCATTTTTTACAAGCTTCGAGATAGAGTCACCGAATTTGGTATGAAATACGTATTGACATCCCACATAGATCTGCATCAGCTCCCCTTTCCTTACCTTTTACAAAATTTGAGCTTAACTCACAAAATTTGGAATATGCTCCAGTCCTCGGCATGTTTGTGGGCAATTATTTTCTTGATGTGTCTTAGAAGATCTGTGTCAGCCGGTGGGTTGTGTAAAATTGACGGATTGCTGGTCATGGTGTTTGCTGCTGCGTCGGCATTTCTATTACCGGGTATGACTTGGTGGCTTGGGACCCAGTACAGAAACATAGCTTGTTTTTTGTCTAAGAAGGGAGAGTGAAGGTGTGGATCTCCCACATCGACGCATAACGACGAATCGTGGATATAACATTGAACTTGCGTTTGGATTTTAAGGCATTTATGAAGTTTTTTGTAGCAACTGATTAGGCGATGTTTTTCAAAGGCTATATATAATAAATAGCACGACAGAAAGAGGAAAACTTGTGGGATGCCATTTTGGAGTAAGTTTCTGTCTGAGTAGGTATTATTGACCCGAACTCTGAATGAGCGTCGTGTCATGGAGGCCTTTACAGCGTTAAAGGATTTCGAACTGACCTCCCAGAGCTCAAGCTGGTCAAGAACGGCAGTCCCCAAAATAGAGACGTGATGTCTTGTTGAAAAAGCGTCTGACACGAAATGTTGGATTTGCAAGAGTGCGTCCATAGTGCATTGTTTGCTTTTTAAGCCAACTTGATTATAGGAAATAAAGTTGTTTCTGTTAATAAAACACTTAAGACGACGGGCTAATATTTTTTCAAAAAGCTGGCTGAAGCCAGAAAGCTGTAAAATTGACCTATAGCTGGTAACGTCTGGGTAGGCTTATTGGGCTTAGGTACAGGAACAATGGTTGCACTTGCATATGGGGGTACATGCCATTATATAGGATCGAGTTGTATATTTTGAGAAGACCATGCTTTGTAGTGGGGGGGTAAGTTTTAAAAGATATATGACATCCTGTCAACAACAGAGGTTTTACCCTTGATTTGTGCAAGTGCCGCTTTAAGTTCTATGCAAGTAATAGGAGCATTTAGATGTCTAGTGGAGGCGAAAAGCTTTGATCGCTTGAAGAACTGGACCAGTTTTTGGCAAGTGCCACAGCAAAGTCTGTAGAAGATGAGAGAAGTCCTTGGCTGACCGATAATGATTTTAAGGTGGTGGTGGGAATACCAGCTAAAGTTTTAATATATGCCCAGATTTTTGTTGTGGCTGACAGTGGTAATATGCGGCTAGTTAATACGGTTAGTGAAGTTCACCCATAGTGCTTGCTTTTGAGCACGAAATTTAGTAAGGTTGGGATTCCACCAGGCTATATTAGTGCTGCTTTAGTGTTAATGCAACCTCCTGGTTAATGTTGTTCAGATCCTGATTTACAGAGTATGAGGTCAGTTTACTATGAGAAGGCCGGAAGTGTTTGACATAATTTTGTTTTGAGTGGTATTTGATTTTCGTTTAATTTCGTTGATGTTATTGTTATCCAGAGTTAACGATTTTGAGTATGATGGTGTAGTGGTGGGGGGTTTTGGTGTAGCGAGGGAAGTAGTTTGGTGATGCTTACGGCATTGGAGCCATTATTTTTTAGTTCTGTTTCGTTTATGGGTGTTGGAGAGACAGTGTTTTTTTTGCCAATGTTTTTTCTTTTGGGCTCTGTTCTTTCGAAGCACAGCCAACAAGCCACATTATGTGTATGCACTCGTATGCCAATGATTTTCTAGCGCGCAGACCCTTTTTTTGGGCTGATGGCCTGCTATGTCATGCTTATGGGCGTGTGTATTCTTCATATGTTCATATGGTACGCCTGCTTGCTTTCGTTTTGTGTGTATCTAGCTGTATAACTGCAAAACACTAAAGCATATTCATACACGCTTCGCTCGCCAACCCCCCTCGCGCTGCGCGCTCGATTTCGCATTGCAAGCAATTATAACGTTTGAAAATAATCGCGTGTTGAAACCCCTGCGTATTCACTTGCACATCTGATGAAATCATACAATTTCCGTATATACGACATAGTAAGTGCTCCGCTTACTTCGCTGCGCGGATAGTTTATATAAATTTAAGGAATAGAAAATAGATATAAAATAAATATTTAAAATATTTAACAACAAATTAAAATAAAGTATATAATATTCTCTTTTCCACGTTACCATTGATTTCCCCAGTAGGCCTTATCCACTTGTTGAATTTAATTAGTAATTATTAACAACTGTTAAGAGCTTCTTATAACCGACATTGATTGTTTTTCCGTCAGGTGCTAATACAACTAAACTTATTGGTAAAATAAAATTGGCCATGAGAGAAACAATCGTGTCTTAAGTCTAGTCCGGCTAATTTCAGAGTTGTCTCTGTGATATATTGATTGTTATGGCAAAGCAAACTTTTAAAAGAAATCGCAATCTTTTAAAAAGAAATGGCAATTCAAAATCAGAAGGTATTAATGGAATTCTCGGTATAAAAACAGTTTCCCCTAAACCATTGCCAGTAAAGACCATTGCTTCGACAACATTCTTATGAAGGACTTTAACTTGCAATCTTGTACCATTGCACAGTTACATATATGTCATTTCTTGCCTTTGAAATGATTTTAATAAAAAGTCGTTTATATACAATGCATTGTCATTTCTCGCAGTCAAAATAGCACGTTCTGAAAACCATTCGAGTGATTTTTTAGAGATATTTGTAATATCTGGGAATATTTTTAGAGTTAGCTCTTCAATACTTTTCACAACATGACACAAAGTGGATGGTAAAGTTATTTTGCCATCATGGGCTGGAAATAATCCATTTCCTATTTGAAGAAGCATTTCTGAAAATTCACCAGCTATGCTATCACCTTTTAAGTGCACTCGCATATTCTTCGTTAATGCAATTTTCTGTATTTTGGGCCACAAAATTGAAGACTTTAAGCACGCATTTATTTCATCTGCTCTTGTTCCTCTGGGGATCACTGGAAGAGTTTGTCGAAAATCACCAGCTAAGAGAACAGTTATGCCACCCATTAAGTATTCACTATATCGAATGTCTTTCAAAAATCGATCTACAGCTTCAAAAGCACCTTTATGGCCCATAGTACACTCATCCCAAACAATAAGCTTGCAATTTTTGAGCACAGCAGCAATATTAGATAGCTTTGAAATTGAGCAATGTGGTGTTTCTAAATGAATCAAGTTAAATGGAATCTTAAGTGTAGAATGCGCTGTGCGACCACCATTAAGTAAAGTGGCTGCGATACCGGAAGAAGCAACGGCCAATGCAATGTTTTTACTTTGCCGTACCTTTGCCAATAATAAATTTAAAAGATATGTTTACCTGTTCCACCAGGTGCATCTAAAAAAATAGATTTCTATCTTTTCTGCTTCAACGCTATGTAGTATCTTTTCGTGTACTTGTTTTTGCTTAGCAGTGAGGAGTAGCTCATTATTAACAACAAAATTATCAAAATTTTCATAATATGTTTCTCTATGATATTCATTATTTTAAATAATTTCCTCGGATCTGATTGGTAGTGGAAGTCCATATTAAGTCTAGTTTTGACTACCAATTGACAATGTACATAAGACATTTATTATATACATTATTCACAATACTTTGATCAATATTTCTGTCTTGTGAAATATTAAGGCTCTTAAAATATCTTCTGAGAAACTCTCTTTATAAGTATTCCAAATTTTAAGAGCATCCGAAATTTGACAAAATACTAACATTATTGCAAAAAGTTATCTATGCAATTACCATTTATATTAATTGCATTACCACCGTCTTTTATCGCTCTTCTACGATATAGAGGGTAACTATCTCTTCCAGTCACACCTTCTTTAAGTAATTGTCGAGGAAACCTTTTGGTACAGTTTCAATTTTTCATGCATGGCTATTTATTATTAAATGCACCGCAAGGACCATGAATCATATTTGACATAACAATGTTAAATAACAAAGGATCCTCATCTGCGTTTGGTATTTCGGCACAGTTAATCTATAGATTTTATCTGGTCTTATTTTATTTTCTTACCAAAGTAGAATATGTACATGTGGTAAACCCCGCTTTTGCCATTCCACAGAGTACATGAAACATTGCACCCTTCCAAACAAAGACCCTTTTATCAATAGTGACATTAAAGCTTTAACTTTTAAATGAAAAACTCGAGCTATAATATCGTGACGATCATGCGGTTCTTGACCCGGTAATAAAACACTTTTGATGTCATTCCAATGTGGATTGCATGTGAATGTTATGAAAAGAACTTGTCGCCCATAATGGCGAACATATGTCATAGCATCTTGAGTCTTTTCATGCATATATCGTGCAGAGCTTGTAAAAGAAGACGGTAAAATTACCATCTGACCAAGTTGAGCTGCGTCAACATCTTGTTGGCCTATTGCATCTTGAAGATGTATATAGCTATCTGCTGTGAGTTTCGCTTGATTGTAGCGAATATAATTTAACCTTTCTGTTTCAATTTTAGCATACATATCAACTCAAAATTGACTATAAAGGGAACGACAATAAATTAAATGATTTATCTCAGATTGACGAATCATTTTTTTTATAGCTGTAAAAGCTTAAAGCAGATATCTTTTTTTTTTTTGGTTCCTCCTTTTTATACTCGATACCGAAGGTAAAGAGTAAATTGGTTTTGTGAATTTCCGTCATGGTGTCTGTCCGTCTGTCCGTCCCTATGTGTGCAAGTTTTTTCCACACCCTTCAAGCTAGGGACTTGAAACTTTCCAATTCTCTTTATCTATAGGATAGTAAATTAAAGTGTCAAGATTGGGGTTCTACGATAACTGGGGGGCTGGCAATTCGATAAATTCGATAACTCAAAAACGATAAATCCGCATATTTCACACACCCTTACAGCTAGAACTACCAAATTTGGTAAGAAGATAGCTACTGGCAATCCCCAAAAAACTGCATCGAAAATTTTGGAGCCACGCCCCCCATTCTGCCCCCAGCCCCCTCGCATTTTAAAGTCAAAAAAGCCTATATCTCCCACAGTTTTTGAGCTAGAGCCACCAAATTTGGTGCCAAGATAGGCGATGATGACCCCCTAAAAACTGCATCAAAAGTTTGGATGCCACGCCCACCAATACCGCCCTAGCCGCCCCCAGCTGCCCCAACGCTTCGTAAAAAACGGGAATGCGTGTATCTTCCAGAGTAGTGGAGCTAGAGCCACCAAATTTGGTAGGCAGATAGCTGGTAACGAACCCCAAAGAACTGCATCAAAGTTTTGGAGCCACGCCCCCTTATTCCACCCCCCTTACCACACCATTTGCAAACTTTGATCTAGAGTCACCAAATTTGGTATTAAGATAGCAATTGACATTCCTCATAGATCTGTATCAAAAACTTGGATGCCACGCCCACCCATATCACCCCCAGCCCCCCTTTCCCGACCTTTTACAAACTTCGAGCTACAGTCATTAAATTTGATATGAAGATAGCAATTGACATTCCACATAGATTTGGATCAAAACTTTGGATGCCGCCAACCCATACCGCCCCCAACCCCCCTTTCCACAATTTGAACAATTTTCGAGCTAGAGTCACCAAATTGGGTATGAAGATAGCAATTGACTTTCCACATAGATCTGCATCACAAATTTGGATGCCACATCCACCCATACAGCCAACTGCCCTCATTTCCCCACCTTTTACAAACTTTGAGCTAAAGTCACCAAATTTGGTATGAAGATAGCCGGTTGCATGCCCATCTGCATCAGAAAATCTTTAAGGCAGCGTACACCCCAGCCGCACCTGCTTCCTTTTGGAATCAGGCCTGTTCTTACCGGTTTTAATACTGGTATCGAGTATACCGCAGTCGGTTGCGTCCGACTGCAACGTTTCCACTTGTTTAATAATGGATTCCATTGTGGTATATCCACTGAATAGCCATCTTCGCCATAAGGAAATAGCAAAGGGTACTGTAAGGCATCGTATGATCGATGAACCTCACTTATACGATGTAATTTATTATTATGGCTTTCAATTATAATATCGCGCTTTTCAAATTGTTGACCAACAATAACTATAGCTACTTCGCTTGTTAGAGGTGTATTGTAAAGCCCTTAATGTGCACCAGCGGGTGTTCGATCAGCATGTATAATCAATTTATAGTCTTTAGTACTTGTTGGTATTTTATTGAGAGCCATTTTTAGATCCTTTAAATAACGATTATGATGATGAAGCATAGATTGGAGATCCTTTACTACGCTTAAATCAACATTTGAAATATTTTTGCAACGTAGTTGAGCTTCCTTTTCATCATCGCCAACAAAATAAATTTGAAGAAACTGTATTTCTTCATTTGGCAAAGGTCGGACACTGCAATTAAGTGATACACTTCTCCTTGGACTTTAAAGGTTGACCAACTTTCATTTATAATTTTTGTTCTACCAAAAGAAGTCATTTGAAAGCAGCTGTTATACTTTTTATACGATCAATGAAATGACCATGTTTGGGATGTCCACCAATTATTAAGCTTTTAAATGGATCAGGCAATTTTAATTTTGGGAAAGCTTAACTTTTCCTGCCTTGCATCCCAGAGGCTAATTTTTCCATTTTAAAGCATTACAATGTTTGCATATAAAATTCATACTACCAAGTTGAGTAACTTAATCTGACTTGTAAGCTATTTCAAAATAATAGTTTAAGCCAGACATGGCTTTAACGCTCCATGCACGCAAACGCCTTTCTTGACGCGCATTAGGATTATTAGCCTGATGTCTTCTCACTGCAACTCTATGAGCTTCAAAATTATTAACCTGAAATATTTTGGATGCTTCTATGCACCTACCCCTATGACATCACGATTTTTTTCAAATTAATGTTTTAGTACCTTTTTTTTTGCTTTGTCCGCGAGCCGACTAAGTCTTTTAACGGGATTTTTAACATTTTCAGTTTTACATTCACTTGACGTATCAGAATCTTGAGTTAATACTTTCTCTAAAGGAATATAAACATCAAAATGTCCATTCATTAATGGAACGATAAAACGCACTCTTTTAACAGGATGCATATTACTTAAAAATGCTTGTAATAAATTTCCATTTTGAAAAACTTGGAAATTTACAGCAAAAATTTCTGCTCCTGCTTGAAGCTCACATGCAGTACCATAAGTATATGAATATGACATAGCACACTCATATTGTTTAGAAGAGCTATAACACTCAACATTTATGTTTATGTTGAAGCAAGCAAAAATTTGCCAGTTGGTTACAATATATTGGCGTATGGTGCCATGGAAGCCTTGCCTACCAAATAAAAGGTAGGAAATAGATCTAAAAAGGCAGGCTTCATCACCAAATATAGCTATTTCGGCTAACTCTCTTATGTATGCGCGCGAGTTATAGTTGTAGCCAAAGGAGAAGTGAAAGTCCTGGAGTTTATTTTAATTTTAATATATTTTATTTATCAACTGCTCAGTTTGAAGAGTAAATTTGGAATGATCATACATTGAGTATGCAAGTAGCCAAGTAGCCTTAGAATCGCCAAGCCGTCGATTTTAAGAATTGTAGTTTGTCGTGTCGGCGGTTAGAAGTCGCTGCATAGCCGTTGGCACGAGAGTTCATTTATGCCTTAGAATCGACAAGCCGTTGATTCTAAGAATTTGGCTGGGCGCCGGTGCAGCTCCAGTGGCCTCGCAATCGCTGTACTGGCCGTCGCCGCCAGAGTATTGTATGTTGCGATATTCTGCATTTATGCGAGATGTTGAAATGTGTCGCGGCGGCAACAACTTCAGTGGCGGCGTAGTTGGTATTTTAGAAGGGGGTAATTGTGACGGGTACCGAGTAGGTAACTCCTCGCCCCCCGGAATGGAGTGAGGGCCATAACGATGAAATGACCTGAACGAAGGTTGTCGGCAGTGGCTCAGGAGTAAAGATGATGCTTCTCTTTCCCAATTGGAACGTTAGGAAGATAAGTACTGCCACAATGAATAGCAGTAAGTAGACTGCTAAGAGATGATTGGTTATTAGTCTTTTTATACCCTTAACCCATAAAATGGGTAAATAAGGGTATAATGGTTTTGTGCAAAAGTATGTAACAGGCAGAAGGAAGCATCTCCGACCCTATAAAGTATATATATTCTTGATCAGCATCAACAGCCGAGACGATATAGCCATGTCCGTCTGTCCGTCTGTCTGTCCGTCTGTCCGTCTGACCGTCTGTCCGTCTGTATGAACGCGTGGATCTCAGAGACTACAAGAGCTAAGAACTTCTGATTTTGTATTTAAGTTCTCCTTTACCATGAGCAGAACAAGTTTGCTTCAAATTATCGATAACTATTCTGGTTTCCGATATACACATGGAATCGATAACAATAAAATATCGAATTTGGAAAATCTAAAAATGAGGGTTGAAGTAATGGATAATGATAGAACTTTTCTGAAAATGTCGTCCAAATCGGTTGAGAAACACCGGAGATATTGAACTTAATCGATGGAAGCTAAGCCAGTATACCAAAGTCTTATATAAATTAAATATATTTATTGCAACTGGGTTCAGGGTATCTTCTAGTCGGGCTCTCCCGACTAGAGCCTTCTTACTTGTTTCGGCTGTGTTTATTGTCCAGTTGTAGTTTCTCCAGGTTATTTTCTTCTATTGTTTTGTTGATCTTTACCACGCAGTTGCTGTACGTGATCAGATTTTTTAGGCAGTTGTTATCCCACGTAGCGCCCTCTACATCTTGTGGTTTGCATATGTACTCGTTATATAGAAATGTACGCTTATAACTACATAAATGTTTACATTATTTGTGTTCTTATAAGCTAGGCACGGTATTAATGCTTGCAAGGTTATAAATTGTTTGTTCAAAAGTTGGAACTTTAACATGATTTAAAATTTAACATGATTGGTTTCATTGACCGAAGTGGCCATTTTAAGCAGATTGTACAGATGTTCGTTTGTTTTGATTGACAAAGTTTGTTTTAACAAGATTTGTTTGATTAGCAATTTCTTTGGATGAAAAGGATGAATTTTGGAAATAAACTTAGTTTAGTTAATAGTATACTGTTTAGATAATTGTGTAGTACATCGATTTTATAATATATATATATTCTATTTAGATATTGAAGCCTGTGGATCTTATTGTGTTCTTGTGTTCTAAGATTATTAAATATTTTGTTTTTATAATATTTTACAAGTCGTGATTATTAAGTCGTAGAACGTTGAGTGAGATCATTAAGGTTGGTGGTCTTGATTCTGCGTTTTAATTTTGACTTGTGTATTTTCTGGCGTTTAGTTGATATTATTGTAGGACCGTTATCTTTTAAAACTTGATGTTCAGAAAAGCGTGGAGTTAATTTATTTCTTCTATTTTCTTTTCGAAAAACTATTGTGTCAGCTTCTAAGTTTAGGGGTTGAACTCTGTCTTTGTTTAGTTTTGACGTTCTATTTTGTTTCATGTTTAGTAGTCTGTCTTTAATTTCTGGGTATAATTTCTCCTGGTACGTGTTTAATGTTTGTAGGTACTCGTGTTCGTTATTAAATTTGGCTGTTTTCTCGAATATGTGGGTTTTACCCGAAAATAGTTCGAATGGTGTGAAATTAGTTGCAGAATGAATAGCGTTGTTGTATGTGGTTAATGTTTCCCAAAGTATATCATCGTGATCGCATGCAAGCTTTTCTTTTTTTCTTGATTCGTAAATTATTCTGTAAATTTCCGTTAAAGAAGAATGTAATCTCTCCACCGGGGAGTTACTTGAAGATTGTTGAAACGATGTCGTATGTTTTTGTATGTCGTACTGTGCGCAAAAGTCGGTAAAAATTTTACCTGCAAATTCTGATCCTTGATCGCATATGAGTTTTTTGGGTATTCCGTGAATACTCAAAAATTGTCTCATATATTTTACGATGTTGAAACTGTCTCTAGCTGTCACGGTGTATGCTGATGCGAGTCTTGAAAACTTGTCTATGATTGTAAGAATGTTTTTTCCGTTTATTGTATATATGTCTACGTGTACTATGTCCATGGGTTTTTCTGGGGTTTCTGTTTCTTGAAACATGGTTTTTTGTGGTTGTCTGTCGTATTTTAGTCTTTGGCAAGTGCTGCAGTTGTTGATGAATTGGGTTATTTTTTGTTTAAGGTTTGGGTTATAAATTGTCCGTTTAAGATGTTTAAAGGTTTCTTCGATTCTTCTATGGTTGTTCTTGGTATGATAGTTTTCCAAAATGGGTCTTAACGTTTCGTCATCATTAAGGTCTTCTATTAAGTGGTTGCATCTTATGATCTTATATAATCCTGTGTTTTGAAAAAATTCTTCATAGGTTGCGTTAATAACTGTGAATATATTGTCTGGTGCTAATATAGCGAGGGTTTTGTGAGGTTTTAGTATTTTTTTGAGTACTATTATTGTATTCTCTTTATTATATGTTTCTTCTGAGACGATTTTCTTATCTTGTGAGTGAAAGGAGTGAGTTGTTCTATTCTTTGTGGTGATTGAACTTGAAAAATGATTTGTTTATTAAATTCGTTGATTGGTTTATCGGATATTTTTATGGCGTGATTAATTTGTGATGTGTTGTCAAGATCATTAACGTTAATGTCTGCTGATATACGACTAAGCGCATCGGCCACTACATTTTGTGATCCTTTAGTATAGACTACTTCGTAATCGTATTCTAGGAGTTTGAGTTTCCAGCGAACTAGTTTTGAATTTGGCTCTTTAAAATTCATTAGCCATGTAAGGGGTCTATGATCTGTTACAAGTTTGAATTTTTGACCGAAGATGTATGGTCTAAAGTGTTTAGTTGCCCAAACAATTGCTAGCATTTCTTTTTCTACTGTTGAGTAGTTTTGTTCCGTATCTGAGAATGCTACTGGTCGGTCGGCACCCAAGTTTCCTTGAGAGAGTACTGCGCCAATTGCTACATTGCTAGCATCAGTTGTTAGGATAAATGGTTTTGAAAATTCGGGATATTGTAAAATTGGTTCGTTGCATAATAGTGTTTTACAAGTGTTAAAAGCATTTATGTATTCTTCGTTCATTATTTCTGAAGCGTTGCTTTTTAATTGTTGGGTCAGTGGTTTTGTGATTTGAGCGAAATCTCTGATGAACTTTCTATAATAGCCCAATAGACCCAAGAATGATTTGATTTGTTTTTTAGTCTTAGGGATGGGGAAGGCTTTGATTGTCTCTAGTTTTTTTGAATTAGGTTTGATACCTTGTTCTGAAACTACATGTCCTAAGTATTCGATCTCCTTCCTGAGGAATTCGGATTTTTCGGGTTGTAACTTGAGGTTAGCTGAATTTATTTTCTTAAAAATTGTTTTTAGGTCGTTAATATGTTCTTGCAGTGAGGGTGAAAATACGATAATATCGTCTAAGTAGATGAGGCAACTTTTGCCATTTAGGTCGGCCAATATGCTGTCCATAACTCTTTGGAAAGTTGCCGGAGCATTGGTTAGACCAAACGGCATTCTAACGAATTCAAAATGGCCACCTTCTGCTGAGAATGCGGTCTTTTCTATGTCTTTGGGGTCCATTTCAATTTGATGATATCCACTAGCTAAGTCTAATGCTGAAAAGTATTTTGCCCGTCCTACTTTGTCGAGTACTTCATTTATGTTGGGCATAGGGTTTTTGTCTTTGATGGTTTTTTCATTTAGTTTTCTGTAGTCTACTACCAGTCGCCATTTTTTTTCTTTTGAAGCGTCCAGTTTCTTAGAAACTAAGAATACCGGAGCACTCCATGGAGAGTGACTATGTCTAATTATGTCTTGATCCAGCATTCTGGATATTTGTTGTTGGATTTCTTTTCCTTCAACGTGGCTGTATCTGAATGGTCGTTTATAAATTGGTATTTCGTCTGTGGTCTTTATTTTATGTTTAACTAGATTAGTAAATGTAAGTTTTTCTGTCTTGTCATAGAAAATTCCAGGGAATTTTTGGAACAAATCTTGTAGTGCATTTTTCTCTTCTGAATTAAGGTGTTCAGTTCGTAGTCTTGTATTAAGGTTGGTTTTTAAAGTCTTATTTTTTTTATTTGTTTTTGACATAACGTTGATTTCAATGTGGTCGTCTTCGTTAAATGGTTCTACTTCAAGCTGAGAGTCTAGGCAGAATTTTTGTTCGTCTGTAGAAAAGTTGGTGATTTCCATATAACTTAAGTTATTATGAGCGTTATAAAGACCGCCAGAAATAATCAGGTCTTCCTGAATTCGCATTGTGTTGCAAAGAAAAGGACCGTTTTGCAGCTTAACTGGTAACGGTATTATTACTTTTGCTGCTTCTTCTATAGTGAATACTTGTGTTGCGTGGTTATTTTCAGAATAGATCTGTGTTTGAAAATTTGGGGTCTCTAAGGAGAAATCTTTGAAGTTTACGTTAGCTTGTGATTGCTTTAAAATATCCATTCCTATAAGTCCGTCAAAGTACGAATGGAATTGGAATAACAATAAGCGAAAATCTCTGTTATCATTAAATTGCTTAAATAGCTTGACGTTGGTTTTCGTATGCAGAGTATGTACGTTAAGTACTGTTTTAATAGAAACTTGCATCTTCGTCTATGTTGTGTAGTGAAGCTTGTTGGTTTTGCTCAGAATTTTCTTGAATATTGTGGAACGAAGGTTTGTTCCTCTGAGTGTTATCGTACCTTTGTCTGTTTTGCTCATTACTGTAATTTTTGTCGGGCTTAGGCATTATTGCTGGGACAGAGCGAGAATTCATGTCTTGTTTATAATTGTTGGTTTGGTTAGAATTATTTCGTGAATTGTTCTGTGGGTTTTTGTATTGGTTGTTTCCGTTGTATCGATTGTTATTATATGAGTTGTTACCTTTGTTTTCGATTCTCTGTCTCTTTTCTGGATTGTGGCCAGAGTTACTACCGTCTGCACTTCGCTTATTTTGTTGAAAATATATTTGTCTTTCCTTGGTAGCCCATTCGTAAGCTTCCTTGAGGTCTTTCGGTCTCATAGCTCTTATTGTTGCCCCTAGTGGACCTCTCATACCACTTAAAAATATATTTAAACAAGTATTGGCAAAGAGTTCTTTCTTGGTTCTGATAACAAGTGGGTCAGATTCTTTGGTTTCGGTAAGCTTGAAAAGCGCGATTTTGATTTCGGTCACCTTTTCGTAAAAATCTTTAAGAGATAACTGTCTTTGTATTAGTTCGTGGAGCTCATACATTAGAGTTGGCTCGTCTCGTTTGTCCGAGCAGTGTAACATAAGAGCGTCTTTTATTTCGTCCCAGTTAAGGTTGGCTCCAGATGCATGTAGGGCATCGTTTGCTTTTCCTTCTATTTTGTTTCTAATGGACCTAAGTAGAAATTGTCCGTACGGAGTTTGTTCAGTTCCCCTAATAAATAAGAGAATTTCCTCAACGTTAATTATAAATTCGCTTAGGGTCTTGGGGTTTCCGTCATAGTTTGGGAGAAAACGAATTGCGTCTGGAATTCTTAATGAAGAGAAAACGTCCATTGGGTTGGTGGTCCCAGCTAATTGATTGGGTGGGGGGGAACTTGTGTTTGAAGTCATGGATACTGATTGAGTCGGGGCTCGAACTAAATGTTGTCCTTGTTCAATAGTTATTTCCCTGATATCTTCTAGATTAACTGCACTTCTTGTTTTACTTCTAGTTGCGGGGATTAACTTCTTAACTTTGTTGATGTTATTCATCTAGTCTGGTTATGATTTTTAAATTAAGGTTTAGTTGTGTAATTGATAAAGTGTACTTGTTCTTATTAGATAATATAATGTGTGTGTGTGTTGTGTATAGTGTTCTTAATTTTTAATTCTTACATTTATATTTTAGGTTGATACCGCTGAATTATTCGTGGAGCGTGAAGTGGACTTTATAATGTCCTGAGTCGCTTTTATTCTGTGTCCTGTAGGTGTCCCCTCACGTTAGTGCGCACTGCAGCTAAAGCGAAATGAAACATAATTAGGCTCGGAACATAGAATCGATACGTATTATGTGGTGGTTTTATTTTTGTTCTTTGTTTACTCAACGAATTCCATACTGCGTACTGCAGTCATTTTTCATGTCGATGCGCACTGCATATAACACATGATACACTGTTTCAGCCGTTGGATTCGATGAGTATTAATTGTATGTACATATATATATTCATATATCCATTCTATTCTGCGCACTGCAGTTGTCTTTCATTTGTGTAACTGCGCACTGCAGTTATCACAAAACAAAACATAGTTTGGATATTAGAATTTTATAGCACGTTATTTATTAAATTGTTCTGGTTTGTCTCACTAATTGTCTCACTTCACTTTCCATACATAATCTTAGTTTATTTTTCTTTTAATTGTTTACTATATTATTTTATTTATTATTAAAATTTTATTTTTTATTTTTTATTTTTTTTTTTAATAATAATCTTTTCATCCTGATGTATTTTAATTATTTCACTTAACTTACAATAGTATTAATCCTATTATAGTTTGTTGTATTTGATGAAGCTGGGAGTCCTTTTTTAGTCCGGAATGCGGCTGCGCCAGTTATAGTTGTAGCCAAAGGAGAAGTGAAAGTCCTGGAGTTTATTTTAATTTTAATATTAATATATTTTATTTATCAACTGCTCAGTTTGAAGAGTAAATTTGGAATGATCATACATTGAGTATGCAAGTAGCCAAGTAGCCTTAGAATCGCCAAGCCGTCGATTCTAAGAATTGTAGTTTGTCGTGTCGGCGGTTAGAAGTCGCTGCATAGCCGTTGGCACGAGAGTTCATTTATGCCTTAGAATCGACAAGCCGTTGATTCTAACAATTTGGCTGGGCGCCGGTGCAGCGCCAGTGGCCTCGCAATCGCTGTACTGGCCGTCGCCGCCTGAGTATTGTATGTAGCGATATTCCGCATTTATGCGAGATGTTGAAATGTGTCGCGGCGGCAACAGCTTCAGTGGCGGCGTAGTTGGTATTTTAGAAGGGGGTAATTGTGACGGGTACCGAGTAGGTAACTCCTCCCCCCCCCGGAATGGAGTGAGGGCCATAACGATGGAATGACCTGAACGAAGGTTGTCGGCAGTGGCTCAGGAGTAAAGATGATGCTTCTCTTTCCCAATTGGAACGTTAGGAAGATAAGTACTGCCACAATGAATAGCAGTAAGTAGACTGCCAAGAGATGATTGGTTATTAGTCTTTTTATACCCTTAACCCATAAAATGGGTAAATAAGGGTATAATGGTTTTGTGCAAAAGTATGTAACAGGTAGAAGGAAGCATCTCTGACCCTATAAAGTATATATATTCTTGATCAGCATCAACAGCCGAGACGATATAGCCATGTCCGTCTGTCCGTCTGTCTGTCCGTCTGTCCGTCTGACCGTCTGTCCGTCTGTATGAACGCGTGGATCTCAGAGACTACAAGAGCTAGAGACTTCTGATTTTGTATTTAAGTTCTCCTATACCATGAGCAGAACAAGTTTGCTTCAAATTATCGATAACTATTCTGGTTTCCGATATACACATAATATCGATAACAATAAAATATCGAATTTGGAAAATCTAAAAATGAGGGTTGAAGTAATGGATAATAATAGAACTTTTCTGAAAATTTCGTCCAAATCGGTTGAGAAACACCGGAGATATTGAACTTAATCGGTGGAAGCTAAGCCAGTATACCAAAGTCTTATATAAATTAAATATATTTATTGCAACTGGGTTCAGGGTAGTTTCTCCAGGTTATTTTCTTCTATTGTTTTGTTGATCTTTACCACGCAGTTGCTGTACGTGATCAGATTTTTTAGGCAGTTGTTATCCCACGTAGCGCCCTCTACATCTTGTGGTTTGCATATGTACTCGTTATATAGAAATGTACGCTTATAACTACATAAATGTTTACATTATTTGTGTTCTTATAAGCTAGGCACGGTATTAATGCTTGCAAGGTTATAAATTGTTTGTTCAAAAGTTGGAACTTTAACATGATTTAAAATTTAACATGATTGGTTTCATTGACCGAAGTGGCCATTTTAAGCAGATTGTAAAGATGTTCGTTTGTTTTGATTGAAAAAGTTTGTTTTAACAAGATTTGTTTGATTAGCAATTTCTTTGGATGAAAAGGATGAATTTTGGAAATAAACTTAGTTTAGTTAATAGTATACTGTTTAGATAATTGTGTAGTACATCGATTTTATAATATATATATATTCTATTTAGATATTGAAGCCTGTGGATCTTATTGTGTTCTTGTGTTCTAAGATTTTTAAATATTTTGTTTTTATAATATTCTACAAGTCGTGATGATTAAGTCGTAGAACGTTGAGTGAGATCATTAAGGTTGGTGGTCTTGATTCTGCGTTTTAATTTTGACTTGTGTATTTTCTGGCGTTTAGTTGATATTATTGTAGGACCGTTATCTTTTAAAACTTGATGTTCAGAAAAGCGTGGAGTTAATTTATTTCTTCTATTTTCTTTTCGAAAAACTATTGTGTCAGCTTCTAAGTTTAGGGGTTGAACTCTGTCTTTGTTTAGTTTTGACGTTCTATTTTGTTTCATGTTTAGTAGTCTGTCTTTAATTTCTGGGTATAATTTCTCCTGGTACGTGTTTAATGTTTGTAGGTACTCGTGTTCGTTATTAAATTTGGCTGTTTTCTCGAATATGTGGGTTTTACCCGAAAATAGTTCGAATGGTGTGAAATTAGTTGCAGAATGAATAGCGTTGTTGTATGTGGTTAATGTTTCCCAAAGTATATCATCGTGATCGCATGCAAGCTTTTCTTTTTTTCTTGATTCGTAAATTATTCTGTAAATTTCCGTTAAGGAAGAATGTAATCTCTCCACCGGGGAGTTACTTGAAGATTGTTGAAACGATGTCGTATGTTTTTGTATGTCGTACTGTGCGCAAAAATCGGTAAAAATTTTACCTGCAAATTCTGATCCTTGATCGCATATGAGTTTTTTGGGTATTCCGTGAATACTCAAAAATTGTCTCATATATTTTACGATGTTGAAACTGTCTCTAGCTGTCACGGTGTATGCTGATGCGAGTCTTGAAAACTTGTCTATGATTGTAAGAATGTTTTTTCCGTTTATTGTATATATGTCTACGTGTACTATGTCCATGGGTTTTTCTGGGGTTTCTGTTTCTTGAAACATGGTTTTTTGTTGTTGTCTGTCGTATTTTAGTCTTTGGCAAGTGCTGCAGTTGTTGATGAATTGGGTTATTTTTTGTTTAAGGTTTGGGTTATAAATTGTCCGTTTAAGATGTTTAAAGGTTTCTTCGATTCCTCTATGGTTGTTCTTGGTATGATAGTTTTCCAAAATGGGTCTTAACGTTTCGTCATCATTAAGGTCTTCTATTAAGTGGTTGCATCTTATGATCTTATATAATCCTGTGTTTTGAAAAAATTCTTCATATGTTGCGTTAATAACTGTGAATATATTGTCTGGTGCTAATATAGCGAGGGTTTTGTGAGGTTTTAGTATTTTTTTGAGTACTATTATTGTATTCTCTTTATTATATGTTTCTTCTGAGACGATTTTTCTTATCTTGTGAGTGAAAGGAGTGAGTTGTTCTATTCTTTGTGGTGATTGAACTTGAAAAATGATTTGTATATTAAATTCGTTGATTGGTTTATCGGACATTTTTATGGCGTGATTAATTTGTGATGTGTTGTCAAGATCATTAACGTTAATGTCTGCTGATATACGACTAAGCGCATCGGCCACTACATTTTGTGATCCTTTAGTATAGACTACTTCGTAATCGTATTCTAGAAGTTTGAGTTTCCAGCGAACTAGTTTTGAATTTGGCTCTTTAAAATTCATTAGCCATGTAAGGGGTCTATGATCTGTTACAAGTTTGAATTTTTGACCGAAGATGTATGGTCTAAAGTGTTTAGTTGCCCAAACAATTGCTAGCATTTCTTTTTCTACTGTTGAGTAGTTTTGTTCCGTATCTGAGAATGCTACTGGTCGGTCGGCACCCAAGTTTCCTTGAGAGAGTACTGCGCCAATTGCTACATTGCTAGCATCAGTTGTTAGGATAAATGGTTTTGAAAATTCGGGATATTGTAAAATTGGTTCGTTGCATAATAGTGTTTTACAAGTGTTAAAAGCATTTATGTATTCTTCGTTCATTATTTCTGAAGCGTTGCTTTTTAATTGTTGGGTCAGTGGTTTTGTGATTTGAGCGAAATCTCTGATGAACTTTCTATAATAGCCCAATAGACCCAAGAATGATTTGATTTGTTTTTTAGTCTTAGGGATGGGGAAGGCTTTGATTGTCTCTAGTTTTTTTGGATTAGGTTTGATACCTTGTTCTGAAACTACATGTCCTAAGTATTCGATCTCCTTCCTGAGGAATTCGGATTTTTCGGGTTGTAACTTGAGGTTAGCTGAATTTATTTTCTTAAAAATTGTTTTTAGGTCGTTAATATGTTCTTGCAGTGAGGGTGAAAATACGATAATATCGTCTAAGTAGATGAGGCAACTTTTGCCATTTAGGTCGGCCAATATGCTGTCCATAACTCTTTGGAAAGTTGCCGGAGCATTGGTTAGACCAAACGGCATTCTAACGAATTCAAAATGGCCACCTTCTGCTGAGAATGCGGTCTTTTCTTTGTCTTTGGGGTCCATTTCAATTTGATGATATCCACTAGCTAAGTGTAATGCTGAAAAGTATTTTGCCCGTCCTACTTTGTCGAGTACTTCATTTATGTTGGGCATAGGGTATTTGTCTTTGATGGTTTTTATACTCGTTACCGAAGGTAAAGAGTATATTGGTTTTGTGCAATGTCCGTCATGGTGTCTGTCCGTCTGTCCGTCTGTCCGTCCGTATGAGTGCAAGTTTTTTCCACACCCTTCAAGCTAGGGACTTGAAACTTTCCAATTCTCTTTATCTATGGGATAGTATATTAAAGTGTCAAGATTGGGGTTCTACGATAACTGGGAGGCTGGCAAATCGATAAATTCGATAACTCAAAAACTATAAATCCGCATATTTCACACACCCTTACAGCTAGAACTACCAAATGTGGTAAGAAGATAGCTACTAGCATTCCCCATAAAACTGCATCAAAAATTTTGGAGCCACGCCCCCCCATTCCGCCCCCAGACCCCCCGCATTTTAAAGTCAAAAAAGCCTATATCTCCCACAGTTTTTGAGCTAGAGCCACCAAATTTGGTGCCAATTTAGCTGATGATGACCCCCCAAAAACTGCACCAAAAGTTTGGATGCCACGCCCACCAATACCGCCCTAGCCGCGCCCAGATGCCCCAACGCTTCGTAAAAAACGGGAATGCGTGTATCTTCCAGAGTAGTGGAGCTAGAGCCACCAAATTTGGTAGGAAGATAGCTGGTAACGACCCCAAAAGAACTGCATCAAAGTTTTGGAGCCACGCCCACCCATCCCGCCCCCAGCCCCCCCGCATTTAGAAATCAGAAAAGCCTATATCTCCCACAGTTTTTTAGCTAGAGTCACCAAACTTGGTGCCAAGATAGATGATGATGACCCCCCAAAAACTGCATCAAAAGTTTGGATGCCACGCCCACCAATACCGCCCTAGCCACCCCCATCTGCCCCAACGCTTCGTCAAAAACGGGAATGCGTGTATATTCCAGAGAAGTGGAGCTAGAGCCACCAAATTTGGTAGGAAGATAGCTGGCAACGACCCCCAACAATCTGCATCAAAGTTTTGGAGCCTAGCCCATCCGTTCCGCCCCTCTTTCCCCACCTTATACAAACTTTGAGCTAGAGTCACCAAATTTGGTATGAAGGTAGCATTTGACATTCCACAAGGATCTGCAGCAAAAATTTGGATGCCACGCCCAACCATACCGCCCCCAGCCCCCCTTTCCCCACTTTATACAAACTTCGAGCTAGAGTCACCAAATTTGGTATGAAGAGAGCAATTGACATCCCACATGGATCGGAAGCAAAAATTTGAATGCCACGCCCGCCCATACCGCCCCAAGCCCCATAGCCCCCCTTTCACCACCTTTTACATGCTTCGAACTAGAGTCACCAAATTTGGTATGAAGGTAGCATTTGACATTCCACAAGGATCTGCAGCAAAAATTTGGATGCCACGCCCAACCATACCGCCCCCAGCCCCATAGCCCCCCTCTCCCCACTTTATACAAATTTTGAGCTAGAGTCAACAAATTTGGTATCAAGGTAGCATTTGACATTCCACAAGGATCTGCAGCTAAAATTTTGATGCCACGCCCAACCATACCGCCCCCAGCCCCCCTTTCCCCACTTTATACAAACTTCGAGCTAGAGTCACCAAATTTGGTATGAAGAGAGCAATTGACATCCCACATGGATCGGCAGCAAAAATTTGAATGCCACGCCCACCCATACCGCCCCAAGCCCCATAGCCCCCCTTTCACCACCTTTTACATGCTTCGAACTAGAGTCACCAAATTTGGTATGAAGGTAGCGTTTGACATTCCACAAGGATCTGCAGCAAAAATTTGGATGCCACGCCCAACCATACCGCCCCCAGCCCCCATTTCCCCACTTTATACAAACTTTGAGCTAGAGTCACCAAATTTGGTATAAAGGTAGCATTTGACATTCCACAAGGATCTGCAGCAAAAATTTGGATGCCACGCCCAACCATACCGCCCCCAGCCCCCCTTTCCCCACTTTTACAAACTTTGAGCTAGAGTCACCAAATTAGTTATGAAGATAGCAATTGACATTCCACAAAGATCTGCATCAAAAATGTGGATGATATTCCACCCATACCGCCCCCAGCCCCCCTTTCCCCACTTTATACAAACTTCGAGCTAGAGTCACCAAATTTGGTATGAAGATAGCAATTGACATCCCACATGGATGGGCATCAAAATTTTTAATACTGGTATCGAGTATACCGCAGTCGGTTGCGTCCGACTGCAACGTTTCCACTTGTTTCATTTCGTTTTCTGTAGTCTACTACCAGTCGCCATTTTTTTTCTTTTGAAGCGTCCAGTTTCTTAGAAACTAAGAATACCGGAGCACTCCATGGAGAGTGACTATGTCTAATTATGTCTTGATCCAGCATTCTGGATATTTGTTGTTGGATTTCTTTTCCTTCAACGTGGCTGTATCTGAATGGTCGTTTATAAATTGGTATTTCGTCTGTGGTCTTTATTTTATGTTTAACTAGATTAGTAAATGTAAGTTTTTCTGTCTTGTCATAAAAAATTCCAGGGAATTTTTGGAACAAATCTTGTAGTGCATTTTTCTCTTCTGAATTAAGGTGTTCGGTTCGTAGTCTTGTATTAAGGTTGGTTTTTAAAGTCTTATTTTCTTCATAACGTTGATTTCAATGTGGTCGTCTTCGTTAAATGGTTCTACTTCAAGCTGAGAGTCTAGGCAGAATTTTTGTTCGTCTGTAGGAAAGTTGGTGATTTCCATATAACTTAAGTTATTATGAGCGTTATAAAGACCGCCAGAAATAATCAGGTCTTCCTGAATTCGCATTGTGTTGCAAAGAAAAGGACCGTTTTGCAGCTTAACTGGTAACGGTATTATTACTTTTGCTGCTTCTTCTATAGTGAATACTTGTGTTGCGTGGTTATTTTCAGAATATATCTGTGTTTGAAAATTTGGGGTCTCTAAGGAGAAATCTTTGAAGTTAACGTTAGCTTGTGATTGCTTTAAAATATCCATTCCTATAAGTCCGTCAAAGTACGAATGGAATTGGAATAACAATAAGCGAAAATCTCTGTTATCATTAAATTGCTTAAATAGCTTGATGTTGGTTTTCGTATGCAGAGTATGTACGTTAAGTACTGTTTTAATAGAAACTGGGTTTTCGAGGTTAATTTGGTCCGTTTGGTTTATTAATTGTGGTCTGATAAAGGAAGAGGTTGAACCTGTATCGACTAAGAAGTGTAGAGGATTTTCCAGTTGTAGTTCTAGGAGTACAAATGGTAGTGACGAACCGTGATTGGCTTTATTTATGTAACCCGTTGGTTTGTCGAGGCTGCAGTGTAAAAATTTGCATCTTCGTCTATGTTGTGTAGTGAAGCTTGTTGGTTTTGCTCAGAATTTTCTTGAATATTTGTCTGTTTTGCTCATTACTGTAATTTTTGTCGGGCTTAGGCATTATTGCTGGGACAGAGCGAGAATTCATGTCTTGTTTATAATTGTTGGTTTGGTTAGAATTATTTCGTGAATTGTTCTGTGGGTTTTTGTATTGGTTGTTTCCGTTGTATCGATTGTTATTATATGAGTTCTTACCTTTGTTTTCGATTCTCTGTCTCTTTTCTGGATTGTGGCCAGAGTTACTACCGTCTGCACTACGCTTATTTTGTTGAAAATATATTTGTCTTTCCTTGGTAGCCCATTCGTAAGCTTCCTTGAGGTCTTTCGGTCTCATAGCTCTTATTGTTGCCCCTAGTGGACCTCTCATACCACTTAAAAATATATTTAAACAAGTATTGGCAAAGAGTTCTTTCTTGGTTCTGATAACAAGTGGGTCAGATTCTTTGGTTTCGGTAAGCTTGAAAAGCGCGATTTTGATTTCGGTCACCTTTTCGTAAAAATCTTTAAGAGATAACTGTCTTTGTATTAGTTCGTGGAGCTCATACATTAGAGTTGGCTCGTCTCGTTTGTCCGAGCAGTGTAACATAAGAGCGTCTTTTATTTCGTCCCAGTTAAGGTTGGCTCCAGATGCATGTAGGGCATCGTTTGCTTTTCCTTCTATTTTGTTTCTAATGGACCTAAGTAGAAATTGTCCGTACGGAGTTTGTTCAGTTCCCCTAATAAATAAGAGAATTTCCTCAACGTTAATTATAAATTCGCTTAGGGTCTTGGGGTTTCCGTCATAGTTTGGGAGAAAACGAATTGCGTCTGGAATTCTTAATGAAGAGAAAACGTCCATTGGGTTGGTGGTCCCAGCTAATTGATTGGGTGGGGGGGAACTTGTGTTTGAAGTCATGGATACTGATTGAGTCGGGGCTCGAACTAAATGTTGTCCTTGTTCAATAGTTATTTCCCTGATATCTTCTAGATTAACTGCACTTCTTGTTTTACTTCTAGTTGCGGGGATTAACTTCTTAACTTTGTTGATGTTATTCATCTAGTCTGGTTATGATTTTTAAATTAAGGTTTAGTTGTGTAATTGATAAAGTGTACTTGTTCTTATTAGATAATATAATGTGTGTGTGTGTTGTGTATAGTGTTCTTAATTTTTAATTCTTACATTTATATTTTAGGTTGATACCGCTGAATTATTCGTGGAGCGTGAAGTGGACTTTATAATGTCCTGAGTCGATTTTATTCTTTGTCCTGTAGGTGTCCCCTCACGTTAGTGCGCACTGCAGCTAAAGCGAAATGAAACATAATTAGGCTCGGAACATAGAATCGATACGTATTATGTGGTGGTTTTATTTTTGTTCTTTGTTTACTCAACGAATTCCATACTGCGTACTGCAGTCATTTTTCATGTCGATGCGCACTGCACATAACACGAAATGATACACTGTTTCAGCCGTTGGAATCGATGAGTATTAATTGTATGTACATATATATATTCATATATCCATTCTATTCTGCGCACTGCAGTTGTCTTTCATTTGTGTAACTGCGCACTGCAGTTATCACAAAACAAAATATAGTTTGGATATTAGAATTTTATAGCACGTTATTTATTAAATTGTTCTGGTTTGTCTCACTAATTGTCTCACTTCACTTTCCATACATAATCTTAGTTTATTTTTCTTTTAATTGTTTACTATATTATTTTATTTATTATTAAAATTTTATTTTTTATTTTTTATTTTTTTTTTTAATAATAATCTTTTCATCCTAATGTATTTTAATTATTTCACTTAACTTACAATAGTATTAATCCTATTATAGTTTGTTGTATTTGATGAAGCTGGGAGTCCTTTTTTAGTCCGGAATGCGGCTGCGCCAGTTATAGTTGTAGCCAAAGGAGAAGTGAAAGTCCTGGAGTTTATTTTAATTTTAATATATTTTATTTATCAACTGCTCAGTTTGAAGAGTAAATTTGGAATGATCATACATTGAGTATGCAAGTAGCCAAGTAGCCTTAGAATCGCCAAGCCGTCGATTCTAAGAATTGTAGTTTGTCGTGTCGGCGGTTAGAAGTCGCTGCATAGCCGTTGGCACGAGAGTTCATTTATGCCTTAGAATCGACAAGCCGTTGATTCTAACAATTTGGCTGGGCGCCGGTGCAGCGCCAGTGGCCTCGCAACCGCTGTACTGGCCGTCGCCGCCAGAGTATTGTATGTAGCGATATTCTGCATTTATGCGAGATGTTGAAATGTGTCGCGGCGGCAACAACTTCAGTGGCGGCGTAGTTGGTATTTTAGAAGGGGGTAATTGTGACGGGTACCGAGTAGGTAACTCCTCCCCCCCCGGAATGGAGTGAGGGCCATAACGATGGAATGACCTGAACGAAGGTTGTCGGCAGTGGCTCAGGAGTAAAGATGATGCTTCTCTTTCCCAATTGGAACGTTAGGAAGATAAGTACTGCCACAATGAATAGCAGTAAGTAGACTGCCAAGAGATGATTGGTTATTAGTCCTTTTATACCCTTAACCCATAAAATGGGTAAATAAGGGTATAATGGTTTTGTGCAAAAGTATGTAACAGGTAGAAGGAAGCATCTCTGACCCTATAAAGTATATATATTCTTGATCAGCATCAACAGCCGAGACGATATAGCCATGTCCGTCTGTCCGTCTGTCTGTCCGTCTGTCCGTCTGACCGTCTGTCCGTCTGTATGAACGCGTGGATCTCAGAGACTACAAGAGCTAGAGACTTCTGATTTTGTATTTAAGTTCTCCTATACCATGAGCAGAACAAGTTTGCTTCAAATTATCGATAACTATTCTGTTTCCGATATACACATAATATCGATAACAATAAAATATCGAATTTGGAAAATCTAAAAATGAGGGTTGAAGTAATGGATAATGATAGAACTTTTCTGAAAATTTCGTCCAAATCGGTTGAGAAACACCGGAGATATTGAACTTAATCGATGGAAGCTAAGCCAGTATACCAAAGTCTTATATAAATTAAATATATTTATTGCAACTAGGTTCAGGGTATCTTCTAGTCGGGCTCTCCCGACTAGAGCCTTCTTACTTGTTTCGGCTGTGTTTATTGTCCAGTTGTAGTTTCTCCAGGTTATTTTCTTCTATTGTTTTGTTGATCTTTACCACGCAGTTGCTGTACGTGATCAGATTTTTTAGGCAGTTGTTATCCCACGTAGCGCCCTCTACATCTTGTGGTTTGCATATGTACTCGTTATATAGAAATGTACGCTTATAACTACATAAATGCTTACATTATTTGTGTTCTTATAAGCTAGGCACGGTATTAATGCTTGCAAGGTTATAAATTGTTTGTTCAAAAGTTGGAACTTTAACATGATTTAAAATTTAACATGATTGGTTTCATTGACCGAAGTGGCTATTTTAAGCAGATTGTACAGATGTTCGTTTGTTTTGATTGACAAAGTTTGTTTTAACAAGATTTGTTTGATTAGCAATTTCTTTGGATGAAAAGGATGAATTTTGGAAATAAACTTAGTTTAGTTAATAGTATACTGTTTAGATAATTGTGTAGTACATCGATTTTATAATATATATATATTCTATTTAGATATTGAAGCCTGTGGATCTTATTGTGTTCTTGTGTTCTAAGATTATTAAATATTTTGTTTTTATAATATTCTACAAGTCGTGATGATTAAGTCGTAGAACGTTGAGTGAGATCATTAAGGTTGGTGGTCTTGATTCTGCGTTTTAATTTTGACTTGTGTATTTTCTGGCGTTTAGTTGATATTATTGTAGGACCGTTATCTTTTAAAACTTGATGTTCAGAAAAGCGTGGAGTTAATTTATTTCTTCTATTTTCTTTTCGAAAAACTATTGTGTCAGCTTCTAAGTTTAGGGGTTGAACTCTGTCTTTGTTTAGTTTTGACGTTCTATTTTGTTTCATGTTTAGTAGTCTGTCTTTAATTTCTGGGTATAATTTCTCCTGGTACGTGTTTAATGTTTGTAGGTACTCGTGTTCGTTATTAAATTTGGCTGTTTTCTCGAATATGTGGGTTTTACCCGAAAATAGTTCGAATGGTGTGAAATTAGTTGCAGAATGAATAGCGTTGTTGTATGTGGTTAATGTTTCCCAAAGTATATCATCGTGATCGCATGCAAGCTTTTCTTTTTTTCTTGATTCGTAAATTATTCTGTAAATTTCCGTTAAGGAAGAATGTAATCTCTCCACCGGGGAGTTACTTGAAGATTGTTGAAACGATGTCGTATGTTTTTGTATGTCGTACTGTGCGCAAAAGTCGGTAAAAATTTTACCTGCAAATTCTGATCCTTGATCGCATATGAGTTTTTTGGGTATTCCGTGAATACTCAAAAATTGTCTCATATATTTTACGATGTTGAAACTGTCTCTAGCTGTCACGGTGTATGCTGATGCGAATCTTGAAAACTTGTCTATGATTGTAAGAATGTTTTTTCCGTTTATTGTATATATGTCTACGTGTACTATGTCCATGGGTTTTTCTGGGGTTTCTGTTTCTTGAAACATGGTTTTTTGTGGTTGTCTGTCGTATTTTAGTCTTTGGCAAGTGCTGCAGTTGTTGATGAATTGGGTTATTTTTGTTTAAGGTTTGGGTTATAAATTGTCCGTTTAAGATGTTTAAAGGTTTCTTCGATTCCTCTATGGTTGTTCTTGGTATGATAGTTTTCCAAAATGGGTCTTAACGTTTCGTCATCATTAAGGTCTTCTATTAAGTGGTTGCATCTTATGATCTTATATAATCCTGTGTTTTGAAAAAATTATTCATATGTTGCGTTAATAACTGTGAATATATTGTCTGGTGCTAATATAGCGAGGGTTTTGTGAGGTTTTAGTATTTTTTTGAGTACTATTATTGTATTCTCTCTTTATATGTTTCTTCTGAGACGATTTTTCTTATCTTGTGAGTGAAAGGAGTGAGTTGTTCTATTCTTTGTGGTGATTGAACTTGAAAAATGATTTGTATATTAAATTCGTTGATTGGTTTATCGGACATTTTTATGGCGTGATTAATTTGTGATGTGTTGTCAAGATCATTAACGTTAATGTCTGCTGATATACGACTAAGCGCATCGGCCACTACATTTTGTGATCCTTTAGTATAGACTACTTCGTAATCGTATTCTAGGAGTTTGAGTTTCCAGCGAACTAGTTTTGAATTTGGCTCTTTAAAATTCATTAGCCATGTAAGGGGTCTATGATCTGTTACAAGTTTGAATTTTTGACCGAAGATGTATGGTCTAAAGTGTTTAGTTGCCCAAACAATTGCTAGCATTTCTTTTTCTACTGTTGAGTAGTTTTGTTCCGTATCTGAGAATGCTACTGGTCGGTCGGCACCCAAGTTTCCTTGAGAGAGTACTGCGCCAATTGCTACATTGCTAGCATCAGTTGTTAGGATAAATGGTTTTGAAAATTCGGGATATTGTAAAATTGGTTCGTTGCATAATAGTGTTTTACAAGTGTTAAAAGCATTTATGTATTCTTCGTTCATTATTTCTGAAGCGTTGCTTTTTAATTGTTGGGTCAGTGGTTTTGTGATTTGAGCGAAATCTCTGATGAACATTCTATAATAGCCCAATAGACCCAAGAATGATTTGATTTGTTTTTTAGTCTTAGGGATGGGGAAGGCTTTGATTGTCTCTAGTTTTTTTGGATTAGGTTTGATACCTTGTTCTGAAACTACATGTCCTAAGTATTCGATCTCCTTCCTGAGGAATTCGGATTTTTCGGGTTGTAACTTGAGGTTAGCTGAATTTATTTTCTTAAAAATTGTTTTTAAGTCGTTAATATGTTCTTGCAGTGAGGGTGAAAATACGATAATATCGTCTAAGTAGATGAGGCAACTTTTGCCATTTAGGTCGGCCAATATGCTGTCCATAATTCCATAACTGTCCATAAGTTGCCGGAGCATTGGTTAGACCAAACGGCATTCTAACGAATTCAAAATGGCCACCTTCTGCTGAGAATGCGGTCTTTTCTATGTCTTTGGGGTCCATTTCAATTTGATGATATCCACTAGCTAAGTCTAATGCTGAAAAGTATTTTGCCCGTCCTACTTTGTCGAGTACTTCATTTATGTTGGGCATAGGGTATTTGTCTTTGATGGTTTTTATACTCGTTACCGAAGGTAAAGAGTATATTGGTTTTGTGCAATGTCCGTCATGGTGTCCGTCCGTCTGTCCGTCCGTATGTGTGCAAGTTTTTTCCACACCCTTCAAGCTAGGGACTTGAAACTTTCCAATTCTCTTTATCTATGGGAAAGTATATTAAAGTGTCAAGATTGGGGTTCTACGATAACTGGGGGGCTGGCAAATCGATAAATTCGATAACTCAAAAACGATAAATCCGCATATTTCACACACCCTTACAGCTAGAACTACCAAATGTGGTAAGAAGATAGCTACTAGCATTCCCCACAAAACTGCATCAAAAATTTTGGAGCCACGCCCCCCCATTCCGCCCCCAGACCCCCCGCACTTTAAAGTCAAAAAAGCCTATATCTCCCACAGTTTTTGAGCTAGAGCCACCAAATTTGGTGCCAATTTAGCTGATGATGACCCCCCAAAAACTGCACCAAAAGTTTGGATGCCACGCCCACCAATACCGCCCTAGCCGCGCCCAGATGCCCCAACGCTTCGTAAAAAACGGGAATGCGTGTATCTTCCAGAGTAGTGGAGCTAGAGCCACCAAATTTGGTAGGAAGATAGCTGGTAACGACCCCAAAAGAACTGCATCAAAGTTTTGGAGCCACGCCCACCCATCCCGCCCCCAGCCCCCCGCATTTAGAAATCAGAAAAGCCTATATCTCCCACAGTTTTTTAGCTAGAGTCACCAAACTTGGTGCCAAGATAGATGATGATGACCCCCCAAAAACTGCATCAAAAGTTTGGATGCCACGCCCACCAATACCGCCCTAGCCACCCCCATCTGCCCCAACGCTTCGTCAAAAACGGGAATGCGTGTATATTCCAGAGTAGTGGAGCTAGAGCCACCAAATTTGGTAGGAAGATAGCTGGCAACGACCCCCAACAATCTGCATCAAAGTTTTGGAGCCTAGCCCATCCGTTCCGCCCCCCTTTCCCCACCTTATACAAACTTTGAGCTAGAGTCACCAAATTTGGTATGAAGGTAGCATTTGACATTCCACAAGGATCTGCAGCAAAAATTTGGATGCCACGCCCAACCATACCGCCCCCAGCCCCCCTTTCCCCACTTTATACAAACTTCGAGCTAGAGTCACCAAATTTGGTATGAAGAGAGCAATTGACATCCCACATGGATCGGAAGCAAAAATTTGAATGCCACGCCCGCCCATACCGCCCCAAGCCCCATAGCCCCCCTTTCACCACCTTTTACATGCTTCGAACTAGAGTCACCAAATTTGGTATGAAGGTAGCATTTGACATTCCACAAGGATCTGCAGCAAAAATTTGGATGCCACGCCCAACCATACCGCCCCCAGCCCCATAGCCCCCCTCTCCCCACTTTATACAAATTTTGAGCTAGAGTTAACAAATTTGGTATCAAGGTAGCATTTGACATTCCACAAGGATCTGCAGCAAAAATTTTGATGCCACGCCCAACCATACCGCCCCCAGCCCCCCTTTCCCCACTTTATACAAACTTCGAGCTAGAGTCACCAAATTTGGTATGAAGAGAGCAATTGACATCCCACATGGATCGGCAGCAAAAATTTGAATGCCACGCCCACCCATACCGCCCCAAGCCCCATAGCCCCCCTTTCACCACCTTTTACATGCTTCGAACTAGAGTCACCAAATTTGGTATGAAGGTAGCGTTTGACATTCCACAAGGATCTGCAGCAAAAATTTGGATGCCACGCCCAACCATACCGCCCCCAGCCCCATAGCCCCCTTTCCCCACCTTATACAAACTTTGAGCTAGAGTCAACAAATTTGGTATCAAGGTAGCATTTGACATTCCACAAGGATCTGCAGCAAAAATTTGGATGCCACGCCCAACCATACCGCCCCCAGCCCCCATTTCCCCACTTTATACAAACTTTGAGCTAGAGTCACCAAATTTGGTATAAAGGTAGCATTTGACATTCCACAAGGATCTGCAGCAAAAATTTGGATGCCACGCCCAACCATACCGCCCCCAGCCCCCCTTTCCCTACTTTTACAAACTTTGAGCTAGAGTCACCAAATTTGTTATGAAGATAGCAATTGACATTCCACAAAGATCTGCATCAAAAATTTGGATGATATTCCACCCATACCGCCCCCAGCCCCCCTTTCCCCACTTTATACAAACTTCGAGCTAGAGTCGTATTTTAGTCTTTGGCAAGTGCTGCAGTTGTTGATGAATTGGGTTATTTTTTGTTTAAGGTTTGGGTTATAAATTGTCCGTTTAAGATGTTTAAAGGTTTCTTCGATTCCTCTATGGTTGTTCTTGGTATGATAGTTTTCCAAAATGGGTCTTAACGTTTCGTCATCATTAAGGTCTTCTATTAAGTGGTTGCATCTTATGATCTTATATAATCCTGTGTTTTGAAAAAATTATTCATATGTTGCGTTAATAACTGTGAATATATTGTCTGGTGCTAATATAGCGAGGGTTTTGTGAGGTTTTAGTATTTTTTTGAGTACTATTATTGTATTCTCTCTTTATATGTTTCTTCTGAGACGATTTTTCTTATCTTGTGAGTGAAAGGAGTGAGTTGTTCTATTCTTTGTGGTGATTGAACTTGAAAAATGATTTGTATATTAAATTCGTTGATTGGTTTATCGGACATTTTTATGGCGTGATTAATTTGTGATGTGTTGTCAAGATCATTAACGTTAATGTCTGCTGATATACGACTAAGCGCATCGGCCACTACATTTTGTGATCCTTTAGTATAGACTACTTCGTAATCGTATTCTAGGAGTTTGAGTTTCCAGCGAACTAGTTTTGAATTTGGCTCTTTAAAATTCATTAGCCATGTAAGGGGTCTATGATCTGTTACAAGTTTGAATTTTTGACCGAAGATGTATGGTCTAAAGTGTTTAGTTGCCCAAACAATTGCTAGCATTTCTTTTTCTACTGTTGAGTAGTTTTGTTCCGTATCTGAGAATGCTACTGGTCGGTCGGCACCCAAGTTTCCTTGAGAGAGTACTGCGCCAATTGCTACATTGCTAGCATCAGTTGTTAGGATAAATGGTTTTGAAAATTCGGGATATTGTAAAATTGGTTCGTTGCATAATAGTGTTTTACAAGTGTTAAAAGCATTTATGTATTCTTCGTTCATTATTTCTGAAGCGTTGCTTTTTAATTGTTGGGTCAGTGGTTTTGTGATTTGAGCGAAATCTCTGATGAACTTTCTATAATAGCCCAATAGACCCAAGAATGATTTGATTTGTTTTTTAGTCTTAGGGATGGGGAAGGCTTTGATTGTCTCTAGTTTTTTTGGATTAGGTTTGATACCTTGTTCTGAAACTACATGTCCTAAGTATTCGATCTCCTTCCTGAGGAATTCGGATTTTTCGGGTTGTAACTTGAGGTTAGCTGAATTTATTTTCTTAAAAATTGTTTTTAGGTCGTTAATATGTTCTTGCAGTGAGGGTGAAAATACGATAATATCGTCTAAGTAGATGAGGCAACTTTTGCCATTTAGGTCGGCCAATATGCTGTCCATAACTCTTTGGAAAGTTGCCGGAGCATTGGTTAGACCAAACGGCATTCTAACGAATTCAAAATGGCCACCTTCTGCTGAGAATGCGGTCTTTTCTATGTCTTTGGGGTCCATTTCAATTTGATGATATCCACTAGCTAAGTCTAATGCTGAAAAGTATTTTGCCCGTCCTACTTTGTCGAGTACTTCATTTATGTTGGGCATAGGGTATTTGTCTTTGATGGTTTTTATACTCGTTACCGAAGGTAAAGAGTATATTGGTTTTGTGCAATGTCCGTCATGGTGTCTGTCCGTCTGTCCGTCCGTATGTGTGCAAGTTTTTTCCACACCCTTCAAGCTAGGGACTTGAAACTTTCCAATTCTCTTTATCTATGGGATATTTCACACACCCTTACAGCTAGAACTACCAAATGAAGAGAGCAATTGACATCCCACATGGATCGGCAGCAAAAATTTGAATGCCACGCCCACCCATACCGCCCCAAGCCCCATAGCCCCCCTTTCACCACCTTTTACATGCTTCGAACTAGAGTCACCAAATTTGGTATGAAGGTAGCGTTTGACATTCCACAAGGATCTGCAGCAAAAATTTGGATGCCACGCCCAACCATACCGCCCCCAGCCCCATAGCCCCCTTTCCCCACCTTATACAAACATTGAGCTAGAGTCAACAAATTTGGTATCAAGGTAGCATTTGACATTCCACAAGGATCTGCAGCAAAAATTTGGATGCCACGCCCAACCATAGCGCCCCCAGCCCCCATTTCCCCACTTTATACAAACTTTGAGCTAGAGTCACCAAATTTGGTATGAAAGTAGCATTTGACATTCCACAAGGATCTGCAGCAAAAATTTGGATGCCACGCCCAACCATACCGCCCCCAGCCCCCCTTTCCCCACTTTTACAAACTTTGAGCTAGAGTCACCAAATTTGTTATGAAGATAGCAATTGACATTCCACAAAGATCTGCATCAAAAATTTGGATGATATTCCACCCATACCGCCCCCAGCCCCCCTTTCCCCACTTTATACAAACTTCGAGCTAGAGTCACCAAATTTGGTATGAAGATAGCAATTGACATTTCACATGGATGGGCATCAAAATTTTTAATACTGGTATCGAGTATACCGCAGTCGGTTGCGTCCGACTGCAACGTTTCCACTTGTTTCATTTCGTTTCTGTAGTCTACTACCAGTCGCCATTTTTTTTCTTTTGAAGCGTCCAGTTTCTTAGAAACTAAGAATACCGGAGCACTCCATGGAGAGTGACTATGTCTAATTATGTCTTGATCCAGCATTCTGGATATTTGTTGTTGGATTTCTTTTCCTTCAACGTGGCTGTATCTGAATGGTCGTTTATAAATTGGTATTTCGTCTGTGGTCTTTATTTTATGTTTAACTAGATTAGTAAATGTAAGTTTTTCTGTCTTGTCATAGAAAATTCCAGGGAATTTTTGGAACAAATCTTGTAGTGCATTTTTCTCTTCTGAATTAAGGTGTTCGGTTCGTAGTCTTGTATTAAGGTTGGTTTTTAAAGTCTTATTTTCTTCATAACGTTGATTTCAATGTGGTCGTCTTCGTTAAATGGTTCTACTTCAAGCTGAGAGTCTAGGCAGAATTTTTGTTCGTCTGTAGGAAAGTTGGTGATTTCCATATAACTTAAGTTATTATGAGCGTTATAAAGACCGCCAGAAATAATCAGGTCTTCCTGAATTCGCATTGTGTTGCAAAGAAAAGGACCGTTTTGCAGCTTAACTGGTAACGGTATTATTACTTTTGCTGCTTCTTCTATAGTGAATACTTGTGTTGCGTGGTTATTTTCAGAATATATCTGTGTTTGAAAATTTGGGGTCTCTAAGGAGAAATCTTTGAAGTTAACGTTAGCTTGTGATTGCTTTAAAATATCCATTCCTATAAGTCCGTCAAAGTACGAATGGAATTGGAATAACAATAAGCGAAAATCTCTGTTATCATTAAATTGCTTAAATAGCTTGACGTTGGTTTTCGTATGCAGAGTATGTACGTTAAGTACTGTTTTAATAGAAACTGGGTTTTCGAGGTTAATTTGGTCCGTTTGGTTTATTAAGTGTGGTCTGATAAAGGAAAAGGTTGAACCTGTATCGACTAAGAAGTGTAGAGGATTTTCCAGTTGTAGTTCTAGGAGTACAAATGGTAGTGACGAACCGTGATTGGCTTTATTTATGTAACCCGTTGGTTTGTCGAGGCTGCAGTGTAAAAATTTGCATCTTCGTCTATGTTGTGTAGTGAAGCTTGTTGGTTTTGCTCAGAATTTTCTTGAATATTGTGGAACGAAGGTTTGTTCCTCTGAGTGTTATCGTACCTTTGTCTGTTTTGCTCATTACTGTAATTTTTGTCGGGCTTAGGCATTATTGCTGGGACAGAGCGAGAATTCATGTCTTGTTTATAATTGTTGGTTTGGTTAGAAGTATTTCGTGAATTGTTCTGTGGGTTTTTGTATTGGTTGTTTCCGTTGTATCGATTGTTATTATATGAGTTGTTACCTTTGTTTTCGATTCTCTGTCTCTTTTCTGGATTGTGGCCAGAGTTACTACCGTCTGCACTACGCTTATTTTGTTGAAAATATATTTGTCTTTCCTTGGTAGCCCATTCGTAAGCTTCCTTGAGGTCTTTCGGTCTCATAGCTCTTATTGTTGCCCCTAGTGGACCTCTCATACCACTTAAAAATATATTTAAACAAGTATTGGCAAAGAGTTCTTTCTTGGTTCTGATAACAAGTGGGTCAGATTCTTTGGTTTCGGTAAGCTTGAAATGCGCGATTTTGATTTCGGTCACCTTTTCGTAAAAATCTTTAAGAGATAACTGTCTTTGTATTAGTTCGTGGAGCTCATACATTAGAGTTGGCTCGTCTCGTTTGTCCGAGCAGTGTAACATAAGAGCGTCTTTTATTTCGTCCCAGTTAAGGTTGGCTCCAGATGCATGTAGGGCATCGTTTGCTTTTCCTTCTATTTTGTTTCTAATGGACCTAAGTAGAAATTGTCCGTACGGAGTTTGTTCAGTTCCCCTAATAAATAAGAGAATTTCCTCAACGTTAATTATAAATTCGCTTAGGGTCTTGGGGTTTCCGTCATAGTTTGGGAGAAAACGAATTGCGTCTGGAATTCTTAATGAAGAGAAAACGTCCATTGGGTTGGTGGTCCCAGCTAATTGATTGGGTGGGGGGGAACTTGTGTTTGAAGTCATGGATACTGATTGAGTCGGGGCTCGAACTAAATTTTGTCCTTGTTCAATAGTTATTTCCCTGATATCTTCTAGATTAACTGCACTTCTTGTTTTACTTCTAGTTGCGGGGATTAACTTCTTAACTTTGTTGATGTTATTCATCTAGTCTGGTTATGATTTTTAAATTAAGGTTTAGTTGTGTAATTGATAAAGTGTACTTGTTCTTATTAGATAATATAATGTGTGTGTGTGTTGTGTATAGTGTTCTTAATTTTTAATTCTTACATTTATATTTTAGGTTGATACCGCTGAATTATTCGTGGAGCGTGAAGTGGACTTTATAATGTCCTGAGTCGATTTTATTCTTTGTCCTGTAGGTGTCCCCTCACGTTAGTGCGCACTGCAGCTAAAGCGAAATGAAACATAATTAGGCTCGGAACATAGAATCGATACGTATTATGTGGTGGTTTTATTTTTGTTCTTTGTTTACTCAACGAATTCCATACTGCGTACTGCAGTCATTTTTCATGTCGATGCGCACTGCATATAACACGAAATGATACACTGTTTCAGCCGTTGGAATCGATGAGTATTAATTGTATGTACATATATATATTCATATATCCATTCTTTTCTGCGCACTGCAGTTGTCTTTCATTTGTGTAACTGCGCACTGCAGTTATCACAAAACAAAACATAGTTTGGATATTTGAATTTTATAGCACGTTATTTATTAAATTGTTCTGGTTTGTCTCACTAATTGACTCACTTCACTTTCCATACATAATCTTAGTTTATTTTTCTTTTAATTGTTTACTATATTATTTTATTTATTATTAAAATTTTATTTTTTTTTTTTTATTTTTTTATTTTTTATTAAGTAGTCTTGTATTAAGGTTGGTTTTTAAAGTCTTATTTTCTTTATTTGTTTTTCACATAACGTTGATTTCAATGTGGTCGTCTTCGTTAAATGGTTCTACTTCAAGCTGAGAGTCTAGGCAGAATTTTTGTTCGTCTGTAGGAAAGTTGGTGATTTCCATATAACTTAAGTTATTATGAGCGTTATAAAGACCGCCAGAAATAATCAGGTCTTCCTGAATTCGCATTGTGTTGCAAAGAAAAGGACCGTTTTGCAGCTTAACTGGTAACGGTATTATTACTTTTGCTGCTTCTTCTATAGTGAATACTTGTGTTGCGTGGTTATTTTCAGAATATATCTGTGTTTGAAAATTTGGGGTCTCTAAGGAGAAATCTTTGAAGTTAACGTTAGCTTGTGATTGCTTTAAAATATCCATTCCTATAAGTCCGTCAAAGTACGAATGGAATTGGAATAACAATAAGCGAAATTCTCTGTTATCATTAAATTGCTTAAATAGCTTGACGTTGGTTTTCGTATGCAGAGTGTGTACGTTAAGTACTGTTTTAATAGAAACTGGGTTTTCGAGGTTAATTTGGTCCGTTTGGTTTATTAAGTGTGGTCTGATAAAGGAAAAGGTTGAACCTGTATCGACTAAGAAGTGTAGAGGATTTTCCAGTTGTAGTTCTAGGAGTACAAATGGTAGTGACGAACCGTGATTGGCTTTATTTATGTAACCTGTTGGTTTGTCGAGGCTGCTGTGTAAAAATTTGCATCTTCGTCTATGTTGTGTAGTGAAGCTTGTTGGTTTTGCTCAGAATTTTCTTGAATATTGTGGAACGAAGGTTTGTTCCTCTGAGTGTTATCGTACCTTTGTCTGTTTTGCTCATTACTGTAATTTTTGTCGGGCTTAGGCATTATTGCTGGGACAGAGCGAGAATTCATGTCTTGTTTATAATTGTTGGTTTGGTTAGAATTATTTCGTGAATTGTTCTGTGGGTTTTTGTATTGGTTGTTTCCGTTGTATCGATTGTTATTATATGAGTTGTTACCTTTGTTTTCGATTCTCTGTCTCTTTTCTGGATTGTGGCCAGAGTTACTACCGTCTGCACTACGCTTATTTTGTTGAAAATATATTTGTCTTTCCTTGGTAGCCCATTCGTAAGCTTCCTTGAGGTCTTTCGGTCTCATAGCTCTTATTGTTACCCCTAGTGGACCTCTCATACCACTTAAAAATATATTTAAACAAGTATTGGCAAAGAGTTCTTTCTTGGTTCTGATAACAAGTGGGTCAGATTCTTTGGTTTCGGTAAGCTTGAAAAGCGCGATTTTGATTTCGGTCACCTTTTCGTAAAAATCTTTAAGAGATAACTGTCTTTGTATTAGTTCGTGGAGCTCATACATTAGAGTTGGCTCGTCTCGTTTGTCCGATCAGTGTAACATAAGAGCGTCTTTTATTTCGTCCCAGTTAAGGTTGGCTCCAGATGCATGTAGGGCATCGTTTGCTTTTCCTTCTATTTTGTTTCTAATGGACCTAAGTAGAAATTGTCCGTACGGAGTTTGTTCAGTTCCCCTAATAAATAAGAGAATTTCCTCAACGTTAATTATAAATTCGCTTAGGGTCTTGGGGTTTCCGTCATAGTTTGGGAGAAAACGAATTGCGTCTGGAATTCTTAATGAAGAGAAAACGTCCATTGGGTTGGTGGTCCCAGCTAATTGATTGGGTGGGGGGGAACTTGTGTTTGAAGTCATGGATACTGATTGAGTCGGGGCTCGAACTAAATTTTGTCCTTGTTCAATAGTTATTTCCCTGATATCTTCTAGATTAACTGCACTTCTTGTTTTACTTCTAGTTGCGGGGATTAACTTCTTAACTTTGTTGATGTTATTCATCTAGTCTGGTTATGATTTTTAAATTAAGGTTTAGTTGTGTAATTGATAAAGTGTACTTGTTCTTATTAGATAATATAATGTGTGTGTGTGTTGTGTATAGTGTTCTTAATTTTTAATTCTTACATTTATATTTTAGGTTGATACCGCTGAATTATTCGTGGAGCGTGAAGTGGACTTTATAATGTCCTGAGTCGATTTTATTCTTTGTCCTGTAGGTGTCCCCTCACGTTAGTGCGCACTGCAGCTAAAGCGAAATGAAACATAATTAGGCTCGGAACATAGAATCGATACGTATTATGTGGTGGTTTTATTTTTGTTCTTTGTTTACTCAACGAATTCCATACTGCGTACTGCAGTCATTTTTCATGTCGATGCGCACTGCATATAACACGAAATGATACACTGTTTCAGCCGTTGGAATCGATGAGTATTAATTGTATGTACATATATATATTCATATATCCATTCTATTCTGCGCACTGCAGTTGTCTTTCATTTGTGTAACTGCGCACTGCAGTTATCACAAAACAAAACATAGTTTGGATATTAGAATTTTATAGCACGTTATTTATTAAATTGTTCTGGTTTGTCTCACTAATTGACTCACTTCACTTTCCATACATAATCTTAGTTTATTTTTCTTTTAATTGTTTACTATATTATTTTATTTATTATTAAAATTTTATTTTTTATTTTTTATTTATTTTTTTTAATAATAATCTTTTCATCCTTATGTATTTGAATTATTTCACTTAACTTACAATAGTATTAATCCTTTTATAGTTTGTTGTATTTGATGAAGCTGGGAGTCCTTTTTTAGTCCGGAATGCGGCTGCGCCAGTTATAGTTGTAGCCAAAGGAGAAGTGAAAGTCCTGGAGTTTATTTTAATTTTAATATATTTTATTTATCAACTGCTCAGTTTGAAGAGTAAATTTGGAATGATCATACATTGAGTATGCAAGTAGCCAAGTAGCCTTAGAATCGCCAAGCCGTCGATTCTAAGAATTGTAGTTTGTCGTGTCGGCGGTTAGAAGTCGCTGCATAGCCGTTGGCACGAGAGTTCATTTATGCCTTAGAATCGACAAGCCGTTGATTCTAAGAATTTGGCTGGGCGCCGGTGCAGCGCCAGTGGCCTCGCAATCGCTGTACTGGCCGTCGCCGCCAGAGTATTGTATGTAGCGATATTCTGCATTTATGCGAGATGTGTCGCGGTGGCAACAACTTCAGTGGCGGCGTAGTTGGTATTTTAGAAGGGGGTAATTGTGACGGGTACCGAGTAGGTAACTCGCGCACTGCAAGTCAAACAAGTCTCCGGTGTGCGGCTGGCTTTAAAATTATCGTTGAGCATTTGTGTGTAAGCTGCCTATTCTATTTGGACCAGTTCATTGATAAGTCAAAGTGGATGCAGATAGCAAACGAAAATTGTACGATACATTTAAAGCGCATAAATAATATGCTTCGTTGATGTTCGTTTCAGCGGGAGATTCATACATTTTTCATTTAACAATATAACTAACTGCTAATAGAATAGGTTTGGCCATGACTTAGACATCCTCTTAATGAACGAGAGTTCCAGGCTCGGATTCCGTGGTAGACTTTCATATTTCATAACCGGTAAGCTTAATCTAAATAATTTGTTGTAATAATTCCAAGAATCGAATTTATATCAGGAATGTAATCCGTCGATAATTCAGGAATCCTGGACCATCAGTTTCCCACCAGTATCCAATCATATTATATTCTTTGTAATGATTGCTTTTGGAAAGATAATAAGATGGCTAATAAGGCCCATGCTCACGTACGGAGTGATTGCATGGGGAAATAAGGCACAGCAAAGCACTGTGCAGAAGCAGCCTCAAAAGCTACAAAGAATGGCATGTGTAGGAATCACGGGAGCGATGAGGACCTGTCCCACATCAGCGCTTGAGGTTCAATTGAAGATAACACCACTCCATCACACAATTAGGCTGCAACAGAAGACAACCTTCTTAAGAATGTCTGTTAAAGGAGTTGGAAGAGGACATATTCTTAGTCGACTTGAGGCAGATATGCTATCGGATGAACTTCCCATACTGGCACAGCCAAGGGATGAAAGCCGAACACATGTTCGGGCAAAAGTTTCAAGTTCACCTATGTAACAAAAAGGAGTGGACATCTCTGGATGAGGACCACAATATGAAGCCACACATCATACATGAAGCCACACATCACACCGATGGATCCCTAACGCAACAAGGCTCCGGTCTTGGTGTGATAGGACCTCGGCTAATTTACCACGAGCCCCTAGGTATGCACACCAGCATATTCCAAGCTGAGGTATGTGCAATCGGGACTTTAATTTAAAACGTAACTATTGGTATAGGGATATAGCCAGCTTATCCGATAGCGAAGAAGCAATAATAGCACTTAGTAAGACCGAAATTAGGTCAAAGGTAGTTCGTAAGGTTCGAACCAAGCTAGACAATCTGTGATCACAAAATAGGCTAAGATGGCCCTAAGGCCCTAAGATGGGTCTCCGGACATGTCGACATAGCGGGGAACGAAGAGGCAGATAAGCAAGCAAGACTGGGGGCAGCGACACCCCTCATAGGACCCGAGCCTTACTGTGGTGTAGGAAGAAGCACAATACGGCAAGAGCTTAGGAATAAAGTGAGACTTATGCGAAGAACGAGCTGGGCAAGGACACCAGGCCTCAGCAAAGCAAAGCTTCTCTTGGATAGCTATAACCTCAAACGGCCAAGAAGGGGCACAATAGATCTGTTTGGTCGCAGTGCATTAACCCCCTATATAATAATAATAATAATAATGATTGCTTTCATATGTATATTTATTTATATTTCTTATTTTCATTTGCACTCTTGTTATTTAAATAAAAAACATGTTGAAACTTTGCGTGCTGCGCTGCTTTAAGGAAGAAAGCATCGAATAGAAGAAAAACATTGAAATGGCGTAGTTGTGTTGTAGTTTGCCTAGTCAACGTGACTGCAGGAACCCTACCCGTTCCTATAGATGTTAACACATCAAAAAGGATATGAAATCACTGCCACAATTGATACGAAGGAAGCACTGGGCAGTGTAGAAAGTAGGAAGGAGAAGAAGCTTTAGTTATATCGTTTTCTTTCCCGGTATTTATTTTTATTTGCTGTCCGGATGTCCAGCAAAAATGAGCGACTCGAGACCACTGGTCGAGGATTGGCCAACCTGTCTGGGTGTTCACAGGTTTTTGCTGTCGCAACTGATATTGAATTTATACAGTTTTACACTTTTTTGTTTATTTTCGTTTCGTTCATTTTACAATTAATTTTTCTCTTTTGAATTTATATGAAGTTAATTTAAATTTAAGAAAATGCAATGTTAGCATTAAATGATGTACATACTTATGTAAATGTTTATATGTGTAAGTTATTTTTTATGGTGGGACGAGAATGTGTTAATGTGGGGGTAAGATTTTGGTTTTTGGTAAGTGCTCAGGGAGTCGGCGCTGAGTCGTAAAACGCCAATTCGTAGGCAGGGAGGTCACATTACGGGTAAATAATACCATCTTTCTACCTTGCTTATTAGAAAAAGCATAATAAATTGCCCGATTGCGAGATTTGCCAGTATAGTAGCTGCGAGTCCGTTAGTTGCTAGTTTTTATAAAAATATAATTTTGTAATAAACCGGCTAGCTCTTTTTTAAAGTCTTCTCCAGCCTTGGGTAACCGATTTGCTAGCTGGCTGTCGACACAATTTTCTGAGGAAAAGCTGACAGTTTTTATACTCGATACAGAAGGTAAAGAGTATATTGAGTTTGTGCAATGTCCGTCATGGTGTCTGTCCGTCTGTATGAACGCAACTTTTTTCCACACCCTTCAAGCTAGGGACTTGAAACTTTCCAATTCTCTTTATATATAGGATAGTAAATTAAAGTGTCAAGATTGGGGTTCTACGATAACTGGGGGGCTGGCAAATCGATAAGTTCGATAGCTCAAAACCGATAGATCCACATATTTCGTACATCCTTACAACTAGAACTACCGAATTTAGTGTGAAGATAGCTACTAGCAACCCCCAAAAAACTGCATCAAAAATGTTGGAGCCACGCCCACCCATTCCGCCCCCAGCCTCCCGAAATTTAAAGCCAACAAAGCCTATATCTCCCACAGTTTTTGAGCTATAGCCACCAAATTTGGTGCCAAGATAGGTGATGATGACCCCCTAAAAACTGCTTCAAAAGTTTGGATACCATGCCCACCAATACTGCCCTAGCCGCCCCCATCCACCCCAACGCTTCGTCAAAAACGGGAATTCGTGTATCTTCCAGAGTTGTGGTGCAAGAGCCACCAATTTTGGTAGGAAGATAGCTGGCAATGACCCCCAAAAATCTGAATCAAAGTTTTGGAGCCACACCCACCCATTTCGCCCCCCTTTCTCCACCTTTTACAAACTTCGAGCTAGAGTCACCAAATTTGGTATGAAGATAGCAATTGACATTTCAAAAAGATCTGCATCAAAAATTTTGATTCCACACACACTCATACCAACCCCAGCCCTCCTTTCCCCACCTTTTACAAACTTCGAGCTAGAGTCACCAAATTTGGTATGAAGATAGCAATTGACATTTCACTAAGATCTGCATCAAAAATTTTAATGCCACACCCACCCAATCCGCTCCCAGCCCCCTTTTCCCCACATTTGACAAACTTCGAGCTAGAGTCACCAAATTTGGAAGGAAGATAGCTGGTGGCATCCTCATCTGCATCGGAGAATCTTCAAGGCAGCGTACACCCCTGCCGCATCCGTACCCCTTTGCAATCAGGCCTCTTTTTACCGGTTTTAATACTGATATCGAGTATGCCGCAGTCGGTTGCGTCCGATTGCAACGTTTCCACTTGTTTGGTCTAGCGACCGCTTGCAGGCACTCTTTTTGCGCATCGCTAGTCTGTCACATCGAATCGGCGTGTGACGCTGTTCAAGCATCCGCAGATGATCCCTGATTTCACCTCTTAAATAAAGCGATAAACTCTTTCCCCCATTGAGGTTAAAATCATGAGTTTTTTATTAAATTTTTACAAGTGTTTATAGAGAAAACGGCACTTTATTTTTATCCTTGAAAACTTTATTTTTAAAGGAATTATAATGATTTGAGCTTATAATCCTTAAAGCGTACAAAATGCGTGGGATAAGCATTAATTCATTCGATGAGTTTTTTGGCTTTAAAATATCTGCGAAGGTAAAGAACTTGCCAGGTTGCCAAACCAAGCAAGCAGCACATGCTAAATATGCTGAAGAACAGTACTCTACTATTAGTTTTCTCTGCAATAAAAGAATAAAAAAGTATTTTAGCAAGCATTATTAATTGTTTTCACCTAAATACCATTAGTATCCCGCATTTCCTCCTCCCGTTTACGCATTAGAGCAAAGTCACGCACGATAGAATCTGAAAGATCTTCTAAGCGTTTGAGGTCCACTTCGAGCGGTTTAAGTTTAGCCGCCTCTCCGATCTATAGTATTAATAAAGGTTAAATCAATATTTTAATAATCAGACAGTTCATTTTAACTTACGCCTTCATAGCTTTTAGTTTCAACTCCTTTTTTAGTAACTAAGGAAACTTCTTGACTAATTCCACGTAGGTCTAAAGCAAAAAAATTTATGTCAAACCTTTTAAGTAGTTGACATTTGTTACTAAACAATAACGCCATGTTTAAACTTACGTGGTGGAACTTTTGATATAAAACAAATTTCATACGCGTCATACACTTCAGACATAAAGCTAAACTTTCCTTTTGTAATGTGTTCCTTTTGCGATAGTATGTGACCCTTTGTGTCGCGAGCCTAGAATTTGTATTAATTTTGTAATGAGAGAAAATATAGAAAACATGTACTTACAATGTAGTCTATAATTTGGCCAGGAACATCGGAGGCCTCGTATTCACCCATTACTAGTTGATTTGCTTGTATATCTTCTTTAAGGCATTTTTGTGTGTTTGGTGTCAAGTGAAACATGACACAATCGATGTTCCACAAAAATCCTAATATGGCAAAAATTCCTAATAATGATTTAAACATTTTGCTGATGTCTAACACACAAACAGAAAATTTGACAACCGAGAAACAGATGAGTTGGCTTATGGATATGTTACTTTGAACAATCGATATATTTGTAAGTCAGCATTTGCGATAGATTTCAGATAGTTCTAATTCTAAATGTAGTGTGGCATTTAGGTAAAGTTGTTTGGACCGAAAATAAGCCACCTTGGCGCAATGATCCTGTTAATGCATTACATATATATATTTCTTGAAATCGCAAGTCTTATCACTTGAAAATATTAAAAATAAAATCTTCCATGCCCCATTAACTGCAATCTAGAAATTCCCTGCCGCTATAAGATTACATTGATATTATTTTACATATATTATTATTATATTTCCAATCTTTGGTTAAATAGTTTTGAGTATTGATAGCACGAACTGAACTAGCAAAAGAGAATAGTAACCAAGGAGAAGTTTCTTTAAAAGCAGAAAGCTGAAAATCTTGAAGAAGATTTTGGCTGCACTTTGGGAAGGAAAGAAGCGAGCTATACGCTAGGCGTCTACTACCCAGCTTGTTGCGCCCACAATTCAAGTCATTCTCTTTTAGAAACTTTGTTGCCACGCCATTAAACTCCGCCTCACACCCTACTGCTTTTAAAATCCGGAAATAGCTACATATATCTTGCACAACTTTTAAGCTAGATGTACCAAATTTTCAACATAGAAGATGACATTTACAGCCTTTTTTTTAGAGCTTTTTAAATATTGAAACGCTTATATACTCCACAGCTTTTATGGTGTTTTAATAATGGTGTCAAACCATTTTGCAATGTTTTCATTTGGTATAGCTGTGACGTTTAGCACGTTGACAAGATTGGACTTAATTGTGGATATTGGACCAAATCATACAAGACTATGAATACCTCAATAGTAATGTCTTGAATATAGTATTTCGAAATTAATATGTGCTTTTGTGGTAAACTTATTTTATTTTAATTTTAATGTCTGTCAGTTATTTAAAGTCGGAATTAAATTACATATAAAATTAGTGTTATATGTTGTTACTTTTTAAAATAACTTTTTGCAATCCTGTTGAAAATAGGCTATAAGAATTAAAAATACTTCTGTATCTACACTACATGACAACCCTTGTGCTCTGTTCCAACGGCGCGATAAAAAACACTGGCTTTTGGGAATCGCTAGTGTGTGTGCCAGTGTTGCCAACTTTTTTTGAGCAAAAAAAGCTAGAAAGGCAAAAAAATAAAGCAAAAAAAGCTATTTACATACAAATGATACCAAATGACTCGTACAGAAAAAAGCTGTCCCATACAATATTTGAAAATTTTTCCCGCAATCTCGTTTTGAAAAAAGCCAGATCTGACGGGGAAAAAGCGAAATTGGTAACACTGGTGTGTGCGAGTATATGTGTATGTATTCATTTGTAAATGAGTGTAACTCTGTATGTCAAAAATACACTGTTAAAGAGATTTTAACTGCAAATTTTACGTCCGTTGTGTTTATTTATTATTTTTTGGTGAGATACATTTCAATTCATAAAATCAGTTCAACTTTTAATTGTCGATAATTGTAGCTAACTAAGAAAGCTGAATTCGGCAGCAAATGTCAGGCGTGGATCAGGTAATTGCCATTTTGTATATGTACCAACATACTACATACTTAAATGCGCAAACTCTTATACATACATACACATTGTCGTTTGTTATAACTTTTTAAGGCTTAAAAATTTCCTAATGGTTTGATACTTGTATGTAATGTACATAAATCCCTATTAACATATGTACATATGTATGTATGTATTTTTTAAGTGTAATGAATTTAATATCTATGTTCGTATCAAAAAATTCATGTATGTTTATTTCTTTCAGAAAGTATCAGAAACTGCAGGTACATACTTAATATTGTCCTGGTTTAATAAAAACTTCAATATCCAAAATTAGGTCTGAACATATGTAAGTATGCATGCATGTAAACATACAGACATACATACTAAACACTTTATTTTTCTACATACAATAAAATTGTATATATATACGTGGGCCAAAAAAGTATTGGCACAAGAGCAATATCAAGTTCCGAGCACTATAACTTTTGATCCTGAAGGATGACAGCCAAATGGAAAATGCTATTTTATAGAACGATAAATTACCTATTTATATCACAAAACCAAATTCAAATATTCATATTTTGTCCTTATGCTTGTTACAGTGAAAAAAGGCACAAATTTACGCCAAAAAAGTATTGGCACACTTCATAAAAAACGTTAATAATCCATAAAATATTGGTATAAACAAAAAATTAATATTTTGTTGGGCCGCCATTGGCCTTGATCACGGCTTGAAGACGTCGTTTCATACTTCCAACTAAGTTGGCGGTCTCCTGGCTGGTTATTAGACCCCATTGGGTAACGAGCGCCTGTTTGAGAGATTCCTTCGACGTTATGGGCTGAGAACGTATTTTTTTGTCCAGAATATGCCAAATATGCTCGATAGGGTTGAGGTCCGGTGATTGTGGTGGTGTTTTCAGCTGCTTGCAGTGGTATATCAGCCATTCCTGCACTAAATATGACGAATGTTTGGGATCATTGTCTTGTTGGAACAGCCAATTCGTCCCATGCAGCCCCAATTTCTCAACACTGGGTGTCAAATTATTTTTTAAAATGTTGAGAAAGACGTGTTTATCCATTGTTTCATTAATAAATGCCAATTGACCAACGCCAGAAGCTGCACAACACCCCCACACCATAACGTTCCCACCACCATGCTTAACAGTTTTAATAAAATTTTTTTCTTCGAGCTCCTTATTAGCTTTACGCCACACTTTTTGGGCACCATTGGATCCAAAAATGTTAAACTTGGATTCGTCACTGAATAAGACAGTATTCCAAAAAGAATCCGGCTGGTTTACGTGAGCCTTAGCAAATTCTAGCCTCTTCTGTTTGTTTGCCTTTGATATGAGTGGCTTGCGACGTGGTACTCTAGCATTGTACCCAGCCTTATAGAGCGTATTCCGCACAGTTTGTGGGCAAAAGTTTTCTTTAAAAGATTCCTGCAACCTATGACATTGTTTTACATGTGATTTCATCGGATCTTGAGCCACTGCAGCCACTATAACCCTCTCTTGACGCTGAGTAAATTTTTTTGGACGTCCAATTCGGCTCTCTGGCTCTAATTTTCCGCTGGTGACGTAATGTTTAATAATATTACGAACACTTGACGATGACCTGTCAACTAATACACCAATTTCCCGATAAGTTTTGTTTTGAATATAAAGTTTTATAATCAATTTTCGCGATTCAATAGAAATTTCTGATCCTCTGCCCATGTGCGTATTGCAGAAGCTGAACGCAAAGTGTGATGCAAAAAAAAAACGGGAATTTACCGTTACAATAGCATAAGCAAAGGCCAGTATGCTGTCTGTGCCAATACTTTTTTGGCGTAAATTTGTGCCTTTTTTCACTGTTACAAGCATAAGTAAGGACAAAATATGAATATTTGAATTTGGTTTTGTGATATAAATAGGTAATTTATCGTTCTATAAAATAGCATTTTCCATTTGGCTGTCGTCCTTCAGGATCAAAAGTTATAGCGTTCGGAACTTGAAATTTTCTCTTGTGCCAATACTTTTTTGGCCCACTGTATATATATATATATGTGTAGTAATATTTTCTTGTAATAAATTTGTCTTTGTATATAAATACATGCATACATATGTATCAATACAACTGAACTTTTTGCTTATGTTTATTTGTTTATTCATTTCTAAATGGTAAACTACCTTAAGAAAAATCCGTTGAGGAGCGTAATATACCATGGAGCCAACAAGTTGATGAGGCCTCCTATGAAAACCTATCTTCCCCAGTCATCGATGATAACTCTGGTAGCGTTAATTTAACAATATTTAAGACTTACTCTACTTTGCAAATTTACTTTTAAATAAAAGGTTTGCAAGGCTCGATGCAGTTCCAATTTCCCCCGTTTATCGTTAAAGAAAATACAAGCATTCCTTTGAGTACCCAGGGCAAAGGACGTAAGACATCTCACAATCATGGTAAGTAAAGCGATGCTAAGACACTCCTGGGATATTTATTTTTAATTCAGGTCACTACAAATAAGAGTGGTGCCTTAAAAAAAAAAAATTAAAACTCAATGGGACAAAATATAAAACTTCGCACATACAACCTAACCTACTAATTATGTTTTTCTAGTGTGGCTAAAAGATTAATCTTAATCGGACGAAATGTATTCCGGACGGAATTATACCGCGGTTGGGGCTCAAGCTTACCGAACATTTGAGCACCATAGTGTCTTATTTTAGCCCGTAGATTCAACGCTCGGCGTTTTGGACCTCCTTTTAACGAAATATTTTTTTTGATTACTCAAAACAGAAATCAATACAATAACACATTTTGCATTTACCGTCTTGTTAACGTGTTTTTTGCTGGGTGCATGGCATTACGCCCAGTGTCATAACGGCCACGGGCGTCTTTTTTGAAAACAAATTTTTGCCTACGTCCTTAAGTAAATTTTGATACAACATTTTTAGAAAAATTAATTTATATTTTATTGGTAAACTTTAAGTAGGATCTTAAATATCTGTCTGTAATATGGGCATAGCAACAGAGAGTTAGTCGATCTATTTTTTATTTAAGTTTGAAGATCAACGACAAACTAATAAGAATATCATTGTGGTGAAAACATGTTCAATGCGATAACAAACGAGATAAGAGAATAAATGGTGCTTTTATTGATTCTTAATGCACTTTGCACGTTTGTAGAAATTTAGGACAGTATGACACTTAAACATTTTGGTAGTGGGCGCAATAGCACTTCTATTATTCTCTGATCTTTCCCATACAATTTCTTGTTGCGATAGCCGGCTCCACTGTTGTTTCTTGTTGGTTGGTTTATAAGTCAGAACTTAATGAAGAACCATTATTACGTCATAATTTTTATCGTTGCGATAATTTTTACATGCTTTTATTCAATTCGACTTCTCTGTATGTTTGTTTGTACCGGAATCTTGTTATCAAATTTTCGCCAGGTTCACGACTAGCTAGAGCTCTGAAATTTTCACCAAAGATGTGTTTCAGATAACAATACATGTTTTTAAAGTTTTTGGAACGGTAAAATATGTAATATTATGTAAAAACCACGAAAACCAGTTTTCCCTTTTGCTTAAATTACTAATTATACTCGATAACGAAGGTAAAGAGTATATTGAGTTTGTGCAATGTCCGTCATGGTGTCTGTCCGTATGTCTGTCTGTCCGTCTGTATGAACGCAACTTTTTTCAACACTCTTCAAGATAGAGACTTGAAACTTTCCAATTCTCTTTATCTATCTAAAGTGTCAAGATGGGGGTTATACGATAACTGGGGGGCTGGCAAATCGATAAATTCGATAGCTCAAAACCGATAAATCCACATATTTCGCACATCCTTACAGCTAGAACTACCAAATTTGGGAAGATAGCTACTATCAAAACTACCGTCCAAAAAACTGCATCAAAAATTTTGGAGCCACGCCCACTCATTCCGCCCACATCCCCATGCATTTTGAAATCAGAAATGGTTATATCTCCCACAGTTCTTTAGCTAGAGCCACCAAATTTGGTGCCAAGATAGCTGGCAATGAGCCCCAAATATCTGCATAAAAGTTTTGGAGCCACGCCAACCCATTTCGCCCCCCTTTCCACACCTATTACAAACTTTTAGCTAGAGCCACCAAATTTGGTATGAAGAGAGCAATTGACATTTCAAAAAGATCTGCATCAAAAATTTGGATTCCACACACACCCATACCAACCCCAGCCCTCCTTTCCCCACCTTTTACAAACTTCGAGCTAGAGTCACCAAATTTGGAAGGAAGATAGCTTGTGGCATCCCCATCTGCATCGGAGAATCTTCAAGGCAGCGTACACCCCTGCCGCATCCGTACCCCTTTGCAATCAGGCCTCTTTTTACCGTTTTTAGTACTGGTATCGAGTATGCCGCAATCGGTTGCGTCCGACTGCAACGTTTCCACTTGTTTGTCTATTAAGTTTGCACAGCTCTAGTAGCATATAGAGAAGACAGCGGCTTCTCAGGCCCAAGGTCGTGGAATCGATCTCCGATCGAGACACATTTTTTTAATGTTTTTTTTTTTTTGTTTTTATTATATAAACCTTTTTAAACTATCGATTACATACGTATGCAAGAAAGCGTATAAAAGCATGTCTTTAAAATTTTTTTTGATTCTCTTGTTTCTTATCTGTCATTATTACCTCGCAAATATTAAAACTGTAAGGATATTTTATTACTTTGTCTTATTGGTCATTATTACATCACTGATATTTAAACAGTAAAGATATTTTCTTAAAGCGTTTTTAAAATTTAATGTTGCAAATTGTTCGAAATGCTCAAAAAAAAATTATCAATTAGGAGAAAATCATCATCATCAGAGGAGAAACAGAAGTTCAACGAGAGTATCATATGTTCTATATTCGTAGAGCAGACGCCAAAAAGCACCACAGCAACGGGTGGTTAGGGTCCACTAGTTTTAAATAAAACTCTAAACCACAAATTTTCAAACATTTCTCTCTACGAAAAGTTTTCTTCTTCCCTTGAAATTAAATATATGGACTATAATTGTATATCTCATTACCAGTGCGTAACGACACTCACTGTCGATTGATATACAGATTTATTAATAATCTAAAGAACATTTAACATAGCTGAGAGTTTAATCAGAGTAATTCATTTATCACATCATTTTTATTAAATTATTGTGTTTAAAATGAATGTGTTATTCAGTAAAAAATATAATTTTGACGATCATTTTTGCTTAAAATTATCACACGACTTTTAGTTCTTAATTATGAATCAGTTCACAGATAATATATTTAATTATTTATTTTAATACATTCAATTTCACATTTAAGTAAATTTTTGTGATGTTTTGGGTTTTTTGCAAAAAGATTCGTGAATTTCAAAATTTTCCAATTTTATTCGTTACGGCTAGAAAAATTACTGCACACCAACATCTGTAATGTTTAGTAAAATATGAATAAACTATGTAATTTTTTTTTTTTTTTTTAACAAGTAAACCTTGGCTTTTAATATGTCTTTTGTCCATTCCTCCTTTGAAATCGTTTGTATGGTGTTATTTAGAACTCTTTGGACTTTGTCAACCTGTTTTTTAAATGTATATATTATTTCAGTTGTAGTAGCTATTGGCTGTTTAGAACACCAACACTCTTTATTGGTCACAAAACTTAATGATGCGTATAGGATGCCGGCTTCTTTAGCCAATACTGCTTCTGGACAAAGTGTCATGCTTAAAAGATCAGCTCCCCAATTGCGGTATAAATGGTTTTCTGCAATAGTGGAATACCGTGGACCTTCTAGTGTGATTACAGTTGCCTTAGAATGTACGGGAAGTTGTAGTTCTCTTATTCCTTTTAAAATATGATTTCGTGTACGTTCGCAAAATGCAGGATACATTGGGAGATGGCACACGCCAAATGGGCTTCCCACAGCGCCATCATAAAATGTTTGAGCACGTTTTGATGTATTGTCAATTATATCGTGTGGAACAATAATGTCACCAGGCTGAATATTGTCACGGAGGGAGCTGACGGTGTGTGTTCCTAATATATGTGTGCAGCCCAACTTACGCATGGCCCAAATGTTGGCTCTATAATTAATATTTGAAGGCATTATTTCATGAAGACGTCCATTGCGCGAGAGAAGAGCACATTTGACATTTTCAATGCATCCTTCAACAACAATGTCTGACGGTTTTCCAAAGGGTGTGCATATAGCGAATTCTTTTCTGTCGCTCAGTACTAAAGGTGAATCGAGGCCAGATTCACCTATAATACCAATTTTGGTTAATTTGCTTTCACTTAAAATTTCGTCCATTATTGTAATGTAAATTACTCTTTTTTTTATCTAATGTTATTTTGTGAATGACCTAAATATATTATTCCTTATATTAATAAAAATGTCATATAAGTTGACTATATTAACGCAGAAAGCTTGTTAACTAAAAAAAAAGGCTTTCAAATTCTTTGTATACATTTTGACTAAAGGCAGAGTATATTCGTTTTGTGCCATGTTTATACCCTTCACACATGTGAAACAGGATATATTGAGTTTGTCATGAATCTGTAACGCCTTAAAGGAATGATGGGAGACCCCACAAACTATTTATCAAAATGATCAGGACGAGCTCAGGAGTTGATTTCCGTCTGTCTGTCCTTCTGTTCGTCTGTCTGTCTGTTTCAACACGATTTCCGGCCAAACTGCTGAGCCGATCTTGATGAAGCTTTCATAGATTGCTTAGATCATGTCGGGTTTGTTCACTATGAAATTTCATCCCGCTCGGAGCATTCTACGGTTATGTCGCCATACAAACTGACCATATCGTACTTTCAATTGTTGTTGCTGTCGTGCACTTTCAAGTACCTTCATATAGCTCATTTGCTTCAAAAGTGGTATAACGCAAAAAATTGTCAAATGTTTGTAGTTGTAGTCGCACACGAACAAGTAAATGACGCTCAAGAGTAAAAATAGGAGCGAAAAATTACCAAAAAAAACACCACAGAAACATAACATAACTGCACAGAAACATAAAAAAGAAGGGGGAGCATTGATTTGGCTGACTGTCTACCGTCAAGCTAATAAATTCAAATTCAATTTATTGAGGCTTGATATTTTTATATTCGATACCGAAGGTAAAGAGTATATTGAGTTTGTGCAATGTCCGTCGTGGTGTCTGTTCGTCTGTATGAACGCAACTTTTTTGCACACCCTTCAAGCTAGAGTTTTGAAACTTTCCAATTCTCTTTATCTATAGGATAGTAAATTAAAGTGTCAAGATTGGGGTTCTAAGATAACTGGGGGGCTGGCAAATCGATAAGTTCGATAGCTCAAATCCACATATTTCGTACATCCTTACAACTAGAACTACCGAATTTAGTGTGAAGATAGCTACTAGCAACCCCAAAAAAACTGCATCAAAAATTTTAGAGCCACACTCACCCATTCCGCCCCCAGCGTCCCGCAATTTAAAGCCAACAAAGCCTATATCTCCCAAAGTTTTTGAGCTATAGCCACCAAATTTGGTGCCAAGATAGGTGATGATGACCCCCAAAAACTGCATCAAAAGTTTGGATGCCACTTCCACCAATCCGTCTCCAGCCCCCCTTGCCACAGCTTTTAAAAACTTTGAGCTAGAGTCACCAAATTTGGTATGAAGATAGCAATTGACATTTCACAAAGATCTGCATCAAAAATTTGAATGCCACGCCCACCCATAACGCCCCCAGCCCCCCTTCCCCCACCTTTTACAAACTTTGAGCTAGAGTCACCAAATTTGAAAGGAATATTGCTGGTGGCATCCCCATCTGCATCGGAGAATCTTTAAGGCAGCGTACACCCTGCCGCATCCGTACCCCTTTGCAATCAAGCCTCTTTTTACCGGTTTTAATACTGGCATCGAGTATGCCGCAGTCGGTTGCGTCCGACTGCAACGCTTTCACTTGTTTTTACATGCTAATTTGCATAGTTAAATGATTTTATACTTAGGACTTTATACATATTATTCTAATTTTATTATAATAAAAATAACCTTTGTGACGAGTATTGAACACATTCGCTTGCTCTCGGCTTTTGAACATAAAAATACTTAACAGAGCACAAAAAAAATTTTTTTTTTAAATTAAACGATCACCCTTTAAAAATAATAAGCAACAAGTAGAGGTGGGCACGGGCTGGGTATTTTTTGGGTACCCGTGGGCACCCGCGGGTAACCTTGGGTACGGGCTGAAAAATCATATTTTGGGTTAGGTGTGGGCGGGTGTGGGTCAGTCCGTTCAATCCATTTTACCCGAAATAAGTTTAGTAAATATATTGGTAAATACTTAGAAGTTTCCTTTATTTTGTAACTTGTTTTAAAAACCCTCCGTTTAAAGAGTTAAATGATGATTGAATATCGCGAAACGTTAAAAGACAATCTTGATGACTCGCAAACTGAAAACTCTTCGCCAAGCACGAGTCACGAGTTTGAAGAGTTTTTTGACACGCATCAACCAAAAAAACTAAAACTTGACTAAAATGCCATTGATTTAGATATTGAAAAGTATTTTTTTTTTTTGCAAAAATATGTAATTTTATTTAAATTAATAAAAAAAAATTAAGTTTTTGAAAATATTTCTAAATTTTTCGGTCGGGCTGGTTGGTTCGGGTATAATATTTTGTTTTGCCATCGGGTGCGGGTAAAGATTGTAATTATGTAAATGTAATTATTAGAACAGGAGTTTTCGGCACCATTCCAATATGTATCAAAATATTTATGCATATTGTTGTTGTTTTTCTGCCTACACTTTGGCCAAGTAAAAAAAAAAAAAAATTAATCCATGTGTGAAGGGTATCATAGTCTTGGCATACCCAAAATTAACTATGCGGCACTTGTTTTCATTTATTTGTATACTCAAAGTCTCCAAATTTGGTAGAAAAATAGCTGATGACATCACAAAAATATCTGTATTACAAACGTTGATGCCACGTCTACCTATGCGGCACGCCTTTTAAAAACTGCTGAATGTATGGGGACTACAGGTTTTAAAGAGCGGGTGGTAAGGATGGGCGTGGCTTCAAAATTTTTCATAAAGATCATTAGGGGAAGTTTGTCAGCTATCTTCCCACCAAATTAAGTGCTTCTAGCTGTTTGCCCTCGAAGTGTATCGACATGTTATCGAATTACCAGCTCCCCAGTGAGCTTAGCGCCCCTGTATTATCATTTTGGCTGTCGCAGACATGTACCAAGATTTTTGCAAAGTTTCAAGTCTGGCTGTAAGAGTGTCCCTGAAACGCCTTTATACGGCCTTAAACGCCTTTTGACGCTGGAGTTGAGTTAAGTGCCCTTAAATTGAGAATATTTCGCATTGTGCGGCGTTAACATTTCAACATAACCGCTACGGTGACTGCATAATGGCTCACAAATCTGGCCGGGACTGCACACAAGATGAAGATCTGACTGCGGGCGAACTCGCAAAAGCCAAGCATATTAATGCAAAAACAAAATACAATCTGGCTAAAGCTCAAAACTCGACCACAAAAACATGAAAGTTGCGCGTGTAGTACTCTTTAAAAAAAAAGTGAAATTCAGATTCTAAGCGAAAAAGTCCATGCTAGTGCAAGTAAGTAAATGATGCGCTGCAAAATTGAAATGTCATATATTGGTGTAATTATATATTACTGCTTTTGATCCTCGGAGATTGATTCACCACAAAAGTAGCGGTTGCTGTTGTAGATGTTGCTGTCGGGCTCATTCTAATATTATTCGTGAACTTCATGGCATTACAAAAAATTATCAAAATATAAGAGAGTTTGTGACAATGGCTTGGCATGCGGCGACTGACTCAAACGATTTAAGTTTTGGAATAGAAAAATATTTGCAAAATTAATTTATCGATTTCAAACAATATATCGTTTATCTCATACTATCATCTTAAAATAATATCAGAGAAACACCAACATAAGTATTTTATTGATTTGGTGGTAATAAATATTTTCACAATTTCAGATCCCAAAAAAATCTATGGAAATCCAGGTTCTTACAATAACCCAAACCGTGACATTAAGCAGTTAAATGCTTGGAGCTCAAGACGACTTTTTGCAGAAAGTTCTGTGCCGCCTGTGCGGGTATGTAATGTCTCTTAAATTAAACAAAAAATGTTTTTATAAAAACGAAAGTAAAATTTTATCGAATAATGTAGCTAATAATAATCAGTGTCATCCGACTTTCATCAAGACCATCTGTAAAATGTTTATCGAAAACTTGCGCTTATTTTAGAAATATACTTGAAAATAAAAAATGAATAAATCTTTGAAATACATCCATCATATCATGATCGGTAATTCTGTCGAGTTTGCAGTGTTATATAATTTTGCAGTGTTATATAAGAGAACTGAAGCTTATGTGAGATGTCAATTGCTATCATTCAATTCATACCAATTCATACCAAATTTGGTGACTCTAGCTCAAAGTTTGTAAAAGGTGCGGAATAGGGGGAGGAATGGGTGGGCGAGTCTCTAAAACTTTGATGCATATTTTTGGGGGTCGTTGCCAGCTATCTTCCTACCGAATTTGGTAGTTCGAGCTGTAAGGATGTGCGAAATATGTGGATTTAACGGTTTTAAGTTATCGAATTTATCGATTTGCCAGCCCCCCAGTTATCGTAGAACCCCAATCTTGACACCTTAATTTACTATTCCATAGATAAAGAGAATTGGAAAGCTTCAAGTCTCTAGCTTGAAGGGTGTGGAAAAAACTTGCAACCATACGGATGGACAGACACCATGACGGACATTGCACAAAACCTTCGGTAACGAGTATAACAAGTTAGAAGATTTTACTCGATAAAGCTCTGGTTCAAACCCTGATTCCTTGACCTTACGCGCATGGTCATGAGTGCATCTATGCATCTGATACTTAACTCAAGTCATGACCATATCGACTCGACTGTTGACGCTGATCAAGAACATATATATGTTAAGGAGTTAGAGAGCATATCCTTTTGCACAAAAACATTGTAGATTTTTCACCCACTTTATGGATCTTGGGTACACAAATCATGTTTTAGCCAACAGTTTATATGGCAGCTTTATGATGAACAAATGGGGCTTCGCTTCCTGCAACTTTTCTAAGCCTGGACCCCAATTAGTAGCTCCAATCGGTTCTTATTAAAGTTTGGAATATTTGTGTGTGTTGTTTTGTAATTTCTCTGAATTTAAAATGTCAATTTGAATTACAGTGCAGTACACACAATTCGTATAGCGAACACATTTTTTTGAAACAAAAAAATCTGTTTTATTGAGACAAAAAAAAAAAACAAGTAAGAAGGCTCTAGTCGGGAGAGCCCGACTAGAAGATACCCTGAACCCAGTTGCAATAAATATATTTAATTTATATAAGACTTTGGTATACTGGCTTAGCTTCCATCGATTAAGTTCAATATCTCCGGTGTTTCTCAACCGATTTGGACGAAATTTTCAGAAAAGTTCTATCATTATCCATTACTTCAACCCTCATTTTTAGATTTTCCAAATTCGATATTTTATTGTTATCGATATTATGTGTGTATCGGAAACCAGAATAGTTATCGATAATTTGAAGCAAACTTGTTCTGCTCATAATATAGGAGAACTTAAATACAAAATCAGAAGTCTCTAGCTCTTGTAGTCTCTGAGATCCACGCGTTCACACAGACGGACAGACGGACATGGCTATATCGTCTCGGTTGTTGATGCTGATCAAGAATATATATACTTTATAGGGTCGGAGATGCTTCCTTCTGCCTGTTACATACTTTTGCACAAAACCATTATACCCTTATTTACCCATTTTATGGGTTAAGGGTATAAAAAGGGAACGAGAAAACAAACTCAACTCTGTTCTTGATCAATGAGTGGAACGCTCAAGCAAAGATAATTTTTTCGTTTTCTTTTTGCTCGTGTTTTCCAAAGACCGTTTTGGTCAACAAGAGTAGAACTTATATAGAGTCGTCATGAGGCCAAATTCTGACTGCCAGTTGGAATAGGCAATCGTGGCGACACCTCTCTCACAAAGCGCTGCTGCTGCTTTTTTCTCTGCCAGCGCATTTTGTGCCCGATTATCAAGCCACTCGGCTTGACGACTGTTATACGCTTCTTTTCCCTCATAGCATAGCCAGCCAGCCATGCTCTGAGTATATGCCCATAGCCAGCGATTTTGCAGCGCGCAGTCGCTTCTTCGCTTGCTGTTCGCCCTTCTTTTCCTTGTATAAACATATGAGCGTGTCTACGTCACACGTATTATCAGTTTTTTTTGTCATTTTTGCGACGTTGCCTTAGTGAAGCTATGCATTATACCCACAATCATATATATTTATATATGTTTGCTGTTTTGCTAGGATTTCAACTGATTTTTGTTATTTTGTTTGGGCTGGCTAGTGTTAGTGTGTTAGTGATTTTGTATTTCTACATGACATATTTAATTGTATGCGTAGCATTTGCCATGGCATTCATTGACCTTTCTCTACTATTATCAATTCAATTTGGTGCAGAATTTGTATTTTGCCTATAAAAACCTAAAAAGCAATACTTCCAAGGCAGCCAAATATCATATTTTGTGCTGATCGACCATTTGCAGTTTCAGGCGAACAGCTATATAAACAAGCGTCAAACAAAATTTGCTTGCCGATCAGCAGCAAAATGTAAAATAGACACTAAGTCTAGGTTTTTGGTGAACATTGGCGATAAGCAGCAAAATGATATGAGTGTGTGAAGTAGGCCGCGTCGGCCCCTTCACAAATAGTTAAATCATATTATATTTATAGTTTAAAGTCGCAACAAAATATGATATTTGGCTGCCTTGGAAGTATTGCTTTTTAGGTTTTTATAGGCAAAATACAAATTCTGCACCAAATTGAATTGATAATAGAGAAAGGTCAATGAATGCCATGGCAAATGCTACGCATACAATTAAATATGTCATGTAGAAATACAAAATCACTAACACTAGCTAGGTTTTTGATGCAGTTTTTTGGGGGTCATCTTCACCTATCTTGGCACAAAATTAGGTGGCTCTAGCTCAAAAACTGTGTTTATATGATTTTTATACTCGTTGCCGAAGGTAAAGAGTATATTGGGTTTGTGCAATGTCCGTCGTGGTGGCCGTCCTTCTGTATGTTCGCAACTTTTTTCCACACCCTTCAAGCTAGGGACTTGAAACTTTCGAATTCTCTTCATCTATGGGATAGTAAATTAAAGCGTCAAGGTGGGGGTTCTACGATAACTGGGGGGCTGGCAAATCGATAAATTCGATAACTCAAAACCGATAAATCCACATATTTCGCACATCCTTACGGCTTGAACTACCAAATTAGGTGAGAAGATAGCTACTGGCAACCACCAACAAACTGCATCAAAAATTGGAGCCATGCCTACCCTTTCCGCCCCCAGCCTATATCTCCCACAGTTGTTTAGCTAGAGCCACCAAATTTGGTGCCAAGATAGGTGAGGATGACCCCCTAAAAATTTCATCAAAAGTTTGGATGCCACGCCCACTAATACTGCCCTAGCCCCCCTTTCCCCACTTTTTACAAACTTCAAGCTAGAGTCCCCAAATTTGGTATGAAGATAGTAATTGACATCCCACATGGATCAGCAGCAAAAATTTGAATGCCACGCCAACGCATACCGCCCCCATCCCCTTTCCCCCACCTTTTGAAAACTTTGAGTTAAAGTCACCAAATTTGGTATGAAGATAGCATTCGACATCCCACATGGATCAGCAGCAAAAACTTGAATGCCACGCCAACGCATACCGCCCCTAGCTCTCCTCTCCCCACCTTTTACAAACTTTGAGCTAGAGTCACTAAATTTAGTATAAAGATACTAATTGACATCCCACATAGATCTGCACCAAAAATTTGAATGCCATGCCCATCCTTCAGTCCCATCCCACTTTCCACATCTTTTACAAACTTTGAGCTAGAGTCACCAAATTTGGTATGAAGATAGCAATTGACATCCCACATAGATCTGCACCAAAAATTGAAAGAACGCCCACCCCTTCAGCCCCAGCTCTCTTTCCCTACCTTATCAAACTTTGTGCTAGAGTCACCGAATTTGGTATGAAGATAGCAATTGACATCCCACATAGATCTGCACCAAAAATTTGGATGCCACACCCACCCATACCGCCCCATCCCCTTTCCCCCACCTTTTGAAAACTTTGAGTTAAAGTCACCAAATTTGGTATGAAGATAGCAATTTACATCCCACATGGATCAGCAGCAAAAATTTGTATGCCACGCCCACCCATACCGCCCCCAGCCCCCCTTTCCACAAACTTCAAGCTTGAGTCACCAAATTTGGTATGAAGATAGTAATTGACTTCCCAAATAGATCTGCACCAAAAATTGAAAGAACGCCCACCCCTTCAGCCCCAGCCCCCCTTCTCGCACCTTTTACAAACTTTGAGCTAGTCACTAAATTTGGTATGAAGATAGCGGGTGGCATCCCCATCTGCATCGGAGAATTTTCAAGGCAGCGTGCAGCCCTGCCACATCCGTACCTCTTTGCAATCAGGTCTCTTTTAAGCGGTTTTAATACTGGTAACGAGTATACCGCAGTCGGTTGCGTTCGACTGCAACGTTTCCATTTGTTTGATTTAAAATAACGGGGGGTTGGGGGCGGAATTGGTGGGCGTGGCTCCATAACTTTGATGCAGTTTTTTGGAGGTCGTTACCAGCTATCTTCCTACCATATTTGGGAGCTGTAGTTCCACGCATTCGCGTTTTTCACGAAGCGTGTGAGCAGCTGGGCGCGGCTAAACGGTATTGGTGGACGTGGCATCTAAAATTTTGTTGCAGATTTTGGGGGTTATCATCACCTATCTTGGCACCAAATTTGGTGGCTCTAGCTCAAAAACTGTGTGAGATATAGACTTTTTATACCCTTAACCCATAAAATGGGTAAAAAAGAGTTTAATGGATATAGTATAATGGATAACAAAAAAAAAAAAAAAAAAAAAAAAACGAATTTGAAAAATGTATAAATGAGGAATGAGAAAATTAGCAAACCAACCCTAATTTACTTTTTGCGCCTTTTCTAAATGAATAGCTGTTTGTTTTGATTTAGCACCTAAAACACAAAATTACAGCAAAAAATACCAGAAAATTGATTGTATTGTGCAACACGTTTTCACTTTTGTATCATTTTTATACTCGATACCGAAGGTAAAGAGTATATTGAGTTTGTGCAATGTCCGTAATGGTGTCTGTCCGTCCGTGTGTATGCAAGTTTTTCCCACACCCTTCAAGCTAGAGACTTGAAACTTTCCAATTCTCTTTATCTATGGAAATATAATTAAAGTGTCAAGTTGGGGGTTCTACGATAACTGGGGGGCTGGCAAATCGATAAATTCGATAACACAAAACCGATAAATCCACATATTTCGCACATCCTTACAGTTAGAACTACCAAATTTGGTAAGAAGATAGCTGCTAGCAACCCCCAAAAAACTGCATCAAAAATTTTGGAGCCACGCCCACCCATTCCGCCCGCAGCCCCCCGCAAGTAAAGTTAAAGAAGATAGCTGGTAACGACCCCCAAAGTACTGCATCAAAGTTTTGGAACCACGCCCACCATATTACCACATATTAAAGTCAAAAAGCTTATATCTCCCACAGTTTTTGAGCTAGAGCCACCAAATGTGGTGCCAAGATAGCCGATGATGACCCTCCAAAAACTGCATCAAAAGTTTGGATGCCACGCCCACCAATACCGCCCTAGCCGCCCCAAGCTGCCCCAACGCTTCGTCAAAAACGGAAATGCGTGTATCTTCCAGAGTTGTGAAGCTAGAGTCACCAAATTTGGTAGGAAGATAGCTGGTAACGACCTCGGAAAAACTGCATCAAAGTTTTGGAGCCACGCCCACCCATTTCGCCCCCTTTTCTCCACCTTTTACAAGCTTCGAGCTAGAGTCACCAAATTTGGTATGAAGATAGCAATTGACATTTCAAAAAGATCTGCATCAAAAATTTGGATGCAACAATCACCCAAACTACCCCCAGCCCCCCTTTCCCCCACTCTTACTAACTGTGAGCTAGAGTCACCGAATTTGGTATGAAGATAGCAATTGACATCCCACATAGATCTGCACCAAAAATTTGGATGCCACACCCACCCATAACGCTCCCAGCCCCTTTCCCCCACCTTTTGAAAACTTTGAGCTAGAGTCACCAAATTTGGTATGAAGATAGCAATTTACATCCCACATGGATCAGCAGCAAAAATTTGGATGCCACGCCCACCCATAACGCTCCCAGCCGCCCTTTCCCCACCCTTCACAAACTTTAAGCTAGAGTCACCAAATTTGCAACAAAGATAGCTGGTGGAATCCCCTTCTGCATCGGAGAATCTTTAAGGCAGCGTACACCCCTTCCGCATCCGTACTCCTTTGCAATCAGGCCTGTTTTTACCGATTTTAATACTGGTATCGAGTATACCGCAGTCGGTTGCGTCCGACTGCAACGATTACGCTTGTTAACACTGAAATCGTTGTTAAAGTACATCGATATTTTAGACATAGGCAGGGGTCTAGCAAAAAGTGTAAACTCGATTCTGTACAAGTTGTTGTTGGGATGGCTTGCACTTTTACACTTTTGCAACACTAAGTGAACACCCCTCTTGCACGCGATGTCCTCCACTTTTTTTACCTCTTGTTAACAATAGCTATGCATTGTCTGCATTTGTCTCCCATTAATGTTTGTTATCTGATAAAAATATATATACTTACTTTTTAGCAAAGTGTATTGATTTCATAGTAAATATCATGTTCACGTTTTCGAATGCCAAACAAGTATAAAAGGCATACTTATTAATCATTTAAATTCACTTTTTGTAGTATATTTACATGCTTTTATTTAACTTGACTTGTCTGTCTGTTTGTTTGTTTGTTTGTACTGGATTTTTGTAATCAAAATTTCACCAAGTTCCCAACTAGTTAGAGCTCTGAAATTTTCACCAAAGATGTGTTTCAGATGAAAATATAAGTTTTTGGCACGATAAAATGTTAAATATCATGTAAAAACCACGAAAACCAGTTTTCCCTCTTGATTAACTTACTAATTTGACTAGTTAGATTGACAAGCTCTGGTGGCATAGAGAGAAGACTGCCGCTTCACAGGCCGAAGATCGTAGGTTTGATCTCTGAACGAGTCATACCTCTTTTTTTTTTTATTATATAAAATTTTTTAAACTATCCATTACATATGTATGCAAGAAAGCGTATAAACATGTCTTCAAAATTTTTTTGATTTACTTGTTTAATATAAATTTGTTCGTAATAGATACGAAATTTAATTTTAATTTGAGAAAACTTTTAATTCAAATAAATCAGTAATTTTTTTTGTTTTTCTAATACTTTTACACAACTTTCTCCCTTGAACGGCTCAAAACATTCTTCGCTAGCCCACTCTTCCGCTTTGTTGAAAATTTCAACTGTTTCATATGAATTAATTTTCTCCGGTGTCTCTGAGATGCAGTCATCGTCATGTTTGAAAATAATCAACGTCATCCAGGTTTTTAAAGCAGCGTGGATTTTTCGCCTTGACCGTGATTCGCTGGTTCTCCGACTTTACGCCTGAAGCTCTCTTTTCTAAACTGGACACATAAATACGTTTTTTCTGGCAACAATTTCCAGAATAAGCCGAACTCTTCAGCATTATATAGCTGATCGTTGCACAACACAATTTGACCATTTCTGCTTTCAGTTTTTCTTTAAATGGATCCACCAGCTGAGGCTGCGAAGAAAGTTGTTCGTATGATATTTGTAAAAGTCGAACGCCGTATATTTTGTTGAATTTTTGAAGCAATCCATCATTCTGAGTTGCCGACGATACGTTCATTTTGCGTTACTCGGCCGTACTAGAGGGCGACTCTGGAACAGTCGTTGACGCTCGCTTGATCATTCACAATGTGTGCGACTGCCGTATTTCGCAAGGCGAGTTCCGCTCAGTACGCAAGGCGAGTTCCGCTCAGTACGTTTACGTTTCTCTAAGAACGCTAGGTCGTACCAATGCCATGCAGAGAAGCGACAATAGAGTCGCTGGTTTGACTAAATGACATGCAGAGAGCGACAATAGCGTCGCTCCTTTGACTAAATGACATTTATGGAGCGATTTAGCGCCGCTCGTTTGACTTTATGACATGCAGACAGCGACGTAAGAGACGCTCTTTTGACCTAATGTAATGCATGGAGCGACGTAAGTGACGTTTTAGTGACCCAATGACATGTATGGACAGATGCTTCTCTCGTGAAGCGAATGCCGTCAACAAGCACAAAAAGTTTTCATTCTAAAGTTAAGCATTAGATAGAAACCTTAAATAAAAAAAAAATTTTTAATCGAAATATTACATCCCGATATCAGTACTTAACACCACAGTAGTGGTTAATTCATGCACAAATGTATAGTATAAGCTTCTTTAAATTTTTATTCAACTTTTTGCTTGGGGCACAGTAGCAGTAATCCTTAAACGCGAGACATCTTTTGTTTATAATATATTATGTGTATTATTTTAAATTAAATTTTTAAACCTTACCTATTACGAAAAGCCAATACACCACCTTTGCCGAGACTCGAACCTGATACCTTACGATTACCACGCGATGCCGTAGCCATTGCGCTGTTGCCGATCATGGTTTACAGGAAGTTAAGTTTAATAAATAGTAATAATAGACTATTTTTTTCTCTATTCTTTTTTTGCACACGCTCTTTTGAAAAACAAGAGCGCCTCTCTTCGCGCTCTTTCTGTAAAGTGTTCGGGTTTAGTCATTGCAATGACGTGTCGTTACGACGCATTGCCGTAATAAGAGTAACGCTGGGTTATTCTAAAGACAATCACTGCCGGCAGCCGTACTAGAGGGCGTAGACTCTTAAGTCACACACACGCACACACAGAAATGCTTTGTTTGGGTTTTTGTTTTTTTGGTTGCACTTCACAAAAATAGCATGGTGCTTGTTTTTAAGGTGCGCCGCCAAATTGGTCGAGTTACCGCTTGTTTTAATAACTTTCTCGCACAAATTACACTTGGATGTGCTATACATTATTTCACTATAATTTAATTTTACGTCCATTTTGATATTGTTCTGTAATTCGTGATGACCAACGCAAAATATTAATCAAAATATCAATATTTTGGCATAAAAACATCCCCCTTTCTTATAAAAATATCAATGTATTGATATTTCGATATATTATCAACAACATACATCTAGATAAAAGACTCCTCTGGAAACAGCAGGTGGAGCACGCTGTTCGGAAGGGCACTTTAGCCCTGATGAGCTGCAGAACTCTTGCGGGGAAAAACTGGGGGCTTTCACCTAAGATTCTGATGTGGATGTATACTGCTATGGTAAGGCCCATGGTGTGCTACGGAGCTGTGGTCTGGGCTGGACGCATGGACCGGGAAGGTGCGAGAAAGCAACTGGGTAAACTCCAGAGGTTTGCATGCTCGTGCATCTCGGGCGCAATGCGCACCTGCCCCTCCACGGCTCTAGACGTTCTACTAGGGCTTCCACCGCTGCACATATACATAAAACACAACGCAAGCAGAAGTCATATGAGGTTAACGGGGGCATTAGCAACCGGATCGGCTGCAGGAGCCACAGGCTCACTGTTAGAATATCCACAGGATGCGCAGTTGGCGCAATTTAGCTTCAGTAAGCTCTTTAACATAGAGCTTAGCAATAAGGCAGAATGGACCAACCTGTCAACTACCTATAATGTGAAAACACATGCTATTAGGTGGTACACAGATGGTTCGCGTACAGAGGAGGGGGCCGGGGCCGGAGTCTGCGGACCTCGACTCAATTACCATGAACCCCTTGGCAAGTTCGCCAGTATCTTCCAAGCGGAAATACACGCGATAGAGAGATGTGCCGCTTTCAACATCGACAGAGGGTACGATCGCAGAGACATAGCCATCTTTTCAGACAGTCAGGCAGCTATAAAAGCACTAGGTGCTTATAAAATAGCTTCCAGGCTGGTTTGGCAATGTATAGAAACATTAAACAGGTTGGGGACTAACAATAGAGTCACCATCTATTGGGTCCCTGGGCACGCGGGAATCCCGGGTAATGAGGTAGCGGACCAAATGGCCAGGAAGGGGGCAAGCACTCCTTTCTGCGGGCCGGAACCCTTCTGTGGGTTGGGCCCTGGGGTCATCGAGCAGAGCAGCCGCTCTGACCTTTGGTCCGATAGTACGAACTTCTGGTTGTGTTCGCAGGGGGCGAGACAAAGTAAAAGGCTTTTAGGCAACTACAACAAGACGAGGACTGAGGACTGTCTGAAGCTGAGCAAGGTCTCTCTTCGGATTGTCACAGGCTTCTTGACAGGACACTGCAGATTGCGTAGGCATTTACATAGGATACGCATAGGGAACGAGGCTACATGCAGGCTCTGTCTGGAGGGGGACGAAACTCCAGAACACCTACTAGTGGAGTGCCCTGCCATAGGTCGGCTGAGATTATCTCAGCTCGGGCGGGTCACACTAAACACTGAGGAGATGAGGGCTCTCCGTCCAGGCGACATCATCGCGTTTCTGCGATCGATTGCACTGTACGGGGAGCTGTAGCTCATAAAATAGGATGAGGGCAAAATAGACCCAGGTGGTCGCAGTGCACTAACCTCCTTTTTCATAATAATAATAACAACTTAAATATTTGTATGCGTTAAAATTTTTTTTTCTCTAAACTTTTTATTTAGTTAAATTATTTCATATGGTGATCTAAATTTCATGATAATAATAACACGTTCAAGTTTTTATTGATAAAACGATTGTTTTTTTACGATAATCTAAAAAAAAAATTTTTTGATTTAGTGCAGCATAAATTTAATTCGCATTTCTGGCAAAAACATTGTGTGTCAGAGGACTTGCAATGTTTGCACCTTTTTTTTCTACCTTTTCTATCCAGCCAAACAGGAAAGTGGTTAATCCCATCAAAACGAACATCAGCAACCGGATGCTTGGCATTTTTTCCAACAATACATATGGGTTGTTGTTGCGGTGTATTGCTTCTTTGACGGCCAGGTGTTCTTCTTGTATTGTACGCAACTAAACCTGCTGCAATATGTTCTCGAAAATGTGGTAGTTTAAGTAAATCTTGGGTGTCGTTATCATTGTTTATTCTACGATACAATAAGTAGGCATTAGTTGCAGCTAAGTCGATCAAATGATAAAAAATGCGCATCATGGGATTTCGTGTCTTGACCCGAATATGGTACCTTCCCATCAATCCGTCTATTAGATCAACGCCACCCATATGGTTGTTATATTCCCGAATGATCTGCGGGCAGTCGATCTCAAGGTACTTCTTATTCTTTCTGTCGTATTTTTATACCCTTAACCCATAAAATGGGTAAATAAGGGTATAATGGTTTTGTGCAAAAGTATGTAACAGGCAGAAGGAAGCATCTCCGACCCTATAAAGTATATATATTCTTGATCAGCATCAACAACCGAGACGGTATAGCCATGTCCGTCTGTCCGTCTGTCTGTCCGTCTGTCCGTCTGACCGTCTGTCCGTCTGTATGAACGCGTGGATCTCAGAGACTACAAGAGCTAGAGACTTCTGATTTTGTATTTAAGTTCTCCTATACCATGAGCAGAACAAGTTTGCTTCAAATTATCGATAACTATTCTGGTTTCCGATATACACATAATATCGATAACAATAAAATACCGAATTTGGAAAATGTTAAAATGAGGGTTGAAGTAATGGGTAATGATAGAACTTTTCTGAAAATTTCGTCCAAATCGGTTGAGAAACACCGGAGATATTGAACTTAATCGATGGAAGCTAAGCCAGTATACCAAAGTCTTATATAAATTAAATATATTTATTGCAACTGGGTTCAGGGTATCTTCTAGTCGGGCTCTCCCGACTAGAGCCTTCTTACTTGTTTAGCCTTAGCATGGGGCGGTGTGTCCACTTCCTTTCGAAAAGGTTCGATGCCAACATAAGTCGATGCCAATCGTACGCATTTGTTGTCTTTCCAAAGAACATTATTTATGCAGACACCAAATAGAGAACCCAAGAGTTCCACTGAATATCCTCTTTCTTTATCCTTTTTTTCATTATCAGATGGTAACTTGCAATTAGGTATACGATTGGCTCTGATTGTGCCTAAGCTATAAATACCCCTAGCTCGTAAATACACTAACAATGGAAGAGTGGTGTAGAAATTGTCGAAATAAACAATGTGATTTTTTAAATCTGGGACTGTTTGCGTCAATCGTACTACCACATTGGCACAGCTACCAAGATCAGGTGCATTTGATAGTACGATGTTGTCTCCTGCTCCAATATAAACTTCAAATATGTAAGCGTATCCAAAAGTGTCACAAAGCACAAATAATTTTATGCCCCACTTGTGTGGTTTATTTGGCAAACGAAAGAATAAACGAGTGTAGAATTGCTCGCAATCACCAATGATTTACCGTAAGGTATGTGGGTACACTGTATAAATAGTACAGCTATGTTGAGCAATTTCATATACTTATGTTGCCTTAAACCGGCATGTCCGCCTTGAGACGGTCATTATGTTTTTGCTTATTAAACACATAATTTTAAATTTTTTTTAAAAGTTTAAAGTGCATTTCTCTAAAACAAAGTTTTATGAACATACCTGCAAATATTTAGACACTTTGAAAATCGTTGACTTTATTTTTTTCGCACTACAAATTTTTTTTTTGTCGTGTTCACTTTTGACGCTTGTTTACAACGCTTTGTGTTAATCAAATGTCAACTACAAGTGCAAATGATAAAATAACTCAACCAAAATTTTTACAAATGATAAAATACTATATTTATGAGGTATTCCCATTCATACTTTTTTCATAAATTTTGACAGAACAAAGAAAAACAATCAGAAAATATGACCGTCTGGAGACGGTCTTACCAGTTAGAGGGTTAAACATATTTAAATTTTATGCATTTTTAGATGAATCAAAATGACAATGGCAAGTCATCAAGGTTGGACAATCGCACATGTGAACCTTTGGATGAAATAAAGACACCTGCAATTAACAGTGCACCAAAAAAAACAACATGGGCGTCAATCGCTTCGCAACCAGCAAAAATTATTTCAAAAGTGGGTTTATTGTGTGTTAAAATTTTTAAATAATCATTAATGCTTTTTTTATTTTATTTTTTTATTTTTATGCACACAGACAACATTTACCGCTTCCAGTCATAAGAAGAAAGGTCCTGGCATGCCACCACCCCCTATGGTACCCGGAAAGCATAACTTAGATGTCAACGTATGGGACTCGCCAAGCAGTTATCCGCCAGTAGTACCATCCCCGCCTTCACCAGTAGATTTGTCCTATCGGGAAGTTTATTTTCCTGTAACGACTTGTGAAGAACCATCACCTGCCACTAGTTCTGAAAAAGAAGAATGCCTTAGGTTGGCCAGCAACAGTAATATAAGCAGCGCGAAACCTTCCTCGAATGGTCAAACACGAAAAAACTGGGTTGCACAACAATATGTTAATCATCATCAAGAACTAAAACAGTTTCAAGTAAGCGGAATTTCTGCCCAACCCGTCCAGCGAACTCTTCCTATCGGCTCTCAAGTTCGGCCTAACGATCGTAGGGGTAATTTCGCTGGAAATCGCAACGTCTTTGACACAAATATAAGGTATGAAAATAATCTTGATGAAAATAATCCAAGTATGGCACCAAGTGCATCCACATCTGAAGAAGTGAGTGCAGACCCGCAAATTTTACTGCACGAATTAAAGGACAAGAACAATTATAATCCTACAGAAATTGATTTAGAAAAAGCAGCAAACGCACGGTAAAAATTACTTATTACCATGTTAAGAAATGGCAACTAATTTTCTGAATTTTTTTTTTCTTTAGATTTTTTGTAATAAAATCTTATTCTGAAGATGACATTCACCGCAGTATAAAATACGAGATCTGGTGCTCAACAGATCATGGAAATAAACGCTTGGATGACGCTTTTAAGGAACGACACGAAGAAGGCGGTAATATTTTGCTTTTCTTTTCCGTTAATAGCTCAGGCCACTTTTGTGGCATGGCACAAATGATGACTTCAGTTGATTATAACTCAACGTCTACCGTGTGGTCACAAGACAAATGGAAGGGAAAGTTTAAAGTAAAATGGATCTATGTTAAAGATGTGCCCAATGGAAAACTCCGCCATATTCGACTTGAAAACAATGACAATAAATCAGTGACTAATTCAAGAGATACTCAGGAGGTACCAAACGCAAAAGGCATTGAGGTGTTACAGATTCTTCACTCCTATAGGCATTCAACATCCATTTTTGATGATTTCTCCCATTACGAAAAAAAACAAGAAGAAGAGGTCTCGTCAAAGCGACCTTCAGCTCATACTACAGATGCCCCTAGCCAAACCCATGCACCAAACAACAGGCAATATATCCGTGACAATTATGATATACAACGGGAACGAGATGTGCGGGAAAGCCATAGCATCACTATTAATATGACTCATAAGAATTTTTATGGCGGTGGAAAAAATTTTCGCGAACGCAATTCAGTTCAAAAAACTGGTGCCGGACTCCATTACAACAGCTATGGCGATTACCGGCGGGGCTTCGATTGTCAGCGAACAATTAGCGGTGCCTATGTAACGAGCGACAGAGATATTGTGCAGAGTGATAGGGAAAATCATTTTGGATCACGTCATGGGTCCAACAACCGAAGGGACGAGCATCCAAATAGCCATTCCAACAAAGGAAGACTAAATAAGCGGGATTTTAATACTGATCAAATGAAAAGTAATGTGCGACTTAGAAATGAATTTTCAGCATCAAGGGATCTACCAAAAGTAAGAACTTTTCAAATTACAAATATGCTTATACAAGTATTTTTCATGATAACATAATTTGTGTTGCAGACAAATGAAATTAAAGGAATTCGAAACGATAACTATTAAAGTGACTGAGCTGCGAAAATAATTATTAACTAAATGGACGTCTAAATATACGCGTCACTTAGATTTCTCCTGCCCGAATGCATCAAATAGCTGATTTCATGATTTTAAAAAAGTGTGTACAAGCAGTAAGTTAGAAAGGTAAAATTAAGCGGAAAATAAAACCAACAGCCGGTAATTAGGTTTAACAACAAAAAAAAAATAACATTTTTATATAATTTATTATATTTATATAACTCTTTCTTTGATCAGTTTATTCAAATATTATTGAATCGACCTGAACACAAATTAAAGTTGGGAGTTTACTTTTTTCATTCCTTGTAGCTGCACTGCTAATATAAACAAAATTTATTTTCATCTATATAAAGTGTAAACTGAGTATGTGAATAAATAACAGTTACCATTTTCATTATACCCATTGTTGCCTCAATCTTAACAGCACTGATATCACTATTTAATAAAATGTACAAAAAAACTTAAATATGTATTCTGATAATAAAATATACCATAGCGCATTTAAAAGCATCCCGTCTTAAGGTTTTTAACTTAGTTTATGTTGCGGTATGGTAAAAAAAATCTAAATTCTTTTGCCCTGAGATTGTCAATAAACAGAGAACAGATCAATGAAGGCCAAAGTCTGCTCTGGGGTAGCCTTTTACTTAACATCTCTGATAAAATCAGAGGTGAAATCAGAGTTAAGAAGATATCTCATTTTTTAATACCCTTTTATTAGCTTCACTTATGTTTGTTTGCTTGTAACTCTCAGAAAAACCAAAATTATAAAGCATAAAAAAAACGAAAATTATTATTTTAAACATGTGATAGAAAAGCGGTCGATAGTTCTGCAAGCCAGATCTCTTTATATCGATGAGAGTAGTCAGAATTGTCGAAGCCCCCTAACGTTCCACTGTATTTGCACTGACGCCGTTAAAATGACCCAAGTGATAGCGGCGAAAGTCGATGAGATTTGCAAAAGGTAAAAAAAATCAGCAGATTTTATTTTGTACTTTTGCCTGTGTGACGAACTGCAGCACCATATCTTTTGGTCCACAACTCAAACGTTTTTTAGGTCCTCCGATCACCGCTTTTGTTTTCAACTTCAACTTGATATTAAATTGTTGCATTAAAATATAACTAATTAAAATTTGTATTAACAATAATTTGGTACATACTTGCACATATGTTTTCATTTTATATTGGCTCGTTTTAGTTGTCAATATTAGTAATTTGACTAGAAACTAGAAAAATGCACTACAAAGCTAAAATTTTCTATGACCTTAAGGCGAAATGCGGCGTTATTTACGACGTCAGCCATTTTGTCACTTTGATCGTTTATTTTTATTATTTGTGGTTACTGACAATATGATGTAGAACAACCTCTGTTAATCTGCTTCTAATATAGTCGAACTGCAAGGAAACTTTCTGTTTGAACTGCACATGCAAATCGTCCGCTGTGTTAGGTAAACCTATGGGTTAAAAGATTAAAAAGCTCAAAGCTCGCGATTATCCTGCTTCGGGATAAATATCACCTTTACCCTCATCTACGATAGTTAAATGTAACGCCAAAAAACGCTTGCTAAATAACCATTTGGCGTTAAGAGAATTACATCGAAGCTCATTTGCATCAAAGGTGGAAAAATTCTAAGCCAAAAGGCTTTGATAAGTTCACCCGATTACATGGCCCACCTGTTGAAGATGGCACCCGATAGGTTAGGTTAGGTTAGAGCGGTTACCAAGGAGGGATACCCCTTCGGCGAACTTAGGCCGCACTCGGCCCATTGTGATGCCGCGAAAGGCTCTGAGACCCCTCTATCACTCTTGGTATGACTCCGCATCATGAGTCCATCCTGTGACTTGGATGTACCTTGCTACATCTTTGGGTCTTTTACTCGCAGGTTCAGATAGATCTTCGAAGAAAAAGTCACCAAGGATTCTTTGCCAAGTTTTGCATAAGGCCGGACAGGTACAAAGAAGGTGAAGAACTGTTTCTTCTTCCTCCTCGTCTCTACAACTTCTGCAGAAGTCGTTGTGTGGGACCAATAATCTGGCCGCATGTGCCCCCACAAGCCAATGCCCAGTCATCACTCTGGTAACAATAGAGCACTTGTTCCGGCTTAGGAGGCAGAGCTCATTTGATCTTTTCCGGCATCTGGTTGGCCAGGTTTGATGAGCAATACGTGAGTTGTGAGTGGAGAGCTGCCATACTCTGTTGGCTTCCATCTCGAAGAAATCTCTTAGGTCGAGTCTACAGGATGCCATAGGTATACCAATGCACTCTTTGTCTGGAAGGAGTTCCATGGTAGTTCCTAATCTGGCAAGTTCATCAGCGATGCAGTTGCCTTCTATGTCCCTATGTCCTGGGACCCATACTAGGCATATGCTAAACTGCTCTGCCATCTCCCTTAGAGATTTGCGACAGTTATGAACAGCCTTAGAGTTCGACGTGTACGACTCCAGCGATCTAATAGCTGCTTGGCTGTCTGTGAGGATATAGATTTTACTGACATTACACCTATGTGGAATGCAACTTAGTGACTCCTGAATTGCTAGCACTTCTGCCTGGAAGACGCTACAGTGGTCAGGGAGTCGAAAAGCTTTGCGTAAGTTAAAATTGGCGCAGAAAATGCCGCCTCCTACTCTACCGTCCAGCTTGGAGCCGTCTGTAAAAATTTCTATAGCTTCCGCAGGTCTTGCGGGCAAGCCTTCTTCCCCGTTCTCTCTAGTTGGGATTAGGGTGGTAAATGGAGTGTCTAAATACACCTGTGGGATCTGATAATCCGTATTGTCTGGTATGAGTGGATTGTCTTTCAAGATACAGTACGACCTCGGTTAACGCAACCCTCGTTACACGCAACTCCTCGATTATTGCAACACCCGAATTCTTAACATTGTTGACTCTGTTAACGCAACTTTAAAAAAAAAATTACCTTATTTAACGCAACTTCCTAAGGAAAAGTATGTTTTAGTTCGGTTTTACCAATTTTCTTTCGTTCTCTTTTTGTTTTTTTTTACATGCTTGCGAAAATGATAATATGGAGAAATCATTGTACGCGTGGTTTCTAAAACAAAGAGAGCGTAATTTTCCCATTTTTAAAGAAATTGTAAAAAAGTACAGACCCGAATTTCTCAATTTTTTAAAAAATAGGTAAAACAATATGAAATTCTTGCTTTAAACAAAGTCTTATTCGATAAAATTTAATTTTAAAGGTAAGCGAAGGCATCTTTTATTTAAAAAGGTCGCGTGGCCACCAGAAAATTTCACCTCAGTTTTCGCAACCACCTCAGTTTTCGCAACTGGCCAAATTTTAATAGGTTGCGTTAACCGAGGTCGTACTGTACTTGAATGTCCAAAGTCCTGGCCTATCCACTGTTTGGCTTCCCTCATTCGAAGCGCTGACATAGTTGCTATTTTCCGCCCCATCATTTCGACAGGTAGGAAGTGCAGTATGGCATCAAGAGCGTTACCCGGGGTCGTACGTAAAGCTCCTGTTATGCAGAGCGCAGCACCCTTCCTAATTTCCTGGTGACTGTTTTCTTGCCAAGTGCAGGCCACATGACAGAAACACCATAGAATAAGATTGGTCTGACTACCGCAGTGTAGAGCCAATGGACAACTTGCGGAGTCATGCCCCATTTAAGTCCGATTTTCTTCCTACAGGCGTATAGAGCAACATGTGCCTTCCTTATGCGCTCTTCAGTATTGAGATTCCAGTTTAATTTCTTGTCTAGAATTAGACCTAGGTACCTTGCTGAGTCACTAAAGGACAGTTCAACCCCATCTAGAGTCGGTGGCTGTAGAGACGGAATTTTGTATTTCCTCGTAAACAGAACCAGCTCCGTTTTAGCAGGATTAACTCCTAATCCAGATCTTTTTGCCAAACCGGAAAGCCTAGCAAGGGCTTCCGTCATTCGGTCACATAACGTCTGCGGGAACTTGCCTGAAAAGGCTAGGGCAACGTCGTCTGCATAGGCTACCACTTTGCACCCTCCCCCATCCATGGACAGCAGCAGTTGGTTTACTGCTACGTTCCATAGAAGAGGAGAGAGGACTCCGCCTTGTGGGGTTCCACGATCAACGGATTTGGTGACAGTCACTGCCCCCAGTGCGGCCCTTACGATCCTGCATTGGAGCATCTGATCGATCAGGTGCACAGTCAGGGAGTCAACCCCCAAATCCGTCAGCGAGTCGGTGATAGTCTTAGGAGTGACGTTGTTGAAAGCTCCCTCTATGTCTAGGAACGCTACTAGCGTATAGTTTTCCCTGTGTATAGACTTTTCAATGTATGCAGTAAGTGCATGCAGTGCGGTCTCGGTAGACTTGCCCTTAGAATAGGCATGCTGAACTGGTGAGAGAAGCGATATGGGAATAGTGCTTCTCAAATGAAGACAGAGCAGCCTCTCCATCGTTTTCAGTAGAAAAGACGAGAGACTGATAGGTCGAAAATCTTTAGCTGTTGTGTGAGGGTTTTCCGTCTTTTGGGATGAAAACTACTTTCGACTCAAGCCATGGCCCCGGGATTATACCACTTTTAAAAACCGTGGAGAATATGTTCTTTAACCCATTGATGGCTAATTTCCCCGCGGACTGCAATTGGGCAGGAATGATATTGTCTATTCCTGGTGATTTATAGGGTTTGAAGCTCTTAATTGCCCGATGGATATTGCTTTCACTGAGCAATTGCAAGAGCTTCTGTGTCTCCCCGCTAGCGTGCAGATCACAAGGTCTTGGCGATCTACTTCCCCCCGGAAAATGTGTGTCCAGGAGTAAGGTTAGTGATTCTTCACTGGATGATGTCCACTCATCGTTTGCATTCTTGATGAAACCAAGAGTCTGAGGAGTTTAATACCCCGCTCGAACACAAATAAAATTAGTGAAGACAAAAAAGTAAAAATTATTGCTTTAATTTGTGCGCAAAATGCAAACCTGGTTTAGCGAATATCCCAGTTTGTTTGGACATGCACTTGATGACAAGCTGTTTTACTCATATCGGCACTGTTTAAACCAAGCATCGATTACAAATTTCATAGTATCGACTATGTTAAAGTTCTGTTCAGTGCTCTGTGATGTTAACTTCTAACATTCCCACTTGGTCGGTTTTCAACCAACTGGGAATGCAGCCAACCAACGGGGAATATTTGAACAAGATTCCCATTGTACAAATGGGAATCCAATACAAAAGAATGCAGCATTCCCGAGTTCCAATTACATACTTGCATTCTGCTTGTAGTGGAATCAGGCTATTACTTAGTAGCTTCCTTAGTCTGTCTGCTTCGGAAGTACTATCTATCTCTGAGCAGAAAGTTCTCCAAGAAGTTCGTTTTGCTTTGCGAAGCTCCTTTTTGAACACGGAGAGCCCTGCCTTGTAGTTATTGAAGAGTTTTCTGGCAGCTGCCCTCAACTCTCCGATTTTAGCAGTCCACCAAGGGGGTTTCTTCTTACTTTTTGGTCTGCTAATGGGACAAGATGCATTCAGGGCGTTTTCACACGCTTTACTGAATTTTCTTATGAGAAAGGTTGTATACTCGACGGTATTTGGCCCTTTAGGTGGAGTTTCAGGGAGCAATCTTTGCAGCGAAACAGCGTAATTCTTCCAATCAGTTCTTAAGTTTCTCAACTGAGTTGGTTTGGGACTTTGGATCTGTAGTATGGTTTCAATATACCTGTGATCCCAGAAGGAGTGCTCATCCAGCACCTTCCAAGAGAGGATTTGATCCCATAAAGAGGCAGAGACAAGAGTAATATGTAGGACTTCCCTGCGGTTTTTGATAATAAAGGTCGGGTCCTTACCATTATTACAAATAAGCATGTTGGTATTGAGAAGGTAGTCAAAAATCAACTCACCCCTTACGTTTGTATCTGTGCTTCCCCACTGATGATGATGGGCATTTGCGTCGCAGCCCACTATTAGCCGAAGGCCTCCCAGCTCGCAGTCGGCGATCAGCTGGCGAAGCGACGAATGCGGAGGGTCGCCCTTATGGTCGTGGGCGAAGTAGCTAGAGGCTAGTCGGATTGGTTCCGTCTCCAGCTCCAGACACGCTGCAGTGTTGTCTGCGTCGCTATACTTCGGGAGCAAAAATATGTTTAAATGTCTTTTTGCAAGTATGCAGGTTCTATATCTACCTTCGGTTCCAGCTACTAGTAGCTTGTGTTCATGTGTCCTCAGTCCAGAAACCCTGCCACCACACACCCAGGGTTCCTGTATAAGGACTATGTCCACTGTACCCCTCTCCAGGTACAGCAGAAGAGCAGCCGATGCTGCCTTACTGTGGTGTAGATTTATCTGAAGAAGTCTCAAGGACATTCTTCAAATCCTTCTCCACCACAGTAATGTCGGCATCTTCATCGTCTTCTACCTCTATGTCTCCCCCGCTGTGGCCTAGCCGGGAGAGATCTCCAGCTAGCTCTGATGTCTCAGAGGCATAGCCTAATAACTCCTCCTCATCAAGATCCTCGTCGTGGTCGATCTCCAGATCCGGCCCAGGGCAGAAATGTCCTCTTTGTAGATCTTGGCTGAGTGCATATCAGCGCATGCCACCACCTTCACGCAACCTTGATGCCAGCCGGCATCTTGGCATACGGGCGGTGGTCCTCCATTTGCCAGCATGATCTGCATAAAGGCTCCTTGCAGCTCGTTCTCCACCCACGGCCACTGGCTCCTCGGGATTTGGCCCCCCTCGCTGCCCTTATCCAGGACACGGAGAAGAACCTTACCCCTCGTCACCTCGGCGTAGGATTTCGTCCCGAGCTGCTGGCGCGACCGCTTGGCTTGTGGTGCGCTACTAGCTTCCGGTAGCTGCCGCTTTGGCTTAGCGGCATCTGGCTCTTTCGCTGGAGCTGGATGAAAATCGGGCAAAATTGATTTTGCCCAATCCACCAGCTGCGAACCTTCTGGCGATGTTTCTGTGCCAGACAGGTTCCGGGTCAAGATACCCGCAGCACGTCTCTTGTCGTTGTACGACGGTTTCTTAGGTCCGGGCATGCTCGGCTTTATCGAGATTGAGGCCCGGTTTGGGTTGGAGGCTGAGCCCGCCGCATGTATGCTCTGCGGAGCTCTAGCCGGCACCTTGTATCCAGGTCTCGCCCCACAACTCGGCTGCCTAACCGGAACCTTACCGCGTACACCTGGAATAGCACTGCCCGCTGGCTTACCGGGCAGCGCAGAAGATGAGGGATTGTTAGTTCCATCCGACTTTGGGCGAGTGTCGGCCTCTTTGTTTATTATTATGTTATTAGTGTTAGAGTTCATATTTGTTCCCACGAGTAATAGGGAAGGGGATCGTCACCCGCGGCAGAGCCCATGTACCGCCGCAAAGCTGACCACATGTCTGAAGAGAGAACAAAGTTCTCATTAGATTGGGAACTTATCTACATCTATATATATAAAAGAGTTTGTCCTGATGATAATGGAAGAGCCACAGCCTAAACGAAAAGAGCTAGAAGGCTGAAATTTTCACACAATTTTCCATGCAGGTAGGAGGTGAGCACTAAGAAGGGAATTTTTATTTGGACAACTCCTTCAAGTACCTGCCATACGATTTGGAGCACTTTTTACCCATTTTAAAAAACAAATTACAATTACAACAAATACCCATTCCACTACTGTCGCCTGATTGTCGCACAAGCTGAGGGTTTGATCGCGAGCGAGAATACAAAAACAAAACAAATGCGCAGTGACGCCTTCGCGTCGCACAAGCAAAGTCATAAAAAAAGGTTCGACACTTGCAAAAACGAAACGGATTTCTGCTTCTTAATGAATATGTGCATACACAATTAGTTGAACAATGCGCTTGAAAATAATTTTCATAATTTTATGTACATGTATCACTTCGCACAGTGCATATTCTTTTTTTTTAAATTTGTGTGCCTTTGACAATTAATTTACGACCCAAGTAGCGTTTGTTGTTGTTGTCAGTTTTCTTGTTGGGCCCGCACTGCTACTTTTTGTTGGTGTCATTGATTTAAAAAAAAAACAACAATAACATAACAAAACTTGGTGCGTCTAGAAAAATTTCCCACACCAGAATATGTTATGGGGGTGGATTCGCCTACTTGCTGCTTATATAACTTAGACAAAACGTAACACTCTAACATTTATTGATATATTATTGATATACAATTTCGAATAAGCAAAGGGCGTTCACATAAGCGCGTGTGTTGCTCTTATGATAATCAGATAATTGAAATCTCGCTCCGATCATGCTCCTTTGTTGTTGCTCATTTACGTTCACTCTCTATTTTATGTGCGCGCTTTGCATGTCAATCATAAAGTTTAATAACCCTAGCTCCTCCGCACACACTCTAAATTAACTGCAGCCTCTTAGATATGTTTTGCATTGATTCAGTGCGTGTGAAGAAGGTAGTGATACTACGCTCTTTGTTTGACTTGCAGAGCGCGCGCATAGATAAGAAAATAAGCCGAAATAGCCAACAACGAAGGCGCGATTTAAAAATAATTTGTCATCTAGCGCCGAACATGAAGAGCGATGCGCGAGCGAATCTGAAAACAAGTAAGAAGGTTTTAGTCGAGAAATCCCGACTAAAAGATACCCTTAACCCGTGTGTTAAATGACTTGCAGAAGTGAGTTTTTCTTGACTTTAACTTTAATATAAAATATCTCCAGTGTTTCTTAACCGATTTGGATCAAATTTTCATGGAAGTTATAAAGTTATCCATAGTTTCAACTTCTATTTTCTAATTTTTTTAATTCGAGATTTTTTCGTTATCGATTCCATATGTATATCGAAAGCAAGAATAGTTATCGATAGTTTGAAATAAAGTTGATCTGCCTATGGCTTAGGAGAAGTTATGTTCCAAATTTGAAGTCTCTAGGTCTTTTAGTCTTTGAGATTGACGCGTTCATACATACGGACGAACGGACGGACAGAAGGACAGAAGGTCATGGCTATATCGACATGGCTGTTGATGCTGTTCAAGAATATATATATTTTTTATATGGGGTTGGAGATGCTTCTTTCTGCCTGCTCAAAACAATTATACCTTTTTTTTTGAGCCATTTCATGGTTCAGGGTATAAAAAAATTTAATATTTTACGCATCGATTGCTTTCAAAACAAAGTTTTTTTATATTTTGTAGCCACAGTAAGAGAACAGAGAGAAGAACAAAGATGAAAAAATATGACTGTTTATGGTACTCACTGCAAGCAGCATGCACAGCTGAGGGAATATATGCATGTCTGCATCACAAAGAGCGGCTTAAAGCTTAATCAGCGCGCGTGTCACTCTTATGACTGCCGCTAGATATAAAATAATTTGAATGCAATCATGCGTCTTTGTTGTTATTTACGCTCACTCTTTTGCTTATGCGGGCGCTCTGCATGTCAAACATAAATTTTAATATCCCTATCTCCTCCGCACTCACTAAGCTAAGCTTGCCATAACTAAGACCCCTTTTACACGATGAAGTTTTTGCGTCTGAAGCATTCGTTTGTAGGCAAGAGAGTAGAGGGGTAACAGCTGCATGCAATGCTTCATGACTTGTGAAGCAGTGATTTATTTTTCTCAATTTGCTTTGCCCTATTCCGATTGCATGTAAACACAGAGCTGCACAGTGTTTGATGTGAATAATAAAGTTATCGATACAAAATATCGCACAAGCAAATATTAGCGCCAATAGTAAATACATTGTTTTGGTTAAGAAATTATAAGTAGAAATGTTCACTGAATCCATTTGATTTACTTGTTACTTCTTAAATCAATTATATGTTACCAAATAAAACAATCGATGGGGTCTAAGACCCCATTTACACGCTGAAGTTTTTTAATGATGTTTTTTTTTCATTCTGTTTTAAAACTTCTTCGGAATTCAGGTCGCATTTACGCGCTGAAGTTTTTCAGTGAATTTTTTCCTTTGAAAATGCAACTCTGGTTTAAATTTATGGTCGATAAACAGACACAGTTAACACCAGTTCAATTAATTCTTTCTTCCATAACATTTCTATTAATAATTTATAGACCACAACAATATATTTACTATTTGCGCTAATATTTGCTTGTGCGATATTTCGTATCAATAACTTTATTTTTCACATCAAACACTGTGAAACTCTGTGTTTACATTCTATCGGAATAAGGCAAAGCAAAATAAGAAGAAAAATTCACGACTTAACAAGTAGTGAATTTTTGCTTGAATTTTACACCTCTACTCCCCTTGCCATCAAACAAAAGATTCAGAGAGAAAATTCACGAAAAAACTTCAGCGTGTAAATGGGGTCTAAGAGGCTGCAGTTAAGGGAATGGCATTGCCTAATTTGCACCACCCATACCTAGCTCTTAAGTGCAAGCGTTGTATGTTAGAGCTCGGTGTCTGTTGCTTAGAGAAATAACTGTAATGCTCTTTCCAACATTATGTTTTTGCATACAATGGTAAGAGAATTGGTTTTGCATTTTAGTTCATATTTATTTATTTTGACTATTATTATTTATTTATTATTTATTATTTAAATATTCCTAGTGCTACAAGTTTTACACTTTGAAATTAATGCACTCGTCACCATCAGATTTTACACGAAACAGTTAAACTTAATTTAAGAAACTATAAAATTTTATTAAAAATTAAAATACTAAACAAATCACAATAAAAAGCAAATAATTTAAAACATTTATTCTTATAAATGAATTTGGAATTTTGGTAATACATGCCTATTAAAGTTTAGTTAGTGATATTTTGATTTTGTAAATAACTCTTCAATTTATAGTTAAACAATGGTGCGCTACTAATAGTTTTCAAGTAAGGTGGTAACTGATTCCAAAGTCGGACAGCCCAGATAAAGAAGTGTCTATTAGAACAAGATAGTTTGACTCTAAAGCAAGCCATATTATTGGTCCTCTGCGACAAATTGAAACGCAGCTTCTCAAAAAGGTAATCAGGAGTCTTCGTAAAAATAATTTTGTGAAGCTGTATTAACATTTTATAATTCGTCCAGTTATTTATGTCCAAGTCAAATATTTTATTAGCAAAACTAGTAACGTGGTCTATACTACCTAGTGAAAACACAAATCTAGCTATGCTATTAAAGGCTACTTTCATCTTTTGCTGGCTGGCGGCGTCACACTTACAAAAAATTTCTATTCCGTACATCAAAACTGGTATAATTAATGCTTTGCAACCGTCATTTTAATATTGATTGGCAAAAATGGTTGTGCCAGAGACAATTGGCGTAGGACACCGTATGTCTTTCCTACGGCTTTGTTTGTATGGTCTCTCCAGGAGAGAGTATTGTTAATTGTAATGCCTAAGTTATCTGCCTTATATACAAAGCTGATTTCTGCATTGTCAATTACAAGTTTGCTTAAATTGTTTGTGTTCAGGAACTTTTTATAGATAACTATACATTTAGACTTAAACGAATTTAGACATAAACCATTGTTACTTGCCCACTTTGACACACAGGACAGATCATAATTGCTTAATCTAATACATTCATTTATTTGATTAAGAGGACGACTTACATACATTTGCACATCATCAGCATACATATGGACATTACACATAGATAGGACGTTAGGCAGATCATCAACATACATTGTAAACAAAAGCGGGCCTAGTACTGATCCCTGAGGAACACCACGTGAATTGACTAGAACATTAGATCTCGACTTATTTGCAATTACTGCTTGTTTTCTATTAGTCAAGTACGAGGACATCAATTTACTTGCAGTAGAGGAAAAATTATATAATTTTATTAACTTGGCTATGAGGATCTCATGGTTAACCGTGTCAAAAGCCTTACTAAAGTCAAGTAGCGTTAAAAAGGTTACTTCATTACTGTCCATTTTTGTTCTAATGTCCTCAACTATTTTAATAATTGCTGTCGTGCAGCTTCTACCTTTTCTGAATCCTGACTGCTTATTATTTAAAAGTTTATGTGTTTCTAGAAAAGTTGTTATTTGTTTCACCATTATGTTTTCGAATGTTTTGGAAAAATATGGCAGTATAGAGATTGGTCTATACTCATTATTCAACTTTGGTATTGGTACTATTTTTGCTTCTTTCCACTGATTTGGGAAGGTCGAAGAGGTTATTGCAGTATTGATGACATGTGTAATATGCTGAATAATTGTGGGTAGCAATAATTTAATGAATTTTGGGTCGATTTCGTCAAGCCCGATCGCGTTGGATTTAATTCTGAACATGGCTTCTAAGGGGGCGTCCACAAATTACGTGAGGTGTTTAAGGGAGGGGGGGGGGGTCAAGTTAAATCTCATCAAATCTCACCAGGGGGGGTGGGGGGGTTTTAATAAATATCACGTAATTTTTTTTCAATAGAAAACCATGTAAAATATTAGAAAGTAAAGTTAAATTAAAGTAAGAAATTTTTCTACAATAAAAATATGGCGAAATTTGACACAATGGTGTTTATCGTACTCGCCCGAACACCGCAGAGCAGCTCAATAGCCGAGGAGACACCGACGCGCACGTACAGTAGAGCTGCAAAAACATCGATTTGGAAAACATCGATATAATCGATGTTGACATAGATGTTTTTGCAGCTCTAACGTACAGGTCCCAACTTGCTTTGTTGATTCCCGCAAATATTTTATTGCACACCTATTTTTGTTACAATTTTAATTATTAAACATGAGTTTTCAAGAATATTATAAAGCTTACGTTAAAAGACACATCTGCAGGACAAAAAAATGTTGTCAAGAAGAAGTGGTAAAGTTATGGAACACAGCAAAACAAAAGTTTCCGAAGAAAGAAGATTTGGTGAAACATGTTCAGCAAGAAATTGATCAGCTTTTAAAAGAAGCAGCGGAAGGAAAGGCCCGAAATACTCTAGTGTTTCTCTCTAAGGTAGGTTAGATACCTCTATTTATTTATTTATGCTTTAAATTTAATTTTATGTACAATACATTTGAAAAGTGTGCTGAGGAAAAAAAATATGCATAGATTTTCTTAGCGGGAAGTTAAAAAAATACATTATTTTTTTCCTAAACGTCTCTAATTTGTGAATCTTGAGTTTTTATAATGATACATTTATTCAAGGGAAACACTCGGAGCTCCGACAGTGTTTCAACACAAGTTGACATAAGCGCTCAAGGTGTGTCAAACTTAGAATGCGCGAGTAAAACTGAAATTAACATTCAGATTATTCAACATGAGGAATCAGTGACTCAAAATGAGATTTCTCACACTAATCAGCAGCTAATGGATCATTATAACGATAATGAACCTCAACTGGCAGGTTAGTGTTTCCCTTTTTCTTGTATGTGCGACATTTTCTTTATTTTTTCTTTCCCCTACAGGTGCTACAAAACGGAAAATTCAGCCTCTTGTAATCAGCGACGATGAGGATAAAGTTACATCAACTTCCACACCATCCGTTATACGTCCTACTCCAGCTCAAGATGATATAAAAAAGAAATTGATAAACGACGCATGGAGCTAGACTTGACAGAAAGACGCAAAGGATCTCTTGTTGCTGACGGCACTGAACACGACAAAGTACGAAAGTTGCGGCAAGAAATTGATAATTTTGAAAAACAGCTCAAGCATAAGGAGAACCAAAGAGTATACTCGATGAAGTATAGAAAAAACAAAAAACAAAAAATAATCGAATTGTGTTCTAAAAATCCTGAAGCAGCAAAATCGTTGATACCTCGAGCAAGCTCTGGACGTCCACGCTTGGAAGAAGGGCAGTCTGAATTGCTGAAAACTATTAGTGATTTAGCTATGTTTGGTGCATCAGCTGAGGAGCGGCGTCGCTGTGAAATTATTCGTACTGTCCATAGTATTTCAGAGCTTACTGAAAAACTTATCGAGCTGGGATTTAATATTTCTCGAAGCGCTGTTTACATTCGACTGTTGCCTAGACGGGCAGATACTCGGGAGGCTAAGCGCCATGTAGTGACTGTACCGGTGAAGTTGAGTCGTCCTGAAGCAGACTATCATAAAGCGCACCAAGACCAATACTTTTCTGTAGCTTCCATAAGGTCACTAGAAACTTTAGCCTCAATACTTGGCCCTGATTCTGTATCTTTTTTATCCCAAGATGACAAATCACGGGTCCCCATAGGATTGACAGCAGCAAACAAACAGGCGCCTTTGCTAATGCACATTGAGTATAAAGTGTCGTTACCAGATCACGACTTTATAATTGCTGCAAGACATAAATTGATCCCGAGTGTCTATGCTTTGTGTGAAGTAAAACCGAATGAGATGGGGCGGCCAGAAGCCGTCTCATATAAGGGATATAAGACTTAGACACTCTCTTAACTCTTGAGCCTTTTCTTAAATTAATGAAAAACGAAGACGGTTAAGTCAAGCCTGTCCTTATTATTTCGAGCGATGGCGGTCCCGACGAGAACCCGCGATATCGGAAAGTCATTGCACATTCTACAGAGCATTTTAAAAAATATTATTTGGATGCAATATTCATTGTGACATTGTGAGTAGAGAGACGCATGGCTCCACTTAACCGAGAACTAACAGGTGTTGTTCTTCCCCATGACTTCTTTGGAACACATCTTGACTCTTGCGGCAAAACAATTGATGATGAGTTAGAAAAAGATAACTTCAAAAAAGCAGGAGAAGTTTTAGCTGAAATATGGTCCGCAGTGTGCATTGATGGACACGAAGTTATTGCTAATTACATCGACCCAAACGACGAAATTTCTAATGTTCCAGATTTGCCAACTGAAGAATGGTACACCAAGCATGTTAGAGAGAGTCAATATTTACTTCAGGTAATTTTGTTTAACATTTTTTTAACAAGCATCCATGCTAACAAATGCATCTTTATAAAGAATCAAAAATAATTATTAATTTAGGTTGTTAAATGCGATGATCAGCAGTGCTGCAGTCCACGTCGGAGCTCTTTACATTTAGTTATACATGATCGTTTTTTATCACCTCCATATCCTATCACGCAAGTTAAAGGACATCCGACGATTCCGGATCCTGAACAGCATGATGGAAAAACATTTGCACCAGTTTTAATTCGCCACAGCCTACCGATCCAACCATTACACACCTTCACAAGCATGCCTTACGACCTCTATTGTCCAAGTTTACGTCACGATATAAAAAAGAGATGCTGCAATACATGTGGTATCTATTTCGCATCCATCACAAAAGTTGCAGAACATCGTCGTGCGGCTCATCATGCACGAGCAGTGCACACACGCAAATTGCGACCATCGCGTATTGTCACAAAACGAGTGACTGAAGTTCTGTGTGCAACCGACAACGGTTTGGAGTGGCTAAATCAGGGCGAAGTTGCAGGAGCAGATGAGTTTATTGAAAATTATTTGGATACGTTGGTTCCAGTAGTCACTCTTGAGACTGTGCACCATGCTCCATGGACTGAATTAGAATAATATTTTATTAATTTACGTTGAAGTATTGTGAAATAGGCCGCATCGGCCCCTTCACAAAGGATTATTTAATTTATATTTATCGTTTTTAATTTTGAATTAATATTTATAGTTTTAAAGCACACTGAAGCGCATAGCTAAGGATTGTTGAATTTATATTTATATTTATAGTTTTGAATTTTGAATTTTTGTATTTTTATTTACATAATATTTGTATTTGTTAATAAACGCCTAGCTTTCGAAATCTCGAAATAGTATTTAAATGTAACCGCCCAAAACGCAGGGTCGCAAGATGTAGCGCGCCAGCTGCGATCGGCAAATCCACCACGGTCACGGGCAAGTGTGGGGAGCGGAAAATTTGCAACTTGGATTTTACAGCCAAAAACACATTTTGAAAAATCTCACGTGAGATTGGGGGGGGGGGGAATAAAGGAAAATCTTACGAAATCTCACCAGGGGGAGGGGGGGTCGAAAAATCCCAAAAAACGCCTTACGTAATTTGTGGACGCCCCCTAAGACTTCACATTCACTCACACAAGTAAATTCAAACATATTAACATTCATAGACGGGACAGAACTAATATATGGATTGCACGAGCTAACAGGAATATTTAAGCTTAAAAATTGCTGATTTAAAGCGTTAACATCAAGGTCATCATTCATAACAGATTTAGTTTTGCCTATCCCTAAGGTATTTAAAGTTTTCCAAGTCTGTCTTATGTTTATTGCACTTTTGAATTTATTACCGTAATAGGTTCTCTTGCCATTTGATATCAAAGTATTAACTCTACGTCGGGCTGCTTTAAAAATTATATTACAACTTTCCGTTTTATAGCGTTTCCACTTGTCGTAAGCCTCATTTCTCTTTTTAATTGCACTTCTTATTTGACTATTAAACCAAGTCGCGATAACCGGCTTTACAGTGCTAGTTTTAAATGGTACAAATTTATTGTACAGATAGCCAATATTTGAATTCATTAAATTTAGTTGGGTGTCAACCATCGGGAGCGAATATAAAGTGTTCCAATCACAGAGACGACAATCTTCAATTAAACTAGTGTAGTCAATGTTTTTAAAGTCTCTGTATTGAAAGGTCTGTATGTTGCTGTCAATTTGCATATCATACGTTAAAAATAAGAGATCATGTTTTGAAAAAGCAGGTACTGAGACTTGGTCATATAGCAGAATTTTTTCTGGTTTGTTGACAAAAATTACATCTAATAAAGTATTAGTGATCTTCGAAAAATGCGTCGGTAAGATTATGTTTACAGGGTTCAGTCCTATTGATTCCATTTCATTAAGTAGATGTTGCTCTATTAATATGTTACTATTTAGGTCACCTGTTAGTATAATGTCCGTGTACGTCAGTGTTAGGTTAGTTATTAAATCAATCAGGTAAGAGTAATCAATATTCTTATGTGGTCTGCATATACAGCCGACTAGCATTTTAATATCACAGTCAAAATTCATAAGCTCTAAAAATATATACTCCACTTGGCCTTCAGATGGTTGCTTAAATATTATTTTGCATTTCAGTCTTTTAGTTTCGAATATTGCCACTCCCCCTGCATGACCAATACGATCTGAACGGAAAACATTATAACCATCACATAGAATATACGAATCATTCAAATTTGGGACAAACCACGTTTCGGACACACAAACAACATCTATATTTGAGTTGACAAACATATAACGAAATTCTTCTACCTTATTCACTAAGCTTTGTGCATTGATATGACACATTTTAAGACCAATTTTCTGCTTGCCCAGAATCCTAACCATTGCATGGCTGTTCGCTTTGGTTGAACTTAAGTTACCTACCATTTAATAGAAAATATAAGAGAAAACTAATTAGTTGCGCACTTAATTTACAAAGGGTTATTAATAAGAGAATAATAACACTTAAGAGACATGTATTACAAATAACATAAATTAATACTATATATTTGATAGTGAAACTATCCAGCTGTTGACTCCGAAGCACTCCCGACGGCCCGTGCGCTCTGCAGTTGTGAAAGCTTTTGAAAGCTGTCAAAGCAGATCACCTCTCCTCTCTCACTCTGCTTTACATATACTTCTGCGCGACGGCAGAATACTGCTGTTAGAAGCTTTTGTTTTTTTAATTTTATTGCCTCTCTAAATATAGCATACCCCTCTCTCGTAAGCTGCTCATTTAAGTATATTTGAGCAGTTGATTCAAAGCCTAGCAACTGCAGGCTTAGTTGTTGTTTTGTCGCCCGCCTAAACTCGCCTGCCGCTCGAACGAGAGTTAGTTTATCCGTCGTGTTGTTAAATTTAATTATTATTGTAGGGTCAGCGATGGTGTGAGCTGATTTGGCTTGTCTGACCCTAAAAATATCATTTAATTTCGGGGCTGGTGCTATCCCCAAGGAAAGCACAGTGAGTTAAACAAAGTTTTTAGCGATTCGCCTTCCGTGACCGGCACGCCATGTAGCCGAAGATCGTTAGCTACACTAGCACGTGCTTGCGTCGAGAGCTTGGCCTCTAACGCGCATACCTGTGCTTTGAGCCCATCAATATCTTCGACGGTCTGCTCCAACTTCTGCACCCGCTTCATCAGGAGTTTAATTTCGTCACTCATGCCGTCCAGACGCTTTTTTATCCCGGCCAGCATGCGCGACTCCGATTCCCTCAAAGTTGCTGCAATTTTCTCAGCCTGCTCATCAAATTTTCGGCTGATGATCTGGGTGATCAGCGCAGCATCAACTCCCTTGGTCGCCTTCAGGTCGCCAGTAGAATTTTCCCTGACACGCTTACTGGCAGATGACATCGTTTTATTTTTTTTTTTTGTAGTGAAACAAAAGTTTTGTTGAGAGGTGTAAATGAGTGACTTCTGTGTGTCAGCTTAGCGACGTTGCGGTAGATTGTTGTGTTGGGTCCGCGTCTATTCAGCTGTTGTGCAAGTTTCACTCAACTGATTGTTGCTTTTGTTTACTTAAGCCGCGCTGCACTTTGTGTGTTTATTGAAAACCTTTTTTAAAGCTAAGATTTTTCGCTATTTTGTAAACACGGATTTCTTGCCGGTCCTTAGTTTATTAATTTTTGTGTTTTTGTGACAATTTTATCAAATATAACGCGATAAATTTGCGAAAATAGTGGAGCACAAGAAAAAAAGCGTCTGTAAGCGTCGGTATCGATATTTTAATGTGAACAAAGAAAGTTAATTTTCGTTTCAGTAAATTTTTTAATATTGTTTATATTAAGGATAATAATAAAATCGAAAATTACTTTTTGAATCAGTGAGTTTTTCAATATTCTGATTTTCGTATTATATACTCTTTATTTATTTATTTATTTATAGTCAGCTAAGAGCAGCTGACATTAAAATGAATCAAAATTTAATTTAAATTAAAAATAATTAAAATAATTAAATTAAGTAAAATATAGAATAAAATATAAATCTGAAAAAATAGTTAAAAGTTAAAGTTAAAGCTCTGGGAAATTCAATAAAAAATTGAGCAGTCCAACATTTGTTGCGAGGATTGGGAAAAACCCAGAAAAACCCAATCAGACCAGCGTTAGATTAGTAGTTAGTGGTTACGATTAGATAAAGCAAAAAGGATCGATCTTTTTAGTACTGGAGTTGAGGCCTCCAAGGAGACAAGAGAATAAAGTTTGTTATAGTCACAACATATAACACGAAATGGTTCAGTAATTAAATAGTTGCTGAAGCAACGATCAAGGCTAAGGGGTAAAAAGTTACGTGAAGATCTAACCGGGACATTAAATTTAATTCGACTCAAAAGAACTGATGAGTCGATTTCTCCATTAAGTAGGTTAGTAATAAATAATACTCCATGCATAGTTCTACGGTTTAACAGGGAGGGAAGATTTATTAAAAGGAGTCTACTTGAATACGGGGGTAAGTCAACTCCAGGAACCCAGTTAAAACTTCTAAGGGCAAATAGAAGAAATTTCTTCTGCACAGATTCAATTCTGTCCTGGTGAATCGAGTATTGTGGGGACCACACACAAGATCCGTACTCCAGAATAGGACGTACTAAGGATGTATAAAGCGTTTTAGTGGTGTACGGATCATTAAACTCTTTCGACCACCGCTTGATGAAGCCAAGGACATTAATGGCCTTATTGACCATATACGAAATATGAGCGTCAAACTTTAATTTAGGATCAAGAATAATGCCTAAATCTTCGATTTCAAACACGCGGTCAAGTGGTGAACCATCAAGCAAATAGTGAGCAGTATGAGGGGTACTTCTACAAAAAGACATCACTTTGCATTTTGAACAATTTAAATTGAGTAAGTTAGTACGGCACCAGACTGACAACGCACCCAAATCCGACTGTAGAAAATTACACAGGGAAGCGTCATTATAGGTGAAACATAGCTTCACATCATCAGCAAACATATACACAAAAGAGTTAGTAATAACTGCTGGAAGATCGTTAATAAACAAATTAAAAAGCAAAGGTCCAAGGTGACTACCCTGGGGTACACCAGAGGTAACAAAAATAGGTTTAGATACCGACGATTTAAAAACTACTTTTTGTGTTCGGCCACACAAGTACTCCGAAAGACACAATAAAAGTTTTGATGGAAATCCAATAATATTTAATTTATGAAGCAACAGAGGATGACTTACAGAATCAAATGCCTTACTAAAATCGGTGTAAACAACGTCAGTTTGCATTTTTTCCTGAAACCCTTTGATAACAAGCGAAGTGAATTCAAGAAGGTTAGCGGTAGTAGATCTACGCCTAACAAATCCGAGTTGATAAGGCGATATAATCGAACTACATCCGTGTTGCAGTTGAGAACATATAATTTTTTCAAAGACTTTTGGTATGGCAGACAACTTGGATATGCCCCTATAATTTTTAACGTTTGATTTTGAAGAATTTTTATGGAGTGGAATGATAAAGGATTCCTTTCATATATCAGGGAACACGTTTGAATCAACAGACAAGTTAAATAATTTATTTAATGGCGCACAAAGAGAATCCGCGCAGTATCTAAGAATACAACCTGGCACTCCATCAGGACCAGGCAAGTAGCCAGGTTTGATAGAGTTAAATTCACTCAGGAGCATAGACTCAGTAACTACTGGGACATATATGCAATTTGACGTTTGAACTTGAAAAGGATAGGAATTACTACTACTATACATATTCGATGAGTATACTGATTGAAAATACTCAGCAAATAGATCGGCTACTGCCTGATCAGAACTTGCTTTTGTATCATCTAGGTATACTGAGGATGGCAAGCAAGAAGTCTTACGTTTAGAGTTAACAAATTTATAAAACTGTTTAGGGTCACGTGAAAAGTTTAGTCTACAACGATTAAGATAGTTATTATAGCAAGATGTGTTAACGGAAAGAAAACTAGATTTTGCAACTAAATACGAAGATAGATCCAAAGTAGTTCCCGATTTTTTAAATTTTTTATATGATCTTGTCTTTGCGTTTTTCAACTTCGATAGTTCTCTCGTAAACCAAGGTGGTTTATTGTCACTTGAAGAACAAGTGAGGGGAACACAAATATCCACAAGCGAACTGAAGGTCCTATAAAATATGGCTATAGCAGTTTCTATATCACTACAAGAATAAAGGCGCGACCAATTAGTATGTTGAAGAAGATAATTTAATTTAGTAAAGTTAGTTTTACGAAAGCAACGGGTTTTTAAAGTATTTTTAGATACTAAAATAGGGTTAAAAATTTCGATGGATAGTTCTAAGATTGGATGGTTGGTATCTTCCGGAAGCATTAGAAGGGGTATTCTACTAGCATTACTGCAATCGGAGTCGGAAACAAATATTAAGTCCAACATTCTACCACTACAGTTATGCACCCTGTTAACTTGCGATAAGAAGTGACTGGTAACACAGCCGAAGATGTGTCATTCACAGACCATACAACATGTGGCAGATTAAAATCACCAACCACTATCAGGTTATCCATATCTGTCAAAAATGACGAAACAAGTTGCAGGGCACTCAGATGGGACGAGTATATGTTAATATCAGATTGAGGAGGAATATAAGAGCAAGTAACATAAAGTGAACGGCCGTTTAGTAATATTTTAACACATAAAAACTCTATGTCCGGAAGATCATGAGAATGAATCTGTTCAGAGGAAATACAGGAGTCAACAGCAATGAGAACACCACCGCCCTTGCGGGAAGTGCGATCGCATCTGTACAAGTTATATTTAGAAGGAAAAATGGAATAATCAGATATAACAGGTTTTAACCAGGTTTCCGTGAGTGCTACTATATGTGAATCAAATGATAAGCTGTAAACATATAACTTAGAAAGTTTAGTGTTAAGGCCTCTAACGTTTTGATAGGCCAAACTAAGTTGTTTTGTTAGTTTTTTGCCACCGAGGTGGAGACAACAGGTTGGCTAGCAGGCGGTGTACTATTAATCCTTATACCATTATTGCTATTAATTCGCCTATTCGTATACTCCTTAACTACAAGTTGCGCGGCCAAATTGTCGAGAAAATTTCAGGCGGTACTATAAATACATTCCTTTAAAATTACGTATATATATAAGTTCATTTTAAATACGTATTTTATGATAAGTTATAATAAAATTGAATTGCTATTATTTAAATATTTAAATTACGATCAACGTATTTTAATTTCTTCTGTTGTTTTTTATTTTCAACAAAATTAATAAGTCGATTTTAGTCTTAATAATTGAAGCAACATTATATATAGTTGTGTTCTATTTAGCTTATTATTTAATAGTTATATAGACGCTGCTGTAGTGCATTTAAAAATCAAATAAAACTAAGCAGTCTGAATATTCTATTAAATTAATATAAGTTTGTATATTCAATTTAATTGAATTCTATACTTTGTATAGACACTGTAACGTTGTGCAGTGAAGTCAATTTTTGACTTATTTTGAAGTATTTATTTATTTATAATACTTACTTTAAATTAAGTTGTTAAATTGTTTTGTTGTTTTCTTTTTTCAACAAAATTAATAAGTCGATTTTAGACTTAATAATTGAAGCAACATTATATATAGTTGTCTTCTATTTTGCATATTATATAATAGTTATATAGACGCTGCTTAAGTGCATTTAAAAATCAAATAAAACTTAGCAGTCTGAATATTCTATTAAAATAATATAAGTTGGTATATTCAATTTTATTGAATTCTATACTTTGTATAGACGCTGTAACGTTGTACAGTGAAGTCAATTTTTTACTTATTTTGAAGTATTTATTTATTTATAATACTTACTTTAAATTAAGTTGTTAAATTGTTTTGTTGTTTTTTTTCAACAAAATTAATAAGTCGTTTTTAGACTTAATAATTGAAGCAACATTATATATAGTTGTCTTCTATTTTGCATATTATATAATAGTTATATAAACGCTGCTTAAGTGCATTTAAAAATCAAATAAAACTAAGCAGTCTGAATATTCTATTAAAATAATATAAGTTGGCATATTCAATTTAATTGAATTCTATACTTACGTATAGACACTGTAACGTTGTAATAATCGTTTTACAGTGAAGTCAATTGACTCACAGCCAAATTAAAATATGTCTATTGAAGCTTTAGATATTAGTGGTGTTTTGGTGCCGCATTCAGTTGTTGCCATAATTGGTGATGGAGCCTCTTTTTTTAGATCTATTTCCTACCTTTTATTTGGTAGGCAAGGCTTCCATGGCACCATACGCCAAAATATTGTTGAACATGTTGTAACCAACTGGCAAACTTTTGCTTGCTTCAGCATAAACTGAAATGGAGAGTGTTATAGCTCTTCTGAACAATATTAGTGCGCTATGTCATACTCATATACTTATGGTACTGCAAGTGAGCTTCAAGCAGCAGCAGAAATTTTTGAGCTGTTGCAAGGCAGGAAAAGTTAAACTTTCCAAAATTAAAATTTGCCTGATCCACTTAAAAGCTTAATAATTGATGGACATCGCAAGCATGATCATTTCATTGATCGTTAAAGAAAGTATAACAGCTTCTTTCAAATGACTTCTTTTGGTAGAACAAAAATTATAAATGAAAGTTGGTCAACTTTTTAAAGTCCAAGGACAAGTGCTTAACTTAATTGGTAGTGTCCGACCTTTGCCAAATGAAGAAATGCAGTTTCTTCAAATATATTTTGTTGGTGATGATGAAAAGGAAGCTCAACTATGTTGCATAAATATTTCAAATGTTGATTGTAGCGTAGTAAAGGATCTTCAATGTATGTTTCATCATAATAATCGTTTTTCAAAAGATCTAAAAATGGCTCTCAATAAAAACCAACAAGTACTGAAGATTATAAATTGGTTATACATGCTGATCGAACACCCGCTGGTGCACATTAAGGGCTTTACAATGCACCTCTATCACGCGAAGTAGCTTTAGTTATTGTTGGTCAGCAATTTGAAAAGCGTGATATTATTATTGAAAGCCATAATAATCAATTACATCGTATAAGTGACGTGCATCGATCATACGATGCCTTACAGTACCCTTTGCTTTTTAATTATGGCGAAGATGGCTATTCAGTGGATATACCACAATGGAATCCATTATTAAAAAAAGAAGAACCAAAAAAAAAACAATTAAGAAGGCTCTAGTCGGGAGAGCCCGACTAGAAGATACCCTGAACCCAGTTGCAATAAATATATTTAATTTATATAAGACTTTGATATACTGGCTTAGCTTCCATCGATTAAGTTCATTATCTCCGGTGTTTCTCAACCGATTTGGACGAAATTTTCAGAAAAGTTCTATCATTATCCATTACTTCAACCCTTAGATTTTCCAAATTCGATATTTTATTGTTATCGATAATATGTGTATATCGGAAACCAGAATAGTTATCGATAATTTGAAGCAAACTTGTTCTGCTCATGGTATAGGAGAACTTAAATACAAAATCAGAAATCTCTAGCTCTTGTAGTCTCTGAGATCCACGCGTTCATACAGACGGACAGACGGACAGACAGACGGACAAACGGACATGGCTATATCGTCTCGGCTGTTGATGCTGATTAAGAATATATATACTTTATAGGGTCGGAGATGCTTCCTTCTGCCTGTTACATACTTTTGCACAAAACCATTATACCCTTACTTACCCATTTTATGGGTTAAGGGTATAAAAAAATATCTGCGTTAAGCTTTTACAGCTATTAAATAATGATTCGTCAATCTGAGATAAATCATTTAATTTATTCTCGTTCCCTTTTTAGTCAGTTTTTGGTTGATATGTATGCTAAAATTGAAACAGAAAGATTAATTTATATTCGCTACAATCAAGCGAAACTCAAAGCAGTTAGCTATATACATCTACAAGATGCAATAGGCCAACAAGATGTTGTCGCAGCTCAACTTGGTCAGATGGTAATTTTACCATCTTCTTTTATATGCATGAAAAGACTCAAGATGCTATGACATATGTTCGCCATTATGGGCGACCAGATCTTTTCATAACATTCACCTGCAATCCACAATGGAATGACATCAAAAGTGTTTTATTACCGGGTCAAAAATCGCATGATCGTCACGATATTATAGCTCGAGTTTTTCATTTAAAAGTTAAAGGTTTAATGTCACTATTGAGAAAAGGTTCTTTGTTTAGAAGCGTGCAATGTTTCATGTACTCTGTGGAATGCCAAAAGCGGGGCTTACCACATATACATATTCTACTTTGGTTAGAAAATAAAATAAGACCAGATAAAATTGATAAAATTATCTGTGCCGAAATACCAAACGCAGATGAGGATCCTTTGTTATTTAACATTGTTAAGTCAAATATGATTCATGGTCCTTGCGGTGCATTTAATAATAAATCGCCATGCATGAAAAATGGAAAATGTACCAAAAGGTTTCCTCGAGAATTACTTAAAGAAACTGTGACTTGAAAAGATAGTTACCCTCTATATCGTAGAAGAGCGATAGAAGATGGTGGTAATGCAATTAATATAAATGGTAATTGCATAGATAATCGTTGGGTTGTGCCTTATAACTGTGTACCATTGAGAACATTTAAAGCTCACATAAATGTTGAGTATTGTAGTTCTGTAAAGTCTATTAAATACATTTGTAAATATGTTAACAAGGGCAGTGATCAAGCATCATTTACTCTTGAAGACCAACGTAATGAAATTAATATGTACGAAAGTGGCCGTTATATAAGTAGCTCATAAGCGGTATGGAGAATCCTTGCATATCCCATACATGAGCGTTTTCCGGCTATTACACACTTAGCTGTTCATATAAAAAATGGTCAACGGATATATTTTAACCCCAATAATCCGCAACAATTACTTGACAGATTAAGCTCTACACTCAAAACCACTTTAATAGCCTTCTTTGAGCTATGCACACGTAATGAGTTTGCAAGAACGCTTCTATATTGTGAAGTTCCATCGTATTTTACATGCAACAACAAAGAATTTCAAAGAAGAAAACGAGGGCATGATGTGCCAAATTTTCCTGGAGTTAAAAGAGATTCAGGTTTGGGAAGAGTTTACACTATTCATCCTAATAATACAGAATGTTTTTATTTAAGACTTTTATTACATTTTGTAAGGGGCCCAACTTCATTTTTAAATTTAAAAACCGTTAATGGTTTAGCATACGCATCATTTCAATTGGCGTGTAAAGCTCTAGGATTACTAGAAGATGATAAGCACTGGGATTCAACTATAGCCGATGCTGTCATATGTCAAAATCCTACAAAACTGAGAGAACTTTTTGCAATAATGTTAGTATTTTGTCAAATTTCAGATGCTCTTAAATTTTGGAATAGTTATAAAGATATTTTAAGAGCCTTTCATTTTTTACAAGACAGAAATATTGATGAAAGTATTGTGAATAATGAATTAAATAAATATCTTATTTTCATTGAAGATAGTGTACTGTCTATTGGTGGTCAAAACTTGACTTATTATGGACTTCCTATACCAATTAGATCCGAGGAAATTGTTCCAAATATTGAATATCATAGAGAAACAAATTATGAAAATTGCGATAATTTTGTTGTTAATAATGAGCTACTCCCTACTGCTGAGCAAAAACAAGTATACGAAAAGATACTACATAGCGTTGAAGCAGAAAAAGGAGAAATATATTTTTTAGATGCACCTGGTGGAACAGGTAAAACGTATCTTTTAAATTTATTACTGGCAAAGGTACGGCAAAGCAAAAAAATTGCATTGGCCGTTGCTTCTTCCGGTATCGCAGCAACTTTACTAATTGGTGGTCGCACAGCGCATTCTACACTTAAGATTCCATTTAATTTGATTCATTTAGAAACACCACATTGCTCAATTTCAAAGCAATCTAATATTGCGGCTGTGCTCAAAGATTGCAAGCTTATTGTTTGGGATGAGTGTACTATGGCCCATAAAGGTGCTTTTGAAGCTGTAGATCGATCTTTGAAAGACATTCGAGATAGTGAATACTTAATGGGTGGCATAACTGTTCTCTTAGTTGGTGATTTTCGACAAACTCTTCCAGTGATCCCCAGAGGAAAAAGAGCAGATAAATTAATGCAAATGCAAATATCACTCAAAAATCACTCGAATGGTTTTCAGAACGTGCTATTTTGACTGCGAGAAATGACAATGCATTGGAAATAAATGAGTTTTTATTAAAATCATTTCTATTGATTCTGTGACTGAAATCGAAGATGCAGTTTATTACCCCGTCGAGTTTCTTAATTCATTAAATCCGGCTGGCCTGACTCAACATATATTAACTTTAAAGATTGGTTCACCTGTAATGTTGATTCGCAACTTGAAGCCGCCAAAACTGTGCAATGGTACAAGATTGCAAGTTAAAGTCCTTCAAAGGAATGTTGTCGAAGCAATTATCTTTACTGGCAATGGTATAGGGGAAACGGTTTTTATACCGAGAATTCCATTCATACCTTCTGATTCTGAATTGCCAATTCAATTTAAAAGATTGCAATTTCCTTTAAAAGTTTGCTTTGCCTTAACAATTAATAAATCACAGGGATAAACTCTTAAATTAGCCGGACTAGACTTAAGACACTGAAAATGTGGAGGGGTGGAACTTTCCAAAGATATGGTTGCACTCGCGGTCTACGCGGGTAAATTACTATTTTACCTTTGTGGAAACGACGGGGTGAAAATAATAGTGACGCGCGGTTATGGTCTGTGTGTATTCGTATACTCCTTAACTACAAGTTGCGGCGGCCAAATTGTCGAGAAAATTTCAGGCGGTACTATAAATACATTCCTTTAAAATTACGTATATATATAAGTTCATTTTAAATACGTATTTTATGATAAGTTATAATAAAATTGAATTGCTATTATTTAAATATTTAAATTACGATCAACGTATTTTAATTTCTTCTGTTGTTTTTTATTTTCAACAAAATTAATAAGTCGATTTTAGTCTTAATAATTGAAGCAACATTATATATAGTTGTGTTCTATTTAGCTTATTATTTAATAGTTATATAGACGCTGCTTTAGTGCATTTAAAAATCAAATAAAACTAAGCAGTCTGAATATTCTATTAAATTAATATAAGTTTGTATATTCAATTTAATTGAATTCTATACTTTGTATAGACACTGTAACGTTGTGCAGTGAAGTCAATTTTTGACTTATTTTGAAGTATTTATTTATTTATAATACTTACTTTAAATTAAGTTGTTAAATTGTTTTGTTGTTTTCTTTTTTCAACAAAATTAATAAGTCGATTTTAGACTTAATAATTGAAGCAACATTATATATAGTTGTCTTCTATTTTGCATATTATATAATAGTTATATAGACGCTGCTTAAGTGCATTTAAAAATCAAATAAAACTTAGCAGTCTGAATATTCTATTAAAATAATATAAGTTGGTATATTCAATTTTATTGAATTCTATACTTTGTATAGACGCTGTAACGTTGTACAGTGAAGTCAATTTTTACTTATTTTGAAGTATTTATTTATTTATAATACTTACTTTAAATTAAGTTGTTAAATTGTTTTGTTGTTTTTTTTTCAACAAAATTAATAAGTCGTTTTTAGACTTAATAATTGAAGCAACATTATATATAGTTGTCTTCTATTTTGCATATTATATAATAGTTATATAAACGCTGCTTAAGTGCATTTAAAAATCAAATAAAACTAAGCAGTCTGAATATTCTATTAAAATAATATAAGTTGGCATATTCAATTTAATTGAATTCTATACTTACGTATAGACACTGTAACGTTGCAATAATCGTTTTACAGTGAAGTCAATTGACTCACAGCCAAATTAAAATATGTCTATTGAAGCTTTAGATATTAGTGGTGTTTTGGTGCCGCATTCAGTTGTTGCCATAATTGGTGATGGAGCCTCTTTTTTTAGATCTATTTCCTACCTTTTATTTGGTAGGCAAGGCTTCCATGGCACCATACGCCAAAATATTGTTGAACATGTTGTAACCAACTGGCAAACTTTTGCTTGCTTCAGCATAAACTGAAATGGAGAGTGTTATAGCTCTTCTGAACAATATTAGTGCGCTATGTCATACTCATATACTTATGGTACTGCAAGTGAGCTTCAAGCAGCAGCAGAAATTTTTGAGCTGTTGCAAGGCAGGAAAAGTTAAACTTTCCAAAATTAAAATTTGCCTGATCCACTTAAAAGCTTAATAATTGATGGACATCGCAAGCATGATCATTTCATTGATCGTTAAAGAAAGTATAACAGCTTCTTTCAAATGACTTCTTTTGGTAGAACAAAAATTATAAATGAAAGTTGGTCAACTTTTTAAAGTCCAAGGACAAGTGCTTAACTTAATTGGTAGTGTCCGACCTTTGCCAAATGAAGAAATGCAGTTTCTTCAAATATATTTTGTTGGTGATGATGAAAAGGAAGCTCAACTATGTTGCATAAATATTTCAAATGTTGATTGTAGCGTAGTAAAGGATCTTCAATGTATGTTTCATCATAATAATCGTTTTTCAAAAGATCTAAAAATGGCTCTCAATAAAAAACCAACAAGTACTGAAGATTATAAATTGGTTATACATGCTGATCGAACACCCGCTGGTGCACATTAAGGGCTTTACAATGCACCTCTATCACGCGAAGTAGCTTTAGTTATTGTTGGTCAGCAATTTGAAAAGCGTGATATTATTATTGAAAGCCATAATAATCAATTACATCGTATAAGTGACGTGCATCGATCATACGATGCCTTACAGTACCCTTTGCTTTTTAATTATGGCGAAGATGGCTATTCAGTGGATATACCACAATGGAATCCATTATTAAAAAAAGAAGAACCAAAAAAAAAAAACAATTAAGAAGGCTCTAGTCGGGAGAGCCCGACTAGAAGATACCCTGAACCCAGTTGCAATAAATATATTTAATTTATATAAGACTTTGATATACTGGCTTAGCTTCCATCGATTAAGTTCATTATCTCCGGTGTTTCTCAACCGATTTGGACGAAATTTTCAGAAAAGTTCTATCATTATCCATTACTTCAACCCTTAGATTTTCCAAATTCGATATTTTATTGTTATCGATAATATGTGTATATCGGAAACCAGAATAGTTATCGATAATTTGAAGCAAACTTGTTCTGCTCATGGTATAGGAGAACTTAAATACAAAATCAGAAATCTCTAGCTCTTGTAGTCTCTGAGATCCACGCGTTCATACAGACGGACAGACGGACAGACAGACGGACAAACGGACATGGCTATATCGTCTCGGCTGTTGATGCTGATTAAGAATATATATACTTTATAGGGTCGGAGATGCTTCCTTCTGCCTGTTACATACTTTTGCACAAAACCATTATACCCTTACTTACCCATTTTATGGGTTAAGGGTATAAAAAAATATCTGCGTTAAGCTTTTACAGCTATTAAATAATGATTCGTCAATCTGAGATAAATCATTTAATTTATTCTCGTTCCCTTTTTAGTCAGTTTTTGGTTGATATGTATGCTAAAATTGAAACAGAAAGATTAATTTATATTCGCTACAATCAAGCGAAACTCAAAGCAGTTAGCTATATACATCTACAAGATGCAATAGGCCAACAAGATGTTGTCGCAGCTCAACTTGGTCAGATGGTAATTTTACCATCTTCTTTTATATGCATGAAAAGACTCAAGATGCTATGACATATGTTCGCCATTATGGGCGACCAGATCTTTTCATAACATTCACCTGCAATCCACAATGGAATGACATCAAAAGTGTTTTATTACCGGGTCAAAAATCGCATGATCGTCACGATATTATAGCTCGAGTTTTTCATTTAAAAGTTAAAGGTTTAATGTCACTATTGAGAAAAGGTTCTTTGTTTAGAAGCGTGCAATGTTTCATGTACTCTGTGGAATGCCAAAAGCGGGGCTTACCACATATACATATTCTACTTTGGTTAGAAAATAAAATAAGACCAGATAAAATTGATAAAATTATCTGTGCCGAAATACCAAACGCAGATGAGGATCCTTTGTTATTTAACATTGTTAAGTCAAATATGATTCATGGTCCTTGCGGTGCATTTAATAATAAATCGCCATGCATGAAAAATGGAAAATGTACCAAAAGGTTTCCTCGAGAATTACTTAAAGAAACTGTGACTTGAAAAGATAGTTACCCTCTATATCGTAGAAGAGCGATAGAAGATGGTGGTAATGCAATTAATATAAATGGTAATTGCATAGATAATCGTTGGGTTGTGCCTTATAACTGTGTACCATTGAGAACATTTAAAGCTCACATAAATGTTGAGTATTGTAGTTCTGTAAAGTCTATTAAATACATTTGTAAATATGTTAACAAGGGCAGTGATCAAGCATCATTTACTCTTGAAGACCAACGTAATGAAATTAATATGTACGAAAGTGGCCGTTATATAAGTAGCTCATAAGCGGTATGGAGAATCCTTGCATATCCCATACATGAGCGTTTTCCGGCTATTACACACTTAGCTGTTCATATAAAAAATGGTCAACGGATATATTTTAACCCCAATAATCCGCAACAATTACTTGACAGATTAAGCTCTACACTCAAAACCACTTTAATAGCCTTCTTTGAGCTATGCACACGTAATGAGTTTGCAAGAACGCTTCTATATTGTGAAGTTCCATCGTATTTTACATGCAACAACAAAGAATTTCAAAGAAGAAAACGAGGGCATGATGTGCCAAATTTTCCTGGAGTTAAAAGAGATTCAGGTTTGGGAAGAGTTTACACTATTCATCCTAATAATACAGAATGTTTTTATTTAAGACTTTTATTACATTTTGTAAGGGGCCCAACTTCATTTTTAAATTTAAAAACCGTTAATGGTTTAGCATACGCATCATTTCAATTGGCGTGTAAAGCTCTAGGATTACTAGAAGATGATAAGCACTGGGATTCAACTATAGCCGATGCTGTCATATGTCAAAATCCTACAAAACTGAGAGAACTTTTTGCAATAATGTTAGTATTTTGTCAAATTTCAGATGCTCTTAAATTTTGGAATAGTTATAAAGATATTTTAAGAGCCTTTCATTTTTTACAAGACAGAAATATTGATGAAAGTATTGTGAATAATGAATTAAATAAATATCTTATTTTCATTGAAGATAGTGTACTGTCTATTGGTGGTCAAAACTTGACTTATTATGGACTTCCTATACCAATTAGATCCGAGGAAATTGTTCCAAATATTGAATATCATAGAGAAACAAATTATGAAAATTGCGATAATTTTGTTGTTAATAATGAGCTACTCCCTACTGCTGAGCAAAAACAAGTATACGAAAAGATACTACATAGCGTTGAAGCAGAAAAAGGAGAAATATATTTTTTAGATGCACCTGGTGGAACAGGTAAAACGTATCTTTTAAATTTATTACTGGCAAAGGTACGGCAAAGCAAAAAAATTGCATTGGCCGTTGCTTCTTCCGGTATCGCAGCAACTTTACTAATTGGTGGTCGCACAGCGCATTCTACACTTAAGATTCCATTTAATTTGATTCATTTAGAAACACCACATTGCTCAATTTCAAAGCAATCTAATATTGCGGCTGTGCTCAAAGATTGCAAGCTTATTGTTTGGGATGAGTGTACTATGGCCCATAAAGGTGCTTTTGAAGCTGTAGATCGATCTTTGAAAGACATTCGAGATAGTGAATACTTAATGGGTGGCATAACTGTTCTCTTAGTTGGTGATTTTCGACAAACTCTTCCAGTGATCCCCAGAGGAAAAAGAGCAGATAAATTAATGCAAATGCAAATATCACTCAAAAATCACTCGAATGGTTTTCAGAACGTGCTATTTTGACTGCGAGAAATGACAATGCATTGGAAATAAATGAGTTTTTATTAAAATCATTTCTATTGATTCTGTGACTGAAATCGAAGATGCAGTTTATTACCCCGTCGAGTTTCTTAATTCATTAAATCCGGCTGGCCTGACTCAACATATATTAACTTTAAAGATTGGTTCACCTGTAATGTTGATTCGCAACTTGAAGCCGCCAAAACTGTGCAATGGTACAAGATTGCAAGTTAAAGTCCTTCAAAGGAATGTTGTCGAAGCAATTATCTTTACTGGCAATGGTATAGGGGAAACGGTTTTTATACCGAGAATTCCATTCATACCTTCTGATTCTGAATTGCCAATTCAATTTAAAAGATTGCAATTTCCTTTAAAAGTTTGCTTTGCCTTAACAATTAATAAATCACAGGGATAAACTCTTAAATTAGCCGGACTAGACTTAAGACACTGAAAATGTGGAGGGGTGGAACTTTCCAAAGATATGGTTGCACTCGCGGTCTACGCGGGTAAATTACTATTTTACCTTTGTGGAAACGACGGGGTGAAAATAATAGTGACGCGCGGTTATGGTCTGTGTGACTGCTTCAATTTATTGTCGAATTAGTACTAAAAACTATGTAGACGCTGAGCTTGCTCAGCGGCTCTTAACATAATTAGCATGATGTTTAACATAACTTATGCTCAGAGCGGAAACAAAATACTGATTTTGGTGGGGAGTTGCAGATGCATACTTTTAGGCATAAACATTCCGGCCCCCTTGCAATATAATTGCAAAAAAAAAGTGACTGGAGGGGGGGGGGCGGACCTTATGGGCTGCACACTCCAGATAGGATCCACCGAAAAGCAGTATTTTGGGCATCTGGACCGTAGTCGCTCGGAATAACGCCCTGTTGGATCATCAAGCCGTAGATATCGGCGCCCAACACTATGCTGACCGTCGAAGGTCGGAACCAGTCGTCATCCGCTAGGATAATATTGGGAACGCTTCCGTAAGCGTTCGTCAATCAGCGTTGAAGGGGTCCGGTTAAGCTGGGCCTCAATACGCAGGCGGACTTCCCGATCAAAACTTCCATTTGTGGATCGGATGCGAGCACTGACCCTCTCACCCGCATCGAGCCAGGTGGCGGAAAGGCCCAGTGCCTTTGCCAGTGAGGCATCAATGCGGCTGGTCGGGCTACATGGATCTACCAGCGCTCGCATCTGGAACGTTTTCCCCTTCGCGACGATGGCCACGCTCACGGTGGGCAGGAGTGTGACGCCTTCGGGGATGGGTGAGCGAGCACGTGGACTGCGTTGCCGGATTGGCGATGGGCTCCTTGATGGACGGGGTGACTCTTGCTCATCCAGGTGGAGCAGAGTGTGATGCTCGCCATCGCAAATGCGACATTTGTCGCCGCTCCTGCAGGATCGCCCAGAGTGCTGGTGTGCCAGACAGTTGGGGCAGTATTTATTAATCAATACTGCCCGGAGCCGCTTCTCAGCATTGAGGTCCATGAACCGCTGGCACTTTTTCAACGCGTGAACGCCCCGGCACACACGGCAGCGGAAGGACGCCGTGCCACGCAGCTGCTGAGTTGCCCTTTGTGCCCGTTTTGCCTTGGTGGGTGCCATGTTGCTTCGTTCGAAAATTCTGGGAATACACAAAAAACAGAAATTAGCAAAATAACTCTTGTTGACTGAAACGGTTAGTCACGATTTCAACAAAGGAGTTAGATTGTTGGGCTCGTCTTTGGATAACGGAGAGATTGGTCTCGAGTTCAAACAGGCTTCGATCTTGGAGAGCAGGGTGGAGAGCTCTTCAAATGTATATTTGAAGGTTGAGGTCGACTTGTAAAACAGTGTCTTGAAGCTTTTGACACCGGCTTCCCACAGGCCACCCATATGTGGCGCACCTGGTGGGTTGAAATGCCACGAGAGACAATGGTGACTATATGTTGTCTCGACGCGCGTCTTGGTAGCCTCCAAGAAGTCGCGAGTAATGACTCTAGAGGCTCCCACGAACGTTTTCCCATTGTCGGAGTATACTTTGGACGGGCAGCCGCGTCTTGCTATGAAACGAGCAAACGCTGCAAGGAATTTGTCCGAAGTCAAGTCGGAGGTGGCTTCAAGATGGATAGCTTTTGTGCTGAAACACACAAAGACGCATACATAGCCCTTGGTTATGAGGCAGGCACGACCCGTGTAGTTCTTTATGTCGAAAGAACCAGCAAAGTCGATGCCAGTATGTGTAAAGGGACGTGAAAAAGTCGACCTCTCTTCGGGTAAGGTGCCCATGAGCTGAGTTTGGAGACTTTTTTGAACACGATGCAGACCCGACAGGAATTGGTAACGGATGTGATAAGCGTCTTAAGCTTGGGAATCCAATACTTGGAACGGATAAGGCGCATCATTAATTGATTTCCGCCATGCATTGATATTTTATGCGTGAATTCTACGAGGAGACGACTGAACGAGCATGAATACGGAAGTATGACAGGATGCCGTTCATCATAATTAAGATTGCAGGATTTGCTGAGTCGACCGGAAGCTCTCATAATTCCTTGTGGATCAAGGAACGGATTGAAGTTAAGTATGTGGCTGGAAGCCGGCAAGCTATGCTTGTCAAGAAGGCACTTGTACTCTTTCGAATAAGAGGTTCGTTGAGTAAGGGCAACGAGTCGTTCTTGAACTTCTTGAAGTTCACTATTTTGGAGTAGCTGTGATGGGAACAGCACAGAGGATTGACGACATCGTTTAGCAAATCGGAAAACGTAGGCGAGTACTCGTAACGGTCTGCCGAAATCGGAGAACCGCTCAAGTGGATCAGACGGAGACAATTCAGCAATGTGGACCTTAACTGGACGCTGCTCTAGGTCAGTCTCCAGACATGAGTCAGCTGGAACAGGCCATTGCTTCTGAGGCAGACCCAGCCAGTCGGGTCCATTCCACCACAGATGGCTGTCTCTCAGCTCCTGTGGCGAGACTCCGCTGCTGGCTAAATCTGCTGGATTGTCTTCTGACCGCACTTGTGACCAGGTCCGACAATCAGTGATTTGCCCGATCTTGGAAACGCGGTTGGCGACAAACGTGGTCCAGGAGCAAGGAGATCTACGAAGCCAGGCCAAAACGATGGTGGAGTCCGTCCAGTAAAACGATGCGGACTTTCCTATGGGCATCTGCGGGATGAGGGCTGAGGATAGTTCCGCGAGAAGAACAGCTCCACACAGTTCGAGTCGAGGGAGCGACACTGTCTTGACTGGAGCTACTCTGGTCTTGGACGTCAGAAGATGGACGGATATGTGATGGTCTATTTCCACGCGAACATACAGTGCTGCCCCGTAAGCCTTTTGAGAGGCATCGCAGAAACCATGAATCTGAATGGACGCTTTCGGCTGTAAAGAAATCCACCTAGGAACTCGAATATCTCCAAGATGGGGATGATAGGAGAGAAAATCTTCCCAACGCTGAACCAGCTCGGACGGCAAGGGATCGTCCCACCCAAGCTCATGAAGCCAGATTTCCTGCATGAAAATCTTCGCACGAACGATGACAGGTGCCAGCCATCCCGCTGGATCAAAGAGCTTTGCTATTTCCGAAAGGACTTCACGTTTTGTGGTGGTGCTGTCAGGTTTGAAAACCGCATGGTGTGGAAGATAAAAGTTCCCAGTATCTATAGTAGGGGGGACTCGTCTCATGTGACATAAGTCCAGATATTTCTGGATCACGGAGTCGTACTGCTCTTTTAATGGAGTGTTTCTGTTTAAACGGTTCTCGTTTTTTTGAAACTGAGCCAGTGCGATTGACCTTGAATGTCCTAGGTTGATGTGATCAGGATCTTTGAAGGGGAGAGCGACAATATATTTGCCACTATCATCTCTTGTTGTTGTGCGCATAAAGTAGTCTTCGCATATGGCATCAGACTCCTTTACTGGCTTCGTAGGGAGATCCTCCACCTCCCAAAACTTTGTGAGGAGGTTTTCCAACCGTTGGTCGTTCTTGACCGTGACTCGTGTTGAAAAAGCGGAGATAGAGGATGAAGCACAAGTAGTTATTGGGCCGGTGAGAATCCAACCGAAAATGGTTTCTTGACCCAATAATGCACCACAAATATTAGGAATAGAGCCGCCTAGCAGGATGGATGGAAGGATATCTGCGCCTAATAGCACATCTATCTGCGAACTCTTGTAAAAATTAGGGTCAGCCAGCGGAATATTGGGAAGGTCTCGCAACGCACTTCCAGGAATCGGATGTGAATGTAGAGTACCTGCCACATTTGGAAGCACAAACGCTGAAGCTTCAATGCGAACTCTCGGCTTCGATGGGGATCCTATGTTGAAGTGACATAACTTCTCAGGATTGGCTGATACAGCTTGGTTAAGTCCGGCAACTTGGGCTGTTACACATTTAAACGGGAGTTTGATGATTCTAAACATTCGTTCTGAAATGAATGTGGCATCGGAGCCAGAATCGATCAACGCACGAGCCTTATAACATGTGCCAAGGTGGCATATGTTTATAATAGCAGTGCCTAAAAGAACACCTTGCGTGTTCGACGTGAAATAGTTGTGGATGTTTGCCGAACTTTGGTCTGAAGTGGACTGTATTGGTTGACTTGGAAGGTATGGAGTAGCAGCAGAACTTAACGATGACCTGGTGGTCGTTTGAGTAGGAGGGTCACCACGATGCAACAATGTATTGTGGCGACCTTTGTAAGTGAAGCAGTTATGGCTGCTTTTACATTCTTTAAGCTGATGTCCTCTGGTGAAACAGTTCAAACATAGCTGCTGCTGTTTAATGTAGGAGGCCCGATCTGTAACTGACATTTGCAGAAACCGTGGGCATACACGCACTGGATGATTCTCTTTGGAGCAAAGCTTACAGGTAGAAATTGGCTTTGGAGCTTGTGTCTTTACCTTAACCTTCGCTTCGAAAGAGTTGATCTTCTTCTTTTTAAGATCCTTGCGATCGGATTGACTCGGGGCGTTCACAGGCCTCATGTCTTCTATCGCTTCCAGCTTACGATGGCGCTCAGTCAGATAATTGTTAAATTCGACCCAAGTTGGAATATCGGACTTATTGTGGAGGGACTGTTCCCACAAGAACAGGGTAAGTTTCGGAAGTCTGGATGAGCATAGGAATACGAGCAAGCAATCCCAATTTTCGATGCTGACCTTAGCTAGCTCAAAAGCTGTCAAACACCCTTGGATTGTGCTCTGGAGCTCTTCTAGCGCCTTACCAGACTCTTGGGAAACCGGTTATATGTCATAACTTGCCCAAAAATGCATGCAACACATTGTTTTCCTATGACTTTTTTCACTTTTTTTACATTTAAAAAAAAGGGGCAGAGGAATAATCAAAGAAATTAATTTAAAAAAATAGCCGATATAATGTGATATAATTTTTTTTTATTTTCCATCAAAGTTGAGAAATAGTGAAAAAGTGGATAGTTGGTAAATACTGAATTGCCTGGCCAAACGCAAAGCAAACGGTATAATTTTTTTTTATTCTTTTCTTAATAAATAGATCTATCAATAGAACCAAAAATAATGACGATCCGTAACTTAGTTTTTGAGATATTGTATCTCAAAGCCGACCAAATTACCTTAAAATTGTGATTTTTATGTAACACAAAAAATCAGACAACTTTAAAAAGCTATATCTTCTAAACAAAAAATCCGGTTACATTATGGATTGCAGATTTGAAATCGCTGGAAAATTTCCTATAAAGTAGGTTGATTCAATATTTTTTAGAGGCACATGCAATTTTTGATTTTTGACACTTGACTTGTTCTACGGGCGCCACTGTGCGACGGTAGACTAAAAAGGATTCTAAGCTGACTGTTAACTAACAGCCGCTTATTTTCGAATCTTTCCGAAAGATGCTGCCATGCTGAGTGGAAACCGTCATTTGTCAATGGAGATTTTGAAACAATACCCTTTGCCTCGCCGCTTGCCTAAGCATTGAGGTGGAACAGTTTCTCGACTGGGGTCAATCTAGAATTATTAATATAAATCGCTGTAAAGAGATCCCGGAAAGTGGGCCAGCGCAGATAGTCTCCATCGAAGACTTCTGTATCGATTGGTGGAAGACTACAACCTCTTGAGATGGAAGGAAGAGATGCTTGTAGTTGCTTATTCTTCGAGGATGCTGCGTCTATACTCTCGCTCAATTGAGCTACGCATCGTTCATATACGGAATATGAATGATCATATTTCGCTTGCATACTTTGCAAATCTTCCATGGAACCGCCGTTTCGCAGAAGGGTTTGGGAACCTTGTTCAAACGCAAGCTCTACTTTTTCCCATAAGGATCGGATTTGATCCCGGCGCACCTGTAGCGTAAACAGAGATTCGCCGGCTGAATTGGAAAATCTAGCTTCGAATTGGCCTAGCCTGTCCGACACAGCAATGAACTCTTTGGACGCCATTTTGGAATGAGCTATGATTTTCTTTGATTCCTGTCTGGTTATACGGGGGCTATCCTGCGGAATTGTTAAACTCTCTGCTTTGAGCTTAGGCTGATCACTAACTTGAAGTTTGGACGGACCAGCGGACGGTTTTGATACCAACTTATTACCAGACTTAGACTTGTCGCTTGGCGCTGAGGAGCTGCGAGCGCTTGACAAGGAAGAACGACGGGCCTTTGAAAGGGAAGGACGAAGTTTCGCTTTTTGCTTTTGGTCTTCGGACATAAAAGGCTCTCTACGGAGCCGAAAACAAATGGACGAAGACCAAAGAAATTACAAAAAAAAAAAAAAAAACAAATCAACAGGCAACAGGCACAACAAAAAATATACCCAAAATAAAACAAAGAAATACCAGTATGTGAGTATTTTTCACCAACGGAAAGGTGTTTATTTTTATTTAAAAAGGAGAAAAAAAAATATACAAAAAAAATACTAAAAAATACCAAAACGTGTGTATTTTTTACCAACGGAAAGTGTATATTTTTAGTTGAAAAGAAGAAAAAAAATATACTAAAAAATACCAAAATGTGAGTATTTTTTACCAACGGAAAGTGTATATTTTTATTTAAAAAGGAGGAAAAAAATATACCAAAAAATACTAAAATATACCAAAATGTGAGTATTTTTACCAACGGAAAGTGTATACTTTGTTTAAAAAAGGAAAAAAAAAATATACCAAAAAAAAACAATGCAAAAAATATTTATTTATTATTTTTTATTATTTGCGCTTAACTTTTATTTATAAATCAATTTATACACAGCTAGTCGGATATGCCCCACTTGCGGAAGGGTGTACTAAATATTGCAAGATAACTCTTGAAAACGGGTATACCCCACTTGTAAGGAAAAAAATTGTAGGGTATACTCCACCGTTGGTTTGACTTATGCTGTGTTATATGGAATTGGAACGTGTTAATATATATATATGCAGTGGCACCGGTACTTTTGTATGTGGAAGTTTGATGACTTCGTTTGACCTACCGGCTGTGCCAAGGTTAACGTCTTTAGTCATGTAATATATATAGGTTATAGCACAAAATGTGTAATTATGGGTTTTGATAATTCACACGTGGGAGCGAATGCGGACACGGAACACTTGTTAATTGCCTTTACATATGCACATGTGTGTTGAAATTTGTCACAATTAAACGCACATAAATATGAAACGTTCATACGGAAAACAATTGTGAGCAAAAAGAGAAAAAAAAAACTTAGTTCCATGTACATATGTATGCGTCAAGACGAGGTTGCATTGGAATGTATGCATGTACATATGTACATGCAGTTGGAACAGAAGCAACGGAATAAGTGCAAGTATTAATTTTATCGGAGAATATTAAACGGACTGCGTTTAATACTGATAAAATAAATGCACACGGACAAATAATGTCACAAAAATTCAAATCATTACTTATCTGTGGTCTCTTTCTCTCTCCACCGAAGCTTGCTGGGGCGAGTGATAATTAATTAATCCTAATTATCCGGCTCGAAGGACCATGAAAATGTGGAGGGGTAGAACTTTCCAAAGATATGGTTGCACTCGCGGTCTACGCGGGTAAATTACTATTTTACCTTTGTGGAAACGACGGGGTGAAAATAATAGTGACGCGCGGTTATGGTCTGTGTGACTGCTTCAATTTATTGTCGAATTAGTACTAAAAACTATGTAGACGCTGAGCTTGCTCAGCGGCTCTTAACATAATTAACATGATGTTTAACATAACTTATGCTCAGAGCGGAAACAAAATACTGATTTTGGTGGGGAGTTGCAGATGCATACTTTTAGGCATAAACAGACACGATTGTTTTTCTCATGGCCAATTTTATGTAGCCTGCTCAAGAGTCAGTTCACCAAAAAGTTTATTTGTATTAGCACCTGACGGAAAAACAACCAATATCGTTTTTACAGAAGCTCTTAACAATTGTTAATAGTTGCAAATTCAATTCAATAAGTGGATAAGGCCTACTGGGGAAACCACAATAAAAAATTACGCGCCTGATTCTCTACCTCAATGGTGTCGTGGAAAAGAGAATATTAAATACTTTGCTTTAATATTTTCTAATTTATTTATTTTGTATCTATCTTCTATTGCTAAAATTTATATAAACTATCTGCGCAGCGAAGTAAGCGGGCCACTTACTGGTAAATCACAAATTGACAAATCATCATGATTACAACGCAAGTAATTTCTCTAGACCGGTGATAGACGAACGACAACGAAAACCACTTGGCCACCTACCAGCCATGGCTCTTGCACCACCCGAACCACCACTTTATATGCGCATGCATAAAACTCTCCCATATAGTTATTTTATAACATACATTCATAATATTCGCTTTTTTTTTTCAACTTCAAACCCGAATAAGAGAATAAAATCAAAAACAATTAAAAGTGTAAAAATTGTAGATAGCTTGTAAAATCAGCTATTCATAGAGGTATATATTTAGATTTTATTTTGAACTAATAAAGAAACTACGCATAATTAAAAAAACAAATAAATCAATGAGTGTGAGGCGATGTGTTAAATCCTGTTTGTTGGTGTGTTTGTACCTGTATTATTGTTATGAGCACGTTTTTTTGAACAAAAATAATATTTTATTGAATTTGGGTTTACTTTTTGAATTTGGGTGCATCATTCGTCAGTTCATTCTCTTATTAAAGAATTCCGCTATGTTAGTCTGTAAGTGTGTGTGTATGTGGGTGTGTGTAATCACAAAAGAAGCAATACATACTACGTTTATGCTTGCTGTTTCATGATTTTTTAAAATCACGTTTTTTAAAATACGCCTGTTTATGCTATTTTATAAAAATCATGATTTTTCTGAAGGGTGGAGCCACCTATGAAAATTGTAAAATGAGTTGGCAGCTTCATATGAAAAAGGTGGCAGCACATCAGCACAAACAGCTGATAAACCGAAAGCCAAAACGTTAAACGTTTCAAATCGTAAAAATGGAAAAAAACGCAAAGTTTTTTTTAATTAAACGACTTGCTCGAACATCGCAGATGGTCCGATGTCTTTTAGGACGGAGAATGGAGCGAATGAAGGCTACAAGACGGGAATGGTATTTGTTACAGGCCAAACGCAAGCAAATTTTAATAGAATATTTTGCAAGTCAGCTTGCTGCCTTGACGATATTAAGACCGCGATTGCGAACTGTTCACAGCCGTCCTAGAAGCGATTCTTACTGGATGCTGATGCAAGCTCCAGAAAATGAGCACCTGTTTTTTGAAAATTTAAGAATGTGCAAAAATCATTTTATGAACTTTGTGTCTTCTTTTAATATTTTTTGCATATTTTCCGCAAACTTTTCATCGGACTTGTCCATAGCCGCTATAAACTCTGCGTTTTGGCGATCGAGCCTGTCTAAACCATCATTGAAGTTTTTGGACATATCCTCCAACACACGCAAAACATTTTTTTTATCTTTAATAAAATAATTATTAATAAATTGCAATGATGACTTTAAAGCTGTTATTACTTACATGGAGTTTGGCGACGCCCGACAATAGACGTCTCGGGAATAGCATTCTCATCGCTCTCTCCTGTCGGCAATTCGGACAACTCAACCTCAATGTTCTCCGGCTCAATAGCATATTCGATGCAGTCGTCCAAGGTGTCGACCCCAACAGCCGCCGCAACTGGTCGCGCTCCATATAGCTCGTTAAGCTCGTTAAAAAAGGCACAGGTGCTTCTTCCTGCGCCGCTTACTCCATTTTTTCGCTTTGCTTCCATGAAATTTTTTTTAACGTCCGCAACTTCGTTTTCACTTGTTCACATGATTTGTTCATGCATTTACTTTTCATGCGCTCGGCAATGCTTTTGTAAATGATATTATTCCTTTTTGTTTTTCCGTCTAACTGGCTAAGCACATTATCTTCTTTAACAATACTTATCAGCTCGTTCGTCTCCTCAGGCGTCCAGTGGCTTCTAATATTTTCCATTTTAACGTCTTTTTCTTTCGCAGCAATTTAATTAGTGTGGAACAGCTGATTTCACACAGTAGCGTTGCCAGACTGCTTACACAAAATATCATGATTTTTCCAAAAAATCATAGTCAAAATACGTGTGTAGAAAAATTCACGGATTTGTGTTTATGCTAGTATTTTTTTAAAAAAGCATGATCTGAATTCATGCTTTTTTGCAAGCATCAACGTAGTAACAGACGATGCACTAGACGAATGATAAATGTTGGATACTCTTATAGTGTTGGAAGATGATATGTTATTAAACTATTTTTAGTTATTTCTCAATTGTTTGCCAACGCCAACCTTTGCTTAAGGCCTGTACGCATGAGCCCCGTACAGCCCCAGTAAGATATACATGAGTTTTACGGACCTTAACGAGCAGTGTTAAAAAATGCACATATTGGGGCGGTAGGCTAATCACTTTAAATAAATCGGAAATGCAGCTGTTTTTTGAACACTTGAATTCAAAATAATGATTCACTTCCAAAGCGCGCTACTTTTGTGTTTGAGTACAACCAGTAACTATATACTTTTTGGTACAGCTAACGCCCTGCTGCTGGTGGTTGTTGAAAACAAAGGCAGGCTGCAAAACCAAAAAGCATTTAAGTGAACCCATATTTGATGGGCAGAGCTGAGATTACCAAAGATTATGCTAAACATAACTGAAACCACTCAAAAGACTCAAAGCAAATTCACATGTAAAGTGGTGATTTTGGCTGGGGTATGAAACTCAGTCAGGCCAAGGTTCCACGTTACAAGAAATATTTAAATTTGCCGAAACGTACTCGCGAGTTGGAGGCAAGTAAGTCCGCCTTTACACCGGGGTTAAGATTTCGCGACGGCTGGCGATGAGGGAGGCGTACGGGACAAGCCACAGTACAAGTATCACCGATAGCACAGGTTATGTTCCCTCACAAGTAGAGGTCGCGCGGATGCCAAAGCTCCGTTACCGAACCGACCGAATGATATGGGAAGCGTGCGGGACGAGCCACAGCCCAGGGTGTACTGTCCACAAACTAGGGATGTTCCAAGGGTCCACACCCGTTGCCTTTGCTTTTGCTTCTTGGCTGTTGAGCGGGATGTCTTCTACAACCAATCCTACCTCGAGGCCTTCTTCCTAACCTTCTATGGTTCCTCTACCCAAGGCTGTGAAGCCGTTGCTTGTGGCATCTCGAATTTTTTTGTGGTCACCTCTATTACCTTTAAGATACAAGCGCCGTCCACGACCACCCTCGACACCTCCGTGAGTCCAAACACCGTGTGTTTGAATTTGGAGGGTGACGACTCCCAGGTGTGTCGGTAGCGCGGGTGGTCCCACCGTGGGTCTCGCCACCGATTGTGCGCTCCTTGTTGACCTCTTCGGAATCGTCGCTCCCCTCGTCGTCCTCTACCCGAAACTCCGCGTTGTGCTCGCTCTTCTGCGAGCTGGCTTCCTTCTCCTCGTCGCAATCGGAGTCGCTTCTGACGCTCTCCTCAGGGGTAGTGTCTTCCTCATCGTCAAAAATCTGACCACTTGCTTCGCTCTCCTCGGGGTAAGTGTCCTCCTCATCGTCACTCTTGGCATCGGGGTGTTCCGCACGAAATTCCGGGTCGTCTACGTGGGCATCGTCCTCGTGTTCCCTTGCTATGGTTTCGACCGGCTCGTCATCGCTGCTAACGACTATTATGTCGTCAATATTTCAACTATTGAGAAAGCTTGGAAATAAATTATTACGATGCTGTTTGGGGGGGTGTTGTTAATAGCGGTTATAGTTGGTTAATTGTTAGTGAGAGAAAGAGAGGGAGAGAGAGAGAAGAGGGAGAAAAAAAACCCGTTCGCGGATTTTATTCGTGGTTTCTTTGAAGTGGCAAGTGGCTCTCGCTTGTCCACACTTCCTGCCGGCGGCTTGTGTCGAGATTCTCATTTTCACGTTGGAACGGTTTTAATTGCGATATGCTGGCGATCCGGCACTTTCACTCTCCTTCCTTTGTTAGGCGTACCACGTTTGGCGATGTAAATTTCTTAACGAGGAATGGTCCATCGTATTTTGAGGCAAATTTCGCTGCGAATCCATCACTCGCTTTGGATAGCTATTGTGTTCGCAGTAGGACCCACTTGTTAATTTTGTGGTGCCATTTTCTGCGCCTTAGGTTGTAGTTCCTTCCTTGATTTACTGATGCTCGTTGCTGGTTGCTCAGCGCTATTTTAAACATCTCTTTCAGCCGGTCAGCTTTCTTTTCCGGCGTTTGCAGAATGCTTCCTGTTCCTGTTGAATCTGCAATGCTAGAATTGACGGCTAACGAGATTTCGAGAATCTACGATCTTTGGCTTCCAGAAATATATTCTGCCATCATCGTCTTCACCGTTCGATTTGTTCTTTCCGTTGGATTCTCTTGTGGGCAGTACAGGGCTGTATGTTCCATTTCTACGCCCAGTGAATTCAAAAATGCTTGGAAATTACGACTCGTGAATCGCACTCCGTTGTCGCATATAAATCTCTTGGGTACTCCAAACCGACATAGGATTCGTTCCCGCAAGGCCTTCTGTAGCGTTGCTGCCGTTCCTCGTCTTAAGGGGACAAGTTCCACCCATTTGGTAAATGCATCATGGAATACCAACAACATCGTGTTGCCCTGCTTTGAACGCGGTAAGGGGCCCACAAAGTCCGCGCACAGGATAGCCATCGGCTCTGACACCTGGCGGGTCAGCATATGTCCGGCTGGCTTCCTTTGCTCCGTCTTGAACATCTGCATTTTCCACAACACTTGACGTACTTGGCTGCGTCTCGGAACATTCCCGGCCAATAGTAGAGCTGTGACAAACTCATGATTGTTTTGCGGATCCCTTGGTGTCCTGCCGTCGGCGTGTCGTGGCATTCCTTTAGCACTCGCTTTATTTGATCCTCGTTGACGCAGAGCTTCCATGGGATGTAGTCCTCATGGTCTGCTCGGTATCCTAGGTGGCGATACAACTGCGCGTTCTCCTCGATGTAATCTGCGTATTTGGTCGGTTCTTTGGCAATTTTCTCCCTAATTCCTTGAATCCACATCCCGGGTGACTGTTGAACAACGGCTTGCTGGAGTTTCTCTTACGGGTCTCGCGATAATGCGTCTGCCACCACGTTGAGTCTTCCTTTCCTGTATCGCACGTGGAATTGATGTTGTTGGAGCTCCAACGCCCAGCGTGCGATCCTTCCCGACGGGCTTTCTATGGAATTTAGCCACTTCAAAGTAATGTGATCCGTGACAACATCGAAGCGATATCCCTCCAGATAGCACTTTAGCTTACGGATCGACCACACTATTGCCAGGCACTCTTTTTCTGTTGCCGAGTAGTTCTCCTCCGCCTTGTTCAACTTCCGGCTCGCGTAAGCTATCACCCTCCCCTGCTGGTCGATAGTTTGCGTCAGCACTGCTCCGAGGTCATAATCGCTTGCATCCGTCGTAGTGTGAACCTTTCTGAAAAATCTGGACATGCCAAGACAGGGGCGGACGTAACATAGTGTTTGAGACTGTCCAACGCCGCCTGCTGTTCTGCGCTCCTCGGCCACTTTCGGGCTTTCTTTTCTCTGTTATCGGCTGTACCACAGATGTGAAATTGGGCACGAATCGTCGGTAACAATCGGAACTCCCGCGCCAGATTGTCGTATACCCTATCTAACTGCTGGTTGGGTCTATAACGGGCATGGCGCATGAGTCTTTCAAAGTCGACCAGGTACTCTTTGTAACCCTCCTTGACTCGCTGCCGACGGTCCCTAAACTGATCTTCCAGTCGCTTGAAAACCTGCGAGGGTAAAAAGAAATCGAAAAATTCTCTCTTGAAAGCATCCCAGGTCGCGTCATTAAGCTCACTTGTTGAGAAACAGCACACCGCTATGTCGGTCAACGCCTCACTCATTGCCCTGGGTATACGATCTTATTCTATGTCATAAGTCCTCGCTCGTTCTTCTAAGGACTCTTTGAACTTAAGTGGGTCTGTATACCCATCGAACCTGGTTCCCCACTTCCTTATTTGTTCCGGGACGACCACGCAATGCTTATAGTTTTCGAATCCCCGGTAACCGATGCCCACATCTGGTTTGTTGTCCACCTGCCTCACCTGGGTACTATTCACAGGCAGGGTTGTGAGTGGTGCTACGTGCACCCTATGGGAGATTGCTATTTTAGCATCCTGCTGCGCCTGGCTGAATGGGGGAAATAGTCCTCATAGTGACCCCGATATCGTCAGCATGTCGGACTCCGATTTCTGCCGCTGTTGCAACCGCCCGGCGGAAATGCTATTCGCAGCGGGTGATTCGTAGGTTTTCGTGAACTAGGACTCCCATTCTATCAGACGGGTCCGAGTCTCCAAGTCATGAAAGCCCTCTTTAATAAACGAACATACCCGTTTTCGAAGCTCTTCTTCCTTTCCGAGTTCCTGTGCGATCTTCTCAAGTTCCTCCTTGCGGCAGTGGTACACCCATCTTACGCTTACGGCTGTGTTGGCACTGTCCCCCGGACGCATTGCTGGGCTCGCTCATTGTTTAGTTGAAATTTTCCTATTTGTTTTGTATAACTGGTACCTAGCGTTGAGTTTTAATTTTATTTCACTTTATTACGATTTTCTGTTTGCAATTTTTTTTCCTTCCCCTTTTTTTTTTTTTTTTTTGTTTAATAATCGCCGTGTTACATTTGGAGTCTTCTGTCAAATTTTGTTATATTATTTTTAATTGATGTCTTGTTTAATTTTGATCTATTTAGTTAAATTATGTTTCAAAAAAGAAAATCTTTCACAATTTTTTATAATTTTTCTCAAAAATTATTTATTCAGGAGTGCCACAGAAAACGCTTCCGCCCGGACACAGCCTGAATTCTATTTCACGGTGCCACAGACCAAAACGCCCAGTAATTTTGAGCTGAATGAAAAAGTCTTAAATCTGATGCTGCCACCTAGTCCGACTCACATTTTTTGATGTCAGGGTCAGCAATGCCACATTTTTTAAACATAATTCGGAGTAATGTATTTTAATAAAATATACATGGAAACACTTCTGTTTACTTTTAATTAAGGATAAAAAAAATAGCTCTTTGAAGTTGAAACAAGTTTAACAGCAAAATTCTTTTACTTTTTGTGCAACTTGTGAAAACATATGTAGGCAGTGGTAATTTTGCCAGGTGGCAACGCCCTAAAAGCGGCATCATAAGAAAAATGGCAGAGCCATAAAAAACAAGAAATAAGAAGAAAACGCGCTCAAAATGTAAGTACATTTGATTTGATTTCATAATTATTTTTTAATGTGATTTTTTAAAGGGGAAAACATCGCAACGCACGCCAGGACGCAGTAATTTGCTATATTATGAAGAAAAACCCGGACATTGCCCGCAACTTCACCCAAGGGTGGCTGTGGCGGCAGCTTGGGATGACTTAGCGTTCCAAATAAACACGTTGGGCCCAACCAATTAAAAGTGTGGATGAGTGGCGCAAAGTATGTAGCTTATCTTGTAGCTAGTAAATTGTAGGCAACAATAATGACCATTGTTTAATACAGATTTGGAAAGACTGAAAAATGGCAATAAAAAAAAAAATTCACGCACAACCGAAAGGAGACTAGGGCAACAGGCGGCGGGCCTTATAACCGAACACAGCGCACTCCAATTTAAGTGGAAATTGCCAATCTTTGCCATTTGTATGAGGCTTTTGATGGAGTGACCGGCGCCATAACATTTGGTCTCCTGGAGCCCATAAACAATGTAGAGAAAGAGAACATTGAAGAAAAAGACGATGGTACGTACGTCATAAATTGTTTATTCAAAATTCATCCAATTAATTTGAATTGCACTTTTAGAACCTTCCCCTAAAAAGCAGAATTTGGATGCTGCAAGCAGCAGCAAGGATAAAGCGCCAGCTGAGAACAGGCTGACTGCAATGGTGGCGGAGGAGAACAAGGTGCTCCGCGAAATTAAAATCGAGCGCTAAATAAAACGAACCAGGAGATGTTAGAGGAGCGTAGAAAGACAAACTTAATTTTAGAAAAACTAGTCTAAGTACAGAAACCAAATACCAAAAACAAGAAATAAAATGTAACAAAACAGAGCATATTTATTGATCAAAAACAAAACTTACACAAATAAAAAGTCAATGTCTTCTTAAAGAAGCTGCTATATCGTCTCTAATTTGAGAAGTTGTTTCTGGTTGATTCGAATTTGATAAAGATTCAAATTCTGCGCGTGCTTTAGGAACTTCAACTATTCTAATATCCTCATCCTTAAGTTCGCGGCATAAATTGTGAAGAGCACAGCAAACATTTATTATGCATGAGACCTTTAAGGGACTATACAAAAGGATCTCTTGGAGTAATCTAAATCTGCTTTTAATTACTCCAAAAGTCTCTCAATTACATTTCTTGCAGAAGCATGACGAAGGTTGAAAGTGTGTTGGTTTGAGCCTTGTGTTGGATTTCTGTAAGGCGTTCACAGAAAGGGCTCCAAGGGATATCCCGAGTCCCCAAGGAGCCAATCGCCACGTGAACCACTTTCATACTTCTCCTGAAAAAAAAAATCCTGGCTTCGCTCTGACTCCAAGCGCAAGAGTTATGAGTTGCTCCAGGCTTCGATGCATCCACATAAAGGACTTTAGGGTCGTAATCACAAATCTATGAGAACCATTATTTGAAAGTTAATAAAATGTTATTGATAACATCAGAACAAAAAACAAGTTCTACAACATAAACATAACAAAACGGACAATCGAGTTAAAAAACCACCTTTACACATTTAAAGTACTCAAGTATAAATAATCTTACTTACTACCATTGCACTAATGCTAAAATACCCCTTTCTATTAAGCTAAACATGTTCGGCACTGCTGGGCTTCATTATCTTGAAGTGGGTGCCATCGATGCAGCCAACTACTCCAGGAATGTTATACTTTTGATAGAAATGCTGTTTGCATTTCGTTAGTATTTCCTCCGGTCTATTCAATTGGATAAAACGTGGTCCAAGTTTTTTTTTCCAGCAATGGAAGTATAATCCAATGGATTTTTTCAACGGATTGCCTCGACATTGACAAATCCGTGTCCTTCCCTATCGCTCGTTGAAACGACCCAACTCCTAAAAAACGCAATGCAGTCGCCCAGTGCAAAATTTTTGAAATCGAACAAGATTGGATATCTTCTTCGATTATGTTGAGGATCATTTGGAAGGTCCTCTTTTTAACACGATAATTATACCGGAAACTATTTTTGAAATGACATTTATTAGCATAAGAAAATGCAGAATAGCAGAAAACCCACATACGTATCGTCAGATTGGCAAAACGGATCAGATGCGCATCTGAGAATCCTAAGCTGCATGGTTTCCTTTCTAATTTTTTTGCCGTCGGAACTCTTCGATGGCCAACAGTCTCGCTAGCGGCATATTTAGATAAAAACAGTTTCAGTTGAAAACAATTTCAGTTTAAAACAATTTCAGTTAAAAACAATTTAGGGATGATTTTTGAACAGCTGATTGCTGCCAGTCACAAATAGTTGCCAGACAGTTGGCAGATAGCTGCTAGAGTTGCCGAATAACTTTTATTGTTTTGCCACCCAATATTTAACCGTTGTATCGATCATAGAGCCCACGGGTACATTTGCAACTTTAATTTTGCTGTATCTTCCAAACGGTTAGTCCGATTGACCTGAAATTTCATGATATCCTCAACCATACACTTTTGCATCATGTGGAAAAGTTTCATCAAGATTGGAGCAGCAGTTCAGTCGATACAGCCCAAATTCAAGTTAGTGGAATGGCGTCGACTGCTGATGTACCCGGGTACTTGTATGAAAATTCATACAAATATATATAAATAAATGGCAAAGTTCACTTTATATTGCTATATCTTCCAAGCGGCTGGTCCAATCTTGATGAAACTTCGTATCATAGCTTGGAAATATGTAATTGATATTGGTGTGACCAACCGTTTGGAAAATATAACCCAGTTACTAGAAAATGACCTAGCGTCAACAGCTGATGTACCCAGGTACTTCTATGAAAATTCGTACAAATATATAGAAATAAATGGAAATATTTAGTTTATTTTATGGAAATTTATTTATTTATGTATAGAAAATCATTATAATCAAAGTAAAAAATATATATATAAGGTTTCTGCCATTGTCATGCCATTTGTCGATGGCACTGGTCCAGGATTGCGACTTCTTAGATTGTTGTGCGCACGTATTCGTCCAGGTATTGGTGGTATTGACGATTATACATTGCCATCTCTTGCCGTATAGGAATCACCAGTTTCAAGTGGCGGTTCTTCATACTCCTCGTCCCTCTCGTCCTCTGGGTGATACTCAGTTTCCTGGACTGGTTCAATGTCAGATGATTCACCACCAATGTCATCAATATTTCCTTCTAAGTCTTCTTGTTCTACCGCTTGTTCGTGGTCACTGTCTTATTAGTCAGAAGCCTCAAGAAATCCGCTTATAAATTCACACTGCTCATCATACGGTAGTGCATTCAATTGACGCGGAGCTAGCCACTCAGCATCTGCCATTTTATTTTCACTTTTTATATATTTGCAGCACAAAATAAATTTTTGGGTCTTTACACTTCTAAAATCGCACATAAACTGACTTATGCATACAAAACTACTCAAAACGAAACCTGCGAAAAAATCATGTTTCTGCCTGCAAAACTGGTTGTACAAGGTAAGGTAGGCAAGATATTCCCAAATACCCTTTTGTTCCTGTTAGTAGACGTGTTTTCCTACACATTCAAAAAAAAATTTTTTTACATTGAACAAATATTTTATGAGTTATAATTATTCTGAGCAGGTACTAAAAATAGCACTATGAGCAAGAGGGGTTGATTTTAAATTCAAATATTACGGAATTCTGCGAATGAAAATTCAATGTTAATTATTTGTCTTGGTAAAAAGGGATAAAATTACAAGGATTAAAAAAGAATTTGGAAATTGTTAAATTTTTATGGATTTGGGCAATTCCCATTTTTGGTAAAAATGGATTATTTAGGTACCAAAAAATTTTTTTTCCAAATTATGATAAAAGTTTTGTTAACTAGACAATATTTCCAAGAAATAAAAAAAAAAAAAGAAAATTCCAAGAATCCAGGTAGTGGTAAATATTTGTATATCAAAAGCAACTATCTGCCATACAAAACGTATGAAGTACCCGGGTACATCTACTGTCGATGTGGATAAAACCCAACAGCTGTTGACACAACGGTTAAATGTTTTGTTTTTATTTAAAGTACCTAAAAACAGTCAAATACTGGATTAAAAAATTAAATAATGCAAATAAAACATGAAACAAATTAAAAACCTCTTATTCTGCAATGTTAAAACTAAAAAAAGTTGCTAAACAAACACTTGGCATATTTAATCTGGCAAGGTGTCAGCCCTTAGAAGCCAAGTCCGATTAGGTTGGTGCACACACTAAACAAATGAAATCACTCGGAGTTCTGTGGCGCCGTAAAAATTTTGAGGCGTTTTTGCTTCTAGTGAAATTCAATTTATCTAGCGTTTTCTGTGGCACCCCTGATTGTTTTTTTTTTCCCAAAATTGTTTATTATTCTACATATTTTTTTTATTATTTATTATTTTATTTCCAAAAATTATTTAATATTATTTCACAAAATTATTTATTATTTCCAAAATTTATCTATATATAAAAGAGTTTGTCCTGATGGGAATTGAAGGGCCACAGCCTAAACGAAAAGAGCTAGATGGCTGAAATTTTCACACAATTTTCCATGCAGGTAGTAAGTGAGCACTAAGAAAAGAATTTTATTTTGGACAACTCCTTCAAGTACCTCCCGTACGATTTGGAGCACTTTTAACCCATTTTAAAAAACAAATTACAATTACAACAAATACCCATTCCACTACTGTCGCCTGATTGTCGCACAAGCTGAGAGTTTGATCGCGAGCGAGAATACAAAAACAAAACAAGTAAGCAGTGACACCTTCGCGTCGCACAAGCTGACAAATAAAGAAAGGTTCGTACGCTTGCAAAAAAGAAACGGATTTCCGCTTCTTAATGAATGAGTGCATACACAATTAAGTGAACAATGCGCTCGAAAATAATTTTCATAATTTTATGTACATGTATCACTTCGCACAGTGCACTTTTTTTTTTTTTCAAATTTGTGTGCCTTTGACAATTGATTTACGACCCAAGTAGCGTTTGTTGTTGTTGTCAGTTTTGTTGTTGGGACCGCACTGCTACTTATTGTTGGTGTCATTGATTTGAAAAAAAATCAAAAACATAACAAAACTTGGCGCGTCTAGAAAAATTTCCCACACCAGAATATGTTATGGGGGTGGATTCGCCTACTTGCTGCTTATATAACTTAGACAAAATGTATCACACTAACATTATTGATATATTATTGATATACAATTTCGAATAAGCAAAGGGCGTTCACATAAGCGCGCGTGTTGCTCTTTGTTGTTGCTCATTTACGTTCACTCTGTATTTTATGTGCGCGCTTTGCATGTCAATCATAAAGTTTAATAACCCTAGCTCCTCCGCACACACTCTAAATAACAGATTAAGGCAATATACAATTCACTTAACTGCACCCGCTTAGATATGTTTTGCATTAATTCAGTGCGTGCGAAGAATGTAGCGGCTTGCAGAGCGCGCGCATACATAAAAGAGTTAGCCGAAATAGCTTTAATTGGTGATGGAGCCTGCCTTTAAATAGCTCTTTTTAACAATATGAGTGTGCTATGTCATACTTATGGTACTGCAAGTGAGCTTCAAGCAGCAGCAGAAATTTTTGAGCTGTTGCAAGGCAGGAAAAGTTAAACTTTCCAAAATTAAAATTTGCCTGATCCACTTAAAAGCTTAATAATTGATGGACATCGCAAGCATGATCATTTCATTGATCGTTAAAGAAAGTATAACAGCTTCTTTCAAATGACTTCTTTTGGTAGAACAAAAATTATAAATGAAAGTTGGTCAACTTTTTGAAGTCCAAGGACAAGTGCTTAACTTAATTGGTAGTGTCCGACCTTTGCCAAATGAAGAAATGCAGTTTCTTCAAATATATTTTATTGGTGATGATGAAAAGGAAGCTCAACTATGTTGCATAAATATTTCAAATGTTGATTGTAGCGTAGTAAAGGATCTTCAATGTATGTTTCATCATAATAATCGTTTTTTAAAAGATCTAAAAATGGCTCGCAATAAAAAACCAACAAGTACTGAAGATTATAAATTGGTTATACATGCTGATCGAACACCCGCTGGTGCTCAATCAATTGAAGTAGCTTTAGTTATTGTTGGTCAGCAATTTGAAAAGCGCGATATTATTATTGAAAGCCAGAATATTAAATTACATCGTATAAGTGAGGTGCTTCGATCATACGATGCCTTACAGTACCCTTTGCTATTTCCTTATGGCGAAGATAGCTACTCAGTGGATATACCACAATGGAATCCCTTATTAAAAAAGGAGGAACCAAAACAAATGATATCTGCGTTAAGCTTTTACAGCGATAAAATAATGATTCGTCAATCTGAGATAAATCATTTAATTTATTTTCGTTCCCTTTTTAGTCAGTTTTTGGTTGGTATGTATGATAAAATTGAAACAGAAAGGTTCAATTATATTCGCTATAATCAAGCGAAACTCAGAGCAGATAGCTATATACATCTACAAGATGTTGTCGCAGCTCAACTTGGTCAGATGGTAATTTTACCATCTTCTTTTACAAGCTCTGCACGATATATGCATGAAAAGACTCAAGATGCTATGACATATGTTCGCCATTATGGGCGACCAGATCTTTTCATAACATTCACATGCAATCCACAATGGAATGACATCAAAAGTGTTCTATTACCGGGTCAAAAATCGCATGATTGTCACGATATTATAGCTCGTGTTTTCATTTAAAAGTTAAAGCTTTAATGTCACTATTGATAAAAGGTTCTTTGTTTGGAAGCTTGCAATGTTTCATGTACTCTCTGGAATGGCAAAAGCGGGGCTTACCACATATACATATTCTACTTTGGTTAGAAAATAAAATAAGACCAGATAAAATTGATAAAATTATCTGTGCCGAAATACCAAACGCAGATGAGGATCCTTTGTTATTTAACATTGTTAAGTCTATTGAAACTTTAGATATAAGTGGTGTTTTGGTGCCGCATTCAGTTGTTCGCATATTTTGTGATGGAGCCTCTTTTTTTAGATCTATTTCCTACCTTTTATATGGTAGGCAAGGCTTCCTTGGCACCATACGCCAACATATTGTAACCTATGTCGTTACCAACTGGGAAACTTTTGCTTGCTTCAGCAGGAACATAAATGGAGAGTGTTATAGCTCTTCTGAACAATATGAGTGCACTATGTCAAATTCATATACTTATGGTACTGCATGTGAGCTTCAAGCAGCAGCAGAAATTTATGCTGTACATTTTCAAGTTTTTCTAAATAGAAACTTATATCTATCATTAGGAAATGATATGCATCCTGTGAAAAAATTGCGTTTTACCGGCGAATTAATGAATGGACATTTTGATGTTTATATTCCTTTAGAGGAAGTATTAACTCAAGTGAATGTATAACTGAAAATGTTAAAAATCCCGTTAAAAGACGTAGTCGGTTCACCGACAAAACAACACAAACGGTACGAAAACATATAGTTGAAAAATATCTTGAAAAAAATAAGGGTAAGCACATAGAAGCATCAAAAAGATATCAGGTTAATAATCCAGAAGCTCATAAAGCTGCAAAGAGAATTCATCAGGCTGATAATCATCAAGCTAATAGAGATGCAGTGAGACGACATTAGGCTAATAATCCTAATGCACGTCAAAAAAGGCGTTTGCGTGCATGGAGTGTTAAAGCCATGTCTGGCCTAAACTATGATTTTGAAATAGCTTATAAGTCAGATAAAATTACTCAACTTGGTAGTATGAATTTGATATGCAAACATTGTAATGCTTTAAAGTGGAAAAATGAGCCTCTGGGTATCTGTTGCAAGGCAGGAAAAGTTAAGCTTTCAAAAAATTTAAATTTGCCTGATCCACTTAAAAGCTTAATAATTGGTGGACATCCCAAGCATGATCATTTCATTGATCGTATAAGAAAGTATAACAGCTGCTTTCAAATGACTTCTTTTGGAAGTACAACAATTATAAATGAAAGTTGGTCAACCTTTAAAGTCCAAGGACAAGTGTATCACTTAATTGGTAGTGTCCGACCTTTGCCAAATGAAGAAATGCAGTTTCTCCAAATTTATTTTGTTGGTGATGATGAAAAGGAAGCTCAACTACGCTGCAAAAATATTTCAAATGTTGATTTAAGCGTAGTAAAGGATCTTCAATGTATGTTTCATCATCATAATCGTTATGTTATCGAAAAACGGTTCTCAATGAAATACCAACAAGTACTGAAGATTATAAATTGGTTATACATGCTGATCGAACACCCGCTGGTGCACATTAAGGGCTTTACAATGCACCTCTATCACGCGAAGTAGCTTTAGTTATTGTTGGTCAGCAATTTGCAAAGCGCGATATTATAATTGAAAGTCATAATAATAAATTACATCGTATAAGTGAGGAAAATCGATCTTACGATGCCTTTCAGTACCCTTTGCTATTTCCTTATCGCAACGATGGCTGTTCAGTGGATATACCACAATGAAATCCATTATTATAAAAGGAAAAAAAAAAAAATCTTCGCTAAGCTTTTACAGCTATAAAATAATGATTCCTCAATCTGAGATAAATCATTTAGTATCTAGTCGTTCCCTTTTTAGTCAGTTTTTGGTTGATATGCTAAAATTGAAACAGAAATTTAAATTATATTCGCTACAATCAAGCGAAACTCAGAGCAGATAGCTATATACATCTACAAGATGCAATAGGCCAATAAGATGTTGACGCAGCTCAACTTGGTCAAATGGTAATTTTACCGTCTTCTTTTACAAGCTCTGCACGATAAATGCATGAAAAGACTCAAGATGCTATGACATATGTTCGCCATTATGGGCGACCAGATCTTTTCAAAGCATTCACATGCAATCCACAATGGTATGACATAATTATCATATAGAAGTTAAAGCTTTAATGTCACTATTGACAAAAGGTTCTTTGGTTGGAAGCGTGCAATGTTTCATGTACTTTGTGGAATGGCAAAAGCGGGGTTTACCACATATACATATCCTACTTTGGTCAGAAAATAAAATAAGACCAAATAAATTCGATAAAATTATCTGTGCCGAAATACCAAACGCAGATGAGGATCCTTTGTTATTTAACATTGTTTGCATTGCATTTAATAATAAATAGCCATGCATGAAAAATGGAAAATGTACCAAAAGGTTTCCTCAACAATTACTTAAAGAAACTGTGACTGGAAGATATAGTTACCCTCTATATCGTAGAAGAGCAATAGAAGATGGTGGTAATGCAATTAATATAAATGGTAATTGCATAGATAATCGTTGGGTTGTGCCTTATAACTGTGTACCATTGAGAACATTTAAAGCTCACATAAATGTTGAGTATTGTAGTTCTGTAAAGTCTATTAAATACATTTGTAAATATGTTAACAAGGGCAGTGATCAAGCATCATTTACTCTTGAAGACCAACGTAATGAAATTAATATGTACGAAAGTGGCCGTTATATAAGTAGCTCAGAAGCGGTATGGAGAATCCTTGCACACGCTTCTATATTGTGAAGTTCCATCGTATTTTATATGGAACAATAAAGAATTTCAAAAAAGAAAACGAGGGCATGATGTGCCAAATTTTCCTGGAGTTAAAAGAGATTCAGGTTTGGGAAGAGTTTACTCTATTCATCCAAATAATACAGAATGTTTTTATTTAAGACTTTTATTACATTTTGTAAGAGCCCAACTTCATTTTTAAATTTAAAAACCGTTAATGGTATAGCATATGCATCATTTCAATTGGCGTGTAAAGCTCTAGGATTACTAGAAGATGATAAGCACTGGGATTCAACTATAGCCGAAGCTGTCCTATGTCAAAATCCTAAAAAACTGAGAGAATTTTTTGCAGAGCATGGCTGGCTGGCTGTGCTATGAGGGAAAAAAAGCGTAGCAAGCCGAGTGACTTGATAATCGGGCACGAAATGCGCTGGCTGAGCAAAAAGTCTACAACAGCGCTCTGTGAGAAAGGTGTCGCCAGGATTGCCTATTCCAACTGGAAGTCAGAATTTGGCATCATGACGACTCTATATAAGCTTCATACTTGTTGGTTGAAGCAGAAAAAGGAGAAATCTCTTTTTTAGATGCACCTGGTGGAACAGGTAAAACGTTTTTATACTCGATACCGAAGGTAAAGAGTATATTGGTTTTGTGCAATGTCCGTCATGGTGTCTGTCCGTCTGTCCGTCCGTATGTGTGCAAGTTTTTTCCACACCCTTCAAGCGAGGGACTTGAAACTTTCCAATTCTCTTTATCTATGGGATAGTAAATTAAAGTGTCAAGATTGGGGTTCTACGATAACTGGGGGGCTGGCAAATCGATAAATTCGATAACTCAAAAACGATAAATCCGCATATTTCACACACCCTTACAGCTAGAACTACCAAATTTGGTAAAAAGACAGCTACTAGCAACCCCCAAAAACTGCATCAAAAATTTTGGAGCCACGCCCCCCCATTCCGCCCCCAGACCCCACGCATTTTAAAGTCAAAAAAGCCTATATCTCCCACAGTTTTTGAGCTAGAGCCACCAAATTTGGTGCCAATTTAGCTGATGATGACCCCCCAAAAACTGCACCAAACGTTTGGATGCCACGCCCCCTAGCCGCCCCCAGATGCCCCAACGCTTCGTAAAAAACGGGAATGCGTGTATCTTCCAGAGTAGTGGAGCTAGAGCCACCAAATTTGGTAGGAAGATAGCTGGTAACGACCCCAAAAGAACTGCATCAAAGTTTTGGAGCCACGCCCACCCATCCCGCCCCCAGCCCCCCGCATTTAGAAATCAGAAAAGCCTATATCTCCCACAGTTTTTTAGCTAGAGTCACCAAATTTGGTGCCAAGATAGATGATGATGGCCCCCCAAAAACTGCATCAAAAGTTTGGATGCCACGCCCACCAATACCGCCCTAGCCACCCCCATCTGCCCCAACGCTTCGTCAAAAACGGGAATGCGTGTATACTACAAAGTAGTGGAGCTAGAGCCACCAAATTTGGTAGGAAGGTAGCATTTGACATTCCACAAGGATCTGCAGCAAAAATTTGGATGCCACGCCCAACCATACCGCTCCCAGCCCCCCTTTCCCCACTTTATACAAACTTTGAGCTAGAGTCACCAAATTTGGTATGAAGGTAGCATTTGACATTCCACAAGGATCTGCAGCAAAAATTTGGATGCCACGCCCAACCATACCGCCCCCACCCCCCTTTCCCGACTTTATACAAACTTCGAGCTAGAGTCATCAAATTTGGTATGAAGATAGCAATTGACATCCCACATGGATGGGCATCAAAATTTTTAATACTGGTATCGAGTATACCGCAGTCGGTTGCGTCCGACTGCAACGTTTCCACTTGTTTTCAATTTAATATTGGCAAAGGTACGGCAAAGCAAAAAACTTGCATTAGCCATTGCTTCTTCCGGTATCGCAGCCACTTTACTAAATGGTGGTTGCACAGCGCATTCTACTCTAAAGATTCCATTAAATTTGTTTCATTTAGAAGCACCACATTGCTCAATTTCAAAGCAATCTATAATGGCTGCTGTGCTCAAAGATTGCAAGCTTATTGTTTGGGAAGAGTGTACTATGGCCCATAAAGGTGCTTTTGAAAGACATTCGAGATAGTGAATACTTAATGGGTGGTTCTCTTAGCTGGTGATTTTCGACAAACTGTTCCAGTGATCCCCAGAGGAACAAGAGCAGATGAAATAAATGCGTGCTTAAAGTCTTCAATTTTGTGGCCCAAAATACAGAAAATTGCATTAACGAAGAATATGCGAGTGCACTTAAAAGGTGATAGCATAGCTGGTGAATTTGCAGAAATGCTTCTTCAAATAGGAAATGGATTATTTCATACCCATGATGGCAAAATAACTTTACCATCAACTTTGTGTCATGTTGTGAAAAGTATTGAAGAGCTAACTCTAAAAATATTTCCGTATATTACAAATATCTCTCAAAAATCACTCGAATGGTTTTCAGAACGTGCTGTTTTGACTGCGAGAAATGACAATGCATTGGATATAAACGAGTTTTTATTAAAATCATTTCAAAATCAAGAAATGACATATAACTGTGCAATGGTAAAAGATTGCTAGTTAAAGCCCTTCATAAGAATGTTGTCGAAGCAATGGCCTTTACTGGCAATGGTATAGGGGAAACGGTTTTTATACCGAGAATTCCATTAATACCTTCTGATTTTGAATTGCCATTTCTTTTCAAATGATTGCGATTTCCTTTAAAAGTTTGCTTTGCCATAACAATCAATAAATCACAGAGACAACTCTGAAATTAGCCGGACTAGACCTAAGACACGATTGTTTCTCTCATGTCCAATTTTATGTAGCCTGCTCAAGAGTCAGTTCACCAAAAAGTTTATTTGCATTAGCACCTGACGGAAAACAATCAATGTCGTTTATAAAGAAGCTCTTAACAGTTGTTAATAATTGCAAATTAAATGCAGCAAGTGAATAGGCCTACTGGGGAAACCACAATAAAAAAAATAAAGCGCCTGATTCTCTACCTAAATGGTGGCGTGGAAAAGAGAATATTATATACTTTGTTTCAATTTGTTATTAAATATTTTCTCATTTATTTATTTTATATCTATCTTCCATTGCTAAAATTTATATAAACTATCCGCGCAGCGAAGTAAGCGGGGCACTTACTATGTCGTATATACGGAAATTGTATGATTTCATCAGATGTGCAAGTGAATACACAAGGGTTTCAACACACGATTATTTTCAAACGTTATACTTGCTTGCATTGCAATGTCGAGCGCGCAGCGCGAGGGATGGTGGCGAGCGAAGCTAGCATGGGGGGACCCCCTAGTGTAATATAAATAAATATTTGTATACACTAGTAGTAGGTGAATGCCGGTTCTACCCCAAAGGGATGCCGACAATTTATAACCCCATTAAATTATAGTACCCATTTTTTCGACTCTTTGTTTTTTGTTCCCCTACAATATTATAATTTATGACCCATTTTTTCTATGATGGTGTCCTTCCTTTGATTAGACTAGGGTGCAGAACAAAGGATTGACATTCCTAGGCCACAGCTTTATCAACAGCATCTGTGAGAATCAGTGCTCATAGGATCTGGAGTCAAGTGTGCGCCTGTTAAACGAGCGTTGCATTCTACACCTGCAAGCAAGCCAATCAGTGATCAAAGGATCGGAAGTCGAGAGGGCGCCTCTTTGACGTGCGATTCATTGTAAGCCTGCTTATGGTCATGAGGTGCTGTGTGCAAAGGAAGAAAAGATAGAGAACAGAGAAAAGCGAGCGCTTGTTCGATGTACGTTGCATTGTTATGGTCAACAGCAACAACAAAAGCAACCTTCGTGGGGGGTTCTTTGAACAAGGGATGGAAATTTTCTAACGCAGCAGCAGCAGCAAGATCAATACGTTGGTCTTTATGGCTGTGAGAATGAGAGGATCAGTTTTAACTATTTAGCCAATTAGGTTTAGAGTCAAGTGTCCTCCTGTTTTAAATACGTTGCTCTGCACACGTGCATTGTTATTTTCAACAGCAACAATAACTACAATCTTCGTGGGGGCGTTATGTGTGCAAGGATGGCAGCAAGATCAACACATTGTTTTTAAACAAGAGTATTGATACTTGTAGATTAAGATTGAAATGTGTTAGAGGTGGAAACAGTTAGAGGGGGAAAGTGTTAGAAAGAGAATGTGTGTTAGAGGGAAAAGAGTTAGGGAGAGAAAGTGTTAGAAGGAGAATGTGTTAGAGGGGGAAGGTGTAAGTGTTAGAGGGATAAAGAGTTAGGGACAGAAAGTGTTAGAAGGAGAATGTGCGTTAGAGGAGGAAAGAGTTAGAAGGGGAAAGTGTTAGAAGAAGAATGTGTGTAAGAGGGATAAAGAGTTAGAGGGGGAAAGTGTTAGAGGGAGAAGACTTAGAGACAAGTTTGTGCATGCTTGAAGTGCGCTAGTCAAAGGTCAAGTGCATTAGTTGGCTAATGTGTTATAGGTATCACCGTCCGTGAGGATCATTGCCTATGAAACTATTAAGTGCTAGACCCCATTTACACGCTGAAGTTTTTTCGTGAATTTTCTCTCTGAATCTTTTGTTTGTAGGCAAGGGGAGTAGAGGTGTAAAAATTCAAGCAAAAATTCACTACTTGTTAAGTCGTGAATTTTTCTTCTAATTTTGCTTTGCCTTATTCCGATAGAATGTAAACACAGAGTTGCACAGTGCTTGATGTGAAAATAAAGTTATTGATACGAAATATCGCACAAGCAAATATTAGCGCAAATAGTAAATTTATTGTTGTGGTCTATAAATTATAAATAGAAATGTTATGGAAGAAAGAATTAATTGAACTGGTGTTAACTGTGTCGGTTTATCGACCATAAATTTAAACCAGAGTTGCATTTTCAAAGGAAAAACTTCACCGAAAAACTTCAGCGTGTAAATGCGACCTGAATTCCGAATAAGTTTTAAAACAGAATGAAAAAAAAACTTCATGAAAAAACTTCAGCGTGTAAATGGGCTCCTAGAGTCAATTGTTCACAGGTTTCTTAGCTACAAGTAAGTAGATAAGAGAGAGAGAGAGTAAATTGTGCGCAGGTTTCTTAGCTACGAATAAGTAGATAAGAGAGAATCGAGAGGGCTCCTGTTTGACGTGCGTTGCTATGCCATGGTTGTGAAAACCAGTGATCAAAGAATAAAAGGATTGAGACAAGATTGTGCTTGTTTGAATTACGCTAGTCAAAGGGCAGTACATTCGTAGGCCGCATTGTTATGATCAAAAACCAACCAACAACAACAAGAGCAACAACATTTGTAAGTGTTATGTAAGCAAGGGATGGGAATTTTTTTTCGCAGCAGCAGCAGCAAGATAAACATATTGTTTTTAAACGAGAGTATTGAGACTTGCAGATTTAGATTGGAATATCAGAGGGGGAAGGTCTATGAAACGCAGGTGGTATGTTAATTGATTGTCCCTCCTTCTAACGCACAACTTGTTCGCTACTTACGTTTCTAACCTTTATTTGAATATATCTGTTTTGATTATTGCACTGACTTCTGTTACTTTCATAGAGCTAATTAATAAACCTATGAAAAATTTTTAAATTGGTGTACTTTGTTAATAAACTATTGTTAACAGGATTTTATTGTATTTTTAAATGGTAACTGGTTGTAGTTTGTTACACTTTTATTATATATATTATTTTAGCTTTTTTTTTATATATATATATATACGATCAGTGTGTGTCGTAGCGCCGGTCTCCTTTCTTCTATTATTATCGGTTAGTCGAAGCGCATCGATAGTTTTACATTCGATACATATTATAGCTTTATCGATACTTGGTAGGGATGTATTCTAGTAGTATCGATGAAGGTGCAATGTTTAAGTTTAAATTATATTATAACTACCTTACAACTCGGCCATTCTGACCAATTTGATCGTCCCGATCATGGAAACTTATTCTACTGAACTGTCTTTAACATTGTCTCGTCAATCTGCCCATTTTCTTATTCTATTTGCTTCAATTATTCCATCATACGGGATTTGTGTTATTTGACAGTTATCAATATCTGTTACAACATATCTATCATTTGGTAAAATTTTTCAACATTAACTAGCAGTACAAATTGCTAGTTAATGTTGAATTCGCAATAAATAATTCTGTTCAGTCAACAACAGGGGAAAGCCCATCGAAATTACTTTTTGGAATAATACAGAGAGGGTGTGAGATAGATGTATTAAGTGAATACATTAGTGAAAGGAATGAAAATCTGAATGCTGAACTGGTTCCGAAATCTTTTCTAGCATGGTTTTTAAAATTCTATTTATCCTCTCAATTTGTCCATTTGCCTGAGGTGAAGCAGTTGCTACTTTTACATGCTCTATATTGTTTTCCATTAAAAACGCACTAAACTCATTTGAGGTAAAGCAACTTCCTCTATCACTTATATTTCTCCTTGGTCGGCTATAATACTCAAAATATTTGCTTAAGCATCCATTTACTTCTCTAGTACTAGTTGAGTTTACTGAATACAATTTAACAAATTTTGTAAACGAATCTATTATAGCGAAAATATATTTTTTCTTTGACGCTATTGACGGAAGTGGCCCAAAATTGTCAATGTGTATTGTGTCAAATGGAATTGGCTTTTTTGGAATATTGTGCAATGTGCGGCTGGATGCTTGCCTTGGCACTGTGTGCATTATGCACATTCGCAGATCCCATATGACACAATCATTATTTCATTAACTTCTCTAATAATATTAATTTCCATTTCAACATATAAAAGTAATGCTCCATCCATTTGTTTTCTATAAACCAAACCATCTTCTAGCACAAAATTTTTCACTATTCCAACCTCTAATTTGTCTCTGAGACCTGCAATAATTTGATCTCTGTTTTGCGTAACTTGCAACTGAAGACTAATAGCATCCTCATCCAATACTGAAATAATTTGCTCGCCGCTACTGGGAGTATTTGTATCTATTATAGGCTCAAAACATCTACTCAATGTGTCTACATGGGTCACATACTTTCCGCTCCTATGCTGAATTATGTAATTATAATTTTCCAATTCTAATGCCCACCTTGCAATCCGGGAATCTACACTTTTCCGACTTAATGTAAGAGTTAATGAATTACAGTCAGTAATTATCTTAAAAGGAATCCTTTCTAAGTATATATGAAATTTCATTAATGAATATATTATGGCCAAAGTTTCCAATTCGAAACTATGGTATCTCGATTCCTGAGGTGTTGTGACTTGTGAGAAATATGCAATAGGATGAAATCGATTATCTTCCTGCTTTTGCAGAAGTATACCACCAAAACCACTTATGCTTGCATCACAATGTAGTTCAGTTTCCTTATCAGCATTATACAATGCTATAATTGGATTAGACGATAACGTATTACACAAAAACTTAAATGCTTGTAAACATTCTTCGGAAAACTGAAACGGAACTCCTGGCTTTGTTAAGTTTTTCAAAGGTTTTGCTATGCTTGAAAACGACGGAATAAATCTTCTGAAATACGAAAATAATCCCAAACATTTTTCTACGTCCCTAACATTCTTCGGCACTGGTAAGTGTCGAATGGCTATAGTATGCTGTCCATTTGGACTAATGCTTTTTTTGCGTATAGTAAATCCCAAGAAATTAATTTCTGCAAAACAAAACATACATTTGCTCTTTTTTAGCTCTAATCGAAATTCTGCCAATCTTCTCAATACCTTCTTTAATAGAATAATGTGTTCCTCAAATGTTTCTGTTCCTATTGCAATGTCGTCCATATAAACAGCGATATTGCCCTCCTTAATAATTGGTTGTAATACAAAATTAATAAATCGCTGAAAAACAGCTGGGCCATTTTTTAATCCAAAAGGCATCTTTAGGTATTCATATTGGCCATTTGGTGTTACAAATGCAGTGTATTTCACTGAATCTTCTGAAACTTTAATTTGGTGATAACCACTTTTCAAATCTAATATACTGAAATAGTTTTTTCCTTCTAATTTCTCTAAACTTTCATCAATTCTGGATAAAGGATACCTATCTCTTACCGTAATTTTGTTTATCAATCTATAATCCAAACATAATCTCTTTTCCCCATCTTTCATATTTAAATTTCAATTCCATTTCATATTGATGCTCAATCTGGGGTATATTATCAATGTCTCTATAATTCTCATCAATATCGTCCTTAACTATTTGTTTTTGCTCTTCATTCAATTTACAATCAATGTTACACTCTTGGTTTTCTGAAGGTTCTATCATAAACATGAACGATTCCAACTCTAATGTATCTGAAAAACTCTCTGAAGGTGCTGAAGTGATAACTGAAGGTACTGAGGTAATAGCTGAAGGTTCTGAAGAAATAACTGAATACACTGAAGTAACAACTGGGGGTACTACAATTTCATCTCGCAAGCCATCTGCAGTAAAGAATTCAGAAGTTGTTCTATCATCGTCTGAAGGCGCAAGCGATCTTATTTGGTCTTCCCTACATGAAGTAAACCATTCAATAATGTCATCTGCTTCTAATTCACTGAATGCGCAATGCAAAGTTTTATTACATATTCTTAGGTTTTCTTCATTTACATGTTTTTTTCAATTGTTGAACTCTTTTCTTGTCCCATAAAGCATAATTTCAAATTAAATTTCTTCAAAAAGTCTCTTCCGAGTAATACAGGGTATGGAACATAAATGTCTGGCACAACATAAACCAGCAATTCTCTCTTAATATTACAAAACGTGATCTTAATTACTATTTTTTCAAAAGCACATAAAGGAAAACTCCCCAGTCCATTAAAAGGCGTTTTCTTCAATCTATCTTCAACCAAATTCTGTGGTAATGCGGAATACCGAATTAAACTAATGGGGCTGCCCGTATCAAATAGAGAAAGCAAATCAATATTTGGCGAGTTTTCAATGTTAAAAACAATTCTTACCCGATTTATTTCACCAACATCGTTCTTACTGCCCTCTATATTTCCTGAACCATAGTCATCAACCAGAGCAATAGTCTTCCTTGGAAGTCTCATCTTGCAGTCCTTAAGAATATGCTGCATGGATCCACATCGGAAACAAGAACCCTTCTCGCGTTTTGGTTTCGTACATAGACTCGCCATATGCCCAGATTCAGAACAATTGTAGCAACGGACGCTCGTACCTGACCGCTGCGTTTGCTGAATGTCGTTTCTATTTTTCCGCAAATTGACTGTACCGGTTGGCACGCTGCTTCAATTGTTCGATGGTCTCTGCCGCATACAATATAGAAACATCTGCTGAACTATCGTGAAAGCTCTCGATGATCATCTGGACTGTTTGTGCTTCTTCAATATAAGTGCGCGATGCTATCTCCTGCGTTTTTAAAATGTATCCCAATACGGACATCTTTTCGGGCACATACACAGTTGCCTTCATCATGATTACTATCTCCAAAACAGAATACGAGTAGCCAAACGTCTGTAGAAAATTTTTCTTAAACTCCACATAACTTTTCGATTGATCAACTTTAAGAAACAACTCAGCCTCTGTATTTGGTTTCATTAGTAGTCGCACGCAATTCAATTTGAAAGTATCGTCATCATTCACAGTGCCACAAATGCGTTCAAAGTTCTCAATCATATCATATCATATCAGGTGGCGTCAACGTCGCGCTGCAACGTGGTGACTCCGCCATTTTCAATTCTGCCAGCTTATCAGCAGTATCCTCCTCTATATCCAAATCTCCGACATCAGCTCCATTTGTCAATGCCAGTTTTCGCAATTGCCTATAAGAGCAATTTTCACTGAATTCAACCATATTCGTCTTTAGTCACAGTACAATTTCTAATTTATTCATAATTGCGCTTCTAAGAAAAATTCGCGGCTTTTTTATGCGCATATATGTATAGTGATCTCTTTCTCTCTTAAGGCCGGCCGTCGAATGTTCTCGGAGCGTCTCCTGAAGTCTGCGCACAAACAACAGCAAAAATTTGCTAGCAATATTGTATTGTAGGCCTGAATAATCCCACTTCTGAAGTTGTTAACAGGATTTTATTGTTTTTTTAAATGGTAACTGGTTGTAGTTGGTTACACTTTTATTATATATATTACTAGGGGGTCCCCCCCTGCTCGCTTCGCTCGCCAACCCCCCTCGCGCTGCGCGCTCGATTTTCGAATGCAAGCAATTATAACGTTTGAAAATAACCGGTTGTTGAAGCCCCTGTGTATTCACTTGCACATCTGATGAAATCCTACATTTCCGTTTATACGACATAGTAAGTGCCCCGCTTACTTCGCTGCGCAGATAGTTTATATTATTTTAGCAATAAAAGATAGATGTAAAATAAATAAATTAGAAAATATTTAACAACAAATTAAAGCAAAGTATTTAATATTCTCTTTTCCACGCCACCATTGAAGTAGAGAATCAGGTGCGTAATTTTTTATTGTGGTTTCCCCAGTAGGCCTTATCCACTTATTGAATTGAATTTGCAATTATTAACAACTGTTAAGAGCTTCTTGATAAACGACATTGGTTGTTTTTCCGTCAGGTGCTAATACAACTAAACTTTTTGGTGAACTGACTCTTGAGCAGGCTACATTAAATTGGCCATGAGAGAAGCAATCGTGTCTTAAATCTAGTCCGGCTAATTTGAGAGTTTGTCCCTGTGATTTATTGATTGTTAGGGCAAAGCAAACTTTTAAAGGAAATTGCAATCTTTTAAATTGAAATGGCAATTCAGAGTCAGAAGATATTAATGGAATTCTCGGTATAAAAACCGTTTCCCCTATACCACTGCCAGTAAAGACCATTGCTTCGACAACATTCTTATGAAGGGCTTTAACTTGCAATCTTGTACCATTGCACAGTTTTGTTGGCTTCAAGTTGCGAATCAACATTACAGGTGAACCAATCTTTAAAGTTAATTTATGTTGAGGCAGGCCAGCCGGATATAATGAATTAAGAAACTCGACGGGGTAATAAACTGCATCTTCGATTTCAGTCACAGAATCAATAGAAATGATTTTAATAAAAACTCGTTTATTTCCAATGCATTGTCATTTCTCGCAGTCAAAATAGCACGTTCTGAAAACCATTCGAGTGATTTTTCAGAGATATTTGTAATATCCGGAAATATTTTGAGAGTTAGTTCTTCAATACTTTTCACAACATGACACAAAGTTGATGGTAAAGTTATTTTGCCATCATGGGGGCTAAGGCTTTGTAAATGAGGCGTGTGTGCCTGCCGCCGCGCCGAGTGTACTTAGCCAGAGGGAGTTGGCAGTCGCATGTTAACTACCGAAGACCGACCATACGTGGTGAAGAGCCACATCCTGCTCGAGGTGCCCCTGCTCTAGACTAAATATGGCGGATCTAGAGAGGACAACTCGAAAAAAACCCGTAATCACCGGTGTTACCGTACCGTGCCCCTGTGATGAATGGCACTACGTTAGTGTGTCTTATAACGGTGGCTTCCGGATACCTGGCACCTCCGGTCGTATAAGTGCCCGATCCGGGGTATGAGGCTCTGCCCCGGGGGACACCCTTTCCTCATCACTCGTGGGACCAAAACATGGATACTGCAGAAAATAAAATTATAGAAACCGGGTGCTCTAGCAGCCCCAAATCGACATTTGTCGAACATATCCGGGAGCCTGAGGTAGCTATGGACGTTTGTTCACAAAGCTCCAGCACCGACACCATCACCAAGGAGGTTGAAGAAGCCCTTCTTGCCTCTCCTAAGGCCGAGAAACCCAAGAGGATCGTGCTATCGGGAGCTGCAAGAAAGAGACTGCGCAGACACCTCGCAAATGGCGTTCCCATGGAGGAGGCTAAGAGGCTCGCACAGAAGCCTATTGGCCCACCCATGGCTATGCCCAGCAGAAATGGTGTAGCAAACAAGCGGGGTAGATCGGCAAACACGACCCCAGAAGAGGCGTCGAATAAGAGGGTCATGCTGAAGACCGCGGCACCTAGTGCCCTGGCGAAGGGTGATCCTGCAAGCGTGTTGCTTGCCACGGTGGCTCCAGTAGCCTCCACAGCCGCAACTGCGGCTGGGCAAGTAGCACAGGAGCAGCCACCCCAAACCGGTGGTATGGCATCTTATAGGGATGTTGCCAGCTCATCGAAGATGGCAATACTCCCAGCCGACTACCCCAACAGTTTGCTCACTACGGAGCAGCTTGGCAGCATCCAAGCCGCCATCTTATCAAGGGTGATGGAGCTGAGGCATGGCTCTGTGAAGCCGTTATTCTCTGGCTGCACCTTTAGACCAGGATGGATGGCCATCACTTGCGGAAATGCGGAGACGGTTGAGTGGCTGTGCACAGAGGTGCCTAAGCTCCGGCTGTGGAAGGATGCCCGCATTAAGGTAGTCCCCGAGGCAGAGGCTCCACGTGCCGCTGTTTTTATTGGCTACTTTCCGCTTCCGAATGCGGACATGAAGACGGACGAGATTCTGAAACTCGTCGAAGGTCAGAATAGCGGGCTGCGAGTGGGAGACTGGCGCGTCTTTCACCGGGAGATATTATATTGGACGTAGATGTACTAACGAACAGTACAGTCAAGTGGCCCAACGATACCAAGCACCGGCTTGTTAACGCGCGGACCCACGCACAAAGCGACCCACCTCCCGCCCATCCGACCGAGGGGCGCTCCGCTTATCGTGCGGTTACGATGATCGCGAACATGTAGACAAATGACACAAAACTAACTTTTTAAAAGAGCAAGTAGGAGTGGCACTGTGTATTACGTGGGAAAGATCGTTATAAATAGAACACAGAATACGAAAAGGGTTATGAAGAGCATAATTAGAATTACAAGTTTGAAGAGATATAGGTACAAAATTTCTAGTATTTCTAATAGGAACAGCAAAGTTAATTTGGTTAATTAATTCAGAAGAATCAATTTCACCATTAATTAATTTGTGAAAAAAGGAAAATGAAAGCATTATTCTACGATCACTCAGAGAAGGAAGATCTATTAGTAAAAGTCTACTACGATAAGACGGCAAATTATTGTTAGTGTCCCAGTTAAAACCTCTAAGTGCGAAGAGCAGAAATTGTTTTTGTACCGATTCTATTTTATTCTGATGAATTTCGTATTTCGGAAACCATATACAAGATCCATATTCCAGAATCGGTCGTACAAGAGAAGTATACAGAGTTTTTGTTAAGTAGGGATCGTTAAACTCCTTCGACCAGCGCTTAATGAACCCCAAGACACCAGATGCTCGATTGGAAATTGAAGAAATATGCTTGTCAAACTTAAGCTTTGGGTCCATAAGGATGCCCAAATCGTCAACCCATTCAATTCTATCTAGTGGTTTGTTGTCAAGAAAATAAATATTAAAAAAGGGCAAACATCTAAAAAATGACATTACTTTACATTTACTGTAATTAAGATTTAAAAAATTTACTTTACACCACATTTGAAAGTTGTCTAAATCTCTTTGAAGCTGTTGAGCAGCTAGGGGAGTTGCAGCTGACGTGCATAACTTTACATCATCAGCGTACATCAAAACCCGAGAGAACTTTATAACCGATGGAAGATCGTTTATAAACAAAATAAATAATAAAGGACCAAGATGACTACCCTGAGGAACGCCTGAAGTGACCTGAACCGTCTTGGAAACGGACCCTTTGAATAAAACCCTCTGAGTTCTAAGAGTTAGGTAGTCTTTAATCCAAAGAACTAGAATATTTGAAAAGCCCAAGAGTTCTAGTTTATGTATTAGGAGATGATGATCTACAGAGTCGAAAGCCTTACTAAAATCAGTATAAATAACATCAGTCTGCAATTTGTCCTGAAAACCCTTGATAACAAACGAAGTAAATTCTAACAAGTTAGTGGTAGTAGATCTTTGTTTCATAAATCCGTGCTGGCACGGTGAAATAATAGATTTACAAAGGTGTTGAAGATGGGAGGTTATTAATTTTTCAAAAATCTTAGGAATAGCAGACAACTTGGAAATACCCCTATAATTTTGAACATTAGATTTGTTTCCTTTTTTATGGAGAGGAATAATAAATGACTCTTTCCAAATTTTTGGAAAGGAGCCTAACTCCAGGGACAAGTTAAACACTTTAAGCAACGGCTTTAAAAGACCATGAGCGCAGTGTCTAAGCACACAGCTTGGCACTCCGTCAGGTCCTGGGGAAAATATAGGTTTCAAAACATGAAGATTATTTAAAAGTGAGTTTTCAGTGATTTTCAGTCCAAAGATGCGATTCGAGCCATTAACCCGATAAGGGTAAGGCAAACCGACTTGAGATTGACATGAGCTATAAGTCGTTTGAAAAAATTGGGCAAATATATTTGCAATCTCCTGATCAGAATTGGCCTTCGTTTCCTCAAAGAATACTTCCGTTGGGAGTGTCGATGACCTACGCTTCGCATTAACAAAATCAAAAAATCGCTTTGGATCCTGCTGAAACTGTAATCTACACCGAGTCAGGTAATTCTTATAACATAGGTTATTTAAGATATCAAAACTGGCACGAGCAATCAAGTATGCAGAATAGGCTACCGATGAGCCGTTTTTTCTAAATCTCTTGTAGAGTTTAGATTTTCGATTTTTGAGAATTGTCAACTCTCGGGTAAACCACACAGGTTTGTTAGACCTGTTTAGCTCACCAACCGGGACACATAAATCAAATAAAGAATATAAGGTATTATAAAAAATACTGATTGCCACGTCCAAGTCGTCAGACTCGTAGAGGGGAGACCAGTCAGTTTGGGATAAAAGCAGAGCGAGTCCCTCAAAATCAGTTTTCCGAAAATGACGAACTCGACTCAAAGGCATCCTGAAATTGCAACGCGTTCGGGAAGGTAAATTAATCAACAGCTCCAACGTAGGATGGTATAAGTCTTCGGGATAAGATATAGGCTGGGAACGGGAAACGGATGAAGATGACGAATCCAAAACAAAAATCAGATCAAGCATTTTATTGAGAGAATTTGGGATAGCATTAATTTGACTCAATGACATCCCAAGTAGGTCGATTAAAAATTCATTCGGGGCCGTGGGAGTCAGGGCACCAGAGTCAGGACAAGAAATCCAAGTAGCCTCAGCAATGTTGAAATCACCAAGAACTACAAGAAAATCACGATCAGAAAGCAAAGCAGAGACAGAATGAATAGCAGATAGATGTGTCTCATAGATAGAGAGATCAGAAGAAGGAGGTATATACGAACAAGTGATAAAAATGTTAATACCGCAAATGTTTAGCTTTACAGCAATAAACTCTATATCAAAAGAACTATCTAATACGACTGTTTCAGAAGGAAAGTCTACATTCACAGCAATAAGCACTCCACCACCACGCCGAAGAGTACGGTCCTTTCTGTAAATAGAATATGTACTACATAGAATTTCAGAATTGAGAATGTCTTGCCTTAACCACGTTTCAGTAAAGGCAATGACATGGAAAGGGAAAGAAAGACTATTAAGGTATAAACTAGTGAGTTTACTACAAAGACCTCTTACATTCTGATAGCCAAGTCAGAAGGAGGATGTTAGTTTTTTGAACTATCAGTTATTGGGAGAGTTACCTTAGAACCAACCACCGGAAGGGTAGATACAATCGGGGGCCGATTTTTTTTCCTTGCAGTATACTCTTTCACAATTATGTGTTCTGGCCAAAATTCTTTGCAGCATATAGTGCAAAAATCTTGATTTGGAACACTGATTTTAAAAGACGAAATGTTCCGATCATAAGCAAATTTGAATTTCTCCACCGTGAAATTGGCATTCGATTTGGCCTTGATATAGACCTTGACATCATCTGATGTTAAATCAGGGGGAAGCCTTGAAACAAATATTTGTTTTTTAGGTGGAACAGCAACAAATTTTTTAATTATATCCTCCACTGAGGCTGGTTTGGAAGACTCAGTCTCGGATAACTGAATATTTGGCTCTTTAAGTTTGATAGAGTGTTTTTGTTGATTAACATCAACACTACTAACCACCAAAGAAACCGAAGGATCGGGATCAGATAACACAATATCCATGGGAGTTATTGGTATATCATCTAAGTTCTCGATAATTTTAGTTGGAGGGACATGAAGATTTTTATTTACTTTATTTACTTTACCCTGCGGTATCGGAGCGTTTGGAGTATTTTCCGACATCACAGAGCCCGATAACTGCCCAACGTTGGCCTTTTTACGCTTTGGAGAATCCATTACGAGATTTTTCTCGTTAAGGTTTCTTTGAACCGATGAGAACTTTTCACACAGTTTATTCAACTGGCAGAAAATGCCCTCTAAGCCAAGTTGAGTATTTATAAAGCTTACAATGTCTTTTTTTTTCTCCAAACATGACCAACACGGCCACTCTAAATTAGTATCCTTCATGAGGTCTGAGACACGGCCAGTAATGCCGGCACATTGCTCATGAGCAACATTTGTGCACATCCAGCAGCAGACAAAACCCATTTTTGAGTTTGCGCGGACTTGACAATTCGCATAGCAGCAGACAGACATTTTTATTTAATTTATTAAAAGGGAAGAAAAGTACAAATAAAAATAAAAATTAAAAAATAAAAAAATATCGCTGCAGAAAATTGTTATGATTAAAATACAGGTCCACCCTAAAGTGCAAATAGTAAAGCTACAAACAAAACTTACTTCACAGCTTCACAAACAAAAACGGCGCGAGCGCGACCACCGAAAGCAACAAGCAACGGAGAAGAGTTTGACCGCGACCAACACCAACACAAAAGAGCGCGTTAGAGTAAACGATCAAGAAACGGTTTAATGCACTGGGAGCGAAGCGCTTGAAAAAAAGAGAGAGAGAGAGTGAGCGTAAAAACACAAAAACAAAACAAAAGCAGGCGGCAGCAAGTTGAGCAAATTTTTCAGTATGCTGGACTGCAGTTTGTTGTTGTGTTTGGAATCACTTTAAAACAAATGCAAATTAAATTGTTAATTTACAGTCCACTTTGGGTTTAGGCAAACCGGCAAAACACAAAGTCACAAAACTATTAGTTTACACAAAGACGCGAAATTAATAGCAGAAATAAAACGCACAATAGTAAAAAAGCGAAGCGCATAAAAAAAACACGTCCGTTGCGATGCAAAGCGAAAGCGAAAGGCAGAGGCTCCACGTGCCGCTGTTTTTATTGGCTACTTTCCGCTTCCGAATGCGGACATGAAGACGGACGAGATTCTGAAACTCGTCGAAGGTCAGAATAGCGGGCTGCGAGTGGGAGACTGGCGCGTCTTTCACCGGGAGATGAGGCAGCACATGGCTATTATCACCTTAGCACTGGACCCTGTTTCGGCCAACCGGCTGAAATCGCTATGATTCCAGCTGAACTTCGCGTGGGGCAAGGCTACCCTTAAGCCTAAGGCCAGTGCGCAGTCGAAAGAACAGGCAGTGGCTCATGCTCTCGTAGCTGAGAAGCCCACCTGCTCCAAGACTGCCATACCGGACGCGGCTGCAACTACACCACAGGGTGTCGCTGAGGAGACTCATGCGACCCCTGGGCTGCCTGCAGCTAACAGCACAGTCCGGACCCCCAGGGGTGGTGAGGCATGTGGCACCGTAGCTGCCCAGGAGCCCGCAGCACCGAAAAATATCCTGCGCCCTCCCCTTTACGGGCGCATCACGCGCGGAACCGGGCGCGTAAATAAGGGTGCGAGGCGCACTTTAGAGGAAGAGGCCCTTCTAAGCACAAACCGAGGCCGGAAAATGGCGGCCAGAGGCCGCAAGAGGGCGGACTAATGTCCTGTCGCCCTCCCCCCACCCTTCCCAACACCCGGAGACACCTAAGATGTCTCCAAGCAAACCTCCACCACGCAAAGGCCGCTTCTGACGTCCTCTGTGAGAGGTTTGCTACAATGGACATAGCATTTATCCAGGAGCCGTGGATAAATGCCGGACGTGTCCTGGGGCTAAGCACCACATCCGGTAAATTGCTATATGCAAACAACCTACCTCGCCCTAGAGCGGCTTTGTTAATTAACAAAAATCTAACATATGTTCCCCTTTCACAGTTCATCACTGAGGACCTGGTGGCAGTCTGGGTTAAAATACCCACTGCCCATGGCGAGCAGGAGGCAGTGCTGGCCTCCGCCTATCAGCCCGGAGACTCAGATGTTGTGCCTACGGCGGCTACCTGTGCCCTGGTAGAGCATTGCCAGAGAAACCAGCTCCGATGGTTAATCGCCTGTGATGCTAATGCGCATCACACGGTCTGGGGGAGCAGTGACATCAACAAAAGAGGTGAGTACCTTCTTGAGTACATTATTAGTAACAACATAAGCTTACTAAATCGAGGCAATGAGCCCACATTTATTAATGCAATCAGAGAGGAAGTCCTCGACCTAACTCTCTGTAGTCTTAACATGTTGTCCGTTGTCTCAAACTGGCACGTTGCGAGTGAGATCACTATGTCAGATCACCAGCACATTAGATTTGATATAGGATGTGCCTTGCAATGTAGCCTAGTTACTAGAAATCCCAAAAACACCAACTGGGATCTTTTCTGTTTTGAACTTGAGCAATCCAGAGACTGCTCCACCCGTCCGATATTGTCCATTGACGAGCTAGAGCGTGAAGCTTCTGTGCTTCATACGAACATTAAATCGGCTTATCACGCTAGCTGCGAACAAAAAGTTCGTAAGACCAGAAGGGCTGTGCCCTGGTGGAACAAGAGCCTTGACGATCTCAAAAAGGCTGCGCGAAAGCTCTTCAATAAAGCAAAGAGTGGGAAAACCACATGGGATTCCTACAAATCTGCTTTAACGCTCTATAATAAAGAGCTGAGAAGGTCCAAACGGGCTACATGGCGCCAACACTGCGGGCAGATTTCAAACCTCCCGGAAGCTGTCAGGCTACAAAAAGCCCAAGGACCACTCAAACGGCATCTGTACGTTGAAAAAGCCAGATGGAACACACACAAACGACCCAAGGGAAACGAGCAGCCTTCTTTTGACTACTCATTTTCCCGGGTGCGTGGCTGTGGAGCAGCACAGCTCAGAGGGTGAGGCACCAACCTACCTCTCTGGGACTGGAGAGTGCCCACACCTGCGAGTGGCTATGGTGGCAGACTCCAATAGGGCTGAGAGAAGGGAACCCCCCTATCCCTCAGAACGTTTTGGAAACTTGCCCTATAGACTGTTTCATCAAAATAGCGTACAATGGGCTATACAGAGCTTCAGTCCATACAAATCCCCTGGGCCAGATGGAATATATCCATGCTTGCTGCAGCGGGGACTGCACCAACTCGCAATCCCCCTGGTCCGTTTATTCCGAGCTAGTCTCTTGTTTGGACACATACCAAGCAAATGGGCTAAAGTGAAAGTTGTGTTTATTCCTAAGGTAGGGAAGAAAGATTCCCAATTGCCTAAGTCCTATAGACCAATTAGTCTTAGCTCCTTCTTCCTTAAAACTGTGGAGAAGATAATTGACCAGCACATCAGGGAGACGAATCTCAAGCAGCTTCCCTTGCATAAGTACCAATATGCGTACCAAGCTGGTAAGTCAACTGAGACTGCCATTCATTGCCTTACAACAACCATTGAAAAGGCCATTGGCGCTCAACAAATAGCACTATGTGCCTTTTTAGACATATCAGGAGCTTTTGACAACACTTCATATCAGGCTATCCGTGCCTCTCTTGTACATAAAAATGTACCCACACCCATTATTAGGTGGATTCTGGAAATGCTTAAATCCAGAATAATATCTGTAGACCTTGGAGGAACCATGACCTCAATCACAGCCACAAGGGGGTGCCCTCAAGGTGGAGTACTCTCTCCTCTCTTGTGGACTCTGGTCATCGACGAGCTACTCTATAAGCTCAACGACTTAGGGTTCGCCACTCAAGGCTACGCTGATGACCTAGTCATCTATATAGTGGGCTGGCATGAGCAAACCATCTCGGACCGCATGCAGCAAGCCCTCAACATAGCCAACAGATGGTGTCAGGACAAAGGATTGTCCATAAACCCGTCTAAAACTGTTTTAGTTCCTTTTACCAGGAAAAGGTCTCTGTCTCTAACAAGACCATCATTAAATTAATCTACCATTGACTTTTCGGTTGAAGCCAACTACTTAGGAGTTACACTTGACTCCAAGCTCAACTGGAATGCACACCTTGAAAAGACCATAAATAAAGCCACTCGAGCACACTTCGCTTGTAACAGGCTTTTCGGTAGCACATGGGGTCTAAGTCCCAAAATGATCTACTGGTCTTTTAACACTGTGGTAAAACCGATCCTAACCTATGCATCTCTTGCTTGGTGGACGAAATCTACCCAGAAGACAGCTGCGGCTGCACTTACCAAACTACAACGACTAGTCTGCATAGGCATCACTGGAGCCATCCGAACATGTCCCACTGCAGCACTTGGAGTTATAACTGGCATACCCCTTCTACCCATCACCTTGAAAAAGGAGGCCTGCCTGGGGGCACTTCGCCTTTAAAACATCACTAACATAAAAAGTGGTGATCTTACCGGGCATCTTCGGGTTCTTGAACCCCTAATAAATGAGCCCATTCTGCGCGTAACTAACGAACAGAAACCAAAACTTGTTTTCCACAGAAACTTCTCTGTTGTCTTGCACACCAGACATGATTGGAAAACAAAATCAATATCTCTACCCAGTGGATCACAAACGTGGTACACTGACGGGTCAAAACTGGAAAACGGCGACACCGGGGCTGGTATTTTTGGACCAAGGTTCAACAAGTCCATAGCCATGGGAAAGTCTCCAACCATTTTCCAAGCAGAGATATACGCTATAGAAATCTGTGCTCTTGAATGCCTTCGCAGGAAAATGCAAGGTGCACGGATTTACATCTTCTCTGACAGTCAGGCGGCGCTCATAGCGCTAAGATCCTTCACGATCTCCTCCAGACTTGTAGAGAACTGTTTCCAGCAGCTGAACGCCCTTGCCTCAAAAAAAATCTTAACGATGGGCTGGGTGCCGGGGCATGAAGGCCACATAGGAAACGAGGTAGCAGACTCCCTAGCAAAACGCGGGGCGATGTCACCACTAATCGGCCCTGAACCGTTCTGTGGACTCTCGAAAGGACACAAAAGAGAACTGGTCAGGAAATGGGAGGAAAAGGAAATAAGTCGCCACTGGACCGACAGTGCAGGGCTGAGACAAGCCAAACAATTTCTCTTCCCCCAGATGACGCGATCAAAACGCATCATCAATCTAAATAAGAACGAAATACGTATTCTAACAGGCTACCTAACGGGTCATTGCAACCTAAGGTATCACCTTAAGAAATTAAAACTTTCAGATATCAACACATGCAGATTCTGTGAGATGGAGCCTGAAACATCAGAACATATTCTATGTGAATGCCCTTCGCTAAGCAGACGTCGACTTCTACAACTACAGGATATGGGACCATATAGACCCTACCAAAGTGCTCTCTTTTATTAGAAGCCTTGGTATAGAGGCTCTACCCTAATTCCTACAGGCCGGCACAAAAGACCTAACATCTGGTCGCAGTGCAGCAAGGCCCTGGTAATAATAATAATAATAATAATAATATTTTGCCATCATGGGTATGAAATAATCCATTTCCTATTTTAAGAAGCATTTCTCCAAATTCACCAGCTATGCTATCACCTTTTAAGTGCACTCGCATATTTTTTGTTAATGCAATTTTCTGTATTTTGGGCCACAAAATTGAAGACTTTAAGCACGCATTTATTTCATCTGCTCTTGTTCCTCTGGGGATCACTGGAAGAGTTTGTCGAAAATCACCAGCTAAGAGAACAGTTATGCCACCCATTAGGTATTCACTATCTCGAATGTCTTTCAAAGATCGATCTACAGCTTCAAAAGCACCTTTATGGCCCACAGTACACTCATCCCAAGCAATAAGCTTGCAATCTTTGAGCACAGCAGCCATATTAGATTGCTTTGAAATTGAGCAATGTGGTGTTTCTAAATGAAACAAATTAAATGGAATCTTTAGAGTAGAATGCGCTGTGCGACCACCATTTAGTAAAGTGGCTGCGATACCGGAAAAAACAACGGCCAATGCAATGTTTTTACTTTGCCGTACCTTTGCCAATAATAAATTTAAAAGAAACGTTTTACCTCTTCCACCAGGTGCATCTACAAAATAGATTACTGCTTTTTCTGCTTCAAGGCTATGCAGTAACTTTTCGTATACTTGTTTTTGCTCAGCAGTAAGGAGTAGCTCATTATTAACAACAAAATTATCGCAATTTTCATAATTTGTTTCTCTATGATATTCATTATTTTGAACAATTTCCTCGGATCTGATTGGTAGTGGAAGTCCATAGTTAGTCAAGTTTTGACCACCAATAGACAGTACTATATCTTCAATGTACAAAAGACATTTATTAAATACATTATTCAGAATACTTTGATCAATATTTCTGTCTTGTGAAATATGAAAGACTCTTAAAATATCTTCTGAGAAACTCTCTTTATAAATATTCCAAAGTTTAAGAGCATCCGAAATTTCACAAAATACTAACATTATTGCAAAAAGTTTTCTCAGTTTTGTAGGATTTTGACACATGACAGCTTCGGCTATAGTTGAATCCCAGTGCTTATCATCTTCTAGCCATCCTAGAGCTTTACACGCCAATTGAAATGAGGCGTATGCTATACCATTAACGGTTTTTAAATTTGAAAATGAAGTTGGCCCTCTTACAAAATGTAGTAAAAGTCTTAAATAAAAACATTCTGTATTATTGGGATGAATAGTGTAAACTCTTCCCAAAGCTGAATCTAACTTAACTCCAGGAAAATTTGGCACATCATGCCCTCGTTTTCTTCTTTGAAATTCTTTATTGTTCCATGTGAAATACGATGGAACTTCACAATATAGAAGCGTTCTTGCAAACTCATCACGTGTGCATAGCTCAAAGAAGGCTAGCAAAGTGGTTTTGGGTGTAATGCTTAATCTGTCAAGTAATTGTTGCGGATTATTGGGGTTAAAATATATTCGTTGACCATTTTCTAGATGAACAGCTAAGTGTGTAATAGCCGGAAAAGTTCATGTATGGGAAATGCAAAGATTCTCCATACCGCTTCTGAGCTACTTATATAACGGCCACTTTCGTACATATTAATTTCATTACGTTGGTCTTCAAGAGTAAATGATGATTAATCACTGCCCTTGTTAACATATTTACAGATGTATTTAATAGACTTTACAGAACTACAATACTCAACATTTATGTGAGCTTCAAATGTTCTCAAAAGTACACAGTTGTAAGGCACAACCCAACGATTATCTATGCAATTACCATTTATATTAATTGCATTACCTCCATCTTCTATCGCTCTTCTACGATATAGAGGGTAACTATCTTTTCCAGTCACAGTTTCTTTAAGTAGTTTTCGAGGAAACCTTTTGGTACACTTTCAATTTTTCATGCATGGCGATTTATTATTAAATGCACCGCAAGGACCATGAATCATATTTGGATCCTCATCTGCGTTTGGTATTTCGGCACAGATAATCTTATCGATTTTATCTGGTCTTATTTTATTTTCTAACCAAAGTAAAATATGAATGTGTGGTAAGCCCCGCTTTTGCCATTCCACAGAGTACATGAAACATTGCACGCTTCCAAACAAAGAACCTTTTCTCAATAGTGACATTAAAGCTTCAACTTTTAAATGAAAAACTCGAGCTATAATATCGTGACGATCATGTGGCTTTTGACCCGGTATCAAAACACTTTTGATGTCATTCCATTGTGGATTGCAGGTGAATGTTATGAAAAGATCTGGTCGCCCATAATGGCGAACATATGTCATAGCATCTTGAGTCTTTTCATGCATATATCGTGCAGAGCTTGTAAAAGAAGATGGTAAAATTACCATCTGACCAAGTTGAGCTGCTTCAACATCTTGTTGGCCTATTGCATCTTGTAGATGTATATAGCTATCTGCTCTGAGTTTCGCTTGATTGTTGCGAATATAATTTAACCTTTCTGTTTCAATTTTAGCATACATATCAACCAAAAATTGACTAAAAAGGGAACGACAATAAATTAAATGATTTATCCCGGATTGACGAATCATTTTTTTATAGCTGTAGAAGCTTAACGCAGATATCATTTTTTTTGGATCCTCCCTTTTTAATAATGGATTCCATTGTGGTATATCCACTGAATAGCCATCGTTGCGATAAGGAAATAGCAAAGGGTACTGAAAGGCATCGTAAGATCGATGCTCCTCACTTATACGATGTAATTTATTATTGAGCTTCCTTTTCATCATCACCAACAAAATAAATTTGAGGAAACTGCATTTCTTCATTTGGCAAAAGTCGAACACAACCAATTAGGTGATACACTTGTCCTTAGACTTTAAAGGTTGACCAACTTTCATTTATAATTTTTGTACTACCAAAAGAAGTCATTTGAAAGCAGCTGTTACACTTTCTTATACGATCAATGAAATGATCATGCTTGGGATGTCCACCAATTATTAAGCTCTTAAGTGGATCAGGCAAACTTTCATTTTGTGAAAGCTTAACTTTTCCTGCCTTGCAACAGATACCCAGAGGCTCATTTTTCCACTTTAAAGCATTACAATGTTTGCATATCAAATTCATACTACCAAGTTGAGTAATTTTATCTGACTTATAAGCTATTTCAAAATCATAGTTTAGGCCAGACATGGCTTTAACACTCCATGCACGCAAACGCCTTTCTTGACGTGCATTAGGATTATTAGCCTAATGTCGTCTCACTGCATCTCTATTAGCTTGAGGATTATCAGCCTGATGAATTCTCTTTGCAGCTTTATGAGCTTCTGGATTATTAACCTGATATCTTTTTGATGCTTCTATGTGCTTACCCTTATTTTTTTCAAGATATTTTTCAACTATATGTTTTCGTACCGTTTGTGTTGTTTTGTCGGTGAACCGACTACGTCTTTTAACGGGATTTTTAACATTTTCAGTTATACATTCACTTGACTTATCGGTATCTTGAGTTAATACTTCCTCTAAAGGAATATAAACATCAAAATGTCCATTCATTAATTCGCCGGTAAAACGCAATTTTTTCACAGGATGCATATCATTTCCTAATGATAGATATAAGTTTCTATTTAGAAAAACTTGAAAATGTACAGCATAAATTTCTGCTGCTGCTTGAAGCTCACATGCAGTACCATAAGTATATGAATTTGACATAGTGCACTCATATTGTTCAGAAGAGCTATAACACTCTCCATTTATGTTCATGCTGAAGCAAGCAAAAGTTTCCCAGTTGGTAACGACATAGGTTACAATATGTTGGCGTATGGTGCCATGGAAGCCTTGCCTACCATATAAAAGGTAGGAAATAGATCTAAAAAAAGAGGCTCCATCACAAAATATGCGAACAACTGAATGCGGCACCAAAACACCACTTATATCTAAAGTTTCAATAGACATCTTTTAATTTGGCTGTGAGACAATTGACTTCACTGTAAAACGATTGGCTGCGTTCAGGGAACTAAGCGCTTACAATACATGTTAAGTAATCGTTCGCTGAACGTTCTGCTTAGTAAGCGCTCTTTAAACATGTTTAGTCAGCACCCGCCATCTTTGTAAGCGTAAAATTTGTTTGCTTTTGCGCTTAGTGATTGAACAGCTGTTAATTGTTTTGTGCAAATGGTTTATTTTAATACGACATGTATTTTAAGACTTCATTTAAATAAATATAAAAATATGAAATTAATGAAAAATAAAATTAACTAGTAATAATAAGATAAATAATTTTCGTTTTAACATATCGATAGTGATAATCAGCTGATCAACTAAGCAGTGCGTTCACAAGTTTTCAGCGATTAGCACTAAGCGCTTAGTAAGCAGCTTTATAACGGCTTAGTTCCCTGAACGCAGCCATTGTTACAACGTTACAGTGTCTATAGGTAAGTATAAAATTTAATAAAATTGAATATGCCAACTTATATTATTTTAATAGAATATTCAGACTGCTTAGTTTTATTTGATTTTTAAATGCACTTAAGCAGCGTCTATATAACTATTATATAATATGCAAAATATAAGACAACTATATATAATGTTGCTTCAATTATTAAGTCTAAAATCGACTTATTATTTTTGTTTTAAAAAAAAAACAACAAAACAAATTAACAACTTAATTTAAAGTAAGTATTATAAATAAATAAATACTTCAAAATAAGTAAAAAGTTGACTTCACTGTACAACGTTACAGCGTCTATACAAAGTATAGAGTTCAATAAAATTGAATATGCCAACTTATATTATTTTAAAAGAATATTCAGACTGCTTAGTTTTATTTGATTTTTAAATGCACTTAAGCAGCGTCCATATAACTATTATATAATATGCAAAATAGAAGACAACTATATATAATGTTGCTTCAATTATTAAGTCTAAAATCGACTTATTTTTCTTGTGTTTAAAAAACCACAAAAGAAATTAAAATACGTTGATCGTTAATGTTTTAAATTAAATATTTTTTATAACTTATCATTAAAATACGTATTTTATATGAATTGTATGTAAATAATACGAAAATCAGAAAAATAGATAACTCACTGATCCAAAAAGTAACTTTCGATGTTATCCTTTAATACAAACTATATTTAAAATGAACTGAAACGAAACGTAACTTTCTATCTTCAAAATAAATATAAACTAAAATGCATAACCAATTCCCTAACCATTGTATGTAAAAACATAAAGTGGGAAAGAGTATTACAGTTATTCCTCTACACAACACACACCGAGATCTTACATACAACGCTTGTACTTAAGAGCTAGGTGTAGGTGGTTCAAATTAGGCAATGTCATTCCCTTAAATGCAAACTCTTAGTTATGCTTAACTTAGCTTAGAGAGTGCGGAGGAGGAAGGGATATTAGGACTTATGTTTGACATGCAGAGCGTGCGCACAAAGACCATTTAAAAACAAACAGCTGATAGAGAAATGACGAAATAACGGAGTCGCGAATTTTTTTTTTTCGCAAAGTGTGCGAAGTGCTAGACAAAGATTAGTTGTACCGCACTTTGCATTGCATTCGCTTGCTGCCGTTTATGATGCTTTTGCTCCTGCTCTTGCTGCGGCTGCTTAGTAAAAGAGGGTGGTATATACTTAATTGACTTATTAATTAATAAATGCAATACATAAAAATGTATAATTCATAATACATATTACCTTTCTTATTGGCATTAAATAATTGATAAAAACAATCTGTATAAAAATAAAATTATTTTGTTAATTAAATACCGAAAACAAATTGTTAGCAATGGCTATTTATGAAATTTTAAAACATAGGGTATTAAAATTTTGTGCTTTGTATTTCGAAGCAACTTGCAAGTGTTTAACTTGTATTTTCTTTGCATTTGCCTATTCTCGATGTGTACACAGAACGCTATTGCTTGGCGAATGACCATTTGATCTACAGACCAGAGTGTATATTGCTTTTGTGCAAATGTAGGTAACAGGTAGATGGAAGTATTTCTGACCCAATTATATGTATGTATATATTATATGTATTTGCGGGAAGTTCAGTCAATCAATTTTGTAAGATTTTATTTGCAATGCATGCTACTGCTGCTGATGTAGATTACATTTTCTTAAGTTTCTATTTGTTAGTGTGTTTGTTTTTGCACGGTATATATTTGGTGAACATTTTTTTGCTTTCTTTTAGCTTGCTTCAGAAGTCAACAATGTATGCATGCATTTACAATGTATGCGCGCGCTCTGCAAGTCTAACAAAGAGCGTAGTAACGCTACCTTCTTCGCACGCACTGAATTAACGCAAAACATATCTAAGAGGCTGCAGCTAAAGGCCTGTTTACTCTCGACATAACTTAACATAACATAACTTAAGAGTCAGCTGACTCAATCTACCTTATGGCTCTCAATGTTAGCGTTTACTCTCAACGTAACATAATTTAACAGAACATAACTTAATTTTGAACCTGCAGGTTGCAGAAATAACTTAATTCGAACAGTGTCGATTTACGCGAATAGCGAACAGCTGTTCGAAATCAGTCTTGCAAAACGTTAGTCAACTACAATTAAACAACTTATTCAAAATGGATGAGCAGAAGTTAATAATTTTAGTGCAAAACCATAGTTTGATTTAGGACAAAAAGTCAAAAGAGTTTAAAAATAACATTAAAATAAGAGCAGTTTGGACTGCAACTGCCACAGAACTTGGTAGCAACGTTGTATTCAAAATGCCCCAACGAGCGGTCAATATATTTTATTTTATTTAACAACACTGCTAACACAATTGTACAGCACTGCAAACTGATTTCTTAAGCTAAGTTATGTTGAGAGTAAACGCATACATTCCTTAAGTTAAGTGAGCTGCCTCTTACGTTATGTTATGTTAAGTTATGTCGAGAGTAAACAGGCCTTAAGTGAATTGCATATTGCCTTTAGCTTTAATTTAGTGTGTGCGGAGGAGTTAGGGTTATTAAACTTTATGATTGACATGCAAAGCGCGCACATAAAATAGAGAGTGAACGTAAATGAGCAACATCAAAGGAACATGATCGGAGCGAGATTTGTAATTACCTGATTATCTAAAGAGCAACACGCGCACTTACATGTGTCAACGCCCTATGCTTGTTCGCAATTGTATATCAATAATATATCAATAATGTTAGTGTGATACATTTTGTCTAAGTTATATAAGCAGCAAGTAGGCGAATCCACCCCCATAACATATTCTGGTGTGGGTAATTTTTCTAGACGCACCAAGTTTTGTTTTGTTGTTTTTGTTTTTTTAAATCAATCACACCAACAAAAAGTAGCAGTGCGAGCCCAACAACAACAACAACAACAACAAACGCTTCTTGCAAATATACGAACCTTTTTTTTATGACACTTTGCTTGCGGGACTCAAAGGCGTCATTGCCCATTGTTTTGTTTTTGTATTCTCGCTCGCGATCGAGCTCTCAGCTTGTGCGACAATCTGGCGACAGTAGTGGAATGGGTAATTGTTGTAATTGTAATTTGATTTTTAAAATGGGTAAAAAGTGCTCCAAATCGTATGGGAGGTACTTGAAGGAGTTGTCCAAATAAAAATTCCTTTCTTAGTGCTCACTTTAAACCTGCATAAAATATTGAGTGAAAATTTCAGCCCTCTAGCTCTTTTCGTTTAGGCTGTGGCAATGTCAACAATCACTTAGGACAAACTCTTTTATATATAGAGATTTTAGCTTTTATATATATATATATATATATATATATATATATATACGATCAGTGTGTGTCGTAGCGCCGGTCTCTGTTTCTTCTATTATTATCGGTAAGTCGAAGCGCATCGACAGTTTTACATTCGATATATATTAAGCTTTATCGATACTTGGTAGGGATGTATTCTAGTAGTATCGATGAAGGTGCAATGTTTAAGTTTAAATGATATTATAACTACCTTACACTATCAAATTATATATTTCGAATAGGTATGTTTTAATTTTATTTAATATTTTTTTTTTTAAGATTTTTGTATTATTTATATAAGCAAACACAAACACTGAATAATAAGATTAATGACATATATTTATAGCCGGTAGAACAAACAAGTCATACTCCATGATTTTGTTTCGGCTTTATGAAAAGCTTTTTTAAGTCAATATTATTAGCCCAAGTTCTAGTACTCACTATATACATATCTAAGAATGCTTTTAAGTGTGTCACTATTTTGAAAGCTTAAAGCTTCGTGTAGCTGGTATTATAAATCATGTTTTAACAAAATAATGTTGATCTTAATATTTATACTTCATCGTCTATTGAGATTATTATTATTATTATTATTTTTTTAAACCCCATATATTGGATTCCGTTCTATCTCAGTAATAACTAATTTTGCTTTTAAATTCTTTAAATTTTGTAAAGTAATCTTTTAGGCTCATCAAATAATATTTTCCTTAACTTTCGCTATAAGATTTTTGTCAAATGACACTTTTCATATTTAAGATATCCGTCAAACTATTTCTTATACTCAACTAAAATTATTTCATGAAACTCACATATTAAATCAATTTCTAAAATAAAGAAAATGAAAACCGTAAGATGTTCTTAGCAGCTTGATTGTTTTTTTATATAAACGGGTTTTACTATACTCTTTCCCAGAATGATACTTACGATAAAAATTTATAAAGAATGTGTTTTGAACTCATTTACTGACTTCAAAAATTCTTCTCTTGATGTTGTCTGGTACCCTATCTTAATTTGTGTAATATTTAATCGTTTTCTTTAACTTAGTATTCTATTGATTTTTAAACATGTTATGTTATGTAGTTTGCGATTTTGACAAGGCTTTACGCTTAAAACGAGATAGATTGTATTATTGTCCTTAACAATTTAGCTTAATTTTAACAGGGAAATCGATCGGACATTAATTTTTCACTTTATAATTGATTGCTTTAATATATTTTAACTGTCAAACTATATACCTTTCTACTTTTTTAGTGATTATGTTAGATTTTTATATTTCCAAACTCATTGCTTAAACTTAGAAAATTTCGTTACTAATTTCTTATAATTGATGGATGGTATATAATATTTTATTAAATTATTCTCCCCATTTTTGTTGCATTTAATAAGGAAGTGCATTGAACTAGCTTAACAGTTCGAGATATGAGTCTGACACTGTTTCGAAAAGTATAAATACGTTAGGTGTGTTAATTTAAGGGTTTAGTATCTACTACTACTGTTCCTTAACTGTGATAGTTGCAGTTTTGTTACACCTAACTTCCATTTTTTTTTTATTTCTTTTATTTTTATTTATTTTTTTTATACCCTTAACCCATAAAATGGGTAAATAAGGGTATAATGGTTTTGTGCAAAAGTATGTAACAGGCAAAAGGAAGCATCTCCGACCCCATAAAGTATATATATTCTTGATCAGCATCAACAGCCGAGACGATATAGCCATGTCCGTCTGTCTGTCTATATAAACTCGTGGATTTCAGAGACTACAAAAGCTAGAGACTTCAGATTTTGGATATAAGTTCTCCCATACCATAAACAGAACAAGTTTGCTTCAATCCATGATCCATGATCCATACACATGATATCGATAACAAAAAATATCGAATTTGGAATATGTAAGTATAAGGGTTGAAGTAATGGATAACGATAGAACTTTTCGGAAAATTTCGTCCAAATCGGTTAAGATACACATTAGATCTCGAGCTTGATCTATTGAAGCTAAGTCAGTATACCAAAGTCAATTATGAATTTTATTTATTTATTGCAACTGGGTTCAGGGTATCTTCTAGGCGGGCTCTCCCGACTAGAGCCTACTCACTTGTTTTTTGTAGGTGCTTTATTAGTTTTATTTTATTTATTTATTTATAGTCAGCTAAGAGCAGCTGACATTAAAATGAATCATATTTAATTTAAATTAAAAATAGTTAAAATAATTAAATTAAGTAATATATAGAATAATATATAAATCTGAAAAAATAATTAAAAGTTAACGTTAAAGCTCTGGGAAATTCAATAAAAAATTGAGCAGTCCAACATTTGTTGCGAGGATTGGGAAAAACCCAGAAAAACCCAATCAGACCAGCGTTAGATTAGTAATTAGTGGTTACGATTAGATAAAGCAAAAAGGATCGATCTTTTTAGTACTGGAGTTGAGGCCTCCAAGGAGACAAGAGAATAAAGTTTTTTTATAGTCAAAACATATAACACGAAATGGTTCATGAATTAAATAGTGGCTGAAGCAACGATCAAGGCTAAGGGGTAAAAAGTTACGTGAAGATCTAACCGGGACATTAAATTAAATTCGACTCAAAAGAACTGATGAGTCGATTTCACCATTAAGTAGGTTAGTAATAAATAATACTCCATGCATAGTTCTACGGTTTAACAGGGAGGGAAGATTTATTAAAAGGAGTCTACTTGAATACGGGGGTAAGTCAACACCAGGAACCCAGTTAAAACTTCTAAGGGCAAATAGAAGGAATTTCTTCTGCACAGATTCAATTCTATCCTGGTGAATCGAGTATTGTAGAGACCACACACAAGATCCATACTCCAGGATGGGACGTACTAAGGATGTATAAAGCGTTTTAGTGGTGTACGGATCATTAAACTCTTTCGACCACCGCTTGATGAAGCCAAGGACATTAATGGCCTTATTGACCATATACGAAATATGAGCGTCAAACTTTAATTTAGGATCAAGAATAATGCCTAAATCTTTAATTTCAAACACGCGGTCAAGTGGTGAAGCATCAAGCAAGTAGAGAGCAGTATGAGGGGTACTTCTACAAAAAGACATGACTTTACATTTAGAACAATTTAAATTGAGTAAGTTAGTACGACACCAGGCTGACAATGCACCCAAATCCGACTGTAGTAAATTACAAAGGGAAGCGTCATTATAGGTGAAACATAGCTTCACATCATCAGCAAACATACATACAAAAGAGCTCGTAATAACTGCTGGAAGATTGTTTATAAACAAATTAAATAGCAAAGGTCCAAGGTGACTACCCTGGGGTACACCAGAGGTAACAAAAATAGGTTTAGATACAGATGATTTAAAAACAAGTTTTTGTGTTCGGCCACACAAGTACTCTGAAAGCCACAATACGAGTTTTGATGGAAATCCAATAATATTTAATTTATGAAGCAACAGAGAATGACTAACTATCAAATCAAAAAATAAAATCGGTGTAAACAACGTCAGTTTGCATTTTTTCCTGAAACCCTTTGATAACAAAACCGTGTTGATAAGGCGATATAATTGAACTACATGAGTGTTGCAGTTGAGAACATATAATTTTTTTTATATGTATACCCCTATAAATTTTAACGTTAGACTTAGAAGAATTTTTATGGAGTGGAATGCTAAAAGATTCCTTCCATATAGCAGGAAACACTGTTGAGTCAACCGACAAGTTAAATAATTTGAGTAAGGGTTTACAAAGTGAATCCGCACAGTATCTAAGTATACAACCTGGCAATCCATCAGGACCAGGCAGATAGCCTGGTTTGATAGAGTTAAGGTCACTTAGAAGCGTACACTCAGTTATAACTGGGATATATATGCAATTTGACGATTGAACTTGAAAAGGATAGGATTTACTGTAACTATGAATACCAAGGTGGTTTATTATCACTTGAAGAACAAGTGAGGGGAACACAAATATCCAAAAGCGAATTCAAGGTCCCATAAAATATGGCAATGGCAGTTTCTATATCACTACAAGAATAAAGGCGAGACCAATTAGTATGTTGAAGAAGATAATTTAATTTAGTAAAGTTAGCTTTACGAAAGCAACGGGTTTTTAAAGAATAGGGTCAAGAATTTCGATGGATAGTTCTAAGGTTGGATGGTAGGTATCTTCCGGAAGCACTAGAGGGGGTATTCTTATAGTTTTACTGCAATCGGAGTCCGAAACAAATATTAAGTCCAATACTCTACCACTACAGTTATGCACTCTGTTAACTTGCGATAGGCCTAACTCCAGTAGGCCATCGATTAAATCATCAGAAGTGACTGGTAATACCGCCGAAGATGTGTCATTCACAGACCATACAACATGTGGCAGATTAAAATCACCAACCACTATCAGATTATCCATATCTGTCAAAAATGACGAAAGTTGCAGGGCACTCAGATGGGATGAGTAAATGTCAATATCAGAATGAGGAGGAATATAAGAGCAAGTAACATAATGTGAACGGCCGCTTAGTAATATTTTAACACATAAAAACTCTATGTCCGGAAGATGCTGAGAAAGAATCTGTTCAGAGGAAATACAGGAGTTAACAGCAATGAGAACACCACCCCCCTTGCGGGAAGTGCGATCGCATCTGTACAAGTTATATTTAGAAGGAAAAATGGAGTAATCAGAAATATCAGGTTTTAACCAGGTTTCAGTAAGTGCAACTATTTGAGAATCAAAAGATAAGCTGTTAATATATAATTTAGCCAGTTTAGTGTTAAGGCCTCTAAAATTTTGATAGGCCAAGCTAATTACTTCTGTTAGTTTTTTGCCTCCGAGGTGGAGGCAACAGGATGGCCAACAGGCGGTGTGCTATTGATCCTAATACCATTAATGTCATTAATTCGCCTATTCGTATACTCTTTAACGACAAGCTGCGGCGGCCAAAACTTTTCAGAGCCAATTGTCGAAAAAAGTTCAGGCGGTACAACCAACTTGAAAGAAGATATACTTCTGGCATGTTTAAATGTAAACTTTTCAACAACAATGAGTGGGGAATCGATTTGACTTTTAACATATGCTGCAACATCATCCGATGACCTATCGGATGCCAGCCTAGAAACAAAAACAAATTTATTGATTGCCACAACAACCAGAGGCTTGTGAACCCCAGTTGTACCTATATTAGGATTTAAAGGCACACGAGCTGCTGAACCAAAGGGCTCATGCAAAGGTTCGGAAGATAAAGTGTCTAGGTTATTGATAGGATTTCTAGCAGGGGAGCTAAATAACATTAGTGGGTTAGTATTGGAACCAATTGAAGGATTAATGTTAGGCACTAGAAGGGGTTTGGTTGGCAGAACAGGTGGGGCAATAAGTGGATTAGGACCCGAAGTCTTTTTACGCTTCGGAGATTCAGTAATCACCTTGCCATTTTTGAAATTAAGCTCAAGCTCGTTGAACGACGCTTGCAGATTATTAAAAGCTACATGCATAGCTTTAAAGCCAACATGAGTCTGCCTCATGAGTTTGGTCGATTCTTTAACAGCTAAATTGCAGGGCTCGCAGTACCATTTAAGGCCTGAATCTGCAATTAAGAAGTCCCTGATTTTGGGAGTAAAGCCAGCACATTTCATGTGGATCAGAGCAGTCTCAGTTAAACTGCAAATTAAAGTGAGTATAAACTGGGCAAACTATTTTATGCGCACGTAAATATATACAACATATATTTGCAATCACTGCTTAAACAATTTACCAGATTAAACCGATTATAAACACAGTTCACAAACACAAGAGAACAATAAATAATCAAGAGCACGCAAAAACACGACCGTTAATTGAATGACAATTTTCCGCAACTGAGAATGAATTAATAAGACCAAAACCTTTTTGTTTTAAATGCCATGTTATTAGGGCTTATTTATTCATTTAATTATTATAATTATTTCTTAAGGAGACTTATTTTCTTCAGTACACAAAACTTATTGTCGCTTAAGGGTTTATTTTTTCTTGATCTGAGATATTTCCTAAATTCATGAAACCATTGTAATGTGATTAATTCTTCTTGAACCTTTGCATTAATCTTGAATTTGGATGGCAAAATAAGGTTGTGATGTACTAAAGCTCGCGACGACTTAAAAGTCGGTATTTTGGACAACGGGCGGTAGAGTACTTAAAATTTTTAATTGTACTGTGTTTTTAAAATAATGTACGTTAACTATCACCGGATTGGTTTATACCCACTAAATATTGGTATTTTCAGTTTTTTGTTTTTCCTTCCTTTGTATTAGTCGTTTTATACACCCTAGCTCTTGATCCTGTGTTTTGTTTTTAGATAAGGGTCTGATTTAATTGTATACTGTTTGTGGAGGAGACTCCAAAGAATAAGATTTGATGTGGTAATTGAATGGTAAGATTTATTCTTCTTTTTTGCGGTTGTATTGTAGAGCACTTCTTGTGTGTATGTTAAACTAATAAAAAGAGCGCAAGCAAGTCATTTACAATAATTTTCACTAGCTTGGGATTCATGGTCTTAAGACCGTTTAGACTTCATGGTAAGTAGTTTTGCTAGGCTATATTCTATTATGCTTCTTGTGGGTTATAATTCGTGCATTGAAAGAGCAAGATAAAGTTGTTCGTGTTTAGGTCTACAATCTATTTTCTTGGTCCATTTTCCTTGGTATATAATACGGCAGGGAGTAAGATTTAAAAGTAGTATTATTATTGTTTTTTAATTTTTATACTCGATACCGAAGGTAAAGAGTTTATTGACTTTGTGCAATGTCCGTCATGGTGTCTGTCCGTCTATTTGTCTGTCCGTCTGTATGAACGCAACTTTTTTCCACACCCTTCAAGCTATAAACTTTCCAACTCTCTTTATCTATGGGATAGTAAAAAAAGTGTCAAGATTGGGGTTCTACGATAACTGGGGGGCTGGCAAATCGATAAATTCTATAACTCAAAACAAATAAATCCACATATTTCGCACATCCTTACAGCTAGAACTACCAAATTTGGTAAGAAGATAGCTACTATTAACCCCCAAAAAACTGTATCAAAAATTTTGGAATCACGCCTACCCATTCCGCCCCCAGCCCCCGCATTTTGACATCAGAAATGGCTATATCTCCCACAGTTCTTAAGCTAGAGTCCCCAGATTTGGTGCCAAGATAGGCGATGATGACCCCCCAAAAACTGCATCAAAAGTTTGGATGCCACACCCACCAATACTGCCCTAGCCGCCCCCATCTACCCAAACTTTTCGTCAAAAACGGGAATGCGTGTATCTTCCAGAGTTGTGGAGCTAGAGCCACCAGATTTGGTAGGAAGATAGCTGGCAATGACCCCTAAAAATCTGCATCAAATCTGCCTACCCATTTCGCCCCCCTTTCCACACCTTTTTTAAACTTTTAGATAGAGCCACCAAATTTGGTATCAAGATAGCAATTGACATTCCACATAGATCACATAGATCTGCATTAAAACTTTGGAAGCCACGCCCACCCATACCGCCCCAGCCCTCTTACCACACTTTTTACAATTTTCGAGCTAGAGTCACCAAATTTGGTATGAAGATAGCAATTGACATTTGACAAAGATCTGCATGAAATATTTGGATGCGTCGCCCACCCATACTTTCCCCAGCCCCCTTTTCCCCACCTTTTACAAACTTCGAGCTAGAGTCACCAAATTTGGTATCAAGTATGCCGCAATCGGTTGCGTCCGACTGCAACGTATCCACTTGTTAATTTTATTCTTTTATGTTAATTGACTTTATATATTGCCTTTAAATTTAAGGGTTTTGCCCCTCAATTCTTGAACCGAGACATAGTGTTTTTTTTCTGTACTGCATAAACGAAAGCATCCTTGATCCCAGATAGTATGTTTATTCTTAATCAATATTTAGATCAACACCGTAGGCTTCCTAGATCTATATGTCTGTATCTATATTTTATCAGCTTTTCGGTATTAAGATTACATTTTGCTCAGGATCCAATCGCTGACTTAAACACATGAGTGTTACAAATTCACAATTAAGGAGCATCAGATCTTTTCAAAGAGCTTACTATTTGACGCTTTTAAGAACAATTTGCTTGTCTGAGCTTGGTAGGTTATACAGTTAAAACAATTAGTGGAAAGACGAACTGTCTTATAAAAATTCGTCTACATTATTAGTTGGTGCTTTCCCTATCGCTTTTTCTCACGTACTTTGAGATTATAACATTACTTAATGGAATGTGCTGTATGTTCCTGATTGTTTGCTGATTATTGTTGTTAATTATTATTTTGTTTATTTATTTCTTTTGCATCTCATATAGTATTTTTCCCTTATGTTTCTTTTTTCGCTTCACTTCTATACTTACTTTAATAATTTATCATATTTTTCCTACAATTTATATTCAATCGCCCTTTAATTGACAAAAACTGGGCTGATAAATACGGAAGGCAATTAATCTATAAAACTGATGGAACGGAATGGTTGTGATTATTTTTCATTTAAAAATAAAAGTAGGCTGTTATACGGATTCACAAAATATTTATTTATATTATATTAAAATTTGAATTGATTTTTAATGAACCGGCTTTTTTTTTCGAAAATGTAGTTTTTAAAAGAACATATTAAGCTCATATCATATATATTTAGATATTCACATTTAGGTAACATCAGTTCAAGTCCCTCAACATCCGATAGTGAGCTGCTGTTTACAGACGGTGAAGTAAACGGGGACGCCGCTTTATCGTTTTTCATAATCACAATTTAGCTGCCCTACGATGAAAATGAGTTCCTTTACGATTTGAGTACTCTCACTGTCTACAGTAGCCTGGCATCCTCCAAGGACTCAAACACTCAACATTATCATTTGATGAATTTGATCGAACAATGTAACACCCAAAAATATTTATTATGGTTTACATTAAATCGTGAAGTCATAGTCGAGTCTACTACGTACTACACATTTTCCCATGTGTTGTTCCCATTTAAAACCCCTATCAATTTATCTGTTTTTTCTTAATATTATTTTTTCAACCAAGTAAGTGCGTACCTGTTTTTTCAATTTTCTCTTTCTAGAAAATGTTTTTAAGTTCGGTACCCTCATCGTCAGCCCTTCTCATTTATATATAATGTTTGCTTATGCACACATAACTACTCGCATATATTTTATATCTGACTAATGAAAATGTCTTAAAACATTTTAACAATTATAGGATTTACTTTTATGTATGCAATTTTAGCTGTCCTATTATATCGCTGATTGTTTTAACTACACAATTGATTGAACATTACCTCCATAATGTCTTTTAAATGTATCTTTCGATAATCACTACTTATTCACTTTTCTAGATCGTACCCGAGTCACGTTAATTTAGCAGGGTACGACAAAATAAGCACACAAACAAGATTGAGGGCAGAGACACTCCTAAAAGGCTATGAGCTGAAGTGTGACGTAGAAAAAGGTACAATAAGGTAGGAGCTTACGAACAGCGAGAGTCTTTAGCGGGAAGCGAGCTGAACGAAGACATCTGATCTCAGGCAAGACAAATGTTTTTCGGAAGGGAGAATCCTCCTTTCACATTATAGCAGTTTGCTAAGCCTTAACAAGGAAACGCAGTTTCTTTTCTTAGAACAACATATCAACCGTATTAAAGGCTTAGAAACCCTCAACTCATCAAAAAATACTTGCTCTCGTACAGTGTCCATGTCTGATGGAAGAGCCATAGAACAAGAAGGGAGCACAACAGACCTCTCAGGTACCAAATCATTCATCGACGATTAAAGTTTATACAGTCAGAAGACATATAATTCTATTATTAATTCTCCTTTATATATATTTTTTTTCATTAAAAAAGAACGTATCAATAGAGTTATTACTATTTTACTGGCTTTAAAGGTTTTTATATTAATTTTTTATTATCTTGTATCAAATTTAAATTCCGTTTTTTCTTTACAATGTAGTTTACATTTGTCAGCAGTGTCAATTAATGGTTTTTATTTTTCGAAAAAATGTCTGAGCACCGAATCTATTTTTTTAAGAGTGCTTTCAATATTTTTTATTATTTTTTTTTTCACCAAAAGCCAACGAAAGTACTGACGCAATACTGCTGCGTTTCGTACTATAACTTTTATTTAACATCGAAATGAAAGAACAAGTCCACAATCGTGTCGATAAAAAACCGGGACTTAAAAGTACGCTATTGAGCAGAGTAAAGTACTCCTTGTAAAGTGAGGCAGCCAGAACCAATACACTAACCTTTTGAAGAGGTAAGCCCAAAATACATGCAACTGGTGACAGTTTTGCTGTTAAAAACACGTTTTTTCGGTTTACGAAACCGGTTGTTGTTTAACTGTTTAAAAAAGGGAGCTGTTTTTTTTCGGTTTTAAAAACCGGAGGCTGTTTTGCTGTTATTTTTGCAGTTATCTTAGATATTTTAAGGAAACAGCTTGTTGTTTTGCTGTTATTTTAGTTGTTTTAAGGCAACAGCTGGTTGTTTTGCTGTTATTTTTGATGTTCTTCAAAAACAGCTTGTTGTGCTGCTGTTATTTTTGGAGAGTTTCAGAAACAGCTTGTTATTTTACTGTTATTTTTGACATTTTTAAGAAACAGGTTGCTTTTTAACTGTTTAAAATAAAGAGCGGTTATTTTTCGGTAAAAAAAAATAAACAAAACATGTGCAGTTTAGCTGTTTTAAAAAGTTTTTTTTCGGTTTTAAAAACCGGTTGTTGTTTAACTGTTTAAAATAGAGAGCTGTTAGTTTTGGTGGTTTTAAATACGGGGGCTGGTAAGCAGTTATTTTTATTGGTCTCAAGAAACAGGTTGTTGTTTAACTGTAATTTTTTCCGGTTAAAAAACAGTTGAGGGGAGGGGGGTGTAAATTTAGCTGTTGAAACAAGTGGAAACGTTGCAGTCGGACGCAACCGACTGCGGCATACTCGATACCAGTATTTAAGCCGCTTAAAAAGAGGCTTGATTGCAAAGGGGTACGGATGGGGCAGGGGTGTACGCTGCATTAAAGATTTTCCGATTCAGATGCCACCAACTATCTTCCTTCCAAACTTGGTGACTTTAGCTCAAAGTTTGTAAGAGCTGTGGAAAGGGGGGTTTGGGGCGGTATGGGTGGGTGTGGCATCTAATAAAGGGGGCTGGGGGTGGTATGAGTGGGCGCGGCATCCAAAGTTTTGATGCAGATCTTTGTGAAATGTCAATTGCTATTGTTAGGTAGCTTTTCAAAGGCTGAGGTAGTTCAGTCCCTCCAGGGCCACCCTTAAAGAAATTTGTATAGTGAAGGGACTGTTGGATTGTGGATATAAGAAAACGCCGCGTTTAGAAAAAAAATTCTTTGAGTGTTTCGTACAACGGGAGAAACCTGGCGGCCCTGGTTTACTTGTTATTCCTTGCTGGTTGTAAGTGCTGGGTCGAGCGGATGCTCGCCGTCCTCGTTGTCCTGCTGTTCTTCGTCGTCGTGTTGCTGGAAGGCTTTCAGATCGGCTACTCCGGCGGTGCGCCGTTGGTCGGTCTCCGTGTGGCGAACTCTGACTATGTTAGGAGAAGTGAACTTAGTTACCTTGTAAGGGCACTCGTAGCGTGGGGCTAGCTTGGCGGCAAATCCGTCGTTAGCTTTTGATAGCACATGTTGCTTTACCAGTACCAAAGCGTCTGCGACAACGATTTGTCGCCCTTTCCGGTAGTGTACGTCAAATTGGAGCTGTTGGAGTTCCAGTGCCCATCGTGCGATTCGTCCCGTGGGGTTTTCAATAGTGTTGAGCCACTTGAGGGCTAAGTGGTCCGTCTCGACGTCAAACCTGTATTCTTCCACGTAGCAACGTAGTTTCCTGATAGCCCAGACGACCGCTAAGCATTCCTTTTCAGTGGCGGAGTATTTCTCCTCGGCCCTCGATAGTCTCCGACTCACGTTACCTATGACCCTCTCGCCGTCGGCTTTCTGCTGGTTTAGTACTCCGCCGAGCCCGTAATCACTAGCGTCACTCTGTAAAGAAAACTTACGAGTAAAATATGGGCACGCGAGGACGGGTGCTATGGTTAGTAGCTCCTTCAGTCTTGTAAACGCCTGGTGTTGTTGTATTTCCCACGCCCATTGTGAAGTAGGCCGCACCGGCCCTCCTTCACAAAAGATTATATTTATCATTTTTATTTTATTTAGTTGGTCTTCATTTATTATATTATGTTCTTTAGTTTAAAGTCGCAAGGAGCGTATTATTTTTATAGTTTCGGTCGCAAAGGAGCGCATTGTTGATTTAATTGATATTCATTATTTTTCATAGTTTTAAGCATCAATGATTTAATGTACATTTTTGGTATTATATTTACAATTGCTAAGGCGCAAGAAGCGCATCGTTTGTTTAAGCTAGAGTTGTCATTTTGTTGGACGCAAGGCGTGCGCAGAAGTTATATTTAATAAACGTAAGGAGCGTAAGGTATGTTTAAATATAACCGCCTCAAACGCAGGGTCGCAAGATGCAGCGCGCCAGCCGCGATCAGCGAATCCACCACGGTCACGAGCAAGTGTGGGGAGCGACAAAATCTGCAACTTGGGCCGAAGCCGAAGCGTGGGCGGGAGTTGCGATTTATGTACGAAAGTGAGCGGACGTGTACGCGCTTAGAAGATTATTAACGCGAAGGGTAGAATAGTAAGATAGTGTGTTAGTAGCAAAGGCATAGAAGTGAGTAAAGATAAGGTAAGGGGATAGTTCGTCGCGATTTCATACATATAGGTTAGATATATCTACAGCTAAGTTTAGACTTATTGTAGAAGTTATAGAAGTTGAATAAATTGGTCGCCGGTAAGTCCGCGACCCAGTGAAGTGCAATTGCTGTGTGTTTTCCTTTCTTTCTATTCCTCTTTGGTTTTCATACACGCGCATACGCGAGTCACGCTGAGCCGCCTTATACTCTGGCTGCTGAGTGTGTCGGCCGTCGCGTTGGTGCAGACGCAAGCATCTCCCCTTCCAACTTGTAAACCCGCGCACCGTAGAGGCTCACAAAAAATATATAAATATTCTTGTGAGGTGTACCTGGCCAGACTGAGTTTATACCTTGGCTAAATTACTCCTTTACAAGTGGCGCCCGAGCAGGGACTCTAAAGTGCAAAGGTGTGGTATAATCTGGAATTAAAGCCCCCAGAAATATCACCAACAAGTGTGGAAGAAAAAGTGCGTAAAGTGAAGTGCGGTTATACCCGACGATACCCTGCTTTACAAGTGGCCAACGAGAATGGTTTTCGAGCGTGGTTTTGTGCAATCGTCGCGGCACAACGAAAGTGACGGCATAAGGCAAGTGCAGATCAGAATAACTGTTCGCGTTCGAGAAGCATTGCCTTAGCAACAATTGCGGCGCAACGAAATTGACGGTGGAAAAAGAGTCACCGATCAAACTAGCGGTTCGCGTTCGAGGCTGTGCATAAGTGAACACCTGCGGCGCAACGAAAGTGTCGGCAAAGTGCGTGAGCGGTCAACGAACGGCGTGACAGCAGCTGGTACAGGCAGCTGCAAAGTCGCGGTCGCTTTGCACAGTGGGCTTCGACCGCGAAAATCAAAAAAAAAATTTTTTTTTTTAAATTGACTATGGTGTTGAGTGCGGAGTCCCATCGGTTCTGGTCGACCGTATAAGCGTACAGTGGTGGAAATTAAAGAAAAAAAATTAAATGATTTTTTTTTTGGAAAAAAAAATAAGATGAAATAAAAAAGAAAATATATATATATATAGAGTAACCGTGATAAACAGTGACTTGTTAGCAGATTTTTTTTTATATACACCGGGGAAAAAAAAAAGATTGTGATACCGTGGACCAAAAAAAAAAAAAAGAGGATTCTTTTTATTTTTCGCAATAAAATAAAATAACCGCAATAAACAGTGACCAGTTAACAGAAAAATTTTTATTACACTGTAAAAAAAAAAAAAAAAAAAAAAATATATATATATACATAAAATTAATTTCGTAATAAAATAGAATAACCGCGATAAACGGTGAACAGTTAACAGGAAAACTTTTATTACACTGGAAAAAAAAATATATATATGAAATTCGTAATACCGTGGACAAAATTTTTGTAACAAAAGAAATAACTACGACAGACAGTGACAAGTTAAAAGTTTTTTTTACACCGGGAAAAAAAAATTCGGGAAAATTTTTTTTTTTTTTTTTTTTTTTCAGTTTCGTAACAAAACGGTTACCGCGATAAACCGTGCCAGATTAAGGGTAAAATTTTTGCGAATCGGGACATATACGGTTCGAGACGGAATTTTTTTTTTGCGTTCGTTATTTTTTTTCGGTTAAATGGAGAAACCCAAGACTATTGAGCCCGCCCGAGTGGAGGTCGTAGAAAGCAGCAACCCTGGTGTGGGTGTGCAATGGGTCTACCACTGCCATAAGGAGGATCTAGAGGATATCGTCCGGGAGCTCGGATTGGAAAAGTGTGCCACGGTAACTGACTACCGGAAGCTGGTATGTACTTTTATAAGACAAGGTGGTCATACCACCGATATACGGGCCCGGTTAGCGGAATGGGAGTTGCGGTTCGCAAAGATCCCAGTGTCGCCTACCCGGACTGCCGCTTCTTTTGGAGGAATACGGCCTAGGCAGAAGTCTGAATCAGATGCGGCAATCCCATCGATACAGACCGGTGGCACGGAGCATTTGCGTCCGCCCTCCAACAGTACGATTTATAATGAATTTTCCCCACAGAATACAGCATGTATCCCCGATATACGAGTAGGGTCACCTCTGGCATCCGGGGAAGATACCCCGGTGAGACAGGTGAACCCACATCTTAATTCTAGTGATAGCTATCGTACCCCTAGGAACGGGATGGTCGTCCCCGAACTAGTCCGGAAGTGGGGTATCCTGTTCAATGGGTGCACCGACCCATTAGTTTTCCTGGAGGCAATTGAGGACAGGGCGTTGTCATACGACATAGGCTTAGACCGGTTGCCGAGGGCAATGAGCGAGGCTCCAACGGGTAAGGCCGCGCGGTGGCTATCAATAAGTAGGCTAAGGGACGCGACTTGGGCGACATTTAAAGCCGAGTTCTTGGAGTTTTTTCTACCGCCCCAGTATTTCGACAGGTTAGAAGACAGTATCCGGGCACGACGGCAACATGATAACGAGCCGTTCAAGGACTACTTGCTCGAGCTGCGGGGTATGATGTACCACGCGGGGTACAGGGCAGAACAAGAATTGCATAGGGTATACGAGAATTTGGCACCCGAGTACCGGTTGTACATTCGTAGAGGGGACTTCTCCTCTCTGGCGCAGCTAACTCAGATGGCAGCCGAGTACGAGAATGTGAGACAACAAAGTCGCGAGCGCGCAGCACGGAGTAAGACCGGGGGTAGTAGGTATTCGGATGGATTAACCGGTGAGGTAGCCCCCGCCAAACATTTTAATCCTTTCCGGACGCAACCACAGCCAGGGTCAAGCGGTAATGTGGGGAATACGCCACCGCTTGGGTATATGGGAGTAATTTCAAACGGGATGATCAGCCAAGAGCAGTCGAGAGCTCTAGGCGGGAAGAGGCTATGCTATAGCTGTTCGAAAGAGGGTCATTTTGCCAAGGAGTGCCCCAATCCACGGGTACAGTTCTGTCGGCAGTGTGGGGCCAAGGGGGTCAATACCAGCCAGTGTTGTCAACAGTCAAGGGCGGGAAACGATATGCGGCACCATCCGGGACGGGACCCGATGGGGGCCGACGTGAACCAGTCCCGAACCTAGAATACCCTTTAAGAGTGGAAGACGGGCGGATAGTCGCTACTGTAAGAGTCGGGGACCAAGTAGCGACTGCGACAGTAGATACAGGGGCGACTAGGAGTTTTATTAGTGAGGAGTTTTCCCGCAAGGTGACCAGCGGGGGCGAGATGCTGGACGCCTGCGCGAAAATTCGCCTAGCCGATGGGTCCACTTTAGAGGTAAAGAAGCTATTGAGGGTAAAAGTTGGTCTAGCGGGGACAGAGGTCACGGTGAGTATGCTCGTGATGCCCTCGATGTTAGACAACATTATACTAGGGATAGACTTTTTGTGCCGGGTGGGGACGACCATCGAATGTGGCAAGGCTAGGTTAATTTTGGAAGCTGTGGAAGTACCAGATATAGAGGAGGAGCAGGTCCTAATGGAACGTGAACCAGTTGCGAGCAAACCGGAGGAGGACGGCGGATCAAGGCAGGAGAAGGATGCCCCTGGGGCACCTCAGCCCAGCATCGCCGTGGGAACGGTTCGAGGAGACAGCGTGGACGCGACAAAGGCAGGAGTACAACGGTTCGGCGAGGTAGGAGGGTGCGTCATACCCGGCCCCGCAATAACACCGGTGGAAAATGTTGAAACCAAGGATAACGAGTGGCCAGAGGATTTGGAACTAGAGATAAAGGAAATACTGAAAGCGGAATTGGCTCTCTTTGACGAGCTGCAAGGGGTGTCTCACGTAGCCGAGCACCGGATCATCATGAAGGACAAAGGAAGGAACTATAACCTCAGGAGAAGAGAATGGCGACCAGGACTCAATACGCTGGTGCTACTAAGATCACACCAACTCTCTAAAGCCGTTGAAGGTTTCGCGGCGAAACTCGCTCCCAAGTTCGATGGCCCATTCCTCGTGAAAAAGTTTGTATCACCGAACATCGTGCGATTAGTAAAAGAAGGACAAAGAAAGAGCAAACTCGCCAGCATTGCGCAACTGAAGCCATTCTATGAAGAGGGAGAGGAGCACGAAGAAGATGACCAGCCCGACCGAGCGTCTGACAGAGAACAGACTTGTCACAGTTTTTAATTAATCCCTTGATTATCTCTTTACTAACACTAACCAAAATTGAATTCATAAAGTAAGACTAACCGATTGTGTCTATAAACCCCACAGAATACCCAAAATGAGCGACAGGATCCCGTATGTGGTCAGCAGCGGTGACGAGGAGGATTCCGAGGGTACCACCGAGGGCTTCGACCAAGAGCTGCTAAACCAAGCCCCGTCGACGTACAGGCACACGCTACACCACCACCGGAAAGAGACCGCCTGCGTCGTGGAGGGCGGAATCATTTTCATGACAGTGGAGACGTCCACGGTGTTCGTGAAGGTACCAGGCTTCCGAGCACTAAGCCCGAACGACGAGGAAGCCGCGCCCCAACCCGAACGCCCGGCAACCGAGCGGACCCCGTCCGGTGAAACTCAGCGTGGCAGCAGACCCGCCGAAGGAACATCCGCGGCCGGGAGTGGTGGACGAGACACGGCAAGAAGCAGCGAGGAGGAGCGAACGGTGGAGGACGTAGCCGTTCCTCCCAAGGACGTTCTCGACTTGTGGGAGGAGGGCCTCGAGTCCGTGGTGGCCGAGTTAGAGTCGGCGAAGATGACCGAGCCGCCAACCCAAGGGCAAGTGCCGCCGCCTAAAACGTGAGCGATACGTCCCGCCAATTGGGCAGTATTCCCCGATGAAGACGACCTCACCGACGCCGCGGTCGTGGCCATATCGGAGGCGTTAGCAAGCAGCACATCAATGGCCCGCCGATCCCGGTTCAAGGTAGAAGTGGACGGAGAGTTGCACGGCGTGACTAGGCACGCAGCCGGGAACGTGACTATCACGCTACCCAAGAAAGGGGGGGTGTGAAGTAGGCCGCACCGGCCCTCCTTCACAAAAGATTATATTTATCATTTTTATTTTATTTAGTTGGTCTTCATTTATTATATTATGTTCTTTAGTTTAAAGTCGCAAGGAGCGTATTATTTTTATAGTTTCGGTCGCAAAGGAGCGCATTGTTGATTTAATTGATATTCATTATTTTTCATAGTTTTAAGCATCAATGATTTAATGTACATTTTTGGTATTATATTTACAATTGCTAAGGCGCAAGAAGCGCATCGTTTGTTTAAGCTAGAGTTGTCATTTTGTTGGACGCAAGGCGTGCGCAGAAGTTATATTTAATAAACGTAAGGAGCGTAAGGTATGTTTAAATATAACCGCCTCAAACGCAGGGTCGCAAGATGCAGCGCGCCAGCCGCGATCAGCGAATCCACCACGGTCACGAGCAAGTGTGGGGAGCGACAAAATCTGCAACTTGGGCCGAAGCCGAAGCGTGGGCGGGAGTTGCGATTTATGTACGAAAGTGAGCGGACGTGTACGCGCTTAGAAGATTATTAACGCGAAGGGTAGAATAGTAAGATAGTGTGTTAGTAGCAAAGGCATAGAAGTGAGTAAAGATAAGGTAAGGGGATAGTTCGTCGCGATTTCATACATATAGGTTAGATATATCTACAGCTAAGTTTAGACTTATTGTAGAAGTTATAGAAGTTGAATAAATTGGTCGCCGGTAAGTCCGCGACCCAGTGAAGTGCAATTGCTGTGTGTTTTCCTTTCTTTCTATTCCTCTTTGGTTTTCATACACGCGCATACGCGAGTCACGCTGAGCCGCCTTATACTCTGGCTGCTGAGTGTGTCGGCCGTCGCGTTGGTGCAGACGCAAGCATCTCCCCTTCCAACTTGTAAACCCGCGCACCGTAGAGGCTCACAAAAAATATATAAATATTCTTGTGAGGTGTACCTGGCCAGACTGAGTTTATACCTTGGCTAAATTACTCCTTTACACCATTTACTGCCTTTTCTAATTAGCTGCGACATCGGTTGTACCACGGTAGCGAAATTTGGAACAAATCGCCGGTACCAAGAGGCGAGACCCAGGCATCTTGAAGAACATGCACTTCTTCCTGTTCAGTCTGAGGTTCGCTTGTCTTAAAACTTCAATACTTCTCTGAAGTTCTCGACGTGTTCCTCCAACAACGTCCCGATGATGATGATATCATCGAGATATGCGAATGCGTGTGGTTCCATGTCCACACCGATGACGCTGTCGAGTGCTCACTGGAAAGTGGCGGGCGCAGAGTGGAGTCCAAATGGCATGACTCGCCATTGGAACGGCCCTCGTCCTGGTACGGTGAACGCGGTGCATTCCCGACTTGCCTTGGCCATGGGTATCTGCCAATACCCGCTTTTAAGTCCAGTGTGCTAATATACTTAGCGTTCCCCAACCTCTCTAAGATGGAATTTGTCCTCGGCAGGGGGTATGCATCCGGTACTGATCTTGCGTTGAGTTGGCGAAAGTCCACACACATGCGAGTTTCTCCATTCTTCTTGCCCACCAACACAATCGGGGCACTGTGCGGGCTTTTGGAAGGCTCGATGCATCTATCCCTTAGCAACTCGTCCACTTGCGCATGGATGATTGCTTGCATTGCTGGATTTCGCGGATAGTATCGCTGTTTGATCGGGCGATCGTCGCGCATCACTATCACATGCTCCGTGATGTTGGACACGCCGGTCATTCCGTCGAATTTTGCCAGTTCTTTGTCCAGAAATTCCTGTACCCATGATGTTATTGGCTCTGCTGGGCTTGCACTTCCTTCTGCTACATTTGCGTCTGTGATGCTGGCTAGTATCGCAAGTGATACTAGTTCCGCCTCGGTCTTCTGGTCTCCTGATTCGCTGCGAAACGGGTTCCTTTGGGTAGCTCGCGGCAATGCTGGGCCAAGAACGCCTCCCCAAGTCTTGACTCGTGCTGCTGGTGTCGGTGACCCGCCGGTTATCACGCAGTTGCAGGTGCTGGTATCATCTCGAGTCTGGTTTGTCGTGGCTGGCTCGTCTGTCGTAGTGTTGGTCACCTCGCGGGTGCAGGCGCCGTTCTCGCTTAGCCCCGTTGTCTTTGTTGGTTTGCCAACCACCTTGCGGATGTAGCCGTCGCCCTTGTTGGTCTTCGTTGCCTCTGTTGTTCTCTGTTTGTCGGTCGCCTCGCGGATGCAGGCACCGAACTTGCTCGTCATTGTTTCCTCTGCTGTTGTGACAACCGCCTCGCGGATGCAGGCGTTGTCCTTGGTGGTTTTCGTTGCGCCAATAGCTTGCTGTGCCGCCCGCTGAGCGACATCGCTTCCTCTTGCATTGCCATTGCCCGAATCGCGGCTGATGGTATTCTCGGGTCTTTGGTCAGTCGGACGATGATACTCCGTTGCTTTGGAATTTTATCTGCGCAATGGGATTAGCAAATCACCTACCTGTAGCTTGGCATCTATGGCGCCAAAGAAATCCAAGCCGAGCAACACATCGTCGAGCGCCGATGGTAATACTAGCATCAGAATACTAGCCCGTGATTGACCGAGTTGTACTTCTGCTTAAATTGCTCGTGTTAGCTGCATTCTTGTCCCATTTGCCAGAGCTATTATCGTCCTTACGGTTCTTCTGTTAGCCGGAGTCTCGATGCGCCGCGCCTTCTGCTCGCTGAGGAAACTACGCGTGGCCCCCGTATCCAGCGTAGCTACCATCACCTCAGACTCGATGCTTGCCTCGGCGACAAGCCCATCCCACGGACGGATGACACCCGCTAGTCCCAGGACTCGCTCGTCTGCCCTCCCATCTGTCCTGTGTTTGATGAAGGGCGTTGGGCGTTTCCCGTCTCCTTGGCCTAGCAACAGTCGATGGTCCTTAGTCCTCGGCGACCACAATTCCAGCAGAATAGAATGCGAGTTCCACGACTTTCTCGGGCAAAGTGTCCATGTACTCCGCAGTTGCGGCACGCATTGCGCGTGTCCACCGGGTGCTCGTTGTTAGCATTGTTTTGCTTACCTCCATTATTTCCCTCGTTTGGGACTACTGTCGACTGCGCTGCTTCCCACTGGGCGCCAGGCTTGGGGCTTGTTGCTCCAGTTTCCCGCTTTGTCCCGGCTGCTGATCCAGTCTGGTTCCTAGCCTGGCGTTGCTGCTCTCGTTCCCGGGTGACTTTGAAGTTGATCACCAGCTGCGTTAGTTGCTTGAAGGTGCGGCAATCCATGCGTCGCACATACAACTGGTATTCTGGAAGAAGGTTTTCGTACACTCCCTCTTATTCCTGCGCTTCCGAGTACCCACCGCGGTTCATCATGAGGCGGATGTCCACGAGATACTGCTTGTATCCCTCATCTTGCCTCTGGTAGCGCATCCTGATCTCGTCCTCCAGTCTCTGGTAGTACCGCGGGGGTAGGAAGAAATCCAAGAATTCCCTACGGAACACGCTCCATGGCTCACCCTGCAGGTGACTCGTGCGGAACCAGTTCTCGGCGGTACCCTTCAGCAGTTCTGGTACTCCTTGGGCCAAACTTCGGGTGTCAACTCGGTGTGATAATGCTCGTTCCTCCAAACGCTCGATGAATCGCAAGGGATCAGTAGCGCCATCGAAAGTGACGCCCCAGCGTTGCATGCGCTCTACGCCCCTAGCTGCGGAGACGTCGCTCTGACGTTGGTTCTGTAGCATGCCCCTTTGGTTTGCTCGCGACCCGCGCTGCTGTTGGCCAGTCACCGGTATGCTTAGGTACTGCATACCTGGGCTAGCTGGGTCTCCTGGTGTGAGTTCCTCTGCTTGGTCTTCGTTTCCACTCATAGTAGGCGATGGGCTCCGCGATCGCTGTTGGGCCTCTGACTTAGGGTCGGGCGTCCGTGCTCTTCCTAAGGTGGCCTCCAGTTCTTCTAAGCGAGCCTGGATGGTAGTCGAGTGACCCCCGCGGCTCAGAAAGGCAGACATGCGGCCTCGGAGTTCCTCCACGGTGCCTTCACGTTCAAGCCCGAACTCGTCAGCAAAAGCTTCCAGCTCTGCTATGCGCTGGTACGAGATCCACGCTACTCCAACCATGCTTCTATACGTAGCCTTTGCTTCGTGTCCTGAATCCTGTGCTTTGCTTGTTGTACACTAGGGATATCCTGTGCCTTGTCCTGGTTTGCGAGTATCCTTGTTGTATACTAGTGGTATCCTGTGCCTTGTCCTAGTGTTCTAGTATCCTTGTTGAATACTAGTGGTATCCTGTGCCTTGTCCCTGTGTTCTAGTATCCTTGTTGTATACTAGTGGTATCCTGTGCCTTGTCCCTGTGTTCTAGTATCCTTGTTGTTAATAAATCTCGAAATAATATTTATTACACGATGTTCACTGTTGAATGACTCTGGGTCGACTGCGCTCTGGTTGTGTCGTGCCACTCAATTTATGGGGATTTTTTTTTTTTTTTTTGTAATGCCGACGATCGTAGCCGAGAGTTCACGAGCGCTGCGCTGCCCGCCTCTCTCTCGCTCGACATTCGTGGACGCGATGCCCACAAAACCTCTCTTCTGCTCGCTCTCTGTTCTCCTCGTCGTAGCTCCGAAATTGTTACTCTGTAGACCCTGCGAACCCTAAAAAACCTCGTGTTTCACTCCTGCGTGCTTCTACCCTTTACTCTGAAAAAAATTGCCAGTAAAACCTAGCATCGTGTGCAAACCGGAAACGAACAAAATTTTCGCGCAATGCCTCTCAAACTGTGCCCACGTGTTTGAGTATTTATCTGCGCCTGAAAAGTTGGGTAATCTGCAAAAAGTGCATGCACCAGCGTGCAAAACAAAACCTGGACCAATGCTTGTCAAACTGTACACATGCGTCTGTGGGTACATCAGTGTTTGCAAAACTGTGCCCATGTGCCGGCATTTAAAAAAAAACCTAATACACATGTGTGCATGTAACCAACACAACCAAAACTCGACAAACAACCGAAACTGCGCACGCTGTATGTAAATGCGTAGTACTTAAACCTGTACCTACGTGCCAGCGAGTGCAGCTGCATAACCCAAAACGACAGCAGACAAAAACATAGAACATAAGTGCGCATTTACATATAAGCGCCTTTCGCAACCACGCGATGCCGACACCCCAGTCGGACCGCGGCTTATTGCCGTTATGCGCGCACCCCTGTAGGACCACCACGGCAGAAATCCCTAATGAAAAATCACCACCCTTTTCTTCACTCTAGCTCTTAACACTATTTCGACGTTATCCTTCCAAAATCTAGTTAACTAACAATCCCAGAGTCCCTGCTCGGGCGCCACTTGTAAGGTAGCTTTTCAAATGCTGAGGAAGTTCAGTCCCTTAAGGGCCACCCTAAAAGAAATTTGTATAGTACCGGGACCGTTGGATTGTGAATATAAGAAAACGCCGCGTTTAGAAAAAAAAATCTTGGCGTGTTTCGTAGAACGGGACAAACCTGAAACGACACCGGTTCTTCCGGTGATGAGTGACAACGCCTTCTGGCAGTGTAACAACCCCTGTCTGCTCCGGCTCGAATGCCCCTGGTATTACCTAGGCTGCACCAAGTTCGGAGACAGGCATGCACCGTTTGAGAGTGCGCGAGCCGGCGCGGTATTAACCAAGCGACCTGCCAACGGAGTCTCAAACGGTGGGCTACCACACGTACCGTTCGCACTTTGCACTGATTTCCGGAATCTTTGTAACTTTTTAGTTCACCAATTAATAGCACCTCGTTCCACTTTCATTTCGTTATAATGTTATTCTCTTTTATTGCTTACGAATGCTACCCTATGTAACCTGCCTACTCGCAAAAACCTAGTCTTACAAAAGAATATTTGGCCACCGCAGCGTCGCTTACCCTGACTCCTCGTGTGCAAATTTGTTGTGTTGTTTCCTTGGCGGCCTGTGTGTTTGTCGTCGTGGGAATCCTTGGCTGCGTTGGTGTTTTGTCCTTGCCTTGCTCTTTGTTCTGGGTTCCTCTGCTCGTTGCCAATTGCGCATTTGTCACCCTTTAAATTTATTTTCTCTCTCGCAGCGATCGCGACTTGACCCTTGCTTGGCCCCAGCGTAACTAACTTCGGCGTTTTCTCGTTGAGGCGATCGTAGCCCTTCGCTGCGCTTCACTCTCGGCTGCGCTGGCAGTTGCGGGCGTCGCAGCCCACGCTTTCGGCTCGTGCCAGGCCTCGGCTGCGGCGTTGGCTAGGCTCGTGCCAAGCCTCTGCTACTGTTGTCCCTCTCTGCTGCCGGCGTTTTATATCCGCCAGGCCTCTGCTGCTGTTGTTATTCTTCTCTACTGCCGGCGTTTGGTATGCGCGCCAGGCCTCTGCTGTTGTTGTTATTCTTTTCTGCTGTCGGCGTCTGGTATGCGCGCCAGGCCTCTGCTGTTGTAGTTTTTCTTCTCTGCTGTCGGCGTTTGGTTTGCGCGCCAGGCCTCTGCTGTTGTTGTTTTCTTTTCTGCTGCCGGCGTTTGATATGCGGGCCAGGCTTCGGCCGCTGTTGTTTCTCTCTCTGCTGTCGGCTCGTGCCCTCTCTGCTGCTCCTCTGCCGTCGGTTACTTAACTTAACTTAAACAGCCACTCAAATCGATGAAGATGAAAGGGTGAAATGACACTTAGAACATGTGTGACTTCATAATAGTATAACACTAAATTCTACTAATGATATGTCAAAAAATGTAAGTCTCTATGACCCCTAGACCTAGAACGAGAAAATATCTACATATGTCTTCATGACCCTTAGACCTAAAACAAGAAAATATATACAAATGTCTTCGTGACCCTTATTGCTAATTACTAAGAAAATATATACATATGTCTTCCTGACCCTTACTGTTCCTACTTATGCCTACTTACATATTTACATAAAAAATGTGACTAGTCACACCCTATATTTAATTTTATTTCTCCACCTTTACTCATAATAGGAGATTTCAACGCCTGGAGCCGCTTTGGGGTTCTCCACAAAAAAAATACTAGAAAAGGTCGTTACAACCAACAACTTAAGCTGCTTAAACGACGGTCAAACAATATCAACAGAGATGTGGCTTACATACACAAACACATACGTACGTCAGCTCACTTCCATAACCCTCAATCTAAACCAGCACGCTCAAAGAAAACAAGTTCCTGGTGGAACAGAGAGCTGAAACAAAAAGCCTGATATACATACAAACGCTCACAAACCAGTGAAAATTTAACAGCGTATAAAAAGAGCCAAGCAATATTCCGATACAAGTGTAGAGAATGCAAACAAGCCAGCTTCATAAAGATAACAGAAATTATATCACCTATATCCACTCCCAAACGCATCTGGTCTGACATTAAAGGGCTAACTGGCTCTTCTACAACAACCCAAATCAAGTTCCTTAACACCCCTAACGGGCCAATTTACGACCTCAAAGAACTTGCTAATGCTTTTGCTGATTTTTGTCAAACATTCAAATATTCAACAATGTATTTGACCAAGGAAGAAATGCGCAGCTATCATAGCAATAACCAAACCAAATAAATCTCCCACCGACCTCACTAGCTACCGACCCATCTAGCTTCTTCCCTGTTTTGAAAAAATCATTTCCAAGGAAATTATGGAAATTATTATATTCTCTGAGCGAGCAACAATTTGGCTTTAAAAAAAAACATAGCACTTTAGATGCTTTACTAATTTTTGACCATTTCTCAACGACCGCCATTGCAAGACGTAACCACGTCTCAGCCTTGACTTTAAGAAAGCATTTGATCGTATTGAAGTACAAAAGGTTCTTAAACAACTTGCACAAATAAAAAAAAATATATATACATACACAATAAATAAAAAAATAACAAGTGGAAACGTTGCAGTCGGACGCAACCGACTGCGGCATACTCGATACCAGTATTAAAACAGGAAAAAAGAGGCCTGATTGGAAAGGGGTACGGATGGGACAAAGGTGTACGCTGCCTTAAAGATTCTCCGATGCCACCAACTATCTTCCTTCCAAATTTGGTGACTCTAGCTGAAAGCTTGTAAGAGCTGTTGAAAGGGGGGCTGGGGGCGGTATGATTAAGTGTGGCATCCAAATTTTACTGCAGATCTTTGCTAAATGTCAATTGTTACCTTCATACCATATTTGGTGACTCTAGCTCGAAAATTGTTAAATGTGGGGAAAGGGGGGCTGGGGGCGGTATGGGTGGGCGTGGCATCCAAATTTTTGATGCAGATCTTTGTGGAATGTCAATTGCTACCTTCATACCAAATTTGGTGACTCTAGCTCGAAAATTGTTAAATGTGGGGAAAGGGGGGCTGGGGGCGGTATGGGTGGGCGTGGCATCCAAATTTTTGATGCAGATCTTTGTGGAATGTCAATTGCTATCTTCATATCAAATTTGGTGACTCTAGCTCAAAAATTTTAAAAAGTGAGAAAAGGGGGGCTGGGGGCGGTATGGGTGGGCGTGGCATCCAAATTTTTGGTGCAGATCTATGTGGGATGTCAATTGCTATATTCATGCCAAATTTGGTGACTCTAGCTGAAAGTTTGTAACAGGTGGGGAAAAGGGGTCGAAATGGGTGGGCGTGGCTCCAAAACATTGATGCAAATTTTTAAGGTCGTTGCCAGCTATCTTCCTACAACATTTTGTGTCTCTAGCTCCACAACTCTGGAAGATACACGCATTCCCGTTTTTGATGAAGTGTTGGGGTGGATTGGGGCGGCTAGGGCAGTATTGGTGGGCGTGGCATCCAAACTTTTGATGCAGTTTTTGGGGGGTCATCATCGCCTTTCTTGGCACGAAATCTGGTGGCTATGGCTCATTTCCTGATTTCAAAATGCGGGGGGGCTGGGTGCGGAATGGGTAGGCGTGGCTCCAAAACTTTGATGCAGTTTACCTTCGGTATCGAGTATAAAAAGGGATTTCTCAGGGTTTTCAGCAAAATAACCAGCTGTTTCTGAAATACATCAAAAATAACAGCAAAACAACAAGTTGTTTCCTTAAAACAACTAAAATAACAGCAAAACAACAAGCTGTTTCCTTAAAACATCTAAAATAACAGCAAAATAACAAGCTGTTTCCTTGAACACCAAAAATAATCGCAAAACCAAAAGCTATTTCTGAAAAACATCAAAAATAACAGCAAAACAACAAGCTGTTTCTGAAAAAACATCAAAAATAACAGCAAAACAGCACCCGGTTTTTATACTCGGAAAAAATAACAGCTCCCAGTTTTAAACAGTTAAACAAGAACCGGTTTCGAAAACCGAAAAAACGTGTTTTTAACAGCAAAACTGTCACCAGTTCCATGTATTTTGTGCTTACCTCTTTTTAAGGTTATTGTATTGGTTCTAGAATTGGAGTCGAAAGAGAAAACATTTGCCTTGAAAAGTCTGATGGCCACCGCTGTCTCACTTTACAAGGAGTACTTTACTCTGCTCAATAGCGTACTTTTAAGTCCCGGTTTTTTATCGACACGATTGTGGACTTGTTCTTTCATTTCGATGTTAAATTAAAGTTATAGTACGAAACGCAGCAGTATTGCGTCAGTACTTTCGTTGGCTTTTGGTGAAAAAAAAAAATAATAAAAAAATTGAAAGCACTCTTAAAAAAATAGATTCGGTGCTCAGACATTTTTTCGAAAAAAATCATTAATTGACACTGCTGACAGATGTAAATTTTGTGGCTCTACCTCCACAACTCTGGAAGATACACGCATTCCCGTTTTTGATGAAGCGTTGGGGTGGATGGGGCGGCTAGGGCAGTATTGGTAGGCGTGGCAAATTGTAAAGAAAAACCGGAAATTAAATTTGATACAAGATAATAAAAAATTAATACAAAAACCTTAAAAGTCAGTAAAAAAGTAACAATATTATTGATACGTTCTCTTTTAATAAAAAAAAATATATATATAAAGGAGAATTAATAATAGAATTATATGTCTTCTGACTGTATAAACTTTAATCGTCGATGAATGATTTGGTACCTGAGAGGTCTGTTGCGCTCCCTTCTTGTTCTATGGCTCTTCCATCAGACATGGACACTGTACGAGAGCAAGTATTTTTTGATGAGTTGAGGGTTTCTAAGCCTTTAATACGGTTGATATGTTGTTCTAAGAAAAGAAACTGCGTTTCCTTGTTAAGGCTTAGCATACTGCTATAATGTGAAAGGAGGATTCTCCCTTCCGAAAAACATTTGACTTGCCTGAGATCAGATGTCTTCGTTCAGCTCGCTTCCCGCTAAAGACTCTCGCTGTGTCTCTGCCCTCAATCTTGTTTGTGTGCTTATTTTGTCGTACCCTGCTATATTAACGTGACTCGGGTACGATCTAGAAAAGTGAATAAGTAGTGATTATCAAAAACTCAATCAAAGATACGTTTAAAAGACATTATGGAGGTAATGTTCAATCAATTGTGTAGTTAAAACAATCAGCGATATAATAGGACAGCTAAAATTGCATACATAAAAGTAAATCCTATAATTGTTAAAATGTTTTAAGACATTTTCATTAGTCAGATATAAAATATATGCGAGTAGTTATGTGTGAATAAGCAAACATTATATTTAAATGAGAATGGCTACTCACCAAACCGGAAATCTTAAACTTTACAATAATAGAAATACAATATAAAATCCCTATAACATACATATTGAATGACGATGAGGGTACCGAACTTAAAAACATTTTCTAGAAAGAGAAAATTGAAAAAACAGGCACGCACTTACTTGGTTGAAAAAATAATAATAAGAAAAAACAGATAAATTGATAGGGGTTTTAAATGGGAACAACACGTGGGAAAATGTGTAGTACGTAGTAGACTCGACTATGACTTCACGATTTAATGTAAACCATAATAAATATTTTTGGGTGTTACATTGTTCGATCAAATTCATCAAATGATAATGTTGAGTGTTTGAGTCCTTGGAGGATGCCAGGCTACTGTAGACAGTGAGAGTACTCAAATCGTAAAGGAACTCATTTTCATCGTCGGGCAGCTAAATTGTGATTATGAAAAACGATAAAGCGGCGTCCCCGTTTACTTCACCGTCTGCAAACGGCAGCTCACTATCGGATGTTGAGGGACTTGAACTGATGTTACCTAAATGTGAATATCTAAATATATATGATATGAGCTTAATATGTTCTTTTAAAAACTACATTTTCGAAAAAAAAGCCGGTTTATTCAAAATCAATTCAAATTTTAATTTAATATAAGTAAATATTTTGTGTACCCGTATAACAGCCTACTTTTATTTTTAAATGAAAAATAATCACAACTATTCCGTGCCATCAGTTTTATAGATTAATTGCCTTCCGTATTTATCAGCCCAGTTTTTGTCAATTAAAGGGCGATTGAATATAAATTGTAGGAAAAATATGATAAATTATTAAATAAGTATAGAAGTGAAGCGAAAAAAGAAACATAAGGGAAAAATACTATATGAGATGCAAAAGAAATAAATAAACAAAATAATAATTAACAACAATAATCAGCAAACAATCAGGAACATACAGCACATTCCATTAAGTAATGTTATAATCTCAAAGTACGTGAGAAAAAGCGATAGGGAAAGCACCAACTAATAATGTAGACGAATTTCTATAAGACAGTTCGTCTTTCCACTAATTGTTTTAACTGTATAACCTACCAAGCTCAGACAAGCAAATTGTTCTTAAAAGCGTCAAATAGTAAGCTCTTTGAAAAGATCTGATGCTCCTTAATTGTGAATTTGTAACACTCATGTGTTTAAGTCAGCGATAGGATTCTGAGCAAAATGTAATCTAAATACCTAAAAGCTGATAAAATATAGATACAGATAGATTTAGGAAGCCTACGATGTTGATCTAAATATTGATTAAGAATTAACATACTATCTGGGATCAAGGATGCTTTCGTTTATGCAGTACAGAAAAAAATACTATGTCTCGGTTCAAAAATTGAGGGGCAAAACCCTTAAATTTAAAGACAATATATAAAGTCAAATACCATAAAAGAATAAAATTTAAAATTAAAAAACAATAATAATAAGGGAGAAGCCCTAGTGACGGTCATAGCCCCTAAATAGGTCAACCGGAATATTTTGGCGAGTTTTGATGCTAGCGGGGTCTAATCACTGTGATTGATAGCTCTTAGTGCCGGCTTGCTTTTTATGTAGTCTACTGGTGTTTATACTAAGTTTTGGATGCACCAGAGACTAAAATTAAAATACCGATATTTCGACGTAAGCTTTGTAACTTTTCAACGCGTTGGAATTGCATTATTTCAAGTTTCAGCAAAGGGAAATAAATAATTTTCTTAATCGTTTTTTCTTGCCCTTTCTTAATCTGTAATCCAAAATTTTTTCTGTTCAATATTTTGGGTTTAACATTAATAAATGTAAAATTATGTTTCTGCGTGTTCTGGTCACATACGATGTGATACACTTTAACACTTATCGATATTTGTATCGACTATCGTATCACTTTGCGTCTCTCGCGTTGCTCTTAATCAGAATCATAATTTCAAAATATCTGAAAATTCTTCAAAATGTGTTCAGTGAACCAAAATTCACATTTGATAAGTAGAAAAGCTGCAAAAGCCGAATTTCAAAATTGTGTCAAATTCACACAAGGAAATGATTCGTGTTGACTTAAGAAGAATAGAAAAATTTTATTATTATTTAGTTAAAACAATGTTAAATGAATTTGTTATGATTTGCAAGAAGAGCAAGAAAAAGTTTTATTAAGAAAAATGAAGAAAAATTAATAAAATGAATTTATTATGAGTTGGCATAAAACTTGACTTAATTTTTTGTAGATTTGCTTAAAAGTTTGCGCCCTTTTTAATAGCAACATGACACAATTAAGACAGATAACGCATTGCGCAGATGACGTCACATATGATGCATATTACCAAGGCAAATATTCAACACATGCATTGTGACGTCATCTGCGCACAACATAAACAAGTTTCTGGGCAATCTAAAAATTTATTGTTCTTGTGTGTGTGATGTTGAGCGTTCGATGCAAAAATCGATACTTTTAGCGATACATCGCTGCTCGCGCGATACTGTTTTTTACGAGTAATAAATTTTAATAAATTATTAAATTCGGTTGTTTTTGAGTGTTTAATTGCATAAAATACAAAAGCATAAATAAAAACAATGATTTGGCATTTTATTTAATTTTATTGGCTCTATTTTGACAAGATTAAGGGGAGTGACAACTACAGGGGCACTTTATCGAAAATCGTGATTTTGACTTTTTTCATTAAATCCTATATATCTTTCAAAAAACGAATGAAATGTGTATAATGCCTTACACTGATCGATGGGCAATTGAACTAGCTTTCCTACGAAACCAACAGATAAGCTTTACGTTGATTTCTGACAATTTAATATCCCAAAAACCTTAGGGGTGTTCACTATTAGGGCTTCTCCCTTACTACTTTTAAATCTTACTCCCTGCCGTATTATATACCAAGGAAAATGGACCAAGAAAATAGATTGTAGACCTAAACACGAACAACTTTATCTTGCTCTTTCAATGCACGAATTATAACCCACAAGAAACATAATAGAATATAGCCTAGCAAAACTACTTACCATGAAGTCTAAACGGTCTTAAGACCATGAATCCCAAGCTAGTAAAAATTATTGTAAATGACTTGCTTGCGCTCTTTTTATTAGTTTAACATACACACAAGAAGTGCTCTACAATACAACCGCAAAAAAGAAGAATAAATCTTACCATTCAATTACCACATCAAATCTTATTCTTTGAAGTCTCCTCCACAAACAGTATACAATTAAATCAGACCCTTATCTAAAATCAAAACACAGGATCAAGAGCTAGGGTGTATAAAACGTGTAATACAAAGGAAGGAAAAACAAAAAACTGAAAATACCAATATTTAGTGGGTATAAACCAATCCGGTGATAGTTAACGTACATTATTTTAAAAACACAGTACAATTAAAAATTTTAAGTACTCTACCGCACGTTGTCCAAAATATCGACTTTTAAGTCATCTCGAGCTTTAGTACATCACAACCTTATTTTGCCATCCAAATTCAAGATGCAAAGGTTCAAGAAGAATAAAACAATTTACAATGGTTTCATGAATTTAGGAAATATCTCAAATCAAGAAAAAATAAATCCTTTAGCGACTATAAGTTTTGAGTACTAAAGAAAATAAGTCTCCTTAAGAAATAATTATAATAATTAAATGAATAAATAAGCCCTTATAACATGGCATCTAAAACAAAAAGGTTTTGTTCTCATTAAAATTAATAAAGCACCTACAAAAATAAATAAATAAATAAATATAAATAAGAGAAAGTCAAAAACAAAAATGGAAGTTAGATGTAACAAAATTGCAACTATCACAGTTAAGGAACAGTAGTAGTAGATACTAAACCCTTAAATTAAAACACCTAACGTATTTATACTTTTCGAAACAGTGTCAGACTCATATCTTGAACTGTTAAGTTAGTTCAATGCACTTCCTTATTAAATGCAACAAAAATGGGGAGAATAATTAAATAAAATATTACCATCCATCAATTATAAGAAATGAGTAACGAAATTTTCTTAGTTTAAGCAATAAGTTTGGAAATATAAAAATGTATCATAATCACTAAAAAAGTAGAAAGGTATATAGTTTGACAGTTAAAATATATTAAAGCAATCAATTATAAAGTGAAAAATCAATGTCCGATCGAAAAATTTTCTGAAGTCAGTAAATGAGTACAAGGCCGTCAGCCAATTGGAGCAACAAGGGGAAGCATGCGTGCTGCAGGGAAACGCATTCATACCGCCAGTTTGAATTGCGCGACCGTGCAGTGCGTGCCGTCCTTGCGGCTCACAACTGGAAGTGCTTTTATACTTTCCACGCGAGGGCGGCTGGAAGCAGGTCCTTGGTACGGTCATGTCTCTGCCAAGGGTGCTGACGAATGGTATTCGGGCGAGAGAAGAAAACTCTATAAAATTACCCCAGTCCAAGGTGGAACAGCATTGTGCCGAGGGACTCGTGGCTGAGGGGGTGCTCGGTCGTTGCTTTGCGAACTCTGGATACCTGCCGACCTCCAGTCTACTCGAGTCTACTCGTGGGAATAAAATGAGCTCAATTTTGAATAACAAAAATCCAGTGTCCGGATCATTTAAAAAACCGGTGGGAAACGCCAATCCCTCTACAGGTGCTAGCACCCGTTTTCCGACGCCTGGTACGCCAGCAGGTGCTCGCAACGCTGCCAGCGGCACAGGTGTAGGGCGAACAAGCCATTCGTCCTCACACCCCGGACGTCGACCTGGAGCGGCTCCTGGGGCTCGGAGGTTGCAGCATAAGTCTTTAACACCAGCTTCCCGGTCCGTGACGCAGGTAATTGCCTTGGGGTCCGCTACCACAGCGGCAAGTAAACCGTCCATTCAGGACCGGCGGCGCGCGGCAGAAATTCTACAAGAAAGCCTGACCGCCCAGCCCTCATCCCCCGACGGGGTCAACCTGGTCGAGTGGGCTAAGAAAATCCTTCCGGATTTCAAGCCTGCAATCCCTGCCGCATCTGCTAAAGCCAAGCGGAAGCGCCAACGCTCCGTTGAGGAGACGACCCCGCAAGCCAAGTGGATCAGGCCACCCCCGCGGCCACAGCCGCTCACTCGGTCCTTCGCCGAGGCCGCTAAGGAGAAGGTTCTCATTGGGGTCCTCGACAGGGGCCACAAAGAGGGCCATATCCCGCGGAACAGGTGGGGGGCCATTAAAAATGAGCTGCAGGAGAAGGTAGTTGAACTGATGCTGCTGTTTGACGGACCGCCACCCCGTTGCTCTGATGCCGGATGGTATCAGGGTAAAATTAGAGCTATAGCCTGCGAGGACGACAAATCCGCAGAGCTATACAAAAAAGATGTTGGCCTTCTAGGAGAGGTCTATCCCGGCGCAAAGCTGGAGGCAGTAGACTGGAAGGATGTGCCCAGTCGTCCACGCGCAAGAGTCTGGGTTTCCGCCAAGCCCGAGGATCCCGAAAGAATCCTCAAACTCTTCCAACTGAGTAACCCCGACCGGCAGGACTGGAGGATCGCTAAGGTCGAGGCGCCAGAAGGCAATAATCGGCAGGTGATCCTGGTCATCAACGATGAGTCAGCCGAGGCCCTAGCCGCAACCAACGGATCGGCCCACTACGGCTTTAAGCCGATAGTAATTCGGGTCTACCGTTCGGACGCGGCTAGCAAGCCTCTGGCTCAAGAGGACGCACTTGTGGCGCCAGAAGCTCCAGGTGAGCAGCAAACGGCTGAGGCCACTGCAGGCAGCACTACAGCCCATTGTGCAAACAACCCAGAAAGTGACGCGGTGGCTGTAGCCAGTGCAGGTGACGACCACCTATCAGAAGACTCTGATCTAACCAAAGACATGGCCAACATGATAAACCTCGACGTAGACACTGACGAAGAGGCTAATCTGACAGTGGTGGAGTCGAAGCTTGAAGATGTCTCTGAGACTTCTTCAGATAAACCTCCACCATTGTAAGGCGGCTGCAGCCGCTCTGCTGCTCCGCATAAGCAAATGAGGAGTAGATGTTGTCCTCATTCAGGAACCTTGGGTCTGCTGTGGCAAGGTTTCTGGACTGGGGACTAAGGACTACAAGCTAATTGTAGCCCAAAATGAAGGTAAAGTTCGTAACTGCATACTTGCCAGGAAACATCTAGACATTTTTCTGCTCCCTAATTTTAGCAACGGCGACAACACTGCTGCGTGTCTCGAGTTGGAGTCAGGTCACATCAGGCTCAGCTCAAACTACATGGCCCACGACCATCAAGGGCCACCCCCTCATCAACTGCTACGTGCGCTAATCGCCGACTGCGAAGCGAATAACTTCGAGCTCATCATAGGATGCGACGCCAACGCTCACCACCATCAGTGGGGCAGCTCGGATATAAATGAACGGGGTGAGTTACTCTTTAATTATATCCTCACGACGAGTCTGAATATTTGTAATATAGGAAACGACCCAACCTTTATTACAAAGAATAGGGAAGAAGTCCTAGACTTAACGCTTACTTACAAGATGGAGAGTGCTTGATGAGCACTCCTTCTCTGACCATAGGTATATCGACATAGGGTTTTCTCTCGATAACCCAAAGCCTAAATGGTGCAGAAACGTTAGACGTACGAACTGGACCACTTTCAAAGAATGTCTCACAAGACTCATTCCAGAGCATCCCCCAGCGGGATCCCCTTCCCCCGAGCTCAAAGAGCTGCTCACAAACAAGCTCACGGAGGCATGCAAGTCCGCCCTCAACATGTCATGCCCCCAGGGCAAACCAAGAGGGAAAGCAAAACCACCACGGTGGTCCCCACAGATAAGCGAGCTTCGGAAAACTTCACGTAAGCTCTTTAACAAAGCAAGGTTCAGAGGAGACGACCAATCATGGAGTCTCTATAAAGCCAGCCTAACCTCCTACAAGAAGACACTTAGACAAGCTGAACGCTCCGCTTGGCAAAATTTCTGCTCCAAAATTGAGAGTACCACAGAAGCCTCTAGGCTCAGGAAAGTTCTCTCCAGCACACAAGCACCCGTGGGCTTCCTCAAGGGACCCAATGACTCGTGGACAACGACCAGTCTCGAGTCACTGGAACTTTTGGTGGAGACACACTTTCCCGGATGCTCAGTCGAAGGTTTTCGACCCCCTATCCTAAGAGACATTCAGGAGGGATATCATCGCTTGGGCCATAAGTAGCTTCTCGCCCTACAAATCCCCTGGGCTGGATGGTATCATTCCAGCCCAACTGCAATATGCAGGGGATACTGCCATTAATTGGCTTCAGAAAATCTTTTCAGATATTCTGAAAACCGGTTCGATCCCCAAGCCATGGCTCGAATCCAAGGTCGTCTTCATTCCGAAGGCCGACAAAGCCTCACATACAGTCCCAAAGGATTTTCGTCCAATCAGTCTTACATCCTTTCTACTAAAGACACTAGAAAGGGTGCTGAGAGTTCATATCAGAGACTCGATCAAGACCGATCACTTCTCTCAAGCACAACATGCTTACCAAAAAGGAAAATCTACTGAAACAGCGCTCCACGCAGTTACATCCACAGTAGAAAAGGCACTTCACCATAAAGAGTACTGCCTTATAGCCTTTCTAGACATTGCGGGCGCTTTTAAGAATGTCGTACCGGGCGCAATCACCGAGGCTCTGTCGGAGCTGGGGGTTGGACACCGCATTGTGGAACTGATTGATCAACTGCTTAAATGCAGGATTGTCAGGGCCACACTGGGGTCTTCGACCATTTTTAGGGCCGTCAAGAGAGGCACCCCACAAGGAGGTGTTCTCTCCCCTCTCCTCTGGAATGTGGCTGTTAACAGCTTGCGCCTTAGAGGGAGGGGGCTGTCGGGTGATAGCCTACGCGGATGATGTCGCTATAGCCTTCTCGGGTAAATTCCCCAAAAGTTTGTGTGAGCGTATGACCACCGCACTACGAACCCTGTCCTTATGGGCTACTTCAAAGGAACTTGGGCTTAACCCAGCCAAAACTGACTTAGTCCTCTTTACTAGGAAGTATAAGATACCTCCTCTCAAACCACCAACCTTAATTGGGGTGGAACTTGCCTTCAGTAAATCCGCCAAATACCTAGGGCTCACTCTAGACAGAAAACTAGACTGGAATCTTAACACCGAAGAACGGGTTAAGAAGGCCTCAGTCGCTTTGTACACATGTAAGAAGTCCATTGGACTGAAATGGGGAATAGCACCCCACGTCACGCTGTGGCTGTACACAGCCATTGTTCGGCCCATCCTACTGTGCGGAGTGTCAGTATGGTGGCCAACGCTTTCTAAGAAGACATCAGTCCACAAGTTTGGCAAAGTACAGCGTGCCGCTGGACTGATCACAACAGGGGCCCTCAGAACGACCCCAACTGAGGCTCTTGACAATATACTAAATCTCCTACCAATTGACCATATGGGATTAGTAGCAACTCTCTCTGCCCTACGCATGAGGGAAACTAAGCAGTGGTCCGAGCAGAATTCCGGACACTCTAGTATTCTAGTGGGTAACTTGCTTATCCCCTCTTACATAACTCCTTCCCCCCAAGGGAAGATTGGTGCTCAGGATCGCCAGGGCCGACCGACTCAGTAAAAATTAACACCGACGGCTCCAAGCTAGACGACCGGGTAGGGGGAGGCGTCTTTTGCGAGGAGCTGTCTATCAACAAATCTTTCAACCTTCCTGATCACTGCAGCGTATTTCAAACAGAGATCGCGGCCATACAGGAAGCACTTTCATGCATTTCCGAATGTGAATGCTCCGCAGATAGAATCTGCATTTTTTCTGATAGCCAGGCGGCTATCAAATCTCTACAAGCGATATCATCCAACTCGATATCCGTCACTAACTGCCGCAGATCTCTAGACGAGATGGCAGAGCAGTTCGAAATACACCTCATGGTACTACCATGCCTCTCCTCACAGACAAGGAGGGCTGGGGTATTCCCATGGCCAGCTGCAAGCTCAGAGTTCGATCGCACTTCGAACTCGAAGCAAACAAAGGGTGGCAGCTTACCACCGCCTCAGGTAGGAGTGCTAGGCAAACCTGGCCAACGCGCTGCAAAAAGCACTCCTCAGACCTAATCCACCTAAGCAGATTAGGCTGTGCCGCCGTAATCAGGGCCATTACGGGACACTGGCTGGTGGGGTCTCACGCAGCGAGACTTCTAGCCCCTTCAAATGATTTCTGCAGAAGCTGTCGTGACGAAGAGGAGGAGGAAACAGTTTCCCACCTTTTCTGCGACTGTCCGGCACTCTGCAAAAACATAAATCGCTATCTAGGGTCCTTCTTCCTATCGGACCTCTTTCAACTTGCGCATATTATACCGAAAAATATCCTGTCTTTCATTCAAACCTCGGGCTGGGACCACGCCCTCAAAGGCGATGCGACACGCTCACTGTCTAGGTAGACGGTTTTTGGAATAAGTCCAAACGCGGCACCACAACGGGCCAATACATGGCCTATGTGTGTGGGGGGCTATCTAAGCCTTCCACGACCGCTCTAAGCTAACCTAACCTAAATGAGTACAAAACACGTTCTTTATAAATTGTTATCGTAAGTATCATACTGGGAAAGAGTTTAGTAAAAACCGTTTATGTAAAGAAAACAATCAAGCTGCTAAGAACATCTTACGGTTTTCATTTTCTTTATTTTAGAAATTGATTTAATATGTGAGTTTGATGAAATAATTTTAGTTGAGTATAAGAAATAGTTTGACGGATATCTTAAATATGAAAAGTGTCATTTGACAAAAATCTTATAGCGAAAGTTAAGGAAAATATTATTTGATGAGCCTAAAAGATTACTTTACAAAATTTAAAGAATTTAAAAGCAAAATTAGTTATTACTGAGATAGAACGGAATCCAATATATGGGGTTTAAAAAAATAATAATAATAATAATAATCTCAATAGACGATGAAGTATAAATATTAAGATCAACATTATTTTGTTAAAACATGATTTATAATACCAGCTACACGAAGCTTTAAGCTTTCAAAATAGTGACATACATAAAAGCATTCTCAGATATGTATATAGCGAGTACTAGAACTTAGGCTTATAATATTGACTTAAAAAAGCTTTTTATAAAGCCGAAACAAAATCATTGAGTATGACTTGTGTGTTCTACCGGCTATAAAAATATGTCATTAATCTTAATGTATATATAACACTTTCGCCCTCTTACACTAAGGGCCAGTTTCTCAATGTCTGGTTAAAGTAAGAATTAGCTAACGACCAGATAAATTTAACGCTCGCGATAAGCCAATTTGGTTTTCTCAATGTATAGTTAAGTTAAATCGATATGATACTATCGCATTGATGGTGCTGCCACCCTGTTCGAGCCCTTTTCGAGCAAAATAGCTGCTTTTGTTTGGTATTTTTTGTTTTGTGACTGCCAAATTCTTCTTTCAACTCAAAAATAACAATTAAAACAAGTGGAAACGTTCCAGTCGGACGCAGCCGACTGCGGCATACTCAATACCAGTATTAAAACAGGTAAAAAGAGGCCTGATTGCATAAGGGTACGGATGAGGCAGGGGTATACGCTGCCTTAAAGATTATCCGATGCAGATAGGGATGCCACCAACTATCTTCCTACCAAATTTGGTGGCTCTAGCTCCACAACTCTGGAAGATACACGCATTCTCGTTTTTGACGAAGCGTTGGGGCAGCTGGGGGCGGCTGGGGCGGTATTGGTGGGCGTGGCATCCAAACATTTGATGCAGTTTTTCATCATCGCCTATCTTGGCACCAAATTTGGTGGCTCTAGCTGAAAAACTGTGGGAGATATAGGCTTTTTTGACTTTAAAATGCGGGGGGCTGGGGGCGGAATGAGGGGGCGTGGCTCCAAAATTTTTGATGCAGTTTTTTGGAGGTTGCTAGTAGCTATCTTCTTACCAAATTTGGTAGTTCTAGCTGTAAGGGTGTGTGAAATATGCGGATTTATAGTTTTTGAGTTATCGAATTTATCGATTTGCCAGCCCCCTAGTTATCGTAGATCCTTAATCTTGACACTTTAATTTACTATCCCATAGATAAAAAGAATTGGAAAGTTTCAAGTCTCTAGCTTGAAGGGTGTGGAAAAAAGTTGCGTTCATACAGACGGACAGACACCATGACGGACATTGCACAAACCCAATATACTCTTTAAATTCGGTATCGAGTATAAAAATGGAAATGAGTAAACAAACAAGTTTAATGAGCTCAGTTGAGAATAAAAAGCGGCCACATTGCGTGGATGTACAAAATTCTTTGATGCGATGCCATTTTACTTGAATAATAAAATATAGACAATGCAAGTGTCAGCCACAGTCAGCTGTTTGCCTAACGATGATTTCATCGATGTTTATATCGGCACTTAACGAGAGAACGAATTTTAGCCGGCACTCAGGCCTCATGTTAGTTTTAATCACGAACAACCCTAAGCAGACATTGAGAAACTCAATTTTGACTAAATATCAGATAGTTAAGCTAACCATCTGTTAGTTTAGCTAACCAGACATTGAGAAACTGGCCCTTACTCTCTCTAATACTAACTCTCTCTTTTTCCCTCTTACACTTTCCCCCTCTAACACCTTCCCCCTATAATATTCCAATCTAAATCTGCAAGTCTCAATACTCTCGCAACGCACGTCAAACAGGCGCCCTCTCGACTCTCTCTTATCTACTTATTCGTAGCTAAGAAACCTGCGCACAGTTGACTCTCACTCTCTTATCTACTTACTTGTAGCTAAGAAACCTGTGAACACTTGACTCTAGCACTTAAAAGTTTCATAGGCAATGTATTCTTCTCACTGATCCTCACGGACGGTGATACCTATCACACATTAGCCAACTAATGTACTTGACCTTTGACTAGCGCACTTCAAGCACTTCTCTAAGTCTTCCTCCCTCAAACACTTTCACCCTCTAACTCTTTCCTCCTGTAACACATTTTAATCTTAATCTACAAGTATCAATACTCTTGTTTAAAAACAATGTGTTGATCTTGCTGCCATCCTTGCACGCATAACGCCCCCACGAAGGCTGTAGTTGTTGTTGTTGCAGAGCAACATATTTAAAACAGGAGCACACTTGACTCTAACACTAATTGGCTAAATAGTGAAAACTGATCCTCTCATTCTCACAGCCATACAGACCAACGTATTGATCTTCCTGCTGCTGCTGCGTGGGAAAATTTCCATCCTTTGTTCAAAGAACCCCCCACGAAGGTTGCTGTTGTTGTTGCTGTTGACCATAACAATGCAACGTACATCGAACAAGCGCTCGCTTTTCTCTATTCTCTATCTTTTCTTTCTTTGCACACTGCACTTCATGACCATTAACAGGTTTACAATACAACGCACGTCAAAGAGGCGCCCTCTCGACTCCCGATCCTTTTATCACTGCTTCTCAAGAATCTTGTTGTTGTTGTCCTTAAGAATGCCATCTACGATTGTGGCAAGCATGCAGTTGTACAATTCAACGCACGTCAAAGAGGCACCCTCTCGACTCCAGATCCTTTGATCACTGCTTCTCAAGAATCTTGTTGTTGTTGTCCTTAAGAATGCCATCTTTGATTGATTGGCTTGCTTGCAGGTGTAAAATGCAACGCACGTTTAACAGGCGCACACTTGACTCCAGATCTTATGAGCACTGATTCTCACAGATGCTGTTGATAAAGCTGTGGCCTAGGATTGTCAATCCTTTGTTCTCCACCCTAGTTTAATCAAAGGAGGGACACGATCATGGAAAAAAGGGTCATGAATTATAATATTGTAGGGGGTCAAAAAACAAAGGGTAAAAAAAAGGGTACTATAATTCAATGGGGTTATAAATTGTCGGCATCCCTTTGGGGTAGAACCGGCATTCACCTACTACTTACACTTCCGCATAATTTGATTTTAAGCATAGACGAATTAACATAAAGATGGGTTTTAAGAATTGTTCAAGTTAACATGCTGTTAACCAAGTCGCAACCACGAAGCAGACAGACTAACGAGTAGAAAAGTCGGTTTTCCCTAATGACAAACAGCTGCGCTTGTTTTGATTGTTGCTTTTTTGTTTACAATACACTGCTGTCTTGTTGGTGTGCAGTGGTAGCTAGCTAGTTGCATAGGCAACTAAGTCAATTCTTCTAAGCGTGTAATTTTGTGTGTATGCATGTGCGTGTGCCACTCGAGAATAGGCAAATCGCAACAACAACACGTGCTGGCTCGTCGTAGCCGCGCAGTTTTGGTGGGCCTGGGCTTTGTAATCATTTTTATACCCTTAACCCATAAAATGGATATATAAGGGTATAATGGTTTTGTGCAAAAGTATGTAACAGACAGAAGGAAGCATCTCCGACCCCAAATATATTCTTGATCAGCATCAACAGCCGAGACGATATAGCCATGTCCGTCTGTCCGTCTGTCTGTCCGTCTGTCTGTCTGTATGAACGCGTGGATCTCAGAGACTACAAGAGCTAGAGACTTCAGATTTTGTATTTAAGTTCTCCTATACCATGAGCAGAACAAGTTTGCTTCAAATTATCGATAACTATTCTGGTTTCCGATATACACATAATATCGATAACAATAAAATATCGAATTTGGAAAATGTAAAACTGAGGGTTGAAATAATGGATAACGATAGAACTTTTCTGAAAATTTCGTTCAAATCGGTTAAGAAACACCGGAGATATCTAATTTAATCGATTGAAGTTAAGTCAGTATACCAAAGTCAATTATAAATTTAATTTACATATTTATTGCAACATGTTACATGTGCATATTTAAATGTATTTGCCATGGAATTCAGTGACCTCTCTCTAATATTATGAATTTCGGCAAACCCTAAACAGCCAACATTTAGATTAAATTTGGTGCATATTTTTGTATTATTTGCCTACAAAAACCAACAAGTAAGAAGGCTCCAGTCGGGAGAGCCCGACTAGAAGATACCCTGAACCCAGTTGCAATAAATAAATTAAATTTATGTAAGACTTTGGTATGCTGACTTAGCTTCAATCGATTAAATTCGATATCTCCGGTGTTTCTTAACCGATTTGGACGAAATTTTCAGAAAAGTTCTATCATTACCCATTACTTCAATCCTCATTTTTAGATTTTCTAAATTCGATATTTTTTGTTATCGATATTATGTGTATATCGGAAACCAGAACAGTTATCGATAATTTGAAGCAAACATGTTCTGCTTATGGTATAGGAGAACTTAAATACCAAATCTGAAGTTTCTAGCTCTTGTAGTCTCTGAGATCCACGCGTTCATACAGACAGACAGACGGACGGACAGACGGACATGGCTATATCGTCTCGGCTATTGATGCTGATCAAGAATATATATATATATTATGGGGTCGGAGATGCTTCCATCTGCCTGTTACATACTTTTGCACAAAACCATTATACTCTTATTTACCCATTTTATGGGTTAAGGGTATAAAAACGCTAGAAATTTCTGGACATATTTTCTAGAGACATTTCTAATGAGTATATGCAGCAGCTAGAAATATATACTCAAAAAATGTTGAGAGTTGCCACATCGATTACATTGAAGTGGATCGTGTGGATGGCATTGAACAGCTGAATTTCTGCTAGAAAAAATGAGCAGCACATTATTTCTAGGCACAAGTGTGCCCGTATTACTCTTTTACCTTTTTGTTTTGCCATTTTTTTGGGTTTTTGGGATTTTTCCGGTATTTTTAAGGGGCACACAGGGTCTTAGGATACACATTAGAAATAATGTGTAAATTTCTATCAAAAATAATTCTAGTTCCTGCGTACTAAGCTTAAGGGTATAAAAATAAAAAAAAAACATACTTCAAAAGGAGTAAAATATCATTATTGGTTCTTGTTGAGCATTTGCAGGAGCAGGGGAACAGGAAAATAAACAAGCTTTGCATTGCTGGTCATTCATACTCTTTCTTGTTTTTAGCTCTATGACACTTTCCAACAATTTTGCCATCGCATCTATCACACAGCTATGCAGCGATGCGCAAAATTTCCGAAAGTGTATTGAATAGTGTATTTGTCGAAAAAACGTAAAAGAACAAGTAAGAAGGCTCTAGTCGGGAGAGCCCGACTAGAAGATACCCTGAACCCAGTTGCAATAAATATATTTAATTTATATAAGACTTTGGTATGCTGACTTAGCTTCAATCGATTAAATTCGATATCTCCGGTGTTTCTTAACCGATTTGGACGAAATTTTCAGAAAAGTTCTATCATTACCCATTACTTCAATCCTCATTTTTAGATTTTCTAAATTCGATATTTTTTGTTATCGATATTATGTGTATATTGGAAACCAGAACAGTTATCGATAATTTGAAGAAAACATGTTCTGCTTATGGTATAGGAGAACTTAAATACCAAATCTGAAGTTTCTAGCTCTTGTAGTCTCTGAGATCCACGCGTTCATACAGACAGACAGACGGACAGACGGACAGACGGACATGGCTATATCGTCTCGGCTGTTGATGCTGATCAAGAATATATTTGGGGTCGGGGATGCTTCCTTCTGCCTGTTACATACTTTTGCACAAAACCATTATACCCTTATTAACCCATTTTATGGGTTAAAGCTTAGTACGCAGGAACTAGAAATATTTCTAGTTGTGTCAAACTCCATATAAAAAAACGCTAGAAATAATTTCTGGACATATTTTCTAGAGACATTTCTAATGAGTATATGCAGCAGCTAGAAATATATACTCAAACAAGTAAGAAGGCTCTAGTCGGGAGAGCCCGACTAGAAGATACCCTGAACCCAGTTGCAATAAATATATTTAATTTATATAAGACTTTGGTATACTGGCTTAGCTTCCATCGATTAAGTTCAATATCTCCGGTGTTTCTTAACCGATTTGGACGAAATTTTCAGAAAAGTTCTATCACTATCCATTACTTCAACCCTCATTTTTAGATTTTCCAAATTCGATATTTTATTGTTATCGATATTATGTGTATATCGGAAACCAGAATAGTTATCGATAATTTGAAGCAAACTTGTTCTGCTCATGGTATAGGAGAACTTAAATACAAAATCTGAAGTCTCTAGCTCTTGTAGTCTCTGAGATCCACGCGTTCATACAGACAGACAGACGGACAGACGGACATGGCTATATCGTCTCGGCTGTTGATGCTGATCAAGAATATATATACTTTATAGGGTCAGAGATGCTTCCTTCTGCCTGTTACATACTTTTGCACAAAACCATTATACCCTTATTTACCCATTTTATGGGTTAAGGGTATAAAAAGACTAATAACCAATCATCTCTTAGCAGTCTACTTACTGCTATTCATTGTGGCAGTTCTTATCTTCCTAACGTTCCAATTGGGAAAGAGAAGCATCATCTTTACTCCTGAGCCACTGCCGACAACCTTCGTTCAGGTCATTCCATCGTTATGGCCCTCACTCCATTCCGGGGGGGGAGGAGTTACCTACTCGGTACCCGTCACAATTACCCCCTTCTAAAATACCAACTACGCCGCCACTGAAGTTGTTGCCGCCGCGACACATTTCAACATCTCGCATAAATGCAGAATATCGCTACACACAATACTCTGGCGGCGACGGCCAGTACAGCGATTGCGAGGCCACTGGCGCTGCACCGGCGCCCAGTCAAATTCTTAGAATCAACGGCTTGTCGATTCTAAGGCATTAATGAACTCTCGTGCCAACGGCTATGCAGCGACTTCTAACCGCCGACACGACAAACTACAATTCTTAGAATCGACGGCTTGGAATGCGCAGCCGCATTCCAGACTAAAAAAAGGACTCCCAGCTTCATCAAATACAACAAACTATAAAAGGATTAATACTATTGTAAGTTAAGTGAAATAATTAAGATACATAAGGATGAAAAGATTATTATTAAAAAAAAAAATAAAAAATAAAAAATAAAATTTTAATAATAAATAAAATAATATAGTAAACAATTAAAAGAAAAATAAACTAAGATTATGTATGGAAAGTGAAGTGAGACAATTAGTGAGACAAACCAGAACAATTTAATAAATAACGTGCTATAAAATTCTAATATCCAAACTATATTTTGTTTTGTGATAACTGCAGTGCGCAGTTACACAAATGAAAGACAACTGCAGTGCGCAGAATAGAATGGATATATGAATATATATATATGTACATACAATTAATACTCATCGACCAACGGCTGAAACAGTGTATCATGTGTTATATGCAGTGCGCATCGACATGAAAAATGACTGCAGTACGCAGTATGGAATTCGTTGAGTAAACAAAGAACAAAAATAAAACCACCACATAATACGTATCGATTCTATGTTCCGAGCCTAATTATGTTTCATTTCGCTTTAGCTGCAGTGCGCACTAACGTGAGGGGACACCTACAGGACACAGAATAAAATCGACTCAGGACATTATAAAGTCCACTTCACGCTCCACGAATAATTCAGCGGTATCAACCTAAAATATAAATGTAAGAATTAAAAATTAAGAACACTATACACAACACACACACACATTATATTATCTAATAAGAACAAGTACACTTTATCAATTACACAACTAAACCTTAATTTAAAAATCATAACCAGACTAGATGAATAACATCAACAAAGTTAAGAAGTTAATCCCCGCAACTAGAAGCAAAACAAGAAGTGCAGTTAATCTAGAAGATATCAGGGAAATAACTATTGAACAAGGACAAAATTTAGTTTGAGCCCCGACTCAATCAGTATCCATGACTTCAAACACAAGTTCCCCCCCACCCAATCAATTAGCTGGGACTACCAACCCAATGGACGTTTTCTCTTCATTAAGAATTCCAGACGCAATTCGTTTTCTCCCAAACTATGACGGAAACCCCAAGACCCTAAGCGAATTTATAATTAACGTTGAGGAAATTCTCTTATTTATTAGGGGAACTCAACAAACTCCGTACGGACAATTTCTACTTAGGTCCATTAGAAGGAAAAGCAAACGATGCCCTACATGCATCTGGAGCCAACCTTAACTGGGACGAAATAAAAGACGCTCTTATGTTACACTGATCGGACAAACGAGACGAGCCAACTCTAATGTATGAGCTCCACGAACTAATACAAAGACAGTTATCTCTTAAAGATTTTTACGAAAAGGTGACCGAAATCAAAATCGCGCTTTTCAAGCTTACCGAAACCAAAGAATCTGACAAACTTGTTATCAGAACCAAGAAAGAACTCTTTGCCAATACTTGTTTAAATATATTTTTAAGTGGTATGAGAGGTCCACTAGGGGCAACAATAAGAGCTATGAGACCGAAAGACCTCAAGGAAGCTTACGAATGGGCTACCAAGGAAAGACAAATATATTTTCAACAAAATAAGCGTAGTGCAGACGGTAGTAACTCTGGCCACAATCCAGAAAAGAGACAGAGAATCGAAAACAAAGGTAACAACTCATATAATAACAATCGATACAACGGAAACAACCAATACAAAAACCCACAGAACAATTCACGAAATAATTCTAACCAAACCAACAATTATAAACAAGACATGAATTCTCGCTCTGTCCCAGCAATAATGCCTAAGCCCGACAAAAATTACAGTAATGAGCAAAACAGACAAAGGTACGATAACACTCAGAGGAACAAACCTTCGTTCCACAATATTCAAGAAAATTCTGAGCAAAACCAACAAGCTTCACTACACAACATAGACGAAGATGCAAGTTTCTATTAAAACAGTACTTAACGTACATACTCTGCATACGAAAACCAACGTCAAGCTATTTAAGCAATTTAATGATAACAGAGATTTTCGCTTATTGTTATTCCAATTCCATTCGTACTTTGACGGACTTATAGGAATGGATATTTTAAAGCAATCACAAGCTAACGTTAACTTCAAAGATTTCTCCTTAGAGACCCCAAATTTTCAAACACAGATCTATTCTGAAAATAACCACGCAACACAAGTATTCACTA